>CM053410.1:7691545-7715599 GCA_028644305.1 Xerus rutilus
TGGTCACTGTCAACCACAAGGTCAAAATGCTCTTGCCCCAGTAAAGCCTTACTCTCCAGGCTTTAATTTGCTTTGGAAATTTGTTTTTCTCAGTGTTTCTCAGTGTTCTCTGTCAAAGCATAAGGAAGAAAGTACCAGGAACCTAGGCTCTGGGGAAGTTCCTCTGGGAAGGAACCTATACTCTCCTAACATGAAGCGCATCTCTTGGGCCGGAGAGCTGGCACCAGGGGAGTATATGGTGCACTGGGTGAGTTCATCCACCACTTGGCAGGGGATGAAAGGAGGCTGTGTCTTCCAGTCAGAGAAGATGTCCACGTGATGGGCTTTTAACCTATTTGTCTATCCTCTGTAGTCACGGATATATTTGTGGCATTCAATAATAATTATCATTGCAATAACTAGTTTAGCAAAGAAGTCTTGAAATGACTGGCTCCTGGAATGTCATTTCAGCTTCAAGACCAATAGAGAACTAAATTGAGTGGTATTTCTGAGTTGACAAAGGAAAAATTTAATTAAAACTATAAGTGACCTTCAAATGTCAGAAGTAAATAAAACGATAACAACCGCATTTTTGACAGCTGTCACTGGCTAATGGGAATGACATAAAAACTCATGATCAGGGAGCATTGGCATATCCAATGTGTACTAGACTCATCACCATAAATTTTGTCAGATAAGTGCTCAGCACGATAATAATCTTACATCAATGCACTGAATTAGCTTCAGCTACACTGATGGAAAGACAGGTAGGAAAGGGATCATCTCCATAACAATGACAGTCTCCCATGCTGACAAATAGCTGAAAGAATGGAGATCATTTGCATAAAAGGAAAAGCAAAAAATCTCAACAGAGATGATGAGAGAGCCTCACATCACTTACATTTTGTGACCTTCCTTTTTCTCTAATTTGGGTGTTTGCTTCTGCTGTGCTTGGGTGATTTCACACACACAGACACACACACACACACACACACACACAAGAAAATAAACTGCTTATAGGATTCTCCCTCTAAAAGATTTATCTGTCCTAGTACATATGAAGTTACCTCTTTTGAAAGATGCTGGCATCTGGAGATGCAGAATTTTTAACCTTTGAGCTGATTCAGCTGGTCAGTGACTGGCTCTACTGCTGAGGTGTCAGAGAGAGAGACTCAATGGGGTTGAAGTTGTTAAATGATTTGGCCACTTTGATGAGCACAGCAAACCCTCCTGGCTCATAGTTTCTCAGTTTTAAATGTTCTCTGTGCCTAACGCCTAGGTCCAGCTACAGAAATACCGAAGGATATAGCAATGATACAGACACAGACACTCTCACCATGTTTTAAATGTCTTATGTAAGGTTGATGGTTCTTAAGTTGTGCGTAGCAATCTCTTACAAATATTTTACAAGAATGAAATAAGTGTTTGGGGAAGTTATTTAAAACATACTTTCTACCAAAGAGGAAAAAAATACAGCTCTCAAAAAATTCCTGAAACTATTGTTATTAAATATAGTGCATTATTTAAAATCACTTCATTTTTTCTTTTATTGTACTGGGGATTGAACTCAGGAGCACTGGACCAATGAGACTCATCCTCAGCCCTATTTTGGATTTTATTTAGAGGAAAGATCCCATTGAGTTGCTTAATGCCTTGTCATTGATGAAACTGGATTTGAACTCGCAATCCTCCTGTCTCAGCCTCCTGAGCTGCTGGGATTACAGGCATAAGCCACCGTGCCCAGCATTTGATATTTTTAAAACTGATATATATAGGAACATTGTATCAGTACAAATAATGTACATTAGACACCTGATTATAATAATCTATAGAGGTAATATTTGGGTTTGGACCAAGGGTCCAATCCAGCCTGCCACCTATTTTTGTAGGGAATACAAGCGAACCATGTTTTTACATCTTAAATAATTCTGTATGTTTCTTCATAGCAACTTAGGCTTTGTTTCTTGGCCCTAGACCCTAAAATGTGTCTCATCTAATCCTTTACTGAATAATATTGCTGGCTTCTCTGCTTATGAATAAAGAAATGCAAACATGAAGCCAAATGCTATTTGTGGATAGCTTTAAATGTCTTACGTAAGGTGGATGGTTCTTAAGTTGTGTGTAGCAATCTCTTAGAATTTGCCCTGATGCACAAAATATGTGAAGGGCCATACAATATGCATGAACACAATTAAGAAGTCAAGATGGGCATGATAGCTCAGGAGGCTGAGTCAGGAGGATCATGAACTCAAAGCTAGCCTCAGCAATTTAGTGATGCCCTAAGCAACTTAGCAAGACCCTGTCTCAAAATAAAAAAAAATTTTAAAAATAAAATAAAATGAGAAATGACTGGGGATGTGGTTCAGTAGTAAAATGCCCCTGGGTTCAATTTCTGGTACCAAAACAAAGGAAAAGAAAGAAATCAATCAATTAACAGTAGAACAGGGAAGTTGATTTATAATAAATAAGCATAGATTTGGAGACACTTGGCTAGACAGGCAAAGACTGAATGAAAAGTCTGCTATCATGGAAGAAACTCAAACTTAGTTTTTCCTTAAAACTCAAAGATCTTCCTATTTCCTATGCTCCATCTAAAAAGAAGTTCTTTCACTGGGCACAGTGGTACAAGCCTGTAATCCCAGCAATTTGGGAGGCTGAGACAGGCGAGTTCAAAGGCAGCCTCAGCAATGGCGAGGTGCTAAACAACTCAGTGAGACCCTGTCTCTAAATAAAACACCAAAAATGGGACTGAGGATGGGGCTCAGTAGCCAAATACTCCTGAGTTCAATCCTCAACACCAAAAAAAAAAAAAAAAAAAGAAAGAAAGAAAGAAAGAAAGAAAAGAAGAAGTTTTTTCATTTGATTCATCCCAGAAACAAAAGAACCACAGTATTGTTTAATAATGTAACAGATTTCTTTCTTATATACTTGAAACCATTTGCTCATAATTTTGACCATTACACAAATTCTTCCATGAGGTTCTAGTGAGCTGGGTTTGGAACCTCCGTCTCTGTGATTTCCTAACATGCCAGAAATGTTTTCATCACTGCGTTTACTGTGTGGATCTGGAACTGTCTTTACATGCTCAACAATCTGTTCGATTCTTGAAGGAAGAGACCATGTCTCTTGGCATTCTATCACTGTGGGCCTGGCATAATGTCATCACTAAATCAATATTAATTGTTCTTATAATGATTATTATCACTATTATCATTGCTATTATTTCCTACCATAGCATAATCCCTGTTACAATCTAGATCAGTTTTTGAAACAACCTCCTATTTGGCATTTCAGGGGCAGAACTATTTAGAAGCAAATGCATGTTTTAGCTTACTTTAAAACAAAAGAAAGATCTGCTTCTTCTGCACTTCCTTGAAGGCAAAATATATATATATATACAACTTTCAAGTTTTCCAAAGAAGTGACTGCAGACAAAAGACCTTGCTACAAGTCCAATTTGATTAGACTTGACATTAGCTGGAGGGGAAGACCAAGGTTGTGACCAGAGAGTATAATACACATTTGGCTTGGTGCTTCCTAAGTAATATCCAGTCAGAAGCTATGCCCTATGAAAATCTTTAAATCAGGCTTGGCTAAAAATATTCAGATGCTTATTTTCAGGTACTAAAGGGCAAAGCCAAAGGGCAATGGTAAAAATAACAAAAAAGTAAATAAAATCTTTATTTTTATTGCCTAAAACAAAACACTCCAGGTAGATTCTAAGACAGTAAATATGACTGAATTAAGTTTGAAATTTAATTTTGGGTAATATATAACAAAGTAAGTTATAACCCTCGGTTTATAATAAATTTAAAAAGACTAGAGAGCAATATTTGATTGGAATGATAGGGTATAAACCCAGTATGTTCTTTTAAATTGAAAACATAAAGATGAGCAAGCTGTTCCGCACGGTGACAAATTTACCTGGTAGAAGACACTAAGTAAATATGAAGTTAAATATAGATAATTAAGAAATAACTCCTCTTCAACCTCTAATATGCACTTATCTTGGGTTCAGAATTGAACTAAGGCATTTGAATATTTATTTTAGCCATAAAAGCTCAAATAGGACAGAGAAAAGGCTAAAATGTAATATGGAATCACCACGTCCCAGGTAGTTTAAGATCCCAGCCAGATCTTAAACTTTGTTTTGCCTTAAGTCCAAGGTCTTTATTGAAATATATAATTTTTTGGTGGGGATACTGGGGACTGAACTCAGAGCACTTGACCACTGAGTCACATCCCCAGCACTATTTTGTATTTTATTTAGAGACAGGGTTTCACTGAGTTGCTTAGCACCTCACTTTTGCTGAGGTTGGTTTGAAATCACCATCCTCCTGCCTCAGCCTCCTGAGCCTCTAAGATTACAGGCATGCACCACCCCGCCAGACAAAATATATCATTTTTTAAATAGTTTATTGTTTTAGATATACATGACAGTAGAGTGCATTTTCTTTTTCTTTTTCTTTTCTTTTTTTAAGGCTTGGGCTCTGGCTTTGGAGGGGCAGGTTTAGAATACAACCTTGCAGATCTTCTGTCCGGTTGGTCCTCCACCTTGGCTTTACCTCTAGTATCTCCTTCAGGCTTTCTCTTGGGCCTGGTAAAGGCAATGGGGGCGGGACTTAGGCGCTGGGATACAGTCGCGCAGCTTTGCTGAGTGTGGAGGTCGTTCTCGCCTCTTCTTCACAGTAGAGTGCATTTTGACATATTATACATACATAGAGTGCAATCCATTACGATGTTAGTATTATTCTTGTGATTGAACATGATGTGAAGTTACACTAGTGTACTCATATATGAGCTTAGGAAAGTTATGTCCAATTACTTCCACTGTCTTTCCTATTCCCATTCCCCCTCCCTTCCGTTCATTCCCCTTTGTCTAATCCAAGGAACTTCTACACTTTCCCTCCCTACCCTCCCTTGCTATGCCTTAGCATCCACATATCAGAGAGAACACTCAGCCTTTGGTTTTGGGGGACTGGCTTATTTCACTCAGAATGATTTCTCCAGTTCCATCCATTTACCAGAAAATGCCATAATTTCATTCTTCACTATAACTGAATAATATTCCTTTGTGCATATAAACCACATTTTATTTATCCATTCATCTGTCGTAAGGCACCTAGGTTGGTTCCATAGTTTGGATATTATGAATTGAGCTGCTATAAACATTTATTTTTTTCGTTTATTCTTGATAATTGCCATTCTGATTGGAGTGAGAGAGAATTTCAGTGTAGTTTTAATTCACACTTTTCTAATTGATAGAGATGTTGAATATTTTTTTCATGTATTTGTTGACCATTCCTATTTCTTTTCTGAAGTGCCTGTTTAGTTCCTTTGCCCATGTATTGATTGGGTTATTTGGTTTTTTGGTGTTAATTTCTTTTAATTCTTTGCATATTGTAGAGATTAATGTTCTATCTGAGGTGCAGGTGGTAAAAATTTTCTCCCATTCTGTAGGCTTTATATTCACATTCTTGATTGTTTCCTTAGCTGTAAAGAAGCTTTTTAGTTTGATACCATCTCATTTATTGATTCTTGACTTTACTTCTTGTGATTTAGGAGTTTTATTGAGGAAGTCTGTTCCTGAGCCAACATGGTGGAGAGCTTATCCTCTTTCACCACTTCTATTCAACATAGTCCTTGAAATCCTAGCCAGAGCAATTAGACAAAATAAAGATTTAAAGAGATACTAATAGGAAAAGAAGAGCTCCAGCTATCCCCTTCTGCCAATGACATGAGTCTATATTTAGAAGACCCAAAATAATCCACCAAAAAGCTTCTTGAACTCATAATCAAATTCAAAAAAGAAGTAGGATATAAAATTAACCCATAAATCAATTTCATTCCTATACAATAATGATGAATAATGATGAATCAGCTGAAGGAGAAATCAGGAAAAGTACCCCATTCACAGTAGCCTCAAAAAAATAAATACTTGGAAATCTATCTAACAAAAGAGGTGGAAGACCTCTACAATGAAAACTATAAACTAGTAAAGAAAGAAATTGAAGAATACCTCAGAAAATGGAAAGACCTCCCATATTCTTGGATAGGCAGAATTAATATTGTCAAAATGGCCATACTACCAAAAGTGCT
The DNA here is from genome assembly GCA_028644305.1 of Xerus rutilus. Taxonomy (NCBI): domain Eukaryota; kingdom Metazoa; phylum Chordata; class Mammalia; order Rodentia; family Sciuridae; genus Xerus; species Xerus rutilus. The sequence continues at coordinate 7,697,624 of CM053410.1, forward strand.
ATACATATTTAATGCAATTACCATTAATATTCCAATGATGTTCTTCATAGAAATAGGAAAAGCAATCATAAAATTCATTTGGAAAAAGAAAAGGCTCAGAATAGCCAAAGTAATTATTAGTGACAAAAGTAAGGCAGGCGGCATCAGAATACCAGACCTTAAATTTGACTACAGAGCTATAGTAACAAAAACAGCATGGTATTGGCACAAAAATAGGATTGAACACCAATGGAATAGAATAGAAGACACAGAGACATACCAACATATATACAGTTATATATATAGTTATATATACAGTTATCTTATACAAGAAAAAGGTGCCATAAACATACATTGGAGAAAACATAGCTTCTTCAACAAATGGTTCTGGGAAAACTGGAAATCCATAGGTAGTAGATTGAAATTGAACCCCTATATCTCACTGTGCACAAAACTCAACTCAGAGTGGATCAAGAACATAGGCATTAGACCAGAGAGTGTGCCTAGTAGAAGAAAAAATAGGCCCAACTCTCCATCATGTCAGCTCAGGAACAGACTTCCTCAATAAAACTCCTAAAGCACAAGAAGTAAAATCAAGAATCAATAAATGGGATGGCATCAAACTAAAAAGCTTCTTCACAGCAAAGGAAACCAACAAAAACATGAACAGAGAGCCTATAGCATGGGAGAAAATCTTTACCACCTGAACCTCAGATCTTTAAGTCCCAAAAATCCAATAGTAACATAGACTTATAAATCGTGGTGTGCACGCACAGTGAAATACTGGTAAGCATGAGCAGTCTTCCACTATGTAAAAACCCAGGATGACACTCACAGGCCTCACGTGAAATGAGAAAAACTAGCACAAAAGAGTGCACTCCATAGGTCCCATTTGTAGACAGTAGAAGAGGACTCAAGCCATCCATGCTGTTACACATCAGGCATGTCCAAAACAAGGACATGAGGACCCCTTCTTGACTCACAATAATCATTCTTTGGTAAGGGTGCTGGTTTACAACGGTATGCTCAGTTTGCAGAAGTCATTAAATAGTGCACTAAAAATTATATTGCTGAGTTCTTATAGCTCTTCTTTTCAATCGAGGTAGATTTTATTACTATTATGCTCTTCATTCCCTATACTTAGAGAGGCCTGCTCTCTCCTGTGGTTTGCCAGCTGTCTGTGGAAAATTATCTGCTACTAGGTTGCTGCTGCTCTTGGCCACATGACTGACTTGGCCCCTGGAACAGGACTGAGTGTTATCCAAGTTCTCCCATGTAGAAGGCATCAATGTGATTGCTTGGCCCTCCTCTCTTCTCCCTTCCTGCCACAAGACAGATATAGCCTAGTTCCAGAATGAGAAGACACATGAAAAGCTGGGAACAGATACATGAGTTAGACCAAGACACCCTTTAGTCTTGGCAGAACTTTAGTCCAAAGCAGACCCATAGCCAGCCTACAGTTTTCATGTAAATGAGGGAGAAATAAATATATGTTGTCGAATGTCACTAAGATTTGGGTGTTGCTAGGTAGCAGGACAAAACAAGCTAATGTAAAAATTGGTACTTAAAATGGAATGCTGATAAAACAAAGAAGCTAAAATGATGGGATTGGCTTGAAGGGTAGAGGATGGCAAAAGAAAAATATTGTTAGAACCTGAAAAGCTCATAATGAGGCAATAGTGATGCATTTAGTAAATCTTTCATATGTGATAACCGGAAAAGCAGATAATATACTCAATTAACTCTCAGCTTCGGCTGAAGAGATTTTTGATATAAAACATTGTTAATATGATTGGAGATGTGAGCTATAGTAGGTAAAGTATTAAAAGAAATAGGAGCTCCAAAAGAACAAACTTGTTTACAAGAAAAGATAAATGGGAAAGAAATGAGATTATTGAGAAATTCAGTGGATTTCAGGATTGGAAAATAGAAGTATTTCTCCTCTCTAATAAATAAATAAAATTGAGAAAGTCTTGGAGCCAAGAAAAAGTCTGATGAAGATTTAAATTAAGACAGATTAAAGCAAATAGCAATTTAAGGATGTGGCTTTTATATCTTTCCTTAAACACTTTTATCTAAAGTGGTTGTCATGAAATATTTTCCACTGAAAAAACACAGTTTGAAGTAAATAAATTAATTACAGTAAGGTCCTATAGAAAGAAGCCTGATAAACTCACAGGACAATAATGAAGGAGAGGGGGGAAAGGAGGGAGGGAGAGAAACAGAGATAGAGATAGAGATAGTAATAGCCATAGAGATAGAGAGAGGTATTGCCCAAACCCTTAGCAGCCTTGATTAAGTCAAACTGTTCCTCTGTGAGATCTAAAGTAGCTTTCAGGACTCCAACCTTCTGTGGTCAGGAAACAGTCTAGTTAAGCAGGTTAGCATCTGAGGAAGGCATATCCTCCACCACCTTCTTTAGATGTGCCCAAAGAGCGTGGGCCTGCAAGGGGAGAAGTCTTTGTTATCAAGTAGCAACACCTTCAGCAAGTTCCCACCAGGAATTCAGGAAACATCTATGAACCACAAGTTCCCATAGTTGCATTCTCTCCTTCCCTCTCTGTAAGGGAGCTTTGATTGTGCTTTACTCTGCCAGTCTTCCCCCGCTGTGTATGGGGACAGAGGTAAGGTGCAGTATGCAGGGAACTTGTCTACTTAGTTTACTGTAAGTCCCCAGATCAAGTGGAGCCACATCTGAACCCAAGGCAGACATTACATTTGGAGCCTGATGCTGAAATTGGATATGACCTTTGGGGTTTCTTCCTTTGGTGGAGGGTTTCATTGATTGGTGAAAAAAGTCAATATTTGTGATCAAGAAAGAAAGTGATGGTAGACCATAATGTATTTCACAATTTTTTAATCCATCTAAGAGGATTTCACATGCTGTTGTCATGTTCGGTGGATTAAAAACAATGGCCGCAAACAATTTCTTTTCTTCAATATACTACCATCTGCAATGATATTGACAGTTCCTGCCATTAAGCTATGTCTCCAGACTTTCTCTATGTGACATTGTCTATTTGATGGAGCCATACACAGTTTGACATTAGCAGAGATGTAGAAGGCACTTGAGCTTTGGGGCTAGCCTCTTGCTCTTTTTAACTCTGATTTCGTGTGAAGAAATCCAGGCCCGAGTACTTAGTGAAACTCAGGATGCAGTAATTCCCTTGCCCCTGCTGACAGCCAGTCAGAAACCAGACATGTCAGTGAGGCCATATGGGCACAGCCAGACCCCAGCCTGCCCAACTGAACACAAACACATGAACCATGAGCAGATATTGGTTAAAGCTCACCAAGAGAATAACTACAAAGCCAAACCCAGCTAAATTGGCAACCCAAAAAAGAGATAACTAAATGAATTGTTTTTGTTCTAAGTTTGTAATGCAACCAAACCTAACTTGGTCATTCTTAGACTTAGTCGCCTCCTGGATACTGATATTTCACACCTGTCCTCATGAACTTTGGTCTCATATTGATGATGGAATGAGGAAGGACATGGCACATGAGTTTCTGTGAACAGGTGCCGCCTCCATTGATCTCTATCTTTACCTCTGTCAAGAAAATGAGCATGCTGAGGGTGAGATTACTTTTTTTTAGCCTGAGTCCCTGAGAGATCCAGAATTTCGGGCACAAATACGGTGTACATTCTTCATGTAATATAAAAAATATTGTTATTAGCTGTTGATATTTGGGAGCTTTGTTGCTTCAGCAAAATTAATTTTCATAAAAATTTTTAGATAGATAATAGTATTTGTTTTACATCCTAAAGGTATAGAGGATCAGATAGGTTCAGTATCTAATCTAAGGTCATATAAATAATAAGTGATAGGGACAGAATTCATGTCCAATTCCTTCTAACTGTAGAACACATGGTTGGGTCATCCATATTGAAAAATATAAACTCATGGCAATTACATTGAAATCAGTTGCATGGATAAGTAAGTAGGTAATTTAATAAAAAAATAAGTCTTTTCATAGTTTGTGCCTGCATCTCACTCAATTTTGAAATCAGAGAGTCAACCAATTTTCTAAAAAGCTGTAAAGAAATTACAGCCTTTAGTGAAAGTGAGGCTTTAAAGAATTTTTATGTTGGAAGATCTTTTTTCATTTTAATAAGTCAATTTATATGGCTAATGTACAGTAAGCTACTTGCTCCACAAACCATTCTTTTGTGAATGAAAAAGAAGGATCATCTTCTCTAATTGCATTGCTTCTGATAGTCATCATTGTCAGAGCCTCAGAGAAAATAAAATTAAAAGTAAAATGGGAACACTATGAGGTTACTTAGAACAGCTCACTTCATTAAGTCTATTCTGTACTGCATAAGCTCTTAACATACATCTTTGAGGTTGAATATCTTATTTATTACATTTGATTTCACTGTGTGGGTACTTCAAGGAAGTCCAAGAGGAATTTGGCTCAGAATGAATGTTTTGTTGGTAATTTGAAGAAAAGGTCAATGGGGAATGGAGAATGGCTTGGTTTGGTTGAACAAATATGGATTGAGCAGCCAAGTTCTCATATACAAACATTGTGTGAGATGTGGATCCAGAAAATAACACGTATTCTGAGCTTTCAAAACTTCTCCCAGTGTAGTAGACTTGGAGGTACTTTAACAGATACTTTCAATATAATACTGGAAGCACTGTGCTCTGTTTGCATATGGTGTTGTTTATGTGCAGCAGAATCATAGCTGCATCAAGTAAAGGATCCTACATGAGGGAAGGGCCAGGTGAACGGAGAAAGGAAGTGAGACGTGGAAACACCACACTGAATGTTTTCAGATTTTTTTTGTTTTACCTGCCCTGAGGATTATTACTGGTGCTGGTCTGCGGTCATAGTATGTACAAATCAATACCACCAAAAAATTACTATAATAAGGTCCTGAGCACTGCAAAGTAGTTACTAATAAATCAGCTAATTTGCCTATAGAAATTCCCTAATCCATTTCCTAATTCATTAGGAAGTAAGTGTTATTACTGTGTTCATCTTATTATCCCTCCTGGATGACACTGATTATACAAATTCACCAAGATACAACAGAGTTAGAATTCAAAAACCAGTTTTTCTACTTATGAAACTCAAGATTATTCAGTCACACCATATTGTTTATAAAGTTTATGACACTAGCCTGGCATGGTATAGTATCCAGCAGAGTCTCCAGAAATAGCTTTTCTGACTCCCTAACATTCGGTATTCTTAATTCTCAATAACATTTATGAAGGGCATTTTTTGTGCTAGTAATTGATTTAGGCCTTAAGGATGTAGTAACAGACAAAATCCTCCCCTTATAGAGCTCCTATTCCTATGGGAGAAGCGAAAAACCATTAAACATGCTAAAGAAAACTCAGGAACGTAATAAACAGTGAGATGATAGAGCTTCTAAAACCTAGGAGACCTGGTGATGAGGACCCAGCTTGGGGAATTTTACTGTACTTGAATGCTCCTACACTACAGAGTCGACAAATCAGGCTTAAACTAATCTGATCTGTTCACATCTTAAGATTTCTAGGCCCTGAAAGAAAAGAGGCATAGAAACTTTAAGTTTACTTTTTAATGTAACCACACTTCTGAATCAGTTAATATATGCCCATCATTAAAATATTCATCAGCATGAAGTGCTTATTTCCTATAAAACTCTCTGCAATCAGGCCAACCACTTAATTGACATGTTTCTGTTTCCACTTGAATGGGCTAAAAAGGGTATCCTTCTACAGTATGTTTAAAAAAAAAAAAAAGTTGGGCAATTGAAATTCTTATGGAAAGTTTAATTACCCAGAGGCCATCAACATCTCCATAGTGTAATATAGCAGATAAATCATCCAAAAAACACAGAAAATACCTTAGCCTCAAAAAGTAAAAGGCAGTGACCAACCTCAAGTGCTACAGTTGGTATGAGGAGTTTCAATTAAATCAACTCTATCTCCTCTTTTCTTTTGGGTAGGTGTGTGTGTGTGTGTGTGTGTGTGTGTGTGGTGTTGTGTTCATTATGAGTGCACTGAGTACTTTTAAGAGGCTAATTGTATTTTTACTTTATACAAAATAGTGAATCTGAATTTTCGCTGAACATGAAAATCATCTAGGAAGTTTTTAAATTGCCAAACTGCCAAATTTGGCCCCACACACTCTGAGCAAGAATGAGCAGTCTGCGTTCTCCAGGTGATTCAAATTTTCATCCATAGTTGAGAAACACTGGCTTGGACTTAATAATACAAAATAATACATCATTGAAAGACATGTAAAACCTGGACATTGGCCACAAAGCAGGCAAATGAGTCAGATTCCCTTACGGTATTCTTGCATTTAAGTACATCCTATTCAGATTGAGGCACATGACTTGTGATATTGAAAATCATCAGAAGAGCTAGAATAGAACATCTTTAGGTGCCTTGCTTACCCTAGAGGGAGAGGGCACACCTCTTCCATGTCCATGTGCTGTGTGTATTCTTTGTTATAAAAAGTATTTGTTCTATCCATAACTTATATTCTAAAGCAGACTTAATTGCATATAGCATCTTCCTTTATCCCCTAGGAATGGTGAATTGTTCTGTAATTGTTCTCTTCCACATTTTTCTCTTTTAGGAAAAAAAAAAACAACAGGCAAACAAGTTCTGTTCTGGTCAGACTAGTGTCTTGATTTGGGGTTCAGAATGCAACATTGACATCCCTAAACATCTTTGTGGAGATGAGTGAGCAGAGAAGAAATTTCAGATGGTTCTGAAAGGTAGGAATTAAGCTAGATGGAAAATGATTTTCAGGACTACAAGAGACTTCTGCCTTTTTATCCAGTCACCTAGGGAGATTAGGATGAATCATCACCTGCTAAAAATGGTGTAGTAAGTGATGTCAATCTGAATGTAGTGGTGGTGATGTTTGTTCACAATTTGAAGCACATAAATATGATTGCAGAGCCTGCTCCTAGGACCTGTTGCTCACTGAAGAGACAAAGCGGGAGCCTGAGTCTAGAACCCTCTGCTCTCAGTCACTGACCACACAGTATTGACCATGAAGCCCAGGACGTAGCTCTAGGTTCTGCAGAGAAAGGGGGGAAAACTCAAATCACCTAAAAACATTTTTTAAAAATACAATTATCATAAATGTTAACTGTATCCTAAAAGCCAGACAAGGTCAGGGACCTATAGGGACCTGACTTCCCGGGAATTTGAGAACAGAACTGTAAAACTTCATGGGAGATAGCCTGAGCTCTACCTTGGACATATCAGTTCTCAATCCACATAACATCAACATAGCAAGAAACTTTGGCAGTCACCTTTCCAGTTCATGTTGTCTACCAAAAAATGGAAGTCACTGCCATGCCAGCACAAGGTGGTGAAATGCAAACACAAACCTGTCCTTTCCCCTCAGCATTCTCTCTTCCCCTCCAAGGTCTCCTGTGCTGTTCTCGTATTTCCATGGCTTCAACAATTATCCATGGTTTCATTAACAAATTGAAATCCTCATCTTTAGTGTCTTTGCATGTATCTTACCCATGTCTCTATCCTGTGTGATCCTTCACGTTTGGACAGGCTAGTTACATCCAGTATAAACTATCCCTATCGTTTCCAAGCTCAGGGTATCAACCAACCTTGTCACTCAAGTTAGAAGTATCTGAATCACTTTTCTACTCTTCTCTAGATGACTATACTCAGTCACTAAGATATTTGGAGTATGACCCTTCCATTTTGGACATTTTACTTATGCTCTAATTAATTTTGTTCAGATTTTCCAAACCTCTTTCAGCTACTGAATGGTTTTTTCTTCCCTTCTTCTCATGAATCCTCCACACCACAGATTTAACTAGATGTAAATGAAACTGAACTGATGACCTCAAATGTGGATCAAGCAAGGACCACCCTACTGAGCACTGGTAGAAATACAGAGGGAACTCTGGGGTTATTTATGCACATAGCCTTCCAGGATGATACTCTGCAACTGGTTGTGTGTTTTCTGGAGGATGACAATGCCCAGGACATAAAATCTTTATGAAAGAACATGGCAGACATGAAATCACATTAAATTAAGAACTACCAAAAGATTTGGAAAAGCCAGTTGTGATGGTGCACACCTGTAATCCCAGCAACTTGGGAGGCTGAGGCAGGAGGATCCTGAGTTCAAAGCTGGCCTCAGTAACTTTGCAAGGCCCTTAGCAACTTACTGAGACTCTGTCTCTAAATTTAAAAAAATAATAATTAAAAAGGCTGGGATGTGACTCAGTGATTAAGAGCCCCTGGGTTTAATCCCTAGTAACAAAACAAAACAAAACAAAAAAATCTAGAGATGATTAGTATGGGGAAGAAAAGCCAAAGAGGCAAAATAGGTTCCTTCAAATATTTCAAATGTTCATAATATGGGAAAAGAATCCTATATATAATAGGAAGCATCAGATGATACTACTACTACTACTACTGATAAGTGGGAGCTATAATTACCTTCAGATCCATAAAACATAAAGTATTTTGACAATGCCAACTTTGAAACAGTAGGCCAGCCTCCCAGTTTGTGTTAACATTTCATCACTGTGACCAATACCCGAGAAAAATAATTTAGAGAAAGAAAAGTTTATATTGGTTCATGGTTTCAGAGGTTTCAGTCCATGCTTGACTGACTTCATTGCTCTGGACATGAGGTGAGGCAGAACATCATGGTGGAAAGACACAGCAGAGGAAAGTTGATCAACTGATCAACTCATGGAATCAGAAGGAGAGGAAGAAGGCCAGGAAGGGCCTGATAGAAGATAAACCCTTCCAGGCACACTCTCAGTGGCCTACTTTCTCCAACTAAGTCCCACCTCTCGGTAGTCCATCCAACTATCCATGGATTAATCTACTAATGTGGTCTGAGCATTTATGATCTAATCACTTCCCAAAAATCCCATCTCTGAACAGATGAGCCTTCAAGGACCATTTCAGATCCATAACAGAGTTTAAGAAGAAGCAATCTCCTGTCAGCAATACCCTAGGTGGCTCCTTGGCAGGAGGAGACAACAGGGATAAAAGATATTGAGGATTCCTCCCTAACTGAAAATGTTTAACTGAATTTTATCGCAAATATTCAGAGGAACTCATGGTTATTATGCTTGATCCTCTAACAAGTTAACTTTTCTGCAAACTGGTCATAGAGTCACCAGCAAAATTCTCCTGTGCTGAGGTAGTTCTCCTCCCCAGCCTTACTGCACTAACGTAACAAACGTTACATTCAATTACAGTGGGACTTCTTTTCCCTGTGTTTTAATCTTATGAAAAATTAGGTTGAATTTGCATTTACACAGCATTTTATGATGTAAGTTTCCTAATAACGCTGCAGCCTGCCACCGCAGTGAATTGCATTATCCCTAATGGTTCATCAGTTCTGAGATTTAGTATTTGATCTTGTTTTATTATCTTCCCCAGCTATATTCTATACCTAATTTCTCCCTGAAATGAACATTATTGATTTACTTATTAAATATTGTCTGCCTACTATGAATTTTTTTTCACATAAGCAGTATGATGAATCCTTTTTAAAAATAATGATTATCTGCAACACAATGCCTGAAATGGTAGTTTTATAAAGAGGGTTTGAATAGATTTGAACTAAATGCAGAGTATAAAAACCATCCTGGGCTTTCTTCATAAAAGCTTATACACTGATTCCATCTTCTTGAGAAAAAGAGTAATCAATAAGTGATTACATTCTTAAAATAAATTACATTTCAGGTTTTGTTCTGTCCAGAGTAGTTAAGGAGCCATGTTTACTGTGGGTTAAGTCTGAGGGCAAAAAGAGGAACTTGATAAGTTATCTGCATTATCTGAGGAGATACTTCAGAATAACATTTAAAGCCTGCAGTAAAATGAATGTAGTAAACATTGTCTTCCTTCCCAAAACATACTGCTCGCTGAATCTTGCCCTAAATGAAAGTAGCAATGAAGACTGCTTCAGCATTCTTCCTTCTCCACAGTGGTATTTGTTTCTCAAAGTTTGGACTTTCCCAGGGGTCTCCTGGTGTCCCAGTGTTGCAGCTTCTGCCAATCACCAGTTTCCCCATGCTAGATCACTCTCAAATGACATGGCTTAAGATGACCACCATTCAACTATTCTCATGGGTCTGGGAACTGCCTGGCTAGTGGATTGTAAAACCTAGTGTTTCATTTCCTGCCTTGGCCTCTTGAACATAATCAGAAAGATGAAAATTTCAAATTGCCTGATTGATTTTAGAAAGATGATATAAGACTGATATTTAACCCTGGTAAAAGGATATAAAGAAAATCACATGTTTTCTTTCCCATTCTCATTGGTAACTATGGATACTTGGAAAGGACATGAAGAACCCAAGCAGGTTATGGCAGGGTGTCATGGCACTGCTCTGTCCCCAGTCAGCTGTTCATACCCTTCAAGATTTGGGACCTATGGCAGTGTGTGTGTGTGTGTGTGTGTGTGTGTGTGTGAATGAGTGTGTGTGTGTGTGTTCCCACCAATTAGAAACTCCATTCACATGCTCCAGTTTCATTAAAAATAAGAAGAAAATTGAGATGCAAGCAACATGGACTATAAGAAATTATTTGCAGTAAATTCATACTAAGAGAATTAGTAATCAGAATACTGAAAGAGTACCCATAAAACAAAAGGGAAAAGAACAGAAAATAAAGAAAAAGTCGTGAAAGAGTATAAATTGTTAATTAGAAGAAAAAATATGAACTTCTAGTAAGTACACAAAAGATGATTTCATTAACAGATGACTATAACATAAAACAAAATTGAGAGCTTTTGCTTAGTGGATTGTAAAAATTCTGAAGCTATAGAAGCTAAATAAAAAACAGTGAGGGGATACATTGCTGAAATCCTCATGAAAGGCAGCTTAGAAATATTTATTAACATTTTAATTATAAATTTTTATCATGTAATTCTATGTCAGCAGGTCTATCTAATTGCAATGTCCTCTTTTCAAAGATATTTTTATTTAAAGCTGTTTTTACAACAATGAAAAGTACCCTTAAGGACAACACCTTGCTGTCCACTAATAGTAGATGGAACAGCCCAAGCCTTAGTTCCAATGGCATTTCCTTATTCATACCTAAATATAATTTATGAGCAAAACTAAATATATACACTGCAGAACTGAGAATGGAAGGAGGGCAGGGCATATTGGAATAGGAGCAGGCAGATTACTGAAGCACAGGAATCAGGTGAGATACACTGGAGTGGAAAAGACACTGTGTTGTCTAGGGTGGGCAAGACAGAGGCGTCACCCTGGATTGGGGGCAGAGATGGTTCATGGAGAATCTCAGGAAAAAATCACAGGGAAGGAGCTGGTATTCAGCAAAGTGAGTAGGTCTGATGCCAAATGTTTAGCCATGTCCTCTCCTGGTTTCCATTTTCCAAGGGAAGCATAGGGCTTCATGGATCAGGAACTGTAGGCACAGAAGGAAGGCAAGGAGCCTCCTGGGAAAGCAGATCACACGGGGGTGTTCTCTGCCTGGCACCATTCTGCTGTGCACTCTCCAGAGGATGAGGTATCTTGAGGATGACACAACTCAATTTGAATGAAACTGTGGGACTAACTGAATGTTCTCCTCCAGCATCCTCAGCCACGGGTAGAGTCAAAGCTGAGTCTTACCAGATAAGTGAGGAGAAGCCAGACAAGTGAAGGCTTGTGGGAGATGAGGTGTGTGAGCGCACATTACTATCAAGGACTTCTGCACATCTTCTGGGTGAAGAAGCCAGAAAAGGTGTGAGTGTTGTGAAGGAGGATGGGAAACATGCTGGCCTGAGAGCATCCTTGGTCTTCCCTTTGCCCAGAAAGCTGTTTTCCTCCAAGAAAACTCCTCATTTTCCTTAGAAATGCCAAATAGATATTGAGATCTCTTCTCATTCTTGGTACTTGATAAAATTTTATACACATCTTTATTAGCACTTTTCACACTGCCTTTTAATTACTTGTATGGTTTTCTGCTTTCTTTATTACAGTGATGTTTTCTTGAAGATGAAAACATAGTTAGTCGCCTCTGTACCTTAACATAGTGTCTGGCATAGGCACACTATATTGTACAAGCATCCTGTCTGTTGGTTAGGAGAGAGGGTAGATGATAAGAAGGAAGAAATTGGAGGAAATCAATATTCATAGCCCCTAAATGAGAGGGGAGGGAGAATGAGAGAGAGGGAGGATAGAAGGGAAAAAGCAAGAAAAAAGAAAGGAAGGAAGGAGGAAAAAAAACATGGCCCATGAAACTGTCTAGATGTCAAAGTGGATAACATAGGCGAAATCATCTGCTTGTCTGAATTTGTTTTGTAGTAACATCCTGCCCCTATATCCCTCTTGTTCTTCATGATGTGTCAGACTACACATATAGTTTCAGAGTTAAACAATTAAACTCAAATCTGAGTGAGTTACATGAAAGTCTCATGTCCTGTTCACAGAACATCTACAGTAGAAATCACTGGGAAGGGTTCTGCTCCACATACTCTCTCAGGGTCCCAGGCTGATGGAAACTCCACCGCTCAGGTACTCAGTGTTGAGGGGAAGAGACAGCAGAAGGTCCCATGAGAGTTTCTCTGCTCTTGGTGCCACGTGCCATATTCTTCTGCCCACTGCCCAGCAGCCAGAATTAACCAGAGCTCCTATCTCACCACAGAATAAGAAAGAAGTGAGTGTTGGGGAAGAAAAGGGCACACCATGAGCACCAAATATCTCCTTCATTCCTAACCTCTTCTGGTTCTCACCTGGCTACATCAAACAACAATAAAGGAAATCTTTGAGACATTAAATACAACACTCCTCAGGAGTTACTTGCATGGTAAAAGGGGACTTGAGACAATGAAATACAAAATTGAAGGGGCTGGGGCTGGGGCTCAGTGGTAGAGCACTTGCCTGGAATGACAAGGCTCTGGGTTCAATCCCCAGTACCAGGAGGAAAGAAATGAGGCATAACATACAAGATGCTTTGTGGAAGAATGGCAGGATAAGGGGTTGCGAACATAGATAACCACACAGCTTCTTCTTAAATTGCAGCATCCTGTGCCCCATGTAAACCCAGCTGCTATGAACCTTTGAGACAATCAATGTGGTAGAAAGATAAAGGCAAGAGAGAAGCACAGATCAAGTTGTGGTGCAAATACTCAATGAAAATTTCATTTTATACTACCTTGTATCAGAGGACCGCATCCTTGCCTGAACATTAACCAATTAATTTACCCAGCACCTCTATAAGCTATCAGTTATTAGGAGATAAGCAATTAATGTGCAAGAGAACGAAAGCATTCAGCAAAAGCCCAGGCAGCGTGAAATTAGGGACCATGGTGGAAGAGGAATGCAATTCCTAATCCTTTCAAGAGGGTACTGAGTAAAAGCATCCTTGTTATCAAAGACTCAGGGAAGATGCAGTTAATCTCCAAGCAATTCCACTACATGAAAGAGTATTTTAAGTTTAGAGATCATGAAAGAGGAAAGACTATCTTTTAAGAACAGGATGGGATGTCTTTTTTTGCCCCTTTCTTCTACACTTGAGCATCTCCTACACTGTTTGGTTCCAGAGTCCACTGGGAATGTAACAATGTGCTTGGGTGGACTGGCTCCAGGGAGACTTTAAATTCACCACCTGCCACTCCTGTTCCCTTCCCTTCCTGCCTTTTCCTCTCATGGAAAGCAACAGTCTCAATTTGACACATGTCCAGAGGCAGGAGGAATCAGGCATGTGCGAGGAGATCTATGTGGGGACCACTGTAGCCACAGTGGATAGAATAGAGTTGGAATGAGAACAATTCCAGAGGAATGTAAAACCTGAGGGGCAGGGCAAATCAGCCTCTAAGAAGTAGGCTCCAAGGATATATCCGTGGTGTGTGGGCACACATGCAAGGTCAGCATAGCAAAGTCAGGCTTCTAGGAAAATCCAGCAACTTCCTTGGGAGATTGGATATGAGAGGAATTAATTAAAAAGAGGAAAAGGGCCCAGCTTAATTCCCACTTCTTCTATAAGGCCTTTCTGCACTGTCTGGTTAGATTTAATTATCCCTTCTTTCCATTCACAGCTATATGCTGGTAATTTCCACGCTAGTGTTTGTCTCATTTCCCTGGGATTATGGTTAGTTTTTGCATATCTGGCTCCAGCAGAACATTATAATTCAAGCTGTCATTTCTATTCTCTGCTTCCGCAGCAGCACGGAGCACAGGACCTCAGACAGCCCTCCACAGGCAATGAAGTGAAGGGGTTGCCTTTACAGAGCAAGTTTCCCCGGGTGAGGAGAGTTCTCACCGTGAGGACTGCTCCTGAACCCTTGGTTGAAGACACCTGCCTGCAAAAGATTAGATGCAGGAAGTGGTTAGAAATCATGCTCTCATTTACATGCCTATTATGTTACAAATATTAATTACTTTTGTTCCCACTTTGTTTGAGTCCATTATACTTGATGGTAGTCTCTGGAAACCCAAAGGACAGAACAGTGATGGATGTTTTGGTTCAGAGCTTCGATGGATAGGAATGTAATTTTCCAATTAGGACTGAACATCGCAAATAGAGTTCTCTCTCTCTCCCCACCATTTTGCTGTGCAAAAATGCATGTTTGCAAATCTTATTGTGAATTTAAAATAAAAACAGCAAATTTCTATTCTGAAAACTCAAACACTAAAAAACGTTGCATGCTATCTTAATATGAATAAGGAATATAGATATTTTTCACATATTTTTTAATCCATCCATAGTTTTTTTCTCCCCTAGAGACAAGGTTAAAAACAACCATGCCTTTGTCATAAGTGATGTAGGCAAATATTTATGCCTTACTGCTTTCCCCCTCAAAATTATTAAATAACAGTATAAAGAGTTATATTATTTAATCAACATATAAATTAAAGATGTGTTGACTCTGAAATAAAATAGAAGCTATTTGCCATTCCTGATTTCAGGAAACTGCTACCTTTTACAAAAGCAAAGCCATTTCTCTGCCCCTTCCCTCTCTCAGTACAAAGAGGGTGTCACAAGGACATTTTCCCTCTTCCATGATACTTAGGGCAGGCCGTGTGACTGACCCAGAGTCACAGTGAGTAATTTTAAAAAGGCTTATCATTATCCTGACAAAATGCAGTGTAGGTGTGCGTGATTCATTTTTTAATAGCGTAGTCAGGAAATAAAGAGAGGAAGCAGGGCGGACCATCACGCCGGCGCTGGCGTCCTGTGATATTAATTACTCGAGACACGTGCGTGACATGCTGTTCATTTGTCCCTCACTGCGAGCGATCTTATCTCCACTCACCACTGCTGATTAGCGCGGGCAGCCTCCAGACGCTCCCCCGCTCTGCCTGCCTTCTTTGTTTGTCGCCTTGACGGAAAAAGCACGGGTTGCCTTTCTCCACTATGGCCTGTGCTCTAAAACATAGCCTTCCTCCTCCGTCCCTTCCTTCCTTCTTTTGGTTTCTCTTTTTTTTTTTTTTCCCGTGCTCTTTCAAATGCCCCTCAGTGGAACTTGAGCCTGGGGTCCATCTTACCTGGGCTCTTTGGTTTACAGAGCCCATCCCTTCTATAAGATAGCCTGAAAAGACTCATGTTTTGTCCTGTGGTGTGACTGTTTGTGATGCTGAAAGTATTGTAGTAAAGATCTTCAGTTCTTTCCATGAGAATAATATCTTCTTTGTAGTATATTCTGAGGATTAAAAATAATGCATATGGAATAGCCAGCACAATACCTCAGCTCAGGTAAGTTCTCAGTACATGGGAGTTATTAACTATTATCTAAAATTATCTGTGTGAAAATATATTCATCCACATGCCGCATTTGTAAAATCATCGCTACTGCCAATGTTTATGGTAATCATCTCAACTAGATAGTCTGTTTAGAAACCCAGCTCTGTGCAGTGAAACAGACTGATTATGGAGCCATGCAATAAATGCAATAAATTACCCATTTGCCTCCCAACATTTACAGTCAACTCTAGACAATGTGCTGCTGGATGGTCAGGTGGACCAGTGTGGCTTACTTACCCAGAGGCTAGATTACTTGGGTTCAAGTTTTAATTCTACCATTTAACTTTGAAATGAACAATCACTTCGTGCCTCAGTCTCTCATTTATAAAATAAAGGTAACAATTGTATCCAATTTAGTAGGATTATTCTGAAGGACTTCATATGAACAAAATATGTATATATGAACAATATATATATATAATAATATATATGAACTACATATATATATACATATAATGCAGAGAGCAAAGCTGGACACACAAAGACATTTGTGCTGTCTATTAGTTCTACTCCAAAGAAGAGCCATGGTGGCCCCCAGGTTGTGTACCTTAGTCACTCTTCCTCCCTATTCACACAGTGTCTCCCATGTCACATGAGGATCAGGAAAAAATGGCAGTGAGACTGCATGTCTTTAACCCCCGCTTTCTCTTATTTCCTCTTGAAAATAATACAGCAATCAAAGCAGAAATGCTAAGTGAAAGAAAAGGCTGTCATCTGAAAACCTTAGGCCAGGCCCAACGTACATAAGTCACTCCCTCTGTCTTTGGTTGTGTTGCTATTCAGTGCTTTAGGGGTTCCTGCACCTACAGGGCTGCTTGTCCAATTAAACAGATTGCTGCTGCCCAAGGATACCTGACCAGGTGGGAGGTAGGCACAGGTATGGAATTCCTCCCTGTAATTCCCATACTGTTGTTCCACAGGGATCTGCACTGACTGGAGGAAGAGGTGCCCCAGAGAATGAGGGTGACTCTACAAACCTAATCTGATGTAGGGAAGGCAGAGAAACTGTGGTCAATCACCTATCTTCCAATGTATATATTTATCGTTAAGTTGCTAAATATGGTTTAGAATTTATAGCAAGTGTAGAATGGAAATAAGGTCAACAAAGACGTATGAAAGCCAATAATTGCATATCCTAAGAATTTTTAAAAAGGAAAAGAACAGAAAAAAGGAAGAGACATTATATTGGCAGAATTGAAGAGAGAAGGGATTGGTGTGGATTCAGCTCTTTAGAGAACATACATTCTTTTTGTCAATGTCTATGAAATATTATAAAAATAAATTATATGAAACAATTGGTGTAAAGATTAGAAAACATCCAATATAGCGTATACTTTGTTTAGGCTATGTTAGAAACTCCTATGTTTATGAAAGAAAAAAAATCCAGTATTAGTTTCTTAATGAGATAGGAAACTCAAAAGCCATGAAAGAAAGATAAAAGAAAAAGGACACATACAACTTCCAGACAAGAAAAATAACATGGACAATAAGCCTGAAAAGATGTCATAATAACTTACTATCAAATAAATAAAAATTGAAGTTAATGATTCGAAACATATTTTTACTGAAGAAAGTCATGAAAGAGTTTTTAAATCACGACATCCAGCAGAGACAAGGTCATGAGCAAAACCGTAGTCTCATATTTGACATGGTAATAGTGAGAACTGGTACAACTCTTTAGAAAAGTCATTGAAGACCCCATAGTGTATGTAAAAATAGAAGGAATCCTAGATAGGACAATCCCAAAACTTTTGACAAATTTCTTTATAGAAAAAAAAAACAGCCACCAGTTCAGAAATATATGGGTACTCGTTATTGTGTTAGTTGTATGTCTCTCAATAGGGAAGCATGAAATGCACTGAAACTTCTATTTGCTGTTATGTAGGTATTTCAAAAGTGAATGATCTGAAATGGACTTGGAGGAGAATGGATGGATGGATGGATGGATAGGTTGGTGAATCCTATAGACATAAGTGAGAAAAATGGTACAGAGTAATGCGTACAACCTCACTTTTTCAAAACAGAAAATATTAAAAAGTTCTGTGTGTGTGTGATTATTTATACTGAGAAAGTATTGGAAGTATAAAAACATAGTAACATCAGAAAAGTAGAAAATGACAAAAAGTAATTTTTAAATAATGATATTTCACATTATCTCCAGATAAGGCAAATTCAATGTTCTAATAAAGTTAGGATTATAAGACTTATTAATGGAAAAATGTAATTTCTAAGTTCTTTTTTCTCTGAGATTTGTATTGCCAGTTCTTTAATGTTCAATAACCATTTTTTC
>CM053410.1:7716099-7836775 GCA_028644305.1 Xerus rutilus
TAGTAACATCAGAAAAGTAGAAAATGACAAAAAGTAATTTTTAAATAATGATATTTCACATTATCTCCAGATAAGGCAAATTCAATGTTCTAATAAAGTTAGGATTATAAGACTTATTAATGGAAAAATGTAATTTCTAAGTTCTTTTTTCTCTGAGATTTGTATTGCCAGTTCTTTAATGTTCAATAACCATTTTTTCAAGGACAGGGCTATGAATAAACTGTTTGTTGTAGGGAAGGCACAAAACTATCATCCATGATGTATCTTTGAAGGTATACAGTTATGTAGTTAGATTGCTAAAGCAGTGTGCCCCTGAGGACCTCATCAATGGCAAGGCTTGGAATGGGACGTTGGAAACAGCAATTGAGTCAAATGGACAGCTACTTTAGGATGTTTTTTCCTCTGCCACTGAAAGCAGTAGTCACTGATTAGAAATCATCAAATATGAAAAGAGAGCAGTGAGAAGAATATTTTCCTATTGTCTCATTAAAAAAAATCAGAAAGTAAAAAGATGATCCAGAGCTCTATGATATGGTTTCACGATGTAATAAAGTATCTGCTATGTCCTTATATGAGAGAGGATCATGTTTTATACAACTCCATCCTTTAACACACTTTATCTAATTCACTATAATGTGCAAAGACCAAATGGAATCATAAAAGGAGTACTTGGAATAGCCCGTGATATCTATGAAGGGAAGAAACAACGTCAGAGACAAAGCAATTTGCTCAAAATTACACAAGAGAATCTGTTTTCCTTTTGGTGAAATACCTAAAACAAAGACACTAGATAGAAATGCAAGACCTTCAGGAATGGATTGATGTAGCCCCATCTGCTCCCCCACATGAAGGAAAATCCAACGTGACCAGCCCAGGGCTGAAATTCCACCAGCAACTGTTGAAAAACTCCAGTGTCCTTGAAGACAACCTATTAAACCAGTGTCGATCATGAATATTTTGATGAGGATTCATTGTTAGACAGAGAGCTTCCTTCTGTAACAAACTTCCCTTCTCAGGCCAGCGAAGGGAGAGGAACTATAAGAGCCTTGGCCCTCATGGGCAGAGAAAGGTTTGATTGAGGAATACCACGAGGCTTACCCACCTGGAAGATCCGAGTCTTGTTTGATACTCCTGTGGCGCTCCTCATCTTCACCAAGCCTAATATTATTCTTAAAGCCAGTACTCAGGAAATACCTGTGGCATGAACCCCCCAGGACTGGCTCTTCTAAATCTGTTAACTTTCCTGGACAGGATTTGTCTTCCTATTAAAGAGCCAGCATAAATATTTACAAACTATTTTAGATTTTCTTTTCAAATATGATCAAATTTTACTATGTTTGTATTTCAAAGTTAAAAATGTTTTTTTATTAGGAACTCTAGTCATTTGTTGTTGAGAGACCACAAACCAGGAACCAGAATTCAATAAAAAACATGGAGACAGATTTATTTCATGCTCAGGTGTTTAACAAAATTAAGCCATTAAGTTCCATTTTGGGAGAGAAAAACCCAAATTTGGGGCGTCTCTTTACACATCAAGTCTGACCACAGGGAACCCTATTCCCTCATGGCTGAAGCCTGCAGGAGTAGATTCACTGTGCAGATGGGAGGTGGCTCCTAATTGCGAACCCACAACCCACACAAGACCTGAACAAGCGCTGATTTCTGACATGTTGGTTTGAGGCTGCAGTGGCACCTGGGGTGAGGCACTCTGCTGAATCCAGCATGATCCTCGACATAGTTAAATGTGCCCTTGACACTGTGACCAGCTCTCGAAAATAGTTCCTTTACATGCCTTTACATTTATACTAGTTCTTGAAAATAGTTACATTTAATAATTTCAAAATATTTTTAACTTACTATCTTCTGAATGTGGGTAGTGAGATTAAAAAGTTCCTTATTAGCTTAGTGTATATTTAAGTGGCTACTTAATAAAATATCACAGGCTCCTCAAAGATCATGGCATGTCCATGATCTAAATTTGTAATTTAGTCAGAACTCAAAGCCTCCTATGATTTTCTGTGATATTCTCGTGAAGTCATATGCCATTGATGGCATCACATTATGGTGCATATTGCAAGTGAAGACTTCAGGCAAAATAAGAATTCCACCTTGAAGATCTATGCTAATTCTTTTTTTTTTATGCTAATTCTTTAGAACAGCTTCTCAACTTTTTGCAAGAAATACATGTCTTAGATGCTTCTGAGTTTTAATAATCAACCAATATGTTTCCAGGGTTTTTAATTCAATTGCTCCTGACATGTCTAAGCTGTTTTTTTTTTTAACCTAAGAAATGAAAAATATGTGATTAAGTAGTTTTCTATGACAATAAAGCCTCATTATGCAGAGAGTATGTGTTCACATGTATACAAGAGAGAGAACAAAAAGAATAGGGGTGAGTTTATTTTTATGGAAAGAAACAAATTCAGGTAACAATTAGGACCTGACAGTGGATATTCTATTGGAGAGATACATCTCAAGTTAAAAAAATAATGAAAGTGATTTATAATCTTTGTTTGAAATTCTTGCATTTCCCAACATGTTTGTAAGACTAACAAGGGGGAATGTTTGTGAGGCTTAACCATTGTTCAAGCAGCCAGCCATTACAGAGAAATAAATATTCCTGAAGAATGGATGCAACGGGGCACCAGCACATTGCTTCTGGAAAGGATATTAACTGGGGGCCAGGGAGAAGAAAAAGTATATTACAATGCACCCCATACCCATCGGCACACCAAAGAATGACCGGAGATTGTTTAGTTATTGATCCAAAGTCATCCTAATTTCTGACATCACTTTTGTAAATAATATTCTCTTATCTATAAGTGGTGGTATTTTAAACTGAACAAGGAGATAGAATGGCAGCTCTTGAATATGAATAAGAAATTGTTATTTGAGAACATATAAAGTAGACTGGTGTGTAGAGACCACCTATGGTCTGATAGTCTTTATTTACAATCATTACAGTCAGCAGCAGGAAGTGGTCTCAACAGGGAAAACTGTCTGGGATTTACAGACGAATCCATTAAAGGACAAAACACAGTACCTCTTCAAATCGCTTTGACAAAGAAGTCCAAAGCATTCTCTGAAAACCATGACCTACACCAGCACTTAATAAAGTACTATGTGGACTAATCCTTTGTGGAAGAAATATTTCTTCAAGAAGCTAAGACACTACACCCAACTTCTCAGTAATCTGATCTGAGACGGTGCAGTTACTTCTACAGAACTTGGAGGATCCAGAGAAGCAAACAGTGGCCAAAGTCTTTGCCAGGTTCTGCACAGAAGCTGGCTAGAAAAATAGCCACAGAAAGCTACTGTAGAAAGTGTGTTACACAAATTTGGTATTTCTAATTAACAGTAAATTACTGGTTGTGATTGTCCAGGGCAAGCCATACTTTTTCTTACCTTTGTCCAGATAAGGGGTTGAGGCATCTTGGTACTGACATTGACTATAGGAGCACCTGTAAACGAAGTCCAACTTTCCACGAGGAAGGAGTTCCGGGTAGAGCTCCAATTAACACTCATGGCAGCAATGAATTTAACCTGAAAAGACAATAAATGAATAAAGATGTAAATATATGTGTATGTATATATAATATGAATATGTGTATATATGTTTGCATTTGTAAAATATGTGCTCCTTTTACAAAATTTTGATAAACATATATATGTGCATGTTGTGTATGTTCATGTGTATAACAATAAATTTTTCCTATAACCACACAACCTAGAGATAGAAAAATTTTCCTCCTATTAGAAATATTATCCCAGCACTTTGGGAGGCTGAGACAGGAGAATCATGAGTTCAAATCCAGCCTCAGCAAAAGCAAGGTGCTAAGCAACTCAGTGAGACCCTGTCTTTAAATAAAACATAAAATAGGGCTGGGCATGTGGCCCAGTGGTCAAGTACTCGTACCATATACATATATATATATACACACATATATATATAGTGAATGAGCTTATTGTAAATGAAATATCATTATAATTATATTATAATTCTTATCCCATGCAATTACAAATTCTTCCAAATAACCATTCAGGTAGCATAAGATTCAATCACTGTATTTTAGATTGACATCCTTTATTGGATAGTTTTTTTTTTATTGTTGTTCACTGTAACAATTGATTTCACAATGAATATCTTGGTATGTAATCTCTGTCCTAAATCCAAAAACATTTCTTGTACTGAGTTTTATAAATAAAATTTCTGAGTCAAAGCATGTTGAAAATGTTGAGGCTTTTGATATATATTAGGTTTTTTCCCCAAAAAAAACAAACTCTTAAAAAGAGAAACAATTTCTATTACCCACAGAAGTCTATTCTAATGCCTGTATTTTTGGAGACCTCCAACACTGAGAGGTCTTCCTAAAGGAGAGATGGTCCACTTCTTTGCAAGACAAAAGGCACCAAGGGGTTATAGCTTTGCAAATCAAGGTCTCTGCTGAATGTTAAGGTTGACATTAAGGAAGAGCAAATGGCAAAATGCATCCTCAGACAGACCAATGACTGACAGTGTGGGATGAATTCATCTCTCACTGTCTGGGTGCTAGCAAATATAATAGCTGCAGCATGCAGCCACCTTCATAATCAGATATTGTTTTGATAATGTTTGATCAAAACATGCAAATACCTGTGAGCCACCTTTTGAGAAAAAAAGATAAGACCATATTATCCAAAAAAAAAAAATGGATATTTCTTCCAAGATTCTTCCCTCATTTCAAAGGATAAAATAGTGCAGTGATCACCAGTGGAGGGCAGGAGTAATGGCGGAGGTGCTGCAGGAACATCTTCTGGGATGACAATTGGCACACTGCAAGAGTGGAGCTCCTGAGCTGTTCTCACTCTTGACCTCTCAACTCGTCCTTGTCCCAGGTTCTTTTTGTATATGCTCCATCCGCCTCCCTCGGCCTTCCTTGGCTTACTCATGAGCAGGCAGCTTCTAAAAATGAACACAGCAATCCCAATGCAAGGGGATCTTTTGGTTCCAATACTAGCATCCTCCCACCCAGTATCTTAACTTGTTTTAAAATTCCAGTTCTCAAAAGAGATGAGTGGTCCAGAGCAACCTGAATCCCATTCACTCATCACCGGGAATGGGATTTAATACCCCTAGTCTGGTCACTCAGCAGTGCCACTTGGAAGGAGCCTGGAGTGGGACACTCTCATTCCAGAGAGTGTTTATGAAAAGGAGATCTAGCCTGCTGTAGATGTGGCCAGAAAAGCAGGCCTCTGCGGTTTTACGTACATATGAGTTAAATCCAAGTATAAACAAGAAGATAAGGCAAACACTTTGTCTTAAAATTGGGGGATTGAAAATTGCCCCGCTGTGGATCTAGTCAGTCACCCTCTTATTCTCAACATGATATCATGAGGAGGACTCAAAGAACATTAGTATTCTGGAATCTTTTCCTGTTTAGTACCTTGACCTGTAAATAACAAAAACTGATATCTAGACTAATAAATACTGTAATTAGTTTTATTTATCTTTTTTTAGCCACATCTTCAGAAAATTAATGTGATGATGATAAGGATTAGATATTTTTTTTACTAAATATTTCCTATTTTACGTAGGATGTTTGACAGAGAATAAAGCCAGCTTAAAATGTGAGGAAAAATTGACATATTATCCGTAATTTCAGATCAGAGACGAGTGATATGATTATAATTTATACCTACCTTCAGACTATGTCTGAGACTTTGAGAAAATACTTTTATGAGTGGGGCACCTGTCTTTCAGAGTATTAATTAAATACTTTCTCATCAAAAGGCATTTCTGAAGTCTTTTTAGTAGTGTGAATTAATCATGGACTGCAGCGAGGTACCTGGATCACATGGAGTTTTCTGAGCCTTTTAACTTTGTTTCAAAGCGAACTAAATTTAAGAAAGAAATCACCAAATCATTAAGGGTTCTATCACTCCTTTCACTGAAAAATTGCTATGTCCAGTTCGCTACATTTTAAGTTATTATTGTTCATAATGATGCAAGAAGCTGATCCTTTCCATTAGAATTTTAATTGTTTTTTAAGAAGCTTATATAGATTCATAGATTTGTGGTTTTCACTAGGATGCAAATAGTTACCAGGGCCAGAAATAACTGGTTGGGCCTTATTAAACAATCTTACATTCACTCAAAATAATTCCAGTGCAAGTTTTGCTTGGATTTGCTTCATGCAAGCATGCCATGAGATCTGCCTTGAAAACAAGCCTGTTCAAAGCCTTATAAAATATGGGAAATGAAGTAATTGGCAATGTATAATTCATTACAATTCTTCTTATTTTATATTTTGTTTGGAATTATTTATGTGTCAGAAAATAAGTGCCTGACATCAAGTAGGCAGTTAAATAGGTATCGGTTGGCTGTAAACGTGGGTAGAAATATCTGTGTTACTACTGCCGTTTGTCAAATTCATGGAAAAACATCTACAACATTTTGTTCCCTGCACAACCAGAAGCCTCTGGAGATAAAGCTTTCCTTCAAAGTGAGATACAGAACAGCGAGAGACCTCTGCTGGGGCACAGCAAGGGAGGCAGCCAGCCCACCAGGTGCCTGGGTTTTGCACCAGGTGGTCATTTCCGCTTATCAGATGTGTATGAAGAGTACATGGCAATGTCCTCATCGCAGCTCTAGACTTTGACATTTAAAACTATTAGGAAGCCACAGCTTAAAAAGAAAAAACCTACTGATCTGAATATGTATTTTCTTTATATTACTATAGTCTTCCTCTTGGACTCTATAAAAATATCCCAGCCTGAAATTTTCTGGTTTTATTTTTTTAGGAAGACTGTTAAACCAGGAAATTCAACATGATTCATTCATTTCTAATCCATCAATATATTTTGCAATCAATTGTATCTAGAAGAAATGGAGACTTAGGCCTGGCTTCTTTTTCTGATATCCACTGTACAAACCATCTTTGACACTCATAATTTCACTTAGAATACCTTAAAGGTGACAGCCTGCTCCTAATGTGTCAACATGTATGCATGAACTTGGTTTCCCTTAGCCAGAAACTAACATAGCATGCAGCTGCCTGGTGATTTTCCAGTTACTTAAAATTGCTTAAGACGTTACAAGCTCATTGAGAATTTCAATAAACTTCCTAAAACAGAGGATTAAATACTCTAGACTGTTCCTGACATGAAAAATGCTGCCTTCAATCAATAACTGACCTATCTCTTCTTATTCTTTCTTTTATTCATTTCCTCCCTACTGCTTTGTAGAAAACTTTTTTCCTGAAGTTATTTAATTACATTATAACTGTCAACTCTGAAGATCCAACTCAGGTAATGTCCACATGATGATAGAACAAATAGAAAATTCATTGTTTCAGTTGATTGTGCCTTTAGGATAAAATATTAATGCATATGTTTTTTGTCTATCATATTCACTTGTAAAAGTGATACTGCTACTAACACTTTCCTTGAGCTCTTGCTGAGTCAGGGGTTATTCTCAGTGTCTCCTGTGAATTATGCATTGAATCTTCTGAATTACTGTCCAAGGGTAGTAGCATAACCACCCCCATTCCACACTTGAAGAAATTATGGGATATTTGATTTCCACAAATCTTTTGTTTCACACCCAGGCCAGGCTTCTTCACAGTAATCCAGAAGAAGAAGGTAGGGCTCCCAGAAACTGGTTGGGTGATAATCTATCCACTGACCCAAGGCTGGATAAATGGACCATTCCCCATTTTCTACTCCCAGGGACGAAAGTTAGAGTTCTGTTTCCAATGTGAACGTCAGATTCAGAAGAAAGAGTGGAACTACATCAAGTCTTTTTCACGATTTCATGAAAAGTTTTAATGTGTGCTCTTCAATCATGACCGAGTAACTCCAAATGACATTATCGTATGTAAATATTACTCTCATTTCGTTTAGATGATAGTCCTAGAATATTGGTGAGATTTCTCTCTCTGTGTGTCTCTCACGCACCCTCTTTCTCTCTTATAATTTCCTATAAATTTAATTCCTTTGGTCTTTTAAAATATAGTTTGCTTTTTACTTTCTTTAAACTTTAGAAGCCCGAGATTTGTGTCTCTGGAATGCTCGTCTAAGCTCATCATTTTCCTGAATTTGGTCCACATGTGCCCACACACTTGTTCAGGCTCACTTTTCCATCTTCATAAGCCCTCTACTTTGACTGCAGAGTCACACCAGCCAGCTAGCCCTGTGATTTCTCAGAGGAAAGAGTCACGCTCTCTCATGCCTCCATGTTTTTAACATACTTTCTGCTGTACTTGACACTCTCACTTTCCTTTTTTATCTTGATCCTGCCTTCATCTGTCACCACTTTGATGAATTATCACCTCCTCAGAAGAGTCTTCCCTGACTGGCCCCTTCTGAGCAAGGTGATGTGTTTTATGATTGTAGCGCTATGTGTTTATTATCTCTATTAGAATGACCTTTCTCCACCACTAAACTGATATTTCATTCCAGGCAAAGATTCCCTTTCACTTCTGCTATTCCCTGTACATAACATAATTAAGAAGTCTCAATAAATATCTTAAAAAATGGGTGAAACACCAATCTGAAGAGAAGCAACCTCTTGATACTCAGAGATCTCTGGAAGCAGGTTACAA
Organism: Xerus rutilus; assembly: GCA_028644305.1. NCBI lineage: Eukaryota > Metazoa > Chordata > Mammalia > Rodentia > Sciuridae > Xerus > Xerus rutilus. The sequence goes on from CM053410.1 coordinate 7,724,682, forward strand.
GCCATGATTCCATTGACAAGTGAACTTAAGAACTGCAGCGAGAGTGACTAGACCCACGTTGGAAATTGTAGCCTGAAGTGAAGCTGAATTGTCACAACTAAAATAGCATTAAAAGCATATCCTAGAGTTTAGCGCAGGAAAGATCCAGAAAGGTCATTTTGACATACATCATGTTTAAAATGAAGATATTAAAGACTTAAGGTCATCTTGTACAATACATGTCTTTGAACATTGGTAAATCTTTCCAATCTCAGATGTGAGAACAAAGTCTGTGGAGAACCACTCATCTTCATTTATAGCTGTAATTTCATCATAATTTAATATTAAAATATGATTATTATGTTCACTGTGTATTCATATATGATCATACATTCCTATAAGGCTTCTGGGAAAGAAATGGCACATGAGAGCTCTGTATTCTTCTGTTTCTGACATAAATGCCATATACTACACCTATATCTATAATCTCCATCAGAACAAGGGTTTTAGAATTTTCCTGTTAGGGTCAACTTTGTCCCCAACTGTGTTAGACATTGACAAACTCAATCTCTTTATCCAGGAGACTAAATCATTGTCTATTTTTATATTTGAGCATTTTTTCTCCTATGCATCACAGGAGGAAAGAAAATGTAAGTCTCCATTATTAAGACGTTCCTTTGTGATTTTGACATTTTGCTTAAAATTCTTCCTTATGAAAAATGATTGCTTACTGCTTAGAACTGTCCATAAATTGGGAAGAACCTAAGAGAAGATACTTCTGGAAGTCATCTTTCTTGTACACAGTAGTAAAGGAGATGTCTCAAGCAAGAGCAAAAAATAGATATATAGATAGAGATTTCTCCTGGCAAAGTCACTGGATTTCAAAACTTTAAAGGTCTGACTTTCCCAGGTAAAATTAGATAGAGGCTGACTTACCACTCAGACTTTCATTCAGAATCCACTCCTTTACAGAAGGAGTCTTTTGAAATTTGAAAACATTTCCTAAACTGGCAGATGGACAGCGTCACAAACTAGCAGCATATATTTCATCATAAAGCATTCACCATTCAAATGTTAGGAAAATAATTTCACTTCTGACAAACTTTTCAGAGACTTTAAATATTAATATGTATTATAAACCTACAAAACTATGATATAGTACGTTTTCTATCAGTTTGTACTTGATCATAAAACACTTTTCCCAAGGCACAGCTATTAACTCATTGAGGAAGAGTATAACTCAGCTTAGAAACCTTGTGGGTTCAATGCATCAGAGGTTTGATTTTTTTTATATATATAAGATAAAACTGAATGTAGAAAAGTTAATAATGATAGATTAGAAAATATGGTGAAATTAGAAAAATGTTCCTAGTATTCCATTTTTGTGATGTTCCCATGTGTGATATTTTTTTTAAGCCTAATTTCTTTTCAAGGGTCTGAGGAAGTGCTGGTAGCTCCAGATTGAAAACTGTCTTTTTAATATTTAGACATACAAGAGTTAGAGATAGCCTGAGTTTCACCCTTTACTTCATTTATAAAAAGGCATAAATCAAAGTAAGGAAAAGAAAGGAAGGCAGCTCTCTAGAGGTGGGCACTTTGTACAGAAAGCCCTGACCTAACAGAGTCCTCAGTAGATGTTTCATGGCAAGGCCTTACATTTCTAATTTGTAATTTTACCATGTTTGTTCTGATCTTGTTTTCTTGTCAAAAACTAATTAGGAAATCACATACAGAAATCATCAAGTCCTTGAGGAATTTTTTTGCAACCGTTTGCTACTAAGGGGAAAATGAAGGATCGTGGTATAAATGTTCACAGCTGTTTCTCTGAGCAAGTGTAGGTGAGACTTAAAGAACAATTTTTTCCCCAACTATGGATTTTTCCATAGTAAGGCACTTTCATCGTTCCAATTTGAGACACTGCAGATGTACACAGATATTCTTTAATTCAGTCTTGTGGTACTGCTGAGAAGTTGTTAATCTTCACTTAACCTATTTGTGAAATGAGCAAAGTGTAAATTCAATTCAATTCAATTCGATTAATATTTATTGAGAAACCATAGGGCGCACAGCACTGCACAAAGAACTTAAGGTCAGGCGATGAATCAGACATACTTTTTGACAGGCGTTATATCTTCCGTCTCCAGGGAACATTTACTCTAGCTTAGAACAATACGAACAATCAAAATTAGAGTCATGTCGGAAAAGAACTCCAGTGTATAATAAAATCAGGTCAGAATGACCTAAGCCCATTTCCATATGAAAGGATAGAACAGAGCCCATTCTCAGAGCTCTGTCCTTGTCCTCTAGTGCCAGCTAAATCGTGGAGTGTACTTCGAGGGATGACGTCGAACAGCAAATTAAAGAATATTCCATAGGCTTCCCAAAACGCTCTCCTCTGAAGATCTCAAATAGTTCCTTTGGGTCCTGAAGATTTTCTGGTCTTCCGAGGCACCTATTAAAATACAGATAGGGGAATCTAGGAAAATGATTTGGTTTTTGTATGGCCCCATTCTTTGTCAGAAAATGAGAGCGCAACTGGAATGCTGGAACTTCACATCCACGCAACAGCAAACCCCGTGGGACATAACAACAGTGCAGAGAAAACGAAAGCATGGGCCTCTGAGAAGCTCGCAGTTGACACACTGGGCAGCCAGATTCAAGCAGGAGTCACAAACAAGATGAGATGAGTTTTCAAACTGTGAAACTGTGCACAAAACATCCCAGTAAAATCTTTCATTGCTGAAGCATAGCATCTCATAGGATCTCACAAACTGGATATTCTGGTTTGTACTTCAATGTCTTAAAGAGCTTAGGTATTAGCACAGCTATCCTTACAATGAGGACAGTTGGACCCATGGAAAACCATGGACTCATTAGAAAACTGAGGTCTCAGAGCAAATTTCCTGGAAATGAAGAGAGATGCAATCCCTACCTGGGTATGGGGCAGGAGCTACTGGAGCTGGCACAGGCAGGAGTGCCCAAGGGGTGGTTTTGATGGACTATTGGAAGCCAAGTGTGGACTCTCAAGGTCAAGAAGGCCAAGGTCAAGAAGGGAGATGGAGGAAGGACTCCAGGAATATATTGTCTCTGCTATCTGTAAGTATAGCTCCCAGTAAGCACAGCCCACACTGTGTGTGACTGTGTGTGGGTATGTTTAGCCGGATTAGCATAACTCCATACCCCCTATGCCCATTTACTGCAGTTTCTTTTATCTTATGCAAGATGTTTGACTTTCCACAAAACAATTACCAGGCTTGCTTAAAGACAAGAAAGAAAAAAAACATCTTGCAAAGACAAAACACTCAGCTATGACAGAACGTTGAAGTCACCAGACAGGGAATTGTTAATGGGTCATGGGAGCAGGGAGCTGGAAACTCAAAAACAAAAGAGAATTCTACAAATGAATTTTCAGAATTCACCAATGAAACTCGCTTCCAGGACAAAGCCCAATATGGAGAAGAAACTGTTAGAGAAAGAACTAGAATTGAGCAGCACATGCATAGAGACTAAATTGGAAAACATCTGGATAGAACCCAGAAGAGCAACAGGACCTGGGTGCCTATGAGGAAGGCCACAATATTTTTAAAAACTTTATGGATACACAGATGAGGCAATTCTAGTCACAAAATCAGAAACGATACCCTAACTCATGAGTTCTTCTAAAAATTCAGGCAAAGTCCTTTTACATTAAGTTAATTGGCACTAAATGATGGAGTACTGGCCCATGAAACTCTCCTAAAAGAAGGAAGAGTAAAATCCAAATAAAATCCACTATGAACAAAAAGGACACCAGAAAGGCATGCCACAAAAACAAACAAAATGTGTAACTGCTGCTTCAAAATAAAAGAATAGTAAGACATGAAATTAGAGCATAAATCAGAATCAGAAATAGGAATGAAATGGGACTAATGAAAGAATTAGAAATACAGAACAAATTATTTCAGAATTATTGACTTACTAAAAGAAGCGGAAGAGAAAATAAAATACAACAGATAATGCCTTAAGATCCTTAAGAAGTTAACAACTAAGAATAAAATAATTAAAAAGTCAGAGAAAAAGATTTTTTTTTGTTTTAAACAGAGCATATAATATATTTAGAGGATGGACAATTTTACAGAAACTTGTAATAGGAATCTTCAAAACCAAAGGAGAAAAGCAGAGCCACAACCTATAATCTAATCAGGTGTTCCTAAAGCAGTAATAAAAAATGAAACTACCTGTTGAAGGGTCACAGTAAACAGCCGAGACAACTGGCTTAGCATCACCAACACCAAGAGATGTTCTAGCAAAAGAGCTGAAGCCCAAAGGACCACATAGGCTTTGGAAATCCTTGCAAACAAAGAATAAGTCATTCAAAAGGCAGAGGAAATCAGATCACGGTCAGACTTCTGACTGCACCATTTTTAACTAGAGAAAAATTAAGACATTTAAAAAAATAACCAGGAAGAAAATGGGCACTCAGGAGTTCCCACCATCTACCATGTCCCCTGGGCCCCAGGTGTCTTGCTGCCTTGGCTTCTACATCAGTTTCTCACTTCCCGTGTTCAGCTTTAAGCCACATCTTCTTTCTCCTTGTCCTCACAGTCTGATCTGGTGCTGGACAAAAAGAAGATGGTCGGAAGATGTTGGTTATTTTGTTCAACCTAGTTGGTCATGTCCACGTGACTTTTCTCAAATTTTTGAAGAATTTTCTTCCTCTCCACTTCCAGTCTCTGTCCTCATGATCCTAAAGACATTTCCTCATGTATCTTTGCACCTCAAAGCACATGAGTATCCCCTTGCTGTCCACAGAATCAAGCCTATTACCTTACCAGAACATTCCAATACATATACATTTATGCATGTGTATGTATAAATACATGCCGTCTCCTACCTACCTCTGATATTTTGCACCTTTTGCCCTTATTTCAGTCTCCCCATTAATCCTTTCTTTCTCCATCCCAGCTTCTGCCTATGGTGTTCCTCTGCTTAACTTTCCCTCATCCAAATTGCCTTTCAAGTACAGAGCTCCACCTAAACATACCCTACTGACACAGTTCTGTATTTCCCACACAAAACAGAATGGTTTTCCTCTCATGCTGTTGTGTTTCCTTCCTCTCGAATTCTTAATTCCTTCGTCATGAGTTGTTTTTTTTTTTTAATATTTTTTAGTTGTCAATGGACCATTATTTTATTTATTTATATATGAGGTGTGAGAATTGAACCCAGTGCCTCACACATGCTAGGTGAGCTCTCTACCACTGAGACACCACCTCAGCCCTGGTCGTGAGTTTTATGCTCTTTTTCACTAGAGCTCCAGTATCTTGGTCATTTCCTTATGCATAGAAACCCTTTAGTCATTATTTGTTATATTAAAATAACTCCCAAAGAGTGAGACAGTCAAAATCATACTGGGTTTTAATTTTTCTTTGGTTATGAACCCATGTAGATTTGATGGAAGACCCGGTCTCTTTCCTAGGAAAGAACAGAATACCACAGAGATTCATACATGTGCATGTGCCTCAGATATTTTTCATACGATGTTCACATGCCCTCCATCTCTGGGAGCATGCCTTGTATGTAACTGGCCAAAAGAAACAGTCGAAGGTGTGCTGAGCCAGGGCAGAGCCTGTTCTGCCTGGTGCCACACCACAGCCCCTGCCCTTGAACTAGTCAACAGCACACTGCCTGCTTCCTACCTTCCTATCTGCCACCTGACATGCACCCTCCATATTTTGGCACTGGGTGAGGAGAAAGTTTTGTACTAACTTCTCATCTATCTCCTTCTCCTCATCATCATCAATCACCCAATCACAGCTACCAAAGAGAGGACGGAAGAGATAATAACTAAACTATGAAGGTGCCCTGGATTTCTCTAGGCGGGTGCTGTTGTTTCAACTTCCATTATTTTCCCATTTTATCTTATTTTTTAAAAATCAATAATTTTATCTTATGGACTGAGAAAAATTTTCTATGTGTTTCTTAAATACAGGAGCAGTGTAAGAAAGTTCCTTGATGTAGTGCCAAAAACATCAACTTCAGTCTTGGTTTTTGCTTTTCATACCAACTAAACTGAACCTTTTGTGAAGGCTTCTGAGATACAGTCTCTTCATTTGTAAAAATGCACAGTCTATTCTATTTCAAAAATTTGGAGAAGGCGATAAATGGTTTAAGAGAATGTTTTGTATTATTATACGAAATGTTAATGCTAACATTAGTGATGTAATACCTTGAGCTAAACTAACTCTACCAGCTTGCATGACGGTATGTGGGTTCATAGACGCAGGTGGATGAGTTGTTCCAGCTGATGAAATGGAGGGGACCCTGATGTGAGCACAATGCTCTCTCATTCCGGCATTTACTTCGTTCATTTGGAAGATTGACAGGTGCTGTGCTTGACCCTGGCTGCTCAGCAGGGAACATCTCAGAGAAGGTCCCTGCCCTCGCTGTGCATATGTTCTACAGTGGATGGACAGGCAATAAAAAATGTTCCTGTAAGTACTCTGGGCCATCTGGACTTTGATTCTGCAGGTGCTTCATAGAAAATAGAGGGAGATTTATCTGCAAGGATGAGGAGCTTGTTCCTTTGGAGGATGGACAGGAAACACTTTTCTGAGAAATGGTATTCGAGCCTTGAAGAAACCAAGCAGGAGAAGAATTTGGGAAAGTATAGTCCTGCCCGAGAGACAAGCATGGTGTCAGCTTTGAAATAAATGACATAGATGATGGCTTTTATGTCATCTGAAAAAAACTTCCCCTTGAAGTCATTCTTCAAGTGTGTGTGTGTATGAGTGTGTGTGTGTGTGTGAGTGTGTGTGTGTGCGTGTGTGTGGCCAAATACTGAGTTACTGGGGGTTAAGATTTCAGCATACAGATTTCAGGAACACATAATTCAGCCTAAAACATAAACATATTCCAGGTGGGAGGGCCACAGCTTTGAAGAGGAACATTGGAAAGTGACCACAATTTTGAAAATGTCGTTCATGTACATCCCCGTGTGATTTGCAGGTGTTTACTATAGTGTTGTGTTCACAACACACACACACACACTTTAGTTTGTAACAAACAGTACAGAATCTTTAAAAGAGCTGTTAATTTGAGGAATAGTGCATTTCAATTAGCCATTCTTATTTAAAGTTACTTGAAGAAAATAAGCAAGTTGTCTGCTCGCTAATAATTGGTAGGAATGCCATTAACTGCCCAGGTTCCTCTGGAATGCAGGAGCAGACCGTTCACTCACAGCATTAAATTCCATAGGCAAGTGTCAAGTTTGTAAAATAGAGTTGAATAATTTTATTTTTAATCATCTTGAAACAACTTAGATTTATAGAAGAAAGGAAGTGGGAGGAAGGGAGAGAGGGAAAAACAAGCAAAGCAGAGGGTCATTCCAGTGTAACTGGTGGCGGACACTCCCCCCCATTCTGGTCAAACATAATCTTGTGAGAATCTGGTATAAATTTTGGCCTTTTGGGAAATGGAGGTGACAAAGAAAATAGCTGAAAGCTTCCAGCTACATCTCTTCCAGCCAAGGTTGAGACCTTGGATCTGAGCCTTGCTTCAGGTGGTCCCTCTGCCTCCCCATCCCTCCCTCTACCTGGGTCTTTCTATCTCCCTCTCTTTCAGAAACAAGCCCAGTATTTTCATCCAGGTATGAAGAGCATCATGAGAATTCCCAGCATTTTTAAGGCAAACTTGGTGATTCCAACATTGTTTCCATAAAGCAATGGTATTCTGTATGTCTAACATTTTTGGAAATATTATAGTTTTTAAAACCTGGTTGTTTTTCAACTTATAGAAAAATGTCATTATGCAATTATTTTTCAGTTTAAGTTTTTCTCCCATGACTTGTGTTGAGAAAAAAATTCCTTACAATTATACACACGTACAAATAAATATATTAATATTTGGAAGCTACCGACAGTGGAATTCAGTGATGTATTCATACAGCAATAGCGTCCTCCACTGTGGGATCTGATTATGTCACTGCCAAGTGATGCCCCATGGAGGGCAAACACAGCAGGGCATCTTGCCTCCTCAGAGCTAGAGGACAGCAGAGAACAAACAGGACAGAAATCCGTCCCAGATGTCAAGTTTCATGTTTTTCTCTCTTCGGTTCCTTAGAGCACATGGCTAGGTCTTGCCCATCTTGCCCACATTCACAGGAGGGGATAACACAAATGAGTGTCCAGAAGGTGGGGTCACTGAGGACTGCTTCAGAAGCTGCCTGCCAGAATTAAACATGAACAAACAAATAAATTGATGCAAAAATTAATCAACCCTGAAATTCCATGATTGGCCCATTTATGATTGCCTACTTGTCAGTGTCCTTTGTATTTGTTCTCTTCAGAATAAAATTTTAGCTGGGTGTGGTGGTACACACTTACAATTCCAGTGGCTCTGGAGGCTGAGGCCAGAAGATCACAAGTTCAAGGCCAGTCTCAGGAAGTTAGCAAGATCCTGAGCAACTTAATGAGACCCTGTCTCAAAAAAGAAAAAAAGTTCTGGGTTGTAGCTCAGTGGTTAAGTGCCCCAAGGTTCAATACCTAATACCAGAAGAAAAAAAATTAATAGATATTTGTTACCCAAGCATTTGGATTCTTCTAGTTCAATAACAAATAAGGAAAACACAGCAAAACAAATTCTGAATGCAACTTTCAAGTTTTTTTAAGAAACCTGAAAAATTCTTGTCTCAGAACAAAAAGTATCTTCAGTTAATGGTACTTTCCATTCTTCAACCTAAAGAAAAATATATCCCATTGATCCCCTGTAGGCATTTTCCAATCATCAGCTTCTTGGCTTTGAATTTCATTTTAAGGCATTTAGCAGCTTCATAAAAACATTTGCTGATTAAGATACAATTTTTTCCCTTCTATTTACCTTGTAAAACAACAACTGAAGATGGTACCACTCTTTGATTTGCTACAGTTATTTCAAGGCTACACTTTAAATTTATTTTTAAAAATCAAAATATACATGTTACTTCATCTTCACAAATGATAGGTGGTTTTAAAAATGCTATGAGTAGAAGACAATAATACTTAAACTAATGTTATTTCAAAGACTCCTGTACCAAGAATTTTGTACTCTCTTGGAATTATGTTATTGGTGGGAAATTGAGATCATATTTAATGTTTTGTTGTTAAAAACAACATGGCATAGAAGGAAGTTTTCCATCTATAAGTTTATAAATTTACAGACCTAATAATTCTAACTCACAGATCCACTTTTAGCTATGACTTCTCCAGTACAGGAAGAGAGAGAAATTTGGTTACAATAGATTAAACAAAGGTTATATTTATTAACCCTTGTTTAATCATCACAGCCAAGCAAACAACTTTAATCAAAAGAATAAAGCTGAAGCTCAATATTTAAACTGTGCATAAAAATAAGGCATTTAATCTAATCAAGTTGGCCAACAATGAACATGCCACATTTAATGTTTGCACTTCAAATCTGGAATCCATTCCCTCTGTCACTCTAATTCCTCAACCCAATTTGAAAATAGTTTGCATTATATGCTATCTCACAGCTTTTTATGTTTGCTCACCAAATATAATATGTTTGAAGACTTGGTCTTCCTGAATGTCACATTGTTAAAAACCAAACGTGTTTAACAGTTACAGCTGCTACTGCAATGAGGCTGTTCTTAAACGTGATGTGCAAACTTATACCAGGCAGGGGACAGAGTCTGATTGTTTACTATCTGAGGCTTGAAAAATACATATATATATTTGGACGAGGTTAAATACTACATCTAGATGAACAAATTAATAAGAAGTTATTTTCTCATATAAGTTCTCCTGTCCAATACAATTTTTTTTTTCACATAGCAGTGTGTATTCAGAAAAAAAAAAGGTAGAGATTAAAAGATCATGGGTCCACCACCATTTACTGGGTAAACAGAACAAAAAGAGATGGTACAGATCTCAGGCTTTTTCTCTTAATTTTCTCATCTCATTATTAGTAATTTTTGAGTAAATTTCATAGAGGAATATTGGCTGGAGAATCTCTTTCACTCAAGCTAAGGGTGGCCCCTTAATAAATTAGTTAAGAATGGGACAATCCCCTTTAGCAGTGTGAAAAGGAGGAAGATAAGGAAACAAGTATTTTAATTGTTTCTTAGAAGTTGAGGCCCAGTTTTCTAGTTTTCCATTCTCAAAAAAATATTACCATGGGTTTATGGAATGATGGATTCTGGGTTTTTTTAATTCACTTGAATGTTAATTTATTCATTGGACAAATAGCCATTGAGTTCCTGATTTGAAACTGGTGCTGTTCTAGGCTCCAGAATACATCAGTAAGTCAAATCTTAAATGATCTATCCTCGGGGAACTTTCATTCTAGTGACAAAGACAATAAACAGGGGGAAAAAGAAAGGAAAGGAAAACTTAAAATAGCATATTAGAAGATAGCAGTACTATGAGAAAAATACAGCAAGGGAAGGAGAAGGAAAAATCCCAGGTTAGGGCGACAGTTTTTAATGCAGCTGTCAAGAAAAGTGTCACTAGGACCATTAACAATTGAGAAAGCCTTCAGTGAGGAGGAGCAGCAAGCCAAGGAGGGTAACCTCCCCTAGAGGGACTGATTGTCAAGACCCAACGCAGAAGAGGCTGGTGTATTTACAGCTCAATGAGCAAGAGGAGGTGGGTGGGTAGGAAGGGATGATGTCAGCAAAATGGGGACTGACATTCAGGGGCCCTCTCATTTATGGCCTGGGGAGGGGGGCGCTTTTCCTCTGAGCTTAGGGAGGACACTGGAGACTTGTGGAAGGATCAGTTTGGCTGCTTTCTGGAAAATTGTATATCTCAGTGATAGAGGAAGATGTTTTGGACGAGTGTGATACTATTGCACAGATGTGGAGAGAGAGACCAGACTTCAGCTGCATCTTTAAGGTACAGTCAATAGATTTTTTGATAAATTCAAGAAGAATTAAAGATGATGCTACAAACTTTGGCCTGGAAGGCTGTTTCTTCTCTTGAAAAGGAGAAAAGAGTCAGAAAGTCCATTTAGGAAATACTGGTTTGAGATGTCCACTGCTCATCAGGAGGCTTCAGGGAGCTGGTTACGTAGGTGATTCTGGAGTCTAAGAGAGAGGCAGGGCAGAGAGATGTGCTATGGAGTCATCAGCATATTTATGTCTGTGATTAAACGCCAGAGCCAAAGAAATCAGTATACATGAGAAAAGTTCAAAAACCAGAACCTAGATGCTCCAAGATCTAGAGGACATGGAGGCACAGAAGACTGAGAAAGAGAAACCGTTTAGAGAGGAGAGAGACCAGGAGAGTGTCTTCCCTGAAATCCAAGGCAAAGCTGAGGAGAGATTGAACAAAGCATGGAATACCACGGGCCACCCAAGTTGAGGGCTGATACTGACCTTGGAGATCAGCATAGAGAGGTCACAGTGAACTTGACAACCACAGTTTTAGGGCTGGTGCAGGAAATATGTCTAATTAGCATTTAGCAGAGAACAAGGATAAATCCACTGGAGATAATACAGATGGGAAATTCATCATTATTTAGGGTTTTCTTTTTTAAAATTTCATAGTTGCGGCAAAAATAAAACATATCACAAAAATTTTACCATGACAAACATTTTTTAGGTATTTAGTTCAGCAGGCTTCAGAGTGTTTCCACTGTTCTGAAACAGATGTCCTGGACACATTCATCTTCCAAAGCCGAAACCCTATACCATTAACAGCACCTCCTCATTTTCTACGGAGGCTGGCCCCTGGACCACCATTGTACCGCCTGTGAAGGATGGACAATTCTTTAAAGTAGCTTTGTTGAGAAGATGGAGGGAGTGAAATTTGACATTTTAACCTGTGTTATGATTTGAATGTGAGGTGTCCCCAAATGCTCACGTGTGAGACAATGCAAGAAGGTTTAGAGATGAAATGACTAGGTTATGAGAGCCTCAACCCAATCAGTACATTAATCCCCTGATGGAATTAACTGAGTGGTAACTGCAGGCGGGTGGGGTGTGGCTGGAGGAGGTGGGTCATTGGGAGTGTGGCTTTGGGGTATTTATTTGCATCTGGTGAGTAGAGTGGCTTTTTCTGCTTCTGATCATCATGTGAGCCACTTCTCACCGCCATACTCTTCCTCCATGATGTTCTGCCTCACCTTGAGCCCCGAGGAATGACCTCTGAAACCTGCCTCACCTTGAGCCCCGAGGAATGACCTCTGAAACCTGCCTCACCTTGAGCCCCGAGGAATGACCTCTGAAACCGTGAGCTCCCAAATAAACTTCTCCTCCTTTACAATTGTTCTGGTCAGATCTTTTAGTTAGCTGGCTAAAATGATCTGTATCCTGGGTGGTGCTGGTACCACTGGTCCACACTTTGGCACAAACTGGCTTATGGAAAAAGTTCTTAACCTTAGCTAAGTGTTGAAACTTTCTGGAAAGTTGTAAAAAAAAAAAGAAAAAAAAGAAGTTCTGAAAGCTAGAACCCTCCCCTAGATAAACTGATTTAATTGATTAAGGGTGTAATTTAAGCACTAGTATTTTTATTTATTTATTTTTAGTTGTAGATGAACACAATATCTTTATTTTATTTATTTTTATGTGGTGCTGAGGATTGAACCCAGTGCCTCATGCATGCAAGGCACGCGCTCTACCACTGAGCCACAATCCCAGCCCCGAGCACTAGTATTATTAAATGTTGCCAAGAGTTTCTAATTTGAATCCAAGCTGAGAATCACTGCTCTTTAACAAAAAGATAAGTAGTAGAATACCTGGGTACAAAACTTGGCAGTGAAGATCTTAGGGGGAGTTCCAAGCTTATAAAAATTCCCTTCTAATTCCTTCAATTACTCAAGCAAGTTGGGAAGCCAGATCAGCTGAGAATGGAGAAAGATGAGATTTTATAGGATATGAAAAAATGACAGTCTTCAAGGACAATGAGAGTGTGCGAAGACTAAAGAAATATGTGGCTGCACAGTTCGCAGTTATAAATCTAAAGTGAGACCAAAGTGATCACAAATTTTTTCTCATCCTACATTTTGCTTTTCCAAGTACATCTATGGAATAAGCAGAAGAAGATTTAACTATACTTGTGGTTTTCAAGGTACCACTTAGATCAAATAAAATGAGAGCAGAATGGTTGTAATGGAAGGAAAGTGAAATTAGTAGAATAGGTATTCTATTTCTTTTTTTCTTTTTTTTTTTTTGGTACTGGAGATTGAACTCAGGGGCACTCGACCACTGAGCAACCTCTCCAGTCCTATTTTGTGTTTTATGTAGAGACAGGGTCTCAATGAGTTGCTTAGCACCTCGCCATTGCTGAGGCTGGCTTTGAACTCGCGATTCTCTGGTCTCAGCCAGTATTCTATTTCTGAAGGAAATAGAGGGATGGTTGGAGAAAATGTCCCGGTTGGGGAGGCTGAGCTGGCAGCAGGAGAGGTGGTATTCAGTGAGTGAAAGACAAGATTGTGCTGGGGCCATTGGTGGTTACAATAAGGTCTAAGGTATGGCTGTGGTATCTTAAGAGAAGATAGTGAGTTCATTTAGAGCAAGTAAAAGAAAAGAACATTGACAGATGAGGAAGAAAGACAGGGGAATGTGCTAAGATGTACTGTGATCTCGGAGGTCACGTTGCAAGTTTTAGAGATCCAGAGCCACATGGGTTTGGTACAAGGGAGCTGGTGAGTGACCTTGGAGTTGATTCTTCCTTTTCTATAACACAAATGAAGGTCAAAGAGTGTTAATGAAACCAGTTCTCACTGAGCTCAGAGCAGATGGTTACGATGACTCTGCCAGTGCTGTAGGCTGGTAAAACACTGGGTCCTTGTGCCCCCTTGTCCAGATAAAGGCGTGGAGTTCCTGCTTTCGTGTTTGAGGTTCTCTTTCCACCCTTTCCAACAGAGGTACGAAGGTCTAAGTAAAGAAGTCTTTCTCAAGGGCCTTGCTCTAAATTTTTTTGCATGGACAAATTGAGAAGAATGAAAAATGATATCCCGATTAAAAACAGCCTCTGCCTCAAGACACTCACATCTAGTAACCTAAATAGAACCAATACATAACAAATACTTCCACACAGAACAACACAAATATTAAAAATTCCTTAAGAGCTAAAAAATAAAGTATCATGGGGTCTCAAAATGATTGGTGTGCAATTTTTAGGGATAAATCAGAAATACTTCATAAGGAAAGTAGTATTTCAGTTATGCCTCAAAGCATAGTTTCGATTCTGACAGCGATAGGATTGGGAGAAATTCCAGCTCCTGGGAACAGAATGAGCAAAAATGTTCAGACCTGACGTCAAAAGGTTTCTTGGTGCACCACCCATCTTGGCAGCAGAGAATAACAAGTACAACAGCTCACTCCCAGTTTCAACATAGAGAACCTCAAATGGTGTATCCATTAGGCATACAGCTGGTTTTAAATAACAACAAAATAACGGCAAAAAAAAAAATCCTAACAAGTGGCCTAAACAACAACCAAACAGCCAATTTTCTAAAAGAAAAACAAAGAACTCCTGGGCAGGTTGTTGCTGGCACAGGTTCATATGTGTGATGATGCTACCTGGTACCAGGCTCATGTAACCTGGCCCATGGACCAGCCTTTGAACATGAGCTTTCCTTTCTCCTCATCTTGAGAACTTCATGTTCACATGATGGCTGCTGTGCTCCAGGCATCATGCCCACTTATCAGAAGGGAAGAAGAAAGATGAGCAGGAGACAGGGATGAAATCACCATAGAATGTGAGTTTTAATAAAACAAGGACAGGCCATTCCACAACTACATTGCCAGGTCCACTCACTGGCCACTCAGACATGGTGTAGGGAATCCCTGACACCTGGAGGCTGTTAAGTTGAGGACTTATCCTCTAGGCTATAGGAAGGCAAATAAAGGAGCCATGGAAGTGGATACTAAATAAGTCACCCAAAAGAGTCTGTCACAACTACTAAACAAAGTAGTTCAGATCTAAGGTATTAGTGCACCATGAAATAGTTGAATGGTAGGATCATAGTTATGTTTCACAAACATGTAGCTAAAAATACATGTAGAGTATATTGAAGTGGTGAAAAATTGCAGACTTGGAGATGAGTTAGAAGCTTGTCTTAGGTATAAATCAAAAAATGATGAGACTTAAGAAAGGGGGACAGAAAAGGAGGCAATAAAGGTATTTGAATTTAGGAGGAAGAAAAACATTTCATCAACCAGGTGTCTGCAAGTTGTTCCTTAACCAAGTTGGAAGAAATAAAAACTTAAAGTTCAAGCCAGGGGAGGCCAGACACCTGCTTTGCTATTGAATACAAAAGCATCATGAAATCTTCCTGTAACATGTTGCTAGGTAAATATGGCAATAATAGAATAATTCAGGATTATTGAATAAGCTTTGGATACTGCAATAAGCTTTTCAAATAATAATCCTTTTCCTACCAAATTATTGTTTAAAAGAACATATAAATTCTAGGAAGATTACAATGGTTGAGGGACTCAGGAATGCTAGAATGGAGTGAGGAACCCAGACATCTCCAACTCAGCTGGCTCAGACCTGAACTACAGCATTACACCTTCTCCTGTGTTGCACAAGTTCACACAGCATGCCACCCAGAAATGGACGCCCAGAAGGGTTCCCACATCGGCAAATGCAGGATTAAATAGAGTGGAAGAAGGAATTGGGGGCTGCGATTTTACGTAAGAGCTAATGATGCCATTGTTGAGAGCAATGGATTGAGTTGCTTCAGTAATCACCACTGTCCACCTTATTTCTCATAAGTTCAGAACTATTTCTGTCACTTTGCTAGTATTCTCTGGATATTTTTGCTGTCATTCATTACCTTTCCTAGACTCCGCCACCCACTCAAGTGAGAAGCCTCCAGGTTGATTTCTGAGTAGCTCAAGTGCACATCTTCTCCTTGGTCCCAGAGGAAGGACAAGCTTAGAGTAGCCTCCCTGTGTTCCTAGAGGGTTGCAGTAGGGCCTCCCAACTCATCTGCCCGATAAGAATCCTGCCTTTTCCCTAAATTGGGGAAGCAGTGTACCTGTTATGGTTTAGATATTAGGCATTACCCAAAAGCTAAAGTGTGCAACAGTGCAAGAAAGCTGAGAGGTGAAATGATTGGGTTATGAGAGTCTTACGCTAATTGTGTATTAATTCTCTGATAGGAATTAATTGAGCAGATGGACCATTGAGATGGGCCTTTGGGATATATATTTGTCCCCAAAGAGTGCAGCTCTCTCGGCTTTCTGGTGCCATGTTCCCAGCTGCTTTCCTCCTTCACACTCTTCCACCATGATGTCCTGCTTTACCTTGGGACCCAAGGAATGCAGCTGGCCATCTATGGACTGAGACATCTGAAACCATGAGCCCCCAACTTTTCCTCCTCTAATTGTTCCTGTCAGGTCTTTTGGTCAAAGCAGCAGAAAAGCTGACTAAAACAATACTCAAGCAGTAAACATCTTTTAGGAGGACACCTGAATTTTTCTCTAGTTCTTCTATTTTTTTCTAATTTTCAACACAACTTCCTCCTATCATATTCTGGGTGAAGAGATTGATGCAAAAATAAATTAAATGAGTTTCTTATATACTGGTAAAGCAGTGCTCCAGCTCCCAGGAAGCTACCTCTGTGCACAGAACTGTTTTCTACCACGAACGGTGGCTCGCTCAGCATCTCTCCTGCTGACGGCTGCCCTTGCCAGCCATTTGCTCTGTGTGGCAGGATGGCAGCCCGGCTGATAATTGCATAGTAAATCCTATATGAACACTGGGAAGCTGTGTCTTCCTGAAAATTACATGGTAAATAATTACATTTGTAGGGAACAAATAATTCAACTATTCGTTACCATGTCAAATGCAATTTTAAGATCTGATGAGGCAAATCTTGTTTAGGAGATGAAAACAGAAGATATAAACCAGATAATTGCCAAGTGATTAAACAGGAAGTGCCATGCGTGTATGATTAATGCAAAATGTGCAGATAGGCACTGGGGAGGGTTGGCCAGGGAATAAGTGGGAGATCCCCTGTGGAACGTGTGAGCCTGGCCATTGCTTCATGAGAAGCAGCAGCAGAATTCAATAAGAGGTGTGGGGCTCATTTGCTCAGGGCACAGCAGGCCACTCAGGGTAAATTTATTTATGTGTCTGACCTATTTAAGACACTTTCTTTTCATGTTTTCTCTATTTTCACTATGTTTTCTTCTATTTCCTAAATTCACTATGAATCCTCTTTCCTAGCATTTCCTATTTCTTCTATGCTTTCTGCTTTGCTCTTAAAGAGGAGTCTCCACCTTGGAATTCCTTCCTTGTCACGTACTTTTTAAAAAAGGAAGATTTCTTGTAATTGTCCTTTCATTCATGAACATTCTTCATAATCTCTCCATGAATCATCTTTCTTATGTTTTTCATGTGTCAGAAAATCAAGTGTGGCCTCTTGCTTGTAAGATGACCACTGGGCCCAAGAGTACCTTCTGGACCATTATTCCTATAGGCCTAAGTTTTCTGTCACCTGCAGTCATTGCCAGTACTCTAACCTGCTCTGGTCGGTGGTGGAAATGGGCACAGAGGCAAAGCCTGTGTCATTCCACTGCACAGCAGCCCCTCCATCCCCAGCATTTCGTATGTCCAGTGGTTCTCCTAAGACTGGTCACACCTAGTCCTTAGGAAGAGGAACATCCATTACACAGAAACTCTGTTCTTCAAAGATTTGTAAGAAACAAACAGTTGTTAGAAAACAATGAGAAACTAGAGACTCTAAGGAAGGAGTAAGATTAATTAACTACCCAGAAAAATCAATATCAGATAACTTCTTCCAACACACAGATGTCTCAGCACACCAAATGTCAAATGCCCATAAATAGGATCCCATTCCTTGGCAATGGCAGCTAATAGGCTTATAGAGCTTGGTAGCCTCCATAATTTCATAAGCCAATCCCTTATTATATGTGTATATATATATATATATATATATATATATATATATACACACACACACACACATATATATAAACACATACACATACATGCATATACGCAAACACATATATATACACAATATATATGTATACATATATATACATATATGTATATATACAAACATATATAAAACAATAACATATTATTGTATAACATATATTATCCCTTATGTCATTATATGACATGATATATATGATGTATAAATATATAGATGTATGTATGTGCGTGTATATATGTATACACACATATATATATATAAATTTTGTTTCTCTACAAAGTTTTGGCTAATGCAATATGCATATAAAATTTTTACCAAGTCCCTTAGTTTGTCTTTGCCTCATCATTGTCTCAGCATAAGATATAGATGGTTCCATATTACCTACCTTAAAATGGGATTTTGAAGAAAGAGCCCGAGTGAGCTACAGAGGGTCTGGGTTCTGTGAAGCACAAGCCAGCCTCATTTCTTCCATGGTAAAGAACTCCTGCTCTGGATCCCCGGGCCCTGGTTCCTATGTTCCTGTCCATATTTGGACAGAAGGTGCCATATGGCCATAGGCACAGGATGGTAATGCTCATGGCAGGGCCACCGCTTGTCACTACAGTCCTTTCCTGACAGTGCTTCAGCCCTGCGCGTCATTAAAACACGTGAAATATTTCACGGCGGAACATTTTCAGATGAGATAAATGATGAGCTGCGGCTGATGTGTGAAGGAAGATGGGACTCGGAGTGCCGCTAAGTGGTTTCTGAGCCACTAGAGCGTGGGCCGGGCTGGAGGAGGGCTCTCGGATAGATCGTTAGTAATCCCCTAACTCTTTCCCAGACAATAATATTGACTTCACGTTAGATAAACATGAATCTTCTAAACAAGAGGTGAACACACAGGAGTCATCCTCCCCTCCGCGAGCAGTGGGACGGGGGGGACACAGTCCACAGAGTTTAATTCTGACTGTAATTACCTTTCCTGGTGAAGTGAGCTGGAGTAACAAATGAGGCCACAGCACCGTGAGCGGGCAGAGGAGGATCAAAGGGTCACCTCCTCTGCAGGACCAATTTCTGTTTAGAACAAACCCATTATTAACAAATCAGAGCCATTAAAGGAGTCACTTGGCTCCTTTTCTTTATTGAAAAAAAAAAAAAGATTAAAACAGGCGAGATGGTTGTAAGAGCATCAAAGGGAATCCCAGCATGCTCTGAACCCGTCCTAGGGTCAGGGTCAGCTACAGACGCTGAAGGCAAAGGCCCCACCTCTCAAGCCACCAGGCCAGTCACCATGGAGGAAAAGTAAACCCAAGTCCAGTCAAGCCTTACCCTGCCCTTCCCCATGAGCATCTTCCAATTTTATCAGTCACCTTTTACAGCTAATTTTCTTTAAAAAAAAAAAAAAGAAGAAGAAGAAGAAGACAGAACCGACAATAGTTAACTCTTTCTGATGTGTGCATGCCTAGCCAAACAAATCAACAAAGGTAGATTTTTCCCTTTGATGATAATTCATTTTAAAGAAGCATTAGCTTCAAATACTGAGGTTTTCATGAGTATTTAAAATGAGTTGGTTGATGGGAATTTTACTTACATACAATTTATCAGCATCTCTAAATATAAAATGAACTTTTCTTATAATGTCATCTTACCAAGGAAGAATTCCCACATAAACCAATGTCTGAATATTAGCCAACTGTTAAAGGAATTCCTTCAAACTTCCCAGTTAAGTCACTAATGAGTTGCGTTCACTCTCTCATCTTACACTAATGCTTCATAAGAAAACTCAGTAGATAAAATCAAATAGATAATGAAATGCCCCATCGAAAGTCTACTGTGGCCAGAACTTGCTTCAAATTGCCCGGTGCATAATGTTGCCATGCCACACATGCAGGCTATGGGGACAACCTGGCTGTAGAGGATTCAGTGCACTCAACAGAGAAGGAATACACAAGGGCTAGAGAAGATTTTCTTTCCTGATGATGCATTCTCGTGTATTCCCTGCTAAAGTGTCTTCAAATACAATCATAACGCATTTAAATTTGTCCTTTGCCATATTAAACATAATTAACTAAAAAACACAATTAATGACTAGTCATAGCTTATCCATAAGTATATTCCTGAAAATATTTGAAAATTTAATATAGCAATATGTTGTGAATTCCATCTATGTAATTATATATGTATACATATATAACACTGACATATAATACAGACTATAAAGATATATATGATATAAAGATATATATGAGTTGAGCATTCCTAATCCAAAAATGTCAAATCCAAAAATGTTCCAAAATCTGAAGATTTTTGAGTTTCAACATAATACCATAAGTGAAAAATTCCATACCAAATTTTACTTATGAAGTATTTGTGCTTTTTGATAATTAGCATTCAATTGCTAGAGCCTTAGAAATATCTGCTTGACCAGTATTTCTCAAAATAAAGGTACTTACACATATACAAAGACTCGTCTTTGCTCTCTTAAGCCCATGGTGGGAGAACCATGCCAATGAGCCAAGAAAAGTGAGAGAGCAGTGTCACGATCCACCTGAGGAAGACTTGCACGTGAGTTCAAGACGTGCAAACAGCAGGACCTGCAGTTCAGTCATGTTCACTGTAAGGAACTTCCTGCAGGAACTTTCAGTAAGAGACAAATGGAATGTTCTAGAATACTGCTCTTCTCATGCTAGCCCCACAGCCCAAACATTTTGGTCACCACCAAAATAATTTCAACGTCTCTTAGGCAAAGACTGAGCCAAGTGCTAGGAACCTGAGGAGGGGTAGGAGATGGCAGAAGAAAGTGCATCTATAGGGGCTGGAGGTAAAGGAAGTATGGACATAGTCCCTCCCAACAAAGAGAGTACAAAACAGATAAAGATATAGCAAATCAACACATGAAAACACAAAGAAAGTAAAGATTCCAATAATGGCAAGAGACAGTAACAGAACTAATGCTTGATATTATGCCCCCAGAATTACACAGATAAGAATTATACAGATAAGAATTTCTATATGAATATAGAGCCCTATCTCCTGAGACAACAGAGAAGTTTTAATAGGGGATTCGAACTTTCGTAGAGCAGGAACTGTAATTTCAGATAGGGGAACAACGAAAGAGAACTCACACAGATCAGAAATTGCCTGATGTGAAAGTCAGAAAATGATTCAATTTGCATGGAGCTGTGGGTCACATCATTTAGGACAAACCATGTTAGTTTAGGAGTAGACACTTCTAACCATTATTAATATTTTCCAACAGTGACAATGAAGAAAAGGATCTGCTGCATTTATTTTCTTGGCTTTTGTGGCTTGCTTCTTGTATAATAGGCATGAGGGCAGAATTTTTTGCCCTGACTCTCTGGTGTGCATTCCAACCTTATACAGATATCAGTACTGACAAATGGGGTTAAGTCCTTGGTCCAATCTGCTCTGGCAATTGTAATAACATCGAGGCAAGACTGAAATCATGATTGTTACTTGCAATCTCTTTCAACATCTTAATATCCCTTTAGCAATCCACTATGAATCTTTCATCTGTGCATTTTTTATTAAAGTACATTTTAGTCATTTATTTTTATTAAAGTACATTTTAGTTTTGTTTTTATTATATTTACAGATTCATATTGGCAAAAGTAAAACAGTATTAAAAGATTTATGTTACAGACTATCAAAACACCTATAACCTAGTCCTTCTCTCCTCCTTGGGTGCAAAAAAGTTATGACTCTTCATGATTAAGAAATGTTGTGCCCTAATTTCTAATCAACGAGCTGACACGTCACTTCCAGTCTGAGATGATAGACAAGCACCTACATGATCTTCCAGCTTTTCCTTCCCCATGGAGGAAGGTGGCAGGCACTCAACAGGAGCCTCTGAGGTCCCAGTCACCATGGTGAAAGGATATTGAGAGGGTAGAGCCTCTGATGGGCAGGTCACGGTGGTGCAGAAAACCACCCTGTGATGTGGTGGAACCTACAGAGGAATTAGTGTGGAAAATAAACCCTCATGTGCGAAAGCTCTGAGAGTTCAAGTGTTAACTACTCACCTGACAACTGTAAGACCTATCACTACAAACAGTACTCTCACCCCAGATCACCCCATTGCTGCCGATAATACAAAGAAAGGCTATTTTTACCTGTTTATTCTGATATTCGTGTTATTAGTTTTAATTAAGATACATTGTCATTTCTTTGTCAATTTTAATGATTACTGAATGATACTTCTAATGATTCATTGACAGTGCATGTTTTTTACCCACCATCTCCTCTCCTGTGCTCCTATAGTTATATAATAACTTTTCCTTAGTCGCTACTCAGTGTTTACAGTATTTTAATGATTTAGGCATTGGTCATAGAAGCACAAGTAGTGGGCTGTGATTATATTTGAATTTTATTAGCATTTGTTTGCCTTGAAGTTGATTGTCTCCTTCTGCTTTTTATTGGCTGCATTTTCTATTTGCCTATTCTGGTTTTTTTCCATCAGGGCAGTCCAGGCTTATCAATACTTCTCTAAAGTTGCAGGTACATTAAGCAACGAATCTGCTCCATTTGGATCCTCTTCTCCCCGTTGGGGACCTGCCATTCTCCAGGTTACCATGCCGCTTTCTTCCTGGGACTATCTTACTGCTCTCTGAAATGAGAGCCACCACTTCCAAGTGTTTCACTAATGCCTATCATGTCTGAAACAGCAGCTTCCCAAGAAAAAGTGAATGAAAAGTAATGTAATATCAAAATACCTTTCTCTTTGTCTCATGCTTGAATGATAGCTATGTAGATCAAAATTCTCAATTGAAAGTTATTCATTTACAGCAACCAGAATTAATTCTGAGCTGTACAGCTCCATGCTGATCCCTAGTCCCCTCTTTTGTGGCCTGTTCTCCAACACTATAATCTTCCTGGAAGCTTTGAAGTTACTTTGTCAATCACCAAAGCTCTCACTTTTATAATTTTATGCCTTTGTTTGGTCTTGTCTTCTTTGAATGTGCCTGAGCACTCAACAGGCCCTTGCAAGGTAAACACTCAGGTTCTTGACACTCAGTTCTTAGATCAAACTTCACTAATTTAGCCGGGTGCAGTGGCTCACGCTTGTAATCCCAGCACTTAGGGAGGCTGAGACGGGAGAATCGCGAGTTCAAAGCCAGCTTCAGCAACGGCGGCGAGGCGCTAAGCAACTCAGTGAGACCCTGTCTCTACATAAAAACACAAAATAGGGCTGGGGATGTGGCTCAGTGGTCGAATGCCCCTGAGTTCAATCCCCAGTACCAAAAAAAAAAAAAAAAAAACTTCACTAATTTAATTTCTACACCTTTTCTTGGTGTGCTTTTTCTGGAATTTTTATTTATTAATTCTTGGATTCTACACTAACTGCCCCTCTAATTTGCATAAATTTTCTGTTTTCTCTCTCTGTTCTGTACTACGTGGGAGATACCCTTGTCTTTCTCTCCGGCTTCTATGTTGACTTGCTTTTCATTTTCTCCACCACATGTTAAACTCCCAAGACAAATTGTGTAGGTTCTGCTCTTTAATAGCCTCTGTTCATCCTATTTTTCCAAGCATAAACAATTCAGAGTTCTCTTCTCCCTTTATAATCTGTCTTTCCTATGGGTTTCTTTTTTGTCATTCTCTTTCATGATTAGAAACTTTCTTATATCTGGTGAATTTTGTCAATTTGATATTAAGAGTGAAGTATTAAACACTGGGTGTTCTGAGTACATGGACACAGTTTTTTAAATTTCTAGGCTTCACAGTTAGGCTGATGAGTCTGATCAGGTTGGTGGGATCAATAAAGATACTACTTGGTGTTCTTTTTGGGACCATTCAGTCATTTCTACCAAAAAGAATCTACAATCTTCTCCTGGGGAAACATGTGCTTGACAGATGGATTCTA
Organism: Xerus rutilus; assembly: GCA_028644305.1. Lineage (NCBI taxonomy): Eukaryota > Metazoa > Chordata > Mammalia > Rodentia > Sciuridae > Xerus > Xerus rutilus. The sequence continues at coordinate 7,748,425 of CM053410.1, forward strand.
AAATTACAGTAGGGATAGAGAGCTGGAGGTCCCATCAAATCTTCCTCTAACTCCTCCTCTAGTCTTTCTGAGCCCATAGAATTTCTGTTTTAACTTCTCTACAGCACAATCCTTTTATTTCAGCCACCCCTTGACAATGTAGTAGTCTTCTGGTAAGTGGCCACGATTTCCTTCTACATTCCCACCATGCAGGAGCTTGGGATAATGTCATCTTCCGTTTGCAAATACAGTGACCTTCTCCCCATCATGTTAGCTAAAGATCTCTTACTACAATCTCACTTCTTACATTCTGTTTGTCTTTGTGGATTTGAGCTGTCTAAATTCTTTACTATCACTTTAGTGAGGATCCCAGGAAAGAGGGAGAAAATATGATTGCCTCTGGAAATAATGAGTTCCAAAAGGTTGTTAGTCACTTTGTAAAATAGTACAATCATTTCTTTTTAGTCTTAAATCCACATCTTTCACACTTAATAAGGTGTCTTCTAAGTTTAGCAACCTAAGATTCAGTGAGTTAGTCTTGTAAATTCAAATCACGTTGTTGTTTATTTTCCTGAAAATATAACAATACATTAGAAAGGGTCTTAAATATCATACAATTTAACTTACTTATTTCCTGAAGAAGGCAAAGGAGATTCAAAGAAGTTAAATGGTAACTTTAACCTAATAGCTGATTATTGGCAGATTCCAAACATGAATATATTACTTTTCCCTCATAATCCAATGTGCCATTCCTCATGTCTTTAGTTATTGTAAGCTCCAGTTATTTTTTCCAAGACTTCAGTTTTTAAAAATCTAAGCCTATTAACCCAAGTGGAGATGATTAGAATACGGGAACTATTTTAAGTTTTTTGAATAAAAATGACAGCTTCTATCAATCCAACCTATTCATGTTATATGAAAGACCAGTATTTTAAAGTATAATTATTGGCTAAACCAAACACATTAGCTCCCTTCAAGTCACGAGAAGTGTAACTACAAGATGAAACATGTAGAATCTCAATACAGCTCTTATTAAGTGGGTTATTAAACATTGATTTAGGCACTGTAAAGGATTCCCAGGTGACCACTAATAGACCTTCATAGCTATCATGCTCACATTTGTGTTTGTTTTTCTTCCCTAACCAGCTCCTCAGACAGCATCAGTACACAATAGAGAAAAGACACTGAAAAGTAATGAGAAAAGCCATTTCCACAATACAAATAGCAGGAAAATGGTCACACTACTTTGTAACGACATAGGCTTCCAGGAGGATATTTCCAAATGAAGATTTGGTCACTGTAAAGATGTAACAATAAGTCTAAAAGCATATTTGTTTATGGAGGGGCTGTTAGGGTGTTACCAAAGCAACCCAGTGACCCCGGGTTGCTTCAAGAGCCCACAGAAACCTAGATCCTTGAAATTACCCCAATTTCCATTCGGCAAGTGACCTCCCATTTTCCATTATCTTGTACAAACCCCAATTCATCCAGTTGTAATGTCTGCCCCGCTCCTATTACACTTGCCTCTAAGCTGCCAAATCCTGAACCCTGGCCTGTCTTCATTTCCTTCTTCTCCTGTCTGAATGCCACGAGTGTGATGATACCTCACACCCCTGCTCTCTGCTTGGTCTCCTCTGCCTGCCCTGGAGCAGTCCAGATTGTCTCTGCTTCAGTCCAGAACCAAGTCAATCTCCATCTTCTACCATCTTACCTTCCCTTTAAATATTATTCTCCCACAGATTTTAATCATCACCCCTCTCATTTTACATACTCTAAGTTCTCTCATTTGCTTCCATTGCTAAGCTCCTACCCATAAAGTGATGACACTCAATATGTATCTGCTGTGTCTGTTTATTAACCATCTCGAGTACTTATTCCTCAAAACTGTACTAAATTCTTTGGGCATACCATCTCTTTAATCCACAATAACTCTTGTGGATTAAAAAAGGTACACTTTATGGAAAGAAAACACTGAGGCTGGTAGTAATTACTCCTCTCTTCAAAGTCACACAGCTGCTAAAAGTCAAATCCATACTCTACCCATCCATCTCTTTTGGCTTAATATAACCTTTGGTGCACTTCCTCTCTGCTTAGAGCTCCTTCTTCACACTAACATATAACTTCACACAATCTGTATCTTCTTTTTTTTTAATTTTTAAATTTTTTTTAGTTGTTGATGGGCCTTTATTTTATTCATTTATTATTTATATGTGGTGCTGAGGATCAAACCCAGTGCCTCACGCTCTACCACTGAGCTAGATGCCCAGCCCCAGGTCTGTGTCTTCGTATGTCCACTTGAGAATGCGACAAGCACCTATGAGTCTGTTCTTTCCTCCCTTATCCTCATCTTAGCACATCACTTCTCCCCCATGCAGTGACCCAAGCAAGAAAGCAGAAGGCCACTATGGATTTTTCCCTCTACGTTAACCTCTACTGCCTATAAACAATCAAGCACTCTGAATTCTACTTCCTAAATACCTTTCAATCCACTCCTTCCATCTTTAGTGCCATATTTTAGAGCCTCATCCTTCTTATAGACATTATTACAATATTCTGCTAGATATTATTCCTGGGCCTACAGTTTTACATTGTTTCTTCAAAAGAGTGCTGGAAAATATCTATCAAGTAAAAACATACTTCTGTCATTTTCTTGTTTAAAATCTCTCATCCTATGCAGAAAAAATTTTAATCTACAGCATGATAAATGGGGCCTCTGTGATCTGATCCCTATTTACAATTTGAATTGTAAAATCTTGCTATTGAACACACTATTCATTATTTATCTAACATATATTTATTGAAGCTTAGGGTTAGGTACAGAGAAAAAGATAAGATACACACCCATCCTCTACCAAACTTATAATAAAAAAGACAAATCAAGAAAGCTGTTACCCCCTAACCTAATAAATTCAATAATAGGGAAGGTGGAAGTATATACAAGAGACTGGGATTTGTGTCAGATAAATCTTCCTAGAGAAGGAGAAACTAATCTCAGAAGAAGAGAAAAAGAAGAGATCATGTGGTGGAAACTTCATCATCTGGGAATGTCTCCAGATGATAAGAACAAAACACACATGGCTTGAATCCTGAAGAAGCACAGGCATTTGAAGAACTGAAAGAATGTCATTAGACAGAGGCACAGAAGATTTCATGAAATGGCAGGGAGGAGTGGTATATGACTTTAGAGAAGTCAGCAGTACAAGGATCAAAAAGAGTCCTCAAAGTCATTTTGAAAATTTTGGACTTGATCCTGGAGACAGTAGAAGACTTTAAGCAATTTTGAGCTGTTGGGCAATGTGTTCTGACTTAAGTTTAGAAGAATAATACTGAGTGAGTAGGAAGAGTGGAAGGGAAGGGGCAAGAATGGAGACTCCTGGAATAACTCAGGGAAACATGATGTTGGCCTGGATTAGGGAAGAACACAGGGTGGGTGGAAAGGTGTGATTGGATATGAGAAATGGGCATATATATTATGAATGAATGGAAGGTCTACTACATATAAAGTTATGAGGCAAAAATACTCAATCCAAATTTACTCTCCATTGTGCATTTCTTGAGAGAAACACCCAATACCCCAAACAAGTATGATACATAAACCAAGAGCTGAAGTAATACCCTTTTCTTAGGATAACCAGAAGGAAACTATAGTGGGATCTATACATACACACTGTGGAAAATAAATAAGATAAATAGAATGGAAAATAAGAAAATAACAAGCAAAATTATGTGATGAATTCCCAAGGAAAAACAAGCAATCAATCAATCAATAGATAAATCTAAGTATAAACTCTCAAATAAATTAAAGATAACTTAAAAGAATGGAAAAGTAAATGAAATAGGGCTAAAAGAAGAAATGACCATAGGATAAAAATCAATGTAAATAGAACCAAAAATAAACTGCGCAAGTCATGGCCCTATGGAGCAATGATTAGGAGTTAGGTTTCATGGGATTTGATGACCATTAGGAGGGATGAGTGTTATGGTTTAGATGTGAAATGTCCCCTGAAATTCATGTGTAAGCCAATGCAAAATTTTCAGAGGTGAAATGATTAGATAATGAGAGTTATAACCTAATCCATGGATTAATCCACAGATATAGATTGACTGGGTGATAACTATAAGCAGGTAGGGTGTGGCTGGATGAGATAGGTCACTTTGGATATGGCTTTGGAGTTTATATTTTGTCCCTGATGAGCGGAGCTCTCTTTCTGCTTCCTTGCTATAATGTCTTGAGCTGTTTTCCTAGACAATGCTCTTCCGCCACGATGTTCTACCTCACTTAGGCACAAAGCTATAGAGTCAGCCAACCAGTGACTGAATCTCTGAAACCGTGATCCAAAGTAAACTGTCCTTCCTTTATGTTGTTCTTGTCAGGTCTTTTGGTCACATTGAGGAAAAAAAAAAAAAACTAACTCAAACAATAAGGATGCCAGAAAGAAAGGATCCAGATGTTTGGATAGAGTTCTGTGTTTGTGACTGAGCTGAAATTGTTTTTAAAGCCAGTTTTATTTTGATTCACATTTTAAAATTTAAGTAGATTAAAAAATACAGAGGAAGAAGCTGGGTGTGGAGGTACACATCTGTAATCCCAGGGCTCAGGAGGCTGAGGTAGGAGGTTTTCAGTTTCAAAGCCAGCCTCAGCAACTTAGAGAGACTATAGGCAACATAGTGAGACCCTGTCTCAAAAAAAAATAAAAAGGGTTGGGGATGTGGCTTCAGGATTAAACGTCCTTGGGTTCAATCCCTGGTAGGGAGAAAGAATTTTAGATTAAGTAAAACAAATAGTGAGTATATTATGTTGCAAAAAGCTACCATTGTTAATTATAAACATAGACTTCTGGTAAACCTTAATTTTTGAGCAAAGGGAATAAAATAGGGAAAAAATAGAGAAAAATGGTTCTTATACTCTGTCATCTAACTATGGAATTAATTTGGAGATTATGTCATAAAAGAAGGTCACCTCGCCCTGTGAAGACAGGGAGAGCAAAATCACGTAATATCCCTTCTTTGCGAACGGGAGAGAACAGACTTACCCCAGGTAGGAAACGCAATTACCAAAGGTTGTTATATGGTACAGCGGCGGCTCTTTCCTGTCTGTCAAGAGTTGAAGAGGATTTATTAACCAAAGTGGTGAGCTGAAGTTAACTCAACTGTCAAAAATGACCAATTTTCAGGCTTGAACTTGGTTCAGAGCAATTTTCGCTCTTATTTCTACATATCAAATATATATGAAATAGAATGTTACGAGAACTGTTCACCCTCTCATTACTTGTCATGGAAATCGTGTAGTTTGCCTTGAGTGTGTAAGAGGAAATTCCAGATTACTGTGATAAGAGCATTGGGGAAGACGAGCTCAGCAAGCCGTAGGCTCTTCCACTGTGAACAAAGCCAGGCTGTACCCGTACTGCTGTGGGAGCAGACAGCTGCATGCTGGCAGGGGCCTGGAGTGGAATCTTCAGTGGACTCTCCTGTGGACAGTGTGAGGAGGCACCCAGGTCTCTGGGAAAAGAGTTCAACCTTCCTGGATGTCTGTTGATTCATCTGTGTACCAGGTAAGAGGCAACAACAGCTAGCCATTACTGAGCTCTGGCTCTTTGCCATAAAATTACTAAATTGCTAACAAAAAAAAAACAGTAAGAAGATCAATAAAAATTAAAAGCATTGACCCTCTGGGGAAAGAGGAAAGAAGTACAAATACATTGGAAAAGAAACTGAATTTGTCTGTACAAATTTTATGATTTTGAGTATGGAACTATGTAAATATGTTATGTGATTTTAAAATATCAAATTAATTCAAATAAAGGAAAAATACACCTTGGCAATACCACAAAACATTAGACAGACTGAAATAAATTATCCATGTATTTCAAGTTGGAAGCTTAGCTTTAAAGTTTAGAAGAATGACTTCAATCGACTTTATAGTGCAGTATTTTGACTACACAATCCCTAGTGTGATAAAAGCACAAAAAGAACCACAAAGAAATCATAAAGTTCGCTGAGCCTCTGGAGGGTAATCCCAATAGTAAGGTTATTTTGAGACTATTGTGAATGTTACTTAAAACCTATTAAGATAAGCAAATGAGTAATTATGTTATTACCATTAGGAAGAAAATTTTCATATTAAGAAAGAAAGATTAAAATACAAAATCAGAGAAGTTAGGAGAAGCCTCTTTAATCTTTAGTTTTAATACACAGTGTCTGTATGAACTCATGTCTTTCTAAAGAATGCCTGTATCTTCATCTGACAACCATTGCTAATCCCTCTAGAGCAACAGCCCTTGCAGTGCCCGGATGGTGGGCACCGAACACTAGTTCCATTGTCCAAAAGCAGAGCTCCACAGAGAAACACATGTTCTCAGGTCTGACACAAGATGAGGTGAAGGCACATTGGGAGGCTTAAAACCTATCAAACACCACAGAGGCCATGACAAAAGGGCAGAGAAATCAACGTGAAGGGGATCCAACTGGGCAGAGATAAAATAACTGTGCATCAAAAAGACAATGATGGCGGGAGATGAAAACACACACCAAGAGATTCAAAGCCATGAGTTTCTAATCATTCAAACAAAGGAGGCTCAAATTCACAAGAGGCCACTTTGGGGGGTCACTAGAACATGAAATGTTACTCTAAAAAATTAAAAATAGAGGAAAAAATCAAGTATTGGTCTTTCTTATTTCTTATAACCTAATAGTAGTTCAATAAAAGCTCCTCACAGTAGAAGGCAGCCACCATGAAATGCCCCTTGAGTGCCCTGGATTACAGGCCCAGCTCCTGCTATTTGAAATCCATTGCTCTCTGTGCACTGAGACTGTGCTTCCCACCGGCTGCTTTCAGCTCAGGGCTGAGAGGACAGGGACATAGAGAAGGTCCATTCATGGAGCCAAAGCCTCATACCAACTCAGGCTCCCAGGATTCAGCTGCCCCTTTCTTAGAACTGTGTTTACTGCACCAGATGCTGAGTTTCTTCCTATCCTACCTCTATTTAAAAATATCATACATAGTTATTTTTGCTTGTTTGTTTTCATGTCTGAAGTCAGTGTCAGGAAGAACTCAAAAGCAAGAAATTCCCATTTGAGTCTCTCAGTGGATGAAGACTAGGGGAAAAGAGGATTTTTTATGATCAGGATGAAGCAAAGTGTTACAAACTTGCACATTTGAAAAAAGAGATTCCATGCAAACTCAAATTTGAGGGTCAGTGAGGGGTGGACTCTTAAGGTCAATTCACTGTCTATCATCCAATAAGCTCTCCTCTCATTTTTATAAATCAGCAAACAGAACATTAGCCACAACATGGAGGCAAAGGATAATGAATATGGTTTAGCAACCTTGACCAAACAAAAGAAACATGAAAACAATTTTCCATATGAACCAAGAAAAAAAATAATTAGCATACCTTGTGCATACTGGAATTCATATGTATAATATACATGTGTATGTGTATATGTGTGTTTGTATGTATATGTGCAGATGTGTATGTAGGAGAACCACCTAAGTGTACTTAAAGAAAATCAAGTCTTTCATGAAAGGAGTAGAAGCAAGCTAACTCAAACTTCTGCAACACTAAATATAAGAAGCAATGAAATAGCCTATTCAGATACCAGAAAGAAAATCCAGAGACCCACTGAATTTATAATACAATCAATATATATTTCAGTATGGGTGAAACAGACTATTATTCTTAGACATGTAAAAACTCAGGAATATTCAACAACATATCCTTCATGAAACTCTATTCTAGCCAACCAAAAGTTGGATATGATTCAGAGCTGGAGATGACATGAGTATCCTTAGCTCATGGGCTGCCCCCAAAATCCAATGAATTATGTTTGCAGAAGACATTCATTGTGGGCTCCCAAGCGGGCTTCCTGAGAATCCATGGCATCCATTTCCTGGTGGTACACACATCAGCTCTGGTCATATTTGAGGCTCCTTTAAACAATGGCTAGTGCTATTTCTTTCCAGAATTTTATAACCATGGTCAAGTTATTGGCCACATTGTGTCATTTTGCCGGTAAAATTAGTGAAATAAAAGGTAGTAGGCTTGTTCATAGCATATTGCCCCTCCAGCAAGAATACACAAAGAGCACCATGATGGCTGGTCTCATTGACAAATAAATTGACTAATGGTGTTGTAGCTTTAAAATTTACACTCAACTGGTTAAGCCATATTTTCAAATGGGGAAAGTCAAACAAATCTTAGAATAGAAACTATTTCCTAGCATCGAGTTTATTTTCATAGCTCTGCCATTTTGATTTGAGCACACGGGGAAGAAATATACTACAATTTTAAGAACGTATTTTCTGAGAAGTACAGTTCTTATTAATTTGAATTCTCTTCTGTAGATTCTAATGTATGTTTCACAATTTCTGACAGCTAAGATGATGACAAAGAATCCCTGAAAGTACATCATCTATTTAGTTATGTCAAATTTATTAAAGTGAGTTCACGTATATTCAATAAAAATTGGGAAGACTATAAACCCACTAGCAGTGGTTCCCACAGTTACCCATATGGGCAATGGGACAGTCAGCAGAAGTATAATGTTTGTCGGTGAGTGTGCACTTTTATATTCTCCAAATTTTTAATAATGAAATCCTATTCAAAATAACATTTGGCATTTACTATCCACAAGGCAATACATAGGCCCTGGAGGAGACAAAGTTACCCAGGCCACAGTCTCCATTCTCAGAGGTGTGCGTAAGTATGTACTCTCATCCTAAGAGATAAGATGCACTTCATGAATGATCAAAATTGCAGTATTTCTGGGAAGCTGGGCTATCAGGAATGCCTCGAGAGACAGGTAAACTTTGATATGTGGGAATTATACATACCTAGGTCTCCCAGGAGCAATTCAGAACTGTAGTCATAGGAAAGCCACGAATTCCAAGTGGTACAGAATGCATGGCATGTGGGCAAGTTCAAGTGGGTGGCCTGAGCTTAAGCCTGGAAGATTTTTAATGCCATGTTAATGAACTTGTGATAGACTTATTACTTGGGTGGGAGCAGAGCAGGGGAGGGGGACCCCTGGGAAGACCGAAGCCGAATTGCCATGACCAAGTATGGCTTGCTGGTGTCTGCTACCATTGAGAAAAATGACTCATTACTACTAGGAAGCAATTGCCCTGATTAAAAGGAGGTTTAGAAAAGGGATTACTCATGGGGATAGTTGCCGTAGGAAAAGGGACGGAGTGAGTAGCTCTATGCTTTAAGAGCTGACCCACCAACGAGAGTCAGCAAGTGCTGTGTCCCAACACACAGGGCCTACCTTATGTTCTGCATTTGCAAGTGCCCCTGACTGCTCCACCTCAGCAGGACGTGCAGTGACCATCATTCCTCTAAAGCTGCATGTATAGGAATTTATATTCAACTTTTCCTATAAAACCATCCATGCAAGTGAGAACTTCTTAGAATAAAAGCTAAAGTGGATATTCTATCTTGAAAGAACTCTTTTACATTAGAATAAAATGAAACTTCTCTCTTTCCATCAAAGAACGCCTTCCATTTGCCACATAAAATGCAGAAGGAGAACATTTTTAAATTTGAAAATCTTAAACCTGCTCTCACTTTCACAGATAAAAATCCATTATTTCCCGATAACGTATTGGCCAGAGCGAAGTAAAACAAGACGTGATTGGAACTGAAAGCCATCCAGTTTTATTTTTCCCCGCTCCTCTGATTTAGTGAAGCCTGGCTGTGTGCAGATGATAGCTATGAGCAAAGGTTGACATCAATTGGAGCTTCAAGAAGAGCTGTCTCTGTATGGGGAAAAATATCACCTTTTTAGAACATGTGAGCAGTGCCCCACAACACAGATGAGGCAAAGGAGATCAATGCGACAGAAATAGTTGTCACATAATGATTAGCGAAGGGTCCCTCATCATAATCTCTTTCAATAGACTCCACAGAGCAAAGCTTGATTAGTTGAACATATCAGAGTGTTAATTATGGCTGGGCTGCATTTACAGTCTAATTTGTATTTTTACAGTATATGACATTTGAAAGCTTGAGGTAATTTTCAGTATCTTATCAGGTGTCTGAAATTCAGTTTAGATTCAAACACCAGGCTTTTTCATTTAGCACCTATTTAGCCAAGTGGACTTGGGAGGAGATGGCATCTGGGAAGCAATGGAATCTCCAGGGAGTCTTAAGGGTAAGCATCCATCAATTTCCATTAGCAGAACCAGAGGTGAATAGTCCTATATGGCCAATATAGAACTTTGCCTCTATCTCCATCAACAGAAAACTCAAACACATATCAGTTTTGGAGCCTCTAACTCAGTTTTGTGACTGATCCCTCCTGGGAGTGATTACATTGCTCTCCCCAGGAGTAAAACTCAGGTATACCCTTCAGCTTCAAAATCTTAAACAATGTATGTATCTCCCCTTGAGACACTGATAGGATTTTTCACAGGTCTTGGTTTTATTTCAGAACTCAGAAAACAAAATAGGCCAAAATCATATTTCTAGAAGGAAGTAAAAACTTCAAGACTCCTTGAAAATTTTACCTGCTCCAAGCAGAGCCTGGATGAAGAAGTAGAAGTTACAACACCTCAGGTTATGGAGCTTAGCCCATCCTGTGCCCCAAGTCACCTGGGGAGTAGATGAAATGGACAAAGTCAGTTCTGAAGGAAAATGAAAAGCTGTAGAATCTAGATGCTGGACCACCCTCTCTGTGAATGCACTCACCACACATGTGCATAACCCATCTTTTTGCTTCTTATCTGATCCAATGGCTCAGGTGAATTCACATGCTCTTAAAAGATCCTTTTATTTAGTCTTTGCTCCTCCTTGGACAGGCAAAGAAAAGAATTTTCTCTTCCTTTGCGTTCTGTTTACTATGATAAACATATCAACTTTCACATCACTAACAAATGGACTTTTCCATATTGAGTATACTTACATTTGAATATCTATCAACCATATAAATTATTGTCACTCATCATATTGATGCTTATAATAGAAATTTTAGGCAGCCTTGTTGGAAGACATAAATGGAAATACAAGAACTTTGCTTATCAGATCACACAAATAGATCAATTAAATCCATCTTGGAAAGTGTTGGTTTATAACAAAAGATATTTATTTTCTAACTTAACCAAAGAGCTTTGGTCATAAATGCTTAGCGCTGCCCCATCCAGTTTGAAAATCAAGTATTGATATGAGAATCATTGACAAAATCCTGTGGGGGTTTTGTTTTATATTTTTAGCATGTGAACAGAAGTACATGAAGAAGTACATGTGACTGAGGCTCTTAAATAACCATTATGTTTAATTACACAGAAGGAAAGAAACAGTCTTCTGATTGTACTATCACTTGCTCCTTGGAAGTTCTGCTCAAGAGTATTTTACATAATCAAACTATGGTACCTTCAGTGGCCAGAGGGAAATACTAGGCAGAGATGTTGAGTTGGTGATTTGACCACATTAACAGCTAGTGTGGGTAACTCCATGATCAGTCCAATTGGCTAAGCAGAATTTAACTGAAAATAGGACTTAAAGCCCTTCTGTTCCTCCTTTTCTAATTATTGTGACTTATTCATACGTTCCTACATTTCTAGGTAGAAGCTATCAGATAAAGCTGTTTGATATGAATAAATTCTACTTGTTCCTTTTAATGGAAAAAAATAGATAAAAACATAGATTCTCAGAAAAAGAGATTTTTGTATAAAAGAATATGTTACTTAAGAATCCCCGTGAATTTTCATTCATGCCTGTTTGAATAGTTTTCTGGTTTTTTCCCTCCCTGTCCTTGGGCATATCATGTTTGTCATTATCTTGTCTTCAGTTTGTCAAATTTAAATTAGCTGAATGTGGTCTCAAAATTTGAGATAAATTTTACAACAGAGATCAGGGTGAGCTATAAGCCTTTTAGGGGAATTGCTGAAAATCTTTCATTCCGAAAGGAAATTAGGCAATGCTGACATAAAGAAACAGTGATGATCATGTATGGATCACATTAAGAGAATAATTGACAAATCTCCACTTCATTTTAGACTGTGACACAAGGATCTAATCTCTTCTGCAGTCTTAATGATCAATACCATTTGCTGCAGCTAACTCAATCCTGGTATGCCCCTCATCAATCTTTACAGTGGCTGAAAGGACCAGATCAATTTAATGGCTTGATGTTGTCATTGCATTGAAGCTTTCCTTTCTTTTAAAATTATTTATGTTTATCTTGTATATATTTCAGACTTGCATATGTTTCAGACTTTAGAAAAGCACAACCTATGTACTGACTAGAAACTGGAGTTGAATTTTAAAAGCTGATCCAGAGACTACACCTATCTCTCTGTCCTCTACAATTTCCCTCAATGCCAACACACACATCATGTAGAAGGTGGTCTTGGATTTTTTTAGCTAACACCATTCGAAAACAAAAGTCTTCCCAAATCTTGACTATAGTCTCAATATCTAGGGGATATTCTGAGGACAATGGGAATTTGAAATTGAAAAAAAGATGTAAGGAGAATACAAAGAGGGAGATGGCAGAGTATAAAATACCAGGAATCTGTCCCCTACACATACACTTAATATCAATTGCACTGGCAGAATCTGCACAGAGGAACTATTTGGGAACTCTGCAGCCTATTGATGGTTCACACCTTCCAGGGGAAGTTAATTTTGACCAATTTCAGATCTTAGCAAAATAGTAGCTACTGTATGCCCTGTTCACATGTCCCTGGATCAATATACACACAGTCTGCAGGACTCAAGGTGAGAAATGAGGACCTGTTTCTACAAATGGCAGGGATTCATTCTTATGCTGATTTTTTTCTGATCACAAAGCTACAAAGTGAGTGGTTATTGCTGCACGTCCCCAATTCTTATTAGCCCTCCCCACCTCCTGCTGAAGTGACAACTCGCAGATGTAAATGAATAGTGCCCAGTCCACTTAATTTTTCTATTTTTCCTCCTTTGGAAGCTGAACATTAAAGACTAAGACGTTCAAAACAAATTTATATATGCAGAAAATTGGAAATTAAGCAAGTAGGACCAAGGAAAGTCTTAGAAAAGAACAGTGAAGCTTTTATGTTTACAACTCCATCTTATCACTAGGAAAAACTTAGCTTGAAACAATTATTTTTAGAAATCAATAAAGAAACAATAACAATAACAACAAAAGCAAAACATCAAACAATGGAGAAGGGAAAGAATCTGATTTCCAGATACCATGTTATTAATTTCAAAGGTGCAGTGTTCACCCAAAAGAAGAGAACAAAACCAAACACTGAGAAGTATAGCTTAGTCACACACACACAAAAAGACATGATGGTATATTCACTAGACCAAGACTTTAAAACACTTGCCTTAAAGATGCACAAAGAACTAGAGAAAGTCCAGAAAAAAAATATGTGAGCAAAATGCAAATGTAAATAGAAAAAAGATGCAAAAAGAAAGTCAAAAGAATTTGCTGGAACTGAAAAGTACAATAATTGAAATGAAAATATACTAGAGAGATTAAAAGGCAGATTTAAGCAGGCAGATGAAAGAACCAGTGAACTTGAAGACAGGACGATTGAAATTACTATATCTGAGGATCAGAAAGAAGACCAAGAAAAGTGAACAAAGCTTCAGAGGGCTGAGGGACACACATACCAAAAAAAAAAAAAAAAAAAAAAGTCATTGTGGGAGACCCAAAACAAGAAGAAAATGAGAAAGGGCTGAAAAAATATTCGAAGGAATAATGTCTAAAAACTTCCCAAATTTGGCGAAAAACATGAGTATAAATATCCACAGAACACAATAAACTTCAAATAAAAATGAACTTGAGACTCATATTGAGATATAAGCAGACAGAGACAAAGAGAGAGTCCTAAAGTATCAACAGAGAAGTGACACATCATGGGAAAGAACCCTCAGTGAGATCATAAGCAGAGTTCTCATCAGGAACTTCGGGGTCCAGGAGTTCGTGGACAATATATTAAAAGGATAAAAGAAAAAAAAACTCAACCAAAAATTTTTTATATTCACCAAAATTGTTCTCCAAAAGTAATGGAGAAAAGAAAATAATCAGAGATAGACAAAATCTAAGAGACTTTGTTACTACTAGAACTGCCCTGCCTGCAAAAAAAGTTATAGGGAAATCTGCAGGATGAAATGAAAAGATGGTAGAAAGTAGCTCAAACCCATATGAGGAAGTAAAGATCTTTATAAAGATAAATATATGGGTAATTATAAAATCTAGTTGTATTGTAACAATGGTTTGTAATTCTAGTTTTTGATTTTTACATAATTTACAAGATTAATACATTGAAAATTATTAATCTAAAGGCTACTATTAATTTTACTTTGGTTTGATGTATAACTCTACATTTTGTTTTCTACATAATTTAAGAGATTGGTACAATTTCAGAATGTCTTATTTTATGTTTAGGAGCATACAATGGATAAAGGCATTATTGTGTGATATCAACACCCTAAAGGGATGGATATGAACTATAAGACAGGAGAGTTTCTGTATACTATTGAAGTTTTACAGGTAGAAATTATAATTTTAAGTAGTTCAATGTATTTCTATGGTAAACACAAAAGAAAAATGTGGAAGAAAAATGTATTTAGAATATTTACAAAATGAGAAAGGACTTTTAAAATCACATTATAAAAATGAACAAAATACAAAAGAATCAGTAATTCAAGAAATGAGTGGCAAAGAAAGATAGACGATCTATAGAAATCAAATGGCAAAAATGACAGGTCTAAGCCTCTCCTTGTCAGTAATTCATTTAAATGTAAATGGATTAATTCTCCAATTGAAAAATTGACATTTGCAGGGCTGGGGCTGTAGCTCATTGGTAGAGCGCGTGCCTTGCACATGTGAGGCACTGGGTTCAATCCTCTGCACTACATAAAAAATAAATTAATAAACAAAGATATTGTGTGTCAATCTACAACTAAAAATATAAATAAAAAAAGAAAAATTGACATTTGCAGAATGGATAAAAACACAAGCTCTAATATACGCTATCTATAAAAGATACTTTATATTCAAAGACAAAAATGGATTCAAAGTTAAAAAAATGGAAAAAGATATTCCATCCAAATAGTAACCAACAAGAGCAGAGGAAGCTATAAGAATATTAGAAAATAACTTTGAATCAAGAAAATTTACAAAATACAGAGAAGGAAATTATATATTAGTAATGGTTATACTGTGGCAAGTACATATAACAAATGTAAACAATCATGCACCTAATTATATATCATCAAAATATATATTGCAAAAACTTATGGAAGAAATAAGCAATTCTAAAATAATAAGTGCAGACTTTAATACTCCATTCTCAATAATAATTGAAAAATCATACCAAAGGTAAGTTAAGAAACAGAGGGCTTAATGTAATAAACCACCTAGAAATAATAGTAATAATAGTCACATAAAGAACATATTACACAACAAAAACAGCATTCACACTCTTCTCAAGTTCACATGGGATGTTTTCCAGAATAGACCATGTACTAGGTCACAATTAAGTCCCAATAGATTTTAAAAGGTAGATGTCATACAAAGCACCATCTCTGATCACAACAAGAAAAGTTAAAAGTCAAAAACAGAAGTAAAACTGGAAAATTCACAAATTTGTGAAAATTAAACTTAACATTCAAACAATAGATTTTAAAAAACACAAAGGAAATTAGAAAATATTCAGAGGTAGATGCAAACAAAACACAACATGTGAAAACATAAGGGATCAGCTGGGCGTGGTGGCACATGCCTATAATCCCAGCACTTTGGGAGGTTGAGACAGGAGAATCGCTAGTTCAAAGCCAGCCTCAGCAACCATGAGGTGCTAAGCAACTCAGTGAGACCCTGTCTCTGAATAAAACACACAAAAAAATAGGGTGGGGGATGTGGCTCAGTGGTCAAGTGCCCCTGAGTTCAATCCTTGGTACCAAAATAAATAAATACATAAAAACTTAAGGGATCATATCAATGTACCAAAATTTAATCAGCAATCCTAAGGGGGAAATCCATATCTAAAATGTCTACATTTAAAAACAAAAAGAAGTCAAATGAACAACCTAGCTTTACAACTTTAAGAACTAGAAAAATAAGAGCAACCTAAACCCAGAGCTAGCAGAAGAAAATGAAACAGTAAAAATTAAAATAATGAAAAACAAAATACAGAATAGAAAAACAATAGAAAAATTAAGGGAATTAAAATTGACTTTTTGAAAATACCAGCAAAACTGAAAAAACTAACTATATATATTAAGAAGAAAAGGAGATTTGAATTGCTAAAATCAGAATTACATTCAGAAGCAGAAAGTGGAGATAATTCTATCAACTACAGGAAAAAAAAAAAAGATTATAAGAGAATACTATGACTAATTGTATGCCAAGAAGTTGAATAACAGCTTAAATGCACAAATTCCTAAAAACACAAAACTTATCAAGACTAAATCACAAAGAATAGAATACCTGAACACATGGATAACTAATAAAAAGATTGAATCAGTAGTTAGCCATTCCATGACAGAGTCCTAGACTTGATAGCATCATAGGTAAATTTTGCCAAACGTCTAAAGAACAATTAATGCCAGTCCTTCTCAAACTTTTCCAAAACATTGAAGAAAAGGGAACGCTTGCTAATTCATTCTGTGAGGCCAACTGGGCAGCATTACCCTGATACCAAAGCCAGACAAAGGTACCACAAGAAAAAAACAAAAACAAACAAAACAAACAAAAAAACCTTGTGAACATGGATGAAAAATCCCTCTCAAAATATTCTTTAATCAAATTCAGGAATATTTTCAAAGCATTGTACACAATGATCAAATGTGATTTACTCCTGGAATATAAGAGTTCCACATACCAACATCAATCAATGTAATACAGCAAGCAATGTAATACAGAATAAAGTTTTCAAAAAAATTTTTTAAACCATAATCCTCTCAATTTGAAAAAAATCAACACATTTTCAAGACACAAAAAAAATCAGCAAACTAGGGATAGAAAGAAACTACATTGGTAGTATAAAACCCAACCAGGAAAACTCTACAAGAAACATCACACTTAATGTAAAAGACAGAAAGCTGTTCGTGTCAGAGCAGACCAAAACCACGCTATGCACTGTCCCTACTTCTTCACATAAGTCTAAAAGTTCCAGTCAGAGCATTTAGTCAGCAGAAAAGTGGCCCACAATTTGAAAGGAAGAAATAATATAATTTGTATTTGCAGATATGATCTCAATGCATAGAAAAACTTTAAAACTACACGTAAAAAGATTAGAAACAAATTCGGCAAAGTAGCAAGACTGAAGGTCAACTGTCCAAAATCGATTCAGTTCCTAGGTACTAACAATGAACAATCTGAAAAGGAAATTGTGAAAACAAGTCCTTCTGCAAGAGCATCAGTAGGAATCAAATCCTTAGGAATTAACAAAAGAGTTGAAACAAACACTATAACCAACACCACAAAATATTGCTGAAAGAAATTTTAAAAGACATAAGTAGAAATACCTTCCATGTTCATGGGATAAAGGATCTATTTTCAAGCTGCAATATTTCCCAAAGTGATCTACAGGTCTAATGCAGTATCTACCAAAATCCCACTGACTCTTTTATAAATAGGAAAACTCCTTCTAAAATGCATATGAAATCAAGAGACTTCAAATCATCAAAACAATTTGAAAAAGGATACAGCTGGAAGTACTCATACTTTGTGGTTTTGAAACTTATTATAAAGCTATAATAATGAAAACAGCATTGTACTGGCATAAGGGCAGACATATAAACTAATGGAATGGGAAAAAAAAGGCCAAGAAATAAGTAAGTCCTTGCCTTTGTGGCCAAATGAGTTTTGACAAGGATGCCAAGAGTGTCATTGGAAAAAGATAATCTTCAACAAATGCTGCTGGGAAAACTGGCTTCCACATGCAAAAGAATGGACTTGGTCCCTTCTAACACCATACACAGAAATTAGCACAAAGTACTTCAAGAATCCAAAACTATAAAATTCTTAGAAGAAAATACAGTTTCATGACATTGGATTTGGCAATGACTTCTTGGATATGACACAATGATGGAGGCAACAAAAGATAAAAACAGAAAAATTGAATTTTGTGAAAATTGAAAACTTGCATGCTTTGAAATCAGTAAGACCAGAGTGAAAAGGCAACCAATAGATTGGCAGAAAATATTTGCATATCATCTATTTGGATCCCTTGTGCACTGTTGGTAGGGATGTAAAGCCGGTACAGTTTGCTGTGGAAAACCATACTTATGTCCTCAAAACTTAAAAAATAGAATTACTCAATAAAGCAGAAATTCCACTTCTGGATATATACCCCAAAGAATTTAAAGTAGGGACTCATAAAGATATTTGTACACCCAAGTTCTTTATGATTCATAGGATTCATAGCAGTCAAGTGTTGAAGCAGCCAACTATCCAGCTACTAATGAATGAATGAGCAAAACAGTGTATACAGGAAACAGGATTTTATTCAGCCTTTATGAGGAAGAAAATCTGGGTTCTGGCATAACTCCTTGGTAGAGTGCATGCCTAGCTTTCATGAGGCTCTGTGTTTGTTCTCCAACACTGAAATAAAAAAGAAGGAAGGGAGGGAGGAAGAGAGGGAGGGAAAAAGAGAGGGAGAAAAAGAGGGAGGAAGAGAGAAACGACATTCCGACACATGAAACAACATGGATGAATCTTGAGATCTTGAGGACATTAAGCTAAATGAAATGAGCCAGTCACCAAAAAGCAAATACTGTATGATTCCACTTACATGAACTTCCTAGATCAGTCCAACAATAGTCAGAGGGGATAACTCTGGTTGCCAGGGGTCAGAGGAAGCGGGAAACAGGGAGTTAGGATTTGATTCATACAGATTTTCTGTTTTGCAAGATGATACATTCTGGAGTTCTCTTTCAGAGCAACATGACTATATTAACATTGCCATACATTTAGAAATGGCTAAGACAACACATTCTATATATGTACGCTTGACCATAATAAAAAACTATTTTGAGAATATGGCGAAAAGTCCTTTGAAGAAAGAAAGAGAAAGAGGAAATAGGTAGGTATTTAGATTTGGCCAAATTTATGTAAGGCATTTCAACAGCAACTGCTTCCCTTAGCTTGAAAACACTCCTTAGTTCAGGAGAGAACAAAGCTTCAGGGGTGCCTTGCTCTCTAAGGAGAACATGAGACATGGGAGTGGAGACAGCCTTGCTTGGCCAGCTCAACCTCTGCCCTCCAAGCCCTGCAGTAGCTGGGGCTGACTCCGGGGAAGAGCTCGACTGGCAAAAGCCACAAAGGGTGAGCCTACAACTGATCAAAACCATCACAACAGCAGGTGTTTCTATGGTGATGGGAATAAGCTGGGGATTTAAGGATTATGGGGAATGGAATCTGGACAGCCAGAGCAAAAAGCCAGGTGGAAGGAAATGTGCAGAACATTAGAGACTCTGTAGCCGAGAAATATTGATTTCAATATCATATTAATCTTCACATTTTCTGAGAAGGGACTTAACGTAAGCCAAACTAAGCTGTTCCTGTGAACCTTTTAATTTACTATTCTAATGAAGAGGGTGAGTGATAGCTCTTAAGGTTAAACAGACAGTGATTTGCAAATCACAAACTACCAGCTCCATTGATTCCTTAGGAGGGCTTTCTGCTGAGCATTGCTTGCTGGCAAATTTCTTTGCCAAGTTTTGGCAAATAGTTATTACCATTTCCTTTTTATTTAATATCTAGCACTAAAATACAGCCGTTCTTAGTAAGACTTTTCTCATTTCTTTTCAACATCACCTCTCAGGTTTAGGTGATAAGCAAGACAGCAAACTGGACCAAGATTTTTTGTTAAACTTTTCATTCAAACAACGCAGATTCTGGATAGAGTCTGAAGTTATTGAGAGTTCTTGTAACTATTATATTGGAGCTCAAACCACAATTGAACAATGTATTTTGACAGTCATTTATTCCTGGAAAAATAATTGAAAAATATCTCTATGAAATATCATTTCCTGGGGAAATAAAAACATACTAATATATTTTAAATTATTTTTTAAATATCCAGGCAGCCATAAATTTCACATAAATAATTTTCAGCATATGTATGGTCCACATCTCCTCCTTTGTATGGAATTATTGAAACACATTTTTATTTTTAATTTTTAGAATTTTCTAAGAAGATGTCATGGAACTCTACCATTTCTCTTTTATAATTTTAATATATTTAAAGAGCAGACAAAGTGGCACAAAATATCAAAATGGCCATAGTTTTCTTGCAGATGTTTTCTTCAGGATTTCTCTTTTCCTCCATTCAGAATTCCTTCCACTCCTCCCTCATGCCAGGTGTGGGCTACCTTCTCCATTGAGCCACTAGGAATTTGATTCAACAAACACTGGTCAAGGATCCACTGGGTGGAGAGGCATAAGCCACCCTTCAGGCTTCATGCCCACGTCCAGCTCCCAAAGCCCACGAGGCAAAAAAGATGTCCGGGTTACAAACTTATCCACCCTCTGCCTTGAGCAACAGACTTCAGTCCCATTCCTGTCTCTTCCTGAATGACAAAGCCACACCCAAATTCAGTGAGGCAGGGTAGTACAATCTCCTATTAGGGAGAACCTGGCGATGGGGAAACGAATGAACAGTGTCAACCACGCACAGTGGCCCTGCATGGGCTAAACCACTCAGATGGAAAACAGGGTTGCCACATTGCTTACTAAACATTGCCAAATTCCACTTATGGAAAACAAACATCTTGCTATTAAAAGTAAATAGAAGAAAAAGTTTTAGAGTCTAAACATAGAGACTAAAAAACATAAATACCCAGTAAATTCTAATCAAAAGCAAACTTCACAATAAAGTCATATCAATTACACAGAAAAGATAGACAAAAGATACCTTTGAAGTTACACAGAGTCGTGACATGCAGGAGTAACAGTGTCAGGACCAGCAGCAGTACAGACAGC
Organism: Xerus rutilus; assembly: GCA_028644305.1. NCBI lineage: Eukaryota > Metazoa > Chordata > Mammalia > Rodentia > Sciuridae > Xerus > Xerus rutilus. Next base: position 7,769,329 of record CM053410.1, read on the forward strand.
AGCAGGCAGTGGTCGTGGTAGTTTTAGAATTGTACTTTTATGCTTACCTTACTCTCCCAAGTCATTTACATCTATTAACCCAGTTATCACAACAGCGTGACTGCCAAAGCCATTATTATAAATATCAACAAATACAAACGGAGAAACCGAAACATTGAGGATTAGATAACTTATCCAGGGTGGCAAATTTGTATCAGAGCCCTGTTCTGACCTGCCATTTAATTCTGTTCATATATACATATATAAAATAAAAGGTTTATTATGACATATAATGAAAGGTTAATTAGACTTGTAACTTCCAAGTTATAAGTCTAATTTATATTCTGTAAACATGAGAATATGTGAAGCAAAACCTGGAAGAATTATAAAGGGATGTTGGAAATTCCCATCCCTGGGCTTTTTTTTTTTTTTTTTGGTACTGGAGATTGAACTCAGGGGCACTCAACCACTGAGGCACATCCCCAGCCCTATTTTGTGTTTTATTTAGAGACAGGGTCTCACTGAGTTGCTTAGTGCCTCGCCTTTGCTGAGGCTGGCTTTGAACTCATGATTCTCCTGTGTCAGCCTCCCAAAGTGCTGGCCCATCCCTGGGCTTTTAAGCACACAAAAACATTGCCCACGGTAAGCGAGTGAGGGCTGATAGATACCAAAGAATGTAAATTACATTGTCTGACCACAATGAAGCTAATGTAGGTATGAATCAGAAAATATCCAAAATAAACCAAAACAATTTAATATTTTAAAATATACATACATCAGTCATTGCTCAATGAAAAAAATGTGTAAAAAGAAATCTTCCAAACTGGACTACAGTAAAAAAAAAAAAGCATCAAAAATTATAGTATGCTGCTGAAGCACTACTTAGAGGAAATTAGGCCTCCAATGTTCATAGAAAAAGAAAAAAGGCAGAAAGTTGATGAGTTGAGCTCCAACTTCATCATGCTCTCAGAGAACACACCTAAAGAAAACAGAGAAGAGGAAATAATAAGGGAAGTACAGAAATCAATAAGACTGATAGCACTAAGACACAACAGAAACCCTGCACATGGTCAGAAAATTGTTTGAAAGTGTATATTCCAAACTCTTAACAGCAGTTATCTCCCCGAGGAGAGGAGAGGAAAATTGGAGCAAGGGTGTACAAAATGAGGAAATTTTAGTTTATAGGAGATACAAACAGAATGCACACACACATATATGTATATATACATGTGCCTATATAAGTTTGATTTTTATAATTGTAACATTTGTTTTTAATGTTAAAAACAAACATGAATAATATGTGTAATATGTTGTGCAAGCTCTAAAAATATTTTAAAGAAGACACACAGAGAGATAAGGAGGAATACCATGGAGCATGGAGCGTGCCCAGGCGGAGTTTTGCAGGAAGCACGGTCAGTCACTGGGGGCTTCAAGCTTTCCTTTCTGTTCTCAGTCTTCAGCCTAGAGGTTGCTGACGCCCTGAAGCTGCCTTGCTGTAGTTTTCATTCAGACTTTTACAAGAAGCACTCAATTCTACTTTTTGTTTGCCTTCTAGTGTCCTAATTTCAATGTCTTATCATAAGTATTTAAGAGAAAACAAATATGATTGTATCAAATAACAATAAAGTACTAGAGGTATTGGACCATCTTCATGGTGTTTTTTGTTTTGTCTTGTTTTCTGGTGCTAGAGTGCTCTACCACTGAGCCACATCCTCAGCCCTTTCTATTTTTATTTTGAGACAGGGTCATGCTAAGTTATGGAGGCTGGCCTCAAACTTGTGATCCTCCTGTCTCAGCCTTCTGAGTTGCTGGAATTACAGGTGTTTGTCACTGTGCAACTACCATGACATTTTAAAAAACCGTGTTTCAGCAGTCAATTGAATCTCTAAATGGTATAATATTATGCATCACAAATGAAGATAACAATTTCAGTCACTGGACAAATATTTCCTGAATGGCTACTTTGTTTCAGGCACTGTGCTCAGTTTTAGTTTTATAGAAATGAGAAAAATGAAATAAAAAACTCTTCATTGATATTGCTTTGTAGCTTAAAACAAAAGCAAATAAACCAAGCACAGTGGTATGCCCTTGCAGTCAGGATGATCACTTGAGTCCTGGAGTTCAAAGGTCCACCTGGGCACCACAGTGGGACTTCATCACAGAGAAAAGAAAGAAAGAAAAAAATAGAGGGAAGGAAGGAAGGAAGGAAGGAAGGAAGGAAGGAAGGAAATGGGGAGAGAGAAGGAGACAGAGAGGGAGAGAGGGAGGGAAGAAGGGAAGGGAGGGGATTGGAAGGAGGGAGGGATGAAGGAAGAAAGGGAAAAGAAAGGGAGGGAGGGAAGAAAGGAAAGGAGGGAGAAAAGAAAGAAGGTAAAGAAAATACAGTAATTCCAGATTGTGATATGCCCCCAATACAGCTTGACAATACATAGGAGGATGGAAAAAATCATGAGAGACACTATTTAAGCTGATATTTTGAAGATAAAAAGTAAGTTCTCAAAGGAGTGAGGCGAAGGATGCTGAAGGAATATGAATACAAGCACATCTCAAGGTCCTGGGGTGGGAAACTCCCTCCTAGTTCTGGGCAATAGAGAGAAAAGTGACTTGGTTGTAGCATATGATCCAGAGGCAAAGGTCAGGGAGATAGAGACAGAGGCAGCACGCTAGACATTATGGCACGACACACTGGATTTTATTCTTATTTGACTCAGAGAATACACTCTGGAACCAGAGGACTTTCCTTAAGCTTCATAACTCCTATATGAAAAAGCTTACCTACTTTAAATCATATCATTTTCTGGCTCTGTGGTAATTTTATAGCTATAGCTCTTGACTCCCCTCTAAATTATTACCCCCCAGCAAGGGGTGTGTCTCGTTCTTCTGTTCTTCTTTGATATCCACTCCACTATGCTCAAGCATATCTGGTATTTAGTGTGTTGGATTCCTGCTCCCTCCTCAGAGAGCCTGGTAGGCTGCCGTCCCTTCTCCCCTATGTGGGCGTGCCTGGATTGCTATCAGAGAAGGCTCTGGATGTGTTCATAAAAGCACCACTACAACCTGTGCATCCCGCTGGTTTATTGCTCTTGACATGGCATGTCCATTACATTTAACAACCCCTTACTCGCTGCCACATTTTATCCTTGTTGAGCCAGGAGAAGGAGCCTACAGGCTATGCAAGATTACTTCCAATTTAGAGACCTTTGAAACAGGCAGAAAAAAACGTGCAAAGAAAGATCCAGGAATTCTACAGTTAAGCATTGAGCGGACCCTTCCAGTTAACCTAACCATGTGCTTCAAATTGAATATGTAAAACACAAGTCAGGTTGGGTGGCCCATAAGAGCAATCAGCACAGGCAGAGGGAGTTCATGTAGACTGTTCTATTGTTCACCCTATGAGGAAACTTGAAATCAATGCCTCCCCTCACTGATCCGGGAAAGCTACCTGATCAACAAGCCAAGATATACCCATGCATTTATATCACAAATAACATATATAACTGAGAAAATTACATATCTGATTGCATGTTCCTTTTGTTTAGCATTCTTCCTAATTTACCCATATAGCACATGAGCTTACAGAGGACGGGACTAAGACATGCTAACTCAATAGTGACCTAAAGCAGCCAAGCCTCTTTAACTGCCCCCACTCTCTGTCTTTCTAAGATTCTAAATCCCAGATCATCCTGTTCGCCTCTCTCCAGTGGATCACAGTTGAGGAGTATTCATTCAATTTGGAAATCAGACTCACCAACAGCACAATGATCTTGAATGTAGCCATCAGCTTGAATGCAAATGAAAAGATTCTCTAAGAAGAAAAGACCTGTCAAAATCTGGCACCCTCTGTCTGTGTTGGAAGAACTGACATTCTTACTTAAGTCCTATTCAATTAAAATTGCCCATTCAGTAAGGCAGAAAATTAACAGCAGAGAGCATCGATACTTGAAGAGGAATGTCTGAGACAGGTCACCGAAGAGCTTCACAAGGTGGAAGAGAGAATGGAGATGACAACTGGTGTCCAGCTTTGGAGTGAAAGTTCTCAATTTCACAGGGGCAAGATTTCACGGTTAACCTTATGGCATAATTTATGTGGTTTGTGCCAATCCTCTGTCGTCATGGAAAAGCTCAATTCTATTTGACTCTATCATTTTAAGGGAGCAGTTGGCACTTTTATTTTTTCACAATATGATTTAAAAAGATAAACTGCACAAAATGCAAAACCTGGGTGAGATAACAGAAAACTGAGCCTGTATCTGTGCTGTACATTCAATGGGAGTTGCACATAAGGAGACATTTTTTATTATTAAAGCGACCAGTCATCCCAGTTTGCCTAGACGAGGGAGGTTCCTGAAGGCAGAAGCTATCTGTTTTAAACCCAGGGTCACATACTCATTGTGATCAAAGAAAGTGTGAGGAGGGGTATTTCAGTACAGCTGGAAAAGCGCTGAGGTCCCTGTGTTGGGTTTGTGTGATGTGTACCTATTGAGAGAGGTAGAGAGCTAACTGGTTCTCTGATCCAAGCAGGTGAGTGTGGTTCTTGCAGGAAAACATCTCTACGTTTTCAGAAAGTAGAAGAAGCCTGCACGAGGAGGGCCCTTGCTGGACAAGGTATTGACCATCTCAAGCTGGGGAAGTGAGACTGCGAGATGCTACCCTGCCATTAGAGAGCATGAAGGAGCCGAGTCCCTGGTAGCCTCACCCACACTTCCTGAAATCCCTGCTCATCCTCCTATTATTTTAATCATAGATGAATCACAGTGGGCATTAGGTCAGACTTATTGAAGAGCACATAAATGGAGAGTCTGATTCAGCCTCCTCTGGGTTGACCCTCCCATCAGGAATTCTCTGCCCTGTAATATCCTGGTTTTCTGGTTTCCTTGTGTTGAAAAAAAAAATTGTGATTATAGTTACCAAAGCAAGACATGGCGTCGTTTACCTTAATCTCCTGTAAGCTTTCTGCTCTTATCTTAAGAGAAAGGAGACTCCAGGTGATAGTATATCAGATTTGCCTTTTCCTAAAAATCCCCATTATTCCACTATATAATGTATACAGAAATATTGACTTAAATGCTGTTTTTAAATGTTTTACAGCTATCTTGTCTATGGATTTTTGGGGAAGGTTGGATACCAGGGATTGAACTCAACCACTGAGCCACATCCCCAGCCCTTTTTTGTATTTTATTTAGAGACAGGGTCTCACTGAGTTGCTTAGCACCTTGCTTTTGCTGAGGGTGGCTTTGAAATCACCATCCTCCTGCCTCAGCCTCCTGAGCTGCTAGGTTTATAGGTGTGCACCACCACACAAGGTTATGGATATTTTTATCCTATATTTTCAGATGTTGCACTGAATTTCTGTCTTGCATTCTTCTCCAGAGGCCTTCAGAAAAGCCCGAAGATAAAAGAAACTCAGTGAAGGGGGCATATCATCTGGGGAGGGGACTCTCACTTGCTATATAGTTTGGGTCAAACCATTTTGATAAAAATCTAACACTCTTCATATTTTTAATAGCATGGAGATATGAGAAGTTATAGCCATGAGAGCAGTTTATCTGTTTTAATCTTTCCTGGAGAAAATAAATGTAAAAATCTCTCAAATGAGTGAGAATGAGAAGGGGACCTGAGGTAGGTCAGTATTGCCACATCCTGAGGAGACTCAGATGGAGCCCTCAGGTCCATGGTGCCAGGCATTAGGGGCACCAGAATCACTGACCCTGTCCAGCATCCAACAAGTGGGAACTCAAGTTTACATTGGAGGACTGATGCCTCTAGTAATGGAGAGAACACGTTCAAAGTACTTATAAATGAGTATTTTGCGAAGCTCTATGTTCCTCAGTGAGCTCAACCTTTCCAGAAATGTCACTGGTCCCAGAAATGCTAAGAATAAATAAATATAATGAAATAATTTAAAAATATTATTGTCTCTGCAAATATTTTTTCCAGGTAACCTACATGAGAGGATAGCTAAGGCTTTGGAGGCATCTCCTCGCATAGGCTGGTGGTGCTGAGAGGACTGGGAGGGAACCCAGAAAGTCCCTCCAAGCTCTACAGGGCTTCAAGGATGCGGCTCTGTTACCAGGAGCTTGTAAACTCAGCCAGCAGAACTCAGGAGGCTCCGGTCCTTCAAACACCTCCATGTCTCTCCTGCTGCAAGCTTCTTTCCTCCTTCAGGTTATAAAGGAGCAGCCCCGGCCCCTCCTGGCTCTGGGTCCCCCTCCCGGGCCCCTCTCCCCTGACCCACAGCCCTGATCCCAGAAGCACAGGCTTCCCGGGTGGCAACCAGCTCCTACACAGACAGCGTTTATATAAAAGGCTTTCCCAGCTTTCATCCAATCTAGGTTGCAGGCCTATTTCCTAACATTAATTCTCTCCCTCAGCAGCGGCCACATCAATTCAGTACTTTATAAACTATTTCAGGGATCCGATTTATCAGGCCTGACAGTATGCACGCTGAAATAAACAGCGCTGCCTCAGCCTAGCGCACGCCGTGGCTCCTATTTATCATTATTTAATTCAAGGGCCTAAAATTCTCTGACATTATTAATAGTAAGATGAATCACTGGAAAACTACAGAATCTGTGACCAACGAGGCTGAAATAATCCATTTTGGTGCAAACGTCTAGGCGGAATTGCATTCTCGGATGGCCTGCGCGTGGTCATTAGCAGCTGCCCATGCATGGGTGGTGGAACACCGAAGCATGAAGCCCCGCAAGACCGAGACTTCGTGGCGATTCTCTGCCAAGCAGCTCACGCCACGGCTCACAGGGAGGAGGGGAGAGAGAAGAGTGTCAGCCCCTGGACTCTTCTACTGAATCTGTCACTTGATTTTAAATGCATTCATTTAAGCAGCTTTGCACTTGATTAACTCTGTCTGCGTTTGAACTTGGGTAGGAGGTGGACCTGGGAATCTATTCCTCAATTATAAAAACTGCAGTCCTTAGCTGCCTGGGAGGCACCTGTTACCAGGCATTCAGGATGTATCCCAATACCTTGACTTTTGTTTCAAGGTCTCATTATTAGCATGCCTTTTTAAAATTATTATTTAAAGAAAAAGATATTTCCATTTTTAAATACAAGTTTTCTTTTTATAAAGAAACCATTAGAGAAAGGAGGAAAAAAAGAACTAAGAAGGAATTTGCTCTTCTCTTATTCTAAGATCCAGAGGAAACAGTGAATATTACAAATGGATTAACTCCGGGACAAGGTTAATGGTCTTTAGCAAAGCTAGGGAGAGACTATAACAATAAAATGATCCCTCACATAATGATATGTTTCTTTTTTTAAGCCTAGCAGGATAATCTTCATGAAAGAAAAACCTTCTGAAGTGATTTTTAAATGTTATAATTTTATAGTTGACCCAAGCACTATCAAGTAGGATTAAAATTAAATCTTCTCAATCTTAAATATTTGATGGGAAGCGAAGTGCTTGACTTTTCCCAGCAAACTTTCCCAGAAATACCAGAAGGGCAATTTCTTATAATTAACTTCAACTAACTGTACAAATGTTAGCACACATTCTTAACTTCTATTTTCTGGAAGGAAGAATGAATGTCTGGCCAGTATGCTTTTATAATGAAGCCCACCCATCTTTTAATTATTTTTTTTCCTTCAGCAAACCCAGTGTATGCAGGCACTGCAGTAGGCAATCAGAACAGGCTAAATAGTGTCTATCATTGCTGATGTTTATTGGTGTCAACATCTACCAGACGTGATGCTACACATCTTGCACTAAGACATTTACTTTGCCCTTGAGGAACACATATTTTGAGATACTCGTAAAAAATAGGTCTTGCGATTTTCAGATCCCAAATGTCGAACATTTTACTGTTGCCTCCAAAGTTTTGTCAATTTTTAAATTTATTTTTAATTGATGAATAATTATATAGAAAGGGTACAATGAGAAAATTTGATCCATGTACACATTGTAGAAGATTAACTTAAGCTAATGAATATGCCCATCACCTCACCAACTTCTTTTATTTTTGATGTGTGTGGTCAAAATATTAAAAGTCTCTTCTTCTAGCAGTTTTGAAACATGCTCTATTATTCACTGAAGTCAACACGAAGTGGAATAGGTCTCTAAAACATATTCCTCCTGAGACTTGGTGCATTTTGCTCAGCCTCTCACCTTTCCCTGTCCCTCCCACCTCTACAGCCTTTGATGGCCATCTTCCTGCTCTGCTCTTATGAGGTCAGGTGTTGGACTCCACTCGTGAGGGACGTGGTACAATATTTGCTTTTCTGTACCAGACTTATTTCACTTAGTCTAAGCATTCCAAGTGCTTGTCTCTATCTCTTCAATGTTCCTCTTGAAGACTATGGAGCCCACTTAAAAGAAAATAGCTTAACAATTGTTTCCAAATCAAATTCTGCTTAAATATGGTCACTTAATTTCTTTTCTTCCTTTAACATTAACCTAATTCTATATTGTCAACATATTTGGAAAATGCCTGTGGGTAATGTTGGAAAAAAGGGAAAAAAATGAATGAATTCATATAATTCATATGTATACTCTCTTTTCAATTTGTCTTCCAAAATAGGTCTGTATCAGCTACTTTATTTTTATGGCTGGTGCCTTTTATAACCCATTTAAGGAGCAACCAGGACTTGCTGGATAAAGGATAACCACAGCAACTTTAGTTTCTGGTATGTCATAAGGAGCTTAAAAGGCATTACTCCATTCTAACAAGAAGAACAAAGCTCAACGAACTAGAAATCAAGGATGCTTGTCAGAGTCAGAGAGAACTGAGGTCACAGAGCAACCTGCTGCCTCCAAAACTGGAGAGATTGTCATCAGATACAGAGCATCACAACTTCTCAGAATAGAAATTCATTCACGAGTAGAACCATGATGGCAAACATAGCAGAGATACTGGCATCATCCGACCAGAAAATTGAGTATAATGATGATTAATATCTTAAGAGTCTAGTGGGAAAAAATAAACGCTCTGCAAAAAACACAGTTAACGTAAGCCAGAAGACAGAAACTGTAAGAAATAGTCACAGGAAATGCTAGATGCCCCAAACACCAAAATAGAAAGGGAAACTGTTTTGATGAGCTTATCAATGGAATGGACACAGCCAAGAAAAGGACTGATCACACTGAAATTCTGTGGTCACTCAACGGTGCTAGGGTTTTCCCGGGGACATTCCTCTGCTCTGCAACTTCACACAACGAAAGCGTTGTTGCCATAAATACTGTCCATAGTACTAGGCAGACTGAGGTGTCAAGCAGAGGAAGGAAACTTCTAAGAAGGGTGTATTGCTAAGGTTTCAACTATTTTTGAACAGTCAAAAGTATTTTCATTTTGGTTTGACTTTTGCTTTTTCTACTTGGTCATTCACTTCAATGAACCTGTCAATATTAGGAAGATTCAATCAATCCAGTAAAATAAAACAAAATTTGTTTCAATTGCTAGAAATTCAAAGAAATACTCTTAAAAGTAGCAAATATAAAACAATTAAGAGCTAAGACCTTGGGCTAAGGGTATGGCCTAGTGGTAGAGCCCCTGTCTAGCACACATGAGGCCCTGAATTCCATCCCGAGCACTGAAAACAAAAGAATTAAAAATGTTCCCTTATACATTTCTATTTTTTTACCTAACAGAATTAAGTGATTATTTTATTGAGAAAAACATACTTTACAGAATTTTAATACTGAATTATCTGGGATGGACCGCAAAAAATTCCATTCACCTCTGGATGACTGAAATGGAGTGACAGCTGTCACCTGAAAACTCTATCCCAGCAAGTGTAATGAGTGTCCCCATACTGTGTGAAGCATGCTTAGATTTTGATCATTGGCTCTCAAATACTAGGGAATCATCCCCTATTACAAGAAGTGATGTATTTTCTTGATAGTCTTGCCTCTGCTTTCCTAATCCCATGCAAAGTCACAGTTTATCCAAAAGCAAACTCTGACATCTAAGGAATAGATTTCCAAACTGCTACAGGGCTATGGTTAGCGTTATCCAGGTCCAAGGCCTGCCTGACTTTTCCAGTAGCCTCTGAGCTGTTGTGCCTGGCCCCATGGAGGGACATAAGGCACTTTACAGAATACAACAATCCTTGATCCTGTTTGAGATCAACTTGAGTGTGATCTAACACCTCAGTTGGATCCTATGAAGAAGAATTATCACGGGTTTTTGCAAAAAGTCATTAGATGAAGTTGGAAAAATCACCAACTGGGTCTCAGTAGTGAAAGGCTCAATGTCATGCTCTTAAATTTCATCCAATACATTCCCTTTCCTTCACCCAAATGGGACCCAGTGTTCTCACCCTTGGCTATGTAGCTCTGTACTGTCCTCCCATCAGGTCAGTGCATCCTACAGGTCCTTTGATGAAAGACTCAGCCCAGTGATTGGCTTTAGTGGAGTTTAGCACATGCAATTCATAGAGGCTTGTCAGAGTCCTTGTAAGTTTCCACTTCTGCTCCTATATGCTACCACTGACACTGGGACCTGCCTAGGCCAGCCCACAGCAAAATGACTCCTGGATTCTAACACCCTATCAAAATCCAACTATCAGGTAAGTGAGTGAGCCCAGCTAAGCCCAAAACACCACCAAGCCCAGAACAGCTAGCTGCCTAGACACAGAGTTATGAGCCAAAGACAGGCCTCTGTGTTAAGGCACTAAGTTTTATTGTGGTCCATTATATAACATTATAGTAGCAATAAAGAACTGAGACACTTGGTTTGGCTATCTGATTGCATTCTCTTCTGTTTCTCACCTTGTTCTAATAAGATGTTCTCTCATCCTCCCTTTAGTGTATGTATCAGTCACACATACTTTCTACAAACAACTCCAGATTTCAGAGGCTCCTCCAAACAATCATTTCTTTCTTACCAGCATTAATTAAGGGCCACAGGTTTGCTGGGACTCTGTTCCAGGCTATGGATCTAATGTAGGTTGGCTTCATCACATACCTTCTTATTCTAGGATCCACCCCTGGGGATGCAATGTCTTTGTGAGATAGGGCAGAAACACAGGAAGCTGAGCTAGACCTTGAAATTAAACATAAGACTCCTGCTTATATGATCATATCTCCTCACATTATATGGTTCAAAGTAAATCACACAGCCAAACTTGCTATTAGGGTGAGTAAGAATACTCCTTCTATAGAAAGTCAGGGCAAAGACAGGCATAGATAATTCAGGTAGGAAACAGAAAATTGTAAACAATAGTAAAGTCCACCAGAGTGTTTTAGCTGAGTCCAACAATACAAATGTCCCAAGCAGTAAGAAGAGTCTCTGAGTTTCCTTAGATATGCTAAAGGCAGTAGTGTTATCATTTGACTCAAGTTGAATGATATCCAATAAATAACAAATCATTAGGAAAATAGTGGAGAAAAATCCATCACTGCACCATTGCTCTGTCATCTAGGACACATAAGATACATGGAAAGTGCCCTTATAGGATGCACACTCATGGGGATCATAAATGCAGAGATCCCTTGCTTTAAAAATGTGATAGGTGAGCTGTGTTCAGGCATGAGGTATAGTGGTGTTGGCTGTGAGTTCAATGTCAATGAATCCAAAATGCATGCTAAACATACACAAACAAGGCTATGTATCAATTGATTAACAAAAACGTTGTGACCAGAGGCTTTCAGGAACTCAACCTCGCAATTGCCCTTGAAGCAATGGTCCAGGATTCATGACAACTTTGTAGAGCGTAATTGCCAAGAGTGACCAGAATCAGCTGTGCATCCAAATTTGTTCTGAGATAAATTCAAGTATTCACACAATTAAAGAGAAAAATACTTTAAATTAAAAAGAAAAATACTTTAAATACTTTAAATACGGTATAGGTCAAGTCTTACCATTACTTTATTTCAGGTTATATCAAGTACTGCCACAGAATTATTTAAAATAAAATATTTTGGCCTTCTAAATTTTTTTTTTATTCTGAAATCTCAAATAAGGGACTGAAATAGTCCCCTAGCTGGTACAAGTCCCTGTATTTTCAACATAATGGAACTGTGATCAGTGCATTTAGTATATTGTTTATCTACACATAAATGCTTCATTTGTTGAAACTTTTAATCACTTTAAAATGTTTTTACAATTGTTTATATTCTTCTATGTTAACAAAACTTTTTTTCAAAGTATGTGAAGCTAAGTTTCAATTGAGTACTGTTAACTTCTCACAGATCTGAGAATCAAGAATACATCGTAAGGATTCCCCAAAGACAGCTCCTGTTTCCTGTGTTACTGGGGGCACAGGCAGAGCGTAGGTGAGTGGAATCCACAGGCACATCTCACCTGAATTAACACTTACAACTTCCCTTCCATCCACTCTCTTATCAAAGCAACTAATAAGTAGCAAATTGATTGATTTGAGTTGTACCTCCTGGCTCTCTCCTGGCTCTCACCAGGGGACAGGGCTAATGAGAAGTGAAGATCCAAACCTGGTAACAGAACTTGAGAGAACATGTAGCAGACTAGCAGCTGGACAGCTGGGATCTGAGAGCTTAAAATCTGTCAATAAAATAGAAGAGAAAATTGAGGATACACACACATACACACACACAACCTCATATTAATTTAAGAGATCATAACTACTTAAGCCATTTGAGATCACAGAAGGGGATAGAGAATTAATATTCTTTCTTTGATTAAAGTTTTCCTTTTCTGATAAACTTTATTATTTTTACTTTAAATAATAACTATTATGGCAATTGGAAAAATCATATATGAATTAAATTAATTGAAATATGTATTGCTAATCTTAAATAAATGTTGTTTTAAATATACTTCTATCTTCCTGAACAGTTTTTAGTAATTTATATTATTAAGATTCAGTCCTAAATCCTTAAAGCAATAATAACTAGAATTTAGTTGTTACATGAATACATAAATACGAAAATTGTGAAATAAGACATACATATATATACTTTTTTTACTAAAAGGATAATTTTCCTTTATCTTGAGGAATATGATTATCAATAATATATGAAATGACTACTTTGATCTTGAACACAATTCAGCATTTATTCAAACTCCTGTGGGTAAAAGCCAAATTGTCACAGACAATGGCAAATAAACTAAGAAGGGGAAAATGATGGAAGAATATAAAGTTTATCCCTGTGTCTAAAATTCATCCCTGTTTTCTCTGTATGGGGGAAGAGGTTCTAAAGAGGAGATTGGTCTTGTGTATGATATCACTATAAATCTCTGGTTTTCCATGGCAACTATGGCAATAATTCTGATGTACCTTTTTTCTCCTTGCTTTTATAACAGCATCTGTACCCTGACATGCCAAGGGGTGAAAAAGGGGGACATTAGCACTTTTGTGTGCCACAGTTACTGCTGTGTACATAAAACCTCTTTTATAGTCAGTATCCTCCCATTCCATTTCCTTGACATATAGGCAATGGGGGTTGTATTTCTTGGACTTTGGAAAACAACACCACTTTTGAGTAGCCAGTAACCAATACCAGAGTAGGAGAGAGCTGGCTCTGTCTGAGTTTAGGTTACAGATGGAGAAGCTTCTGTGAGTCCACACCTGTGATTCCCTCTAAAACTGAAGAAGCCATGAAAACAGCAGAGCCAAAGACATCATTAAATGCCTGCCCAATGACTAAACAGGGACTTTGAGAATGGCAGTTGATTTTACATGGGGAGTGAAAGATTTGCGCCGGAAACTGTATTGACATGAATGAGTCACAGTGGGCTGAGAGGAAACATTTACAGTCACCCAGTAAGCTGGCAATTCCAGCTTGCTTTTTCTTAAAGCACGCCCTTTCTATTAGAGAGAATTCCTCTGCCATTTTGCATAGGAATATCTCACTCAAGTTTCTTCTGAAGGGAATCACTTGGGTGTTAACTCAGACAGTGCTATTCACTGGTATTCTCTCATTTGGCGCCACTCAAAACCAGTTTCTTAGATATGTGTGATTCATGTGGTTGCTGTGGTCTGAATGTTCATGGGCCCCCAAATTCACAAGTTGAAAGCTTAACCCCCAAGGAGATACATGGTAAAGAGGCCTTCGGAAGGTGATTAGGTCGAGCAGGCCAAGCCCTCATAAAAGGGACCCATCATAGGAGGACACAGAGAGAAGGAGCCAGCTATGAACCAGAAGGCCAGGCCTCAACAGTCTCTGGATCTGCCAACAACCTGATCCTATATTCCCAACCTCCAGAACTGTGAGAAACAAAGAGAAAGGGTCCTGAAGTCTCCCAGTCTCTGGTATTTCTTTATAGAAGCTCAAACAAATAGAGGACCCACATTTTAATTTTACTCTCAATCATAGAAATTGTTATCCAAAAAGACTGGTTTGAACATGCGATCCTCCTGACTCAGCCTCCCAAGCTGCTGACAATGATATATTAAATGAAAATTGTATCTGACTGCCATCCTGCTTAAAAATCTTTCAACAGCCTACCATAGCACTCAGAATAGAACTCCAGATCTTTACTCTGTCCTTACAACACTGCTACATCCTTATTCTGATGTCAATGCCCAGTATTCTCCTTTTGCATCAAGTACAATTCTTATTTATTTTTGCTCTGTGTTTTTTCTGGCAACTGTTCTGCCTAGATGGAAAGCTGCAGTTTCTGGTGTTTTCATAACTCAGTCATTCTCATTTTGGTATCTCCCTTTAAATGTCACTCTTTTGTAGAGGACTTTAATGAGCAGACAATCTGCTGAGCCCCACAGTCATTTCCTAGCCCACAAACTTGATATACCTCATTGCTTGTCTACTTGTATAATTACACGAGAGCTGATGTTTCTTTTTTTTGGTACCAAGGATTGAATTCAGGGGTACTCAACCGTAGAGCCACATCCCCAGCCCTATTTTGTGTTTTAATTATAGACAGGGTCTCACTGAGTTGCTTAGCGCCTCACCGTTACTGAGGCTGGCTTTGAACTCACAATTCTCCTCTCTTAGCCTCCCAAAGTGCTGGGATTACAGGCGTGTGCCACCACGCCTGGCTGAGCTAAAGTTTCTTGAAAGTAAGGGTTTAGACTGGCTTATTCACCACTGGATGTTCTAGACTCAGAATAATTCAGGAGCATACCAAACTTTCAATAGGAGCTTGTCAGCTGTGGGAACAGGCCCTTGTCTTGTCAGATGAGCTATGTAAGCATGTATCAATCATATGCTTACAATTCCCCCAAAACTCTCTACCACAATTTTAGTATTTTAATATTGTCTTACACTGTAGGTTATTCAAACATAAAGTAACTCCAGTTCTGATGTACCTTGTCTTTAAAAATCCCAACTATCACATCACAAATAACAGGGACTTCCTTTTGTCTACATTAGGTCACTCACTTACTGGTCACTTCAGACATAACCAAAAGGTCTAATCATACTTTATTCATTTATCTGTTGAAGGGCACGTAGGTTGGCTCCACAACTTAGCTATTGTGAATTCAGCTACTACAAACATCGATGTGGCTGTGTCACTGCAGTATGCTGATTTTAAGTCCAGCACAAGGAGGATGTATGTCTAATATGTCAAAATACACTCTACGGCCATGTATATCAAAAAAGAACAAATAAAAAACACATTCTTTCAACAAGTTTAACTCAGCATGACTTGACTCTGCTCAGAAGTTTTCTGGGGTGCCATATTGCCTGAACAGCTCGCAGAATACAGAGTTGTGCAAGAACTGTGAGAACAAGAGGCTCCGAACAAAGACAGGTGAAAATCCTTAGACACTGAAGCAATGCTGTAGATTATCATGCTATAAATTTTAAAATTCATAAGCATTTGAACTTTCTCAGAGAACAATTATAGTCTCTAAAAACCATAGCACTGACATCTTCTACGTGCTGTATTTCACACACATGTTAAGGATAGTTGCTAAGTGCAGGACTCTGGAGCCCAGGCACTTGTATGAATCCAAGTGATACAGGGTGTGACGAGGTCTGCTGACACCAGACTATATTTAATACAAATAGGTACACACCACACACACACACACATGCATGCACACACACACACACACACACACACACACACACACACAGAGGCATCCTCAGGAATAAGAGTAAAGAAAATGGAAAATAGACCTGAAATCTTCACCTTGACTCAATCCTTGAACAAAAGACTCAGCCCTGTAGATCAACTGATTTAAAACAATTGATGATTTCTCTTGATTTCTAGTAGCCCTGTCTGTATATCAGATGTTCATTTAACTTACTCTTTTTCTTCATTAAAGGAATTTGAAAAGCATAAAAATATATAGGAGAAGTAACTAAACATACTCTTAAATTATTCCTTTTCAGTCTTCATTTAAGCCAATGCATGAAATTTAGGGGACTTTTTACATGATCAAACGTATATGCATATTTCATGTATAATTTTGCTTCATATTATGAAAAGTTTCACACAATATGACATGAGAACTTTTATATTTGACAATAACAGGGACTTAGTATATAGTTGTAGTATAAATTAATTTAATGGTCATTACATGTCATCAAGATACTGTATGTAATTTACTATAATATTACCTCATACTTGGGTGGGCTCAAAAACTTTCTTTTTCTTCTCTTTGTCTCTCTGCATTATTCTTTATTTCTCTTACAACATTTCCTGGATGGAGCCACTGAATCAAGGAGAATGACATCGACAGAGGTGAATCTTTACAGATCTCTCTGTCTCTATCAAGTTCTTGATAACAAATGACAAGCACAGAATGTGAAGTTTAGAAAGTTTAAGCAGTTGGAAAGGGGTCTAAACTTTAAAATATGAAGCAAATGTAAGATAATCCCACCAGACCTCAGCCTTCATCAGATATACCTTGATACTCTCTAGACAGCCTGGATTTTCCAGGAATTCCTCCAACCCAACAGAATCATTTCTATTGCAAGCTTTCTCTCAGCACTACCCCTTCTCTCCCCTCTCAGACTGTGTGTCCGTCAATGAGAATGTCTTAGCTAGCACTTTCCATGGTGGCCAGACATGGCTTGGCTTGCTCCCCTTCTTAAAACCTCAATGTATCCATGGAGCTGTACTGTACATAGATTGGTCCCTGTGTAGAAGCACTTAGTTGGCAATTACCATCATCAAAGTTATGAATATGTTCCCACCTACAAGGAAAGCAAGAAGAAGGACATGGTCAGCCAGGCAGTCACTAGCAGATGTCCACCCCAATTCCCCATCCTCGGCCACCACAGCCCTCTGGTGCAGCCAGGACTGTCCTCCATGCATCCCTACATGTTCTGTTCCTTTCTGCTCATGCACAGCACAAGTGTGCATGCACACACACGCGCGCGCGCACACACACACGCCCCCACTCACATGCACATAAAGCCCCTTTGTCCTGCACCTCCTCCTTTCCAAAAGCCGCACAACCTTCCAGGTGTCTTTTGAAGAGCCCTGCTCCAGGACGCTCAACTCCAAGACTAGTGTATGCTGCTCTCCTTCTCTCTGATTTGTCAGCCTCCCTCCCTGCCTCTGTCATCTGAGCAGTTAATAATATGCTGTGAATCATCACCTGAACCGCCCCATATGCTGTGCCACCCCAGCTGGGTTGTCACCTCCTGAAATTGGAAACTGTCCTGCATTTCTTTTGTATCTCCATTAGCCTTAGCTTTTAGCACAGGACTACGAACAAAGATTCATCTCCCCTCATGGGTAAATGACTAAAGTGATGGGTTTGCCATTGTCTAAGATAACGGTTTTGCTGGGAGGGGACTGTCTTTTTCTTCCTTTTCCCAGAAAAAGACCTTCCATAAGAATAACTCTGAAATTGGGCATGTCTTCCTCCTCCCTGGGTTAGCAAGCTTGACAAAACCAACTGTCCTTTACCTGTGGTAACCAACTGCCTTTGAGAAGCACATATTTGGCTTTGTCCCTTTCTGCCATGATTCTTAAAGGCACACCCCACCGAGACATGGGTCAACCCGTCCAATTCAGGGTAATATTGTGGTAAAGTCTCTTTAATTTGGAAATGCAATATAAAGACACTCACCCGGCTCCTAAACCACATTCTCCCACAGCTTTATCCATACAAAAATGATATTCTGTTCTGTATCAGCCTGATTCCTCTATCTGTCTCCCAACTGACTTTCAAATTTGGGTGGAGAAAAGAAGGGCATTGTTAATCACACCCCTTCAGACTTCGTGTAATAACACCCCAATTTGCTCTGTGCCACCTCTTCTTTTCAACATTGCTGCTTCAGCACCCACACTCCTGAGGCTGCAGAGCTTGGAGGATGCTGGCACCCCTGCCTCTCTTGCTGCAGGTGTGGGGATGGCACTCTGTGCCTGCTGCCAACAATAAAAGCAGATGTTCTTGGAAACCCCTCGGGTGGCACCTGGAACACTCAGGTTTGGAAACTCCTTCCTCTGTCAGGCAGTGGGATTCTCCAGCCATCTCTGCTTCTCTAATTCTTAACAGAGGTCCTGGCAGGCTAGCTGGCTGTGCCGCTCTCAAACTTTCTGGCCTCCTTTCCCACACAACTAATGCCAGTTAGTTCTCCAGGCAACCCAGACCACTCTTCAAATGCATGTCAGTATCCTAGAGATAACCATTTAAAAAATAGATTCTCATAGATAGCCCCTCCCCAGCCTGTCCAACTCTCTCGGGGGCTATTTAGGGATAAAGGATAAAGATAAACTACAAGGGATCAAGAAAAAGTGAATCCTCTGCAAGTGGAAACAGACAGAGTTCAGCAGAAGTTTAACCTTGTGTTAGTCAGCTTTTCGTCACCAAGATCAAAATACCTGACAGAAAAAGCAGAGAGGAGGGAAAATTTATTTATTTTCATTGATTTAGTCCACAGTGGGCTGACACCATGGCTCTGGAACCAAGATGAGGCAGCACATCATGGCAGAAGGCATGGCAGGGGAAGATCCTCTGCTCATGGTGGCCAGAAAGCAGAGAGGGGGAGGCTGGGGCCACAGGGAAGATGTCCCTTTCAGGACACACCCTCAGTGACCTACTTCCTCCAGCCAACCTCACCTGCTAGTTACCACCCAGCTACTCCATTCAAACCAGAATGGACTGGCGAAGTAAGAGCTTTCATGACTTAATCAGTTCATCCCTGAATTAACACAAGACCTTTTGGGGGATACCTCATATATGAATTATAACAAACCCCATGTATGTCATCCCCTAAACAAGTAAATGGTTTTTTTTCTACATTTAATAGAAGAAACCCTAGAAACATTTCCGAGAATAAGGCTAATTATTTTTTAAAGAGCCACACAGGAAATCTAAAACATTGATCACATTTAACACTGGAAATTGACTGCTGTTGTGCACATTTAGATTCCCATTGCATAAGAATTTCCCATGCATATTTTGTCTAAATAAAGCACACATTGGTGTGATCAACCATTCCAACTAGGATGAGCACTTAGGGTGTATCATTTGAAGAATAAGCTTTTCAACATGTTTCAAAATGCATAATTTTCTGGCTGGTAAATTATCTACATTTTTTTGTGTGTCCCTAAAATGGTTTACATAATCCACCTTTTTAAAATATTGTAAATATACATTTACATGATAAAGTATGATTAGACTACAATGTCAGCTTCTACATTTCCATAAAGAATGTTTTCTTCTTTTAAAAAAAAGTAAAACAAAGGAAATTTGCATAATCTTTACTTCCCATTAGTGCATTTTAACTTAATCAAGTATATTTATTTGGAAATATAATCACCTGATGGCACACACAATAAAAACCCACAATCATTCATGGAACAAAAATATATGTAGTTGATTTTAACTCTTCAGCAATATCACCATTTGGTAACATTGAGCATCCTCTACGAAGAAAACTTTTGTATTTTGTTAAAGGTCAGACTCAAAGGTTTTATTATTACAGTCTGGGATTTTTTTTGAGGGTGAGTGGAGGGTGCTAGATATTGAACCCAGAGACACTTAACCACTGAGCCACATCCCCAGCCCCTTTTGTATTTTGTTTACAGACAGGGTCTCACTGAGTTGCTTAGAGCCTCGCTAAGTTGCTGAGGCTGATTTTGAACTTGCAGTCTACCTCAGTCCCCAGAGCCACTGGGATTATAGGCATGCACCACCACAACAGGCTATATACTGGGATTTTTAACATCCTTATCACTTACATTTATATCATTATTGATATCATTATGAATCCAGATATGAACAATACCAAATGATAATGAGAGATCTGGGCAAATTAGAGTAGATTAGTGTTCAAATGGTTGGGCCATGAGGACACCACTGGTTGCTTCAACGAGATCAGATTTTTGAACCTGTAAGGACAGAAGTCTTACTGAAGAGTGATGGAGAAACAGCATGCAAACATTTCAAGAAGTTGGAGAAGGGGAGGGATTAAGAAATAGCAAATAAGCAAACTGGGTTTAAGTATTTCATTGCTGATGATTCCAATTAGAATATTAAGTGTGTTTCTAGGTGGAGGTGTCTAAAGAAAGGGAAAAAGTAAGAGTCAACAACATGCTGATTTATTCTCTTTAGAGAAACTTCTGCTTTGTCTTGTATGAAGTCTAGTGGGCTATCAATCAGGTAAGCTGCTCTCTCCTTGCTTGAAAGGTAAAGCTGACCCAGGGACCCAAGCAATGCCAATTGGATACTTTCTCCTTGTAACTTGAGAGCTAAGAGAAACACAGGAATTCCAATAGCAATGGTTCATCCAGAAGTCCACAGCTGGAGCAGCTGTTCCTGCTAGGGCACTGTCCGCAGGGTTTCCACCCATGTTCACAGGTGTGCCTCCGGCCTCCTTCTCTGTTCCCACCTCCTCCCAGTGGATCCCTTTTTGCCGAAGTTCTTCAGAGTTGGATTCTGGTACATTCAACCAAGGAACTCAGCTCTTCCCCAACTCCTCTTATTTGGAAAGCGTTGTTTTGACCTGGAACAACACAATGGTGCACTTGGTCTCCACTGTCTTCATGCCCTGTTACTAGAGTGAGCACACACCTCGGTTTACCTGGAATAGTTCCTGATACACTCATCCTGGCTGATGGTTTCAGTCTCAAAAGCACCTCAGGCTTCACAGTAACTTACATGTTCACCCACATGTACAGAAGACAGCTGTCTCCTTTCAACAAGGACCATGTGTAGTTATACTGCACAAATAAAAAATAAATAAAAAAGGATCGTTTCTCCTCCTGGTTGCATCAGGCAATGTTGTACGTGGCAAACAGGATGAAGCTACGTGTTGTTTGAGTTGTCAGGGGTTATTGTGGCATTTCATTGTGCCAGGCAATCTTCTAACCACAGGAAATAAAAGAGGAATAAAACATGTCCATTTTTACCCTCAAGGAATTCATGTTCCAGTGTCCCTGTCACCAGAAGATGACCGCAACCAACATGTGCTGTGGCATGAGCCTTGGAGTGGTGCGGGAATACAAGAGAGGAATGCAGAAGAAGCTGATGTAAGGAAGACAGGGAAGATGTCTTAGAGGGCAGAGTTCCTAGATGAGAGTCGAATGGTACAAAGGGTCCCATTGGGCAGTGGAGAGCCGATGTTTGACTGCAATGCTCTCATATCTCGGTTTCTAGATAGGAATATGTATTAGGTAACTGCCAAAGTTTCCTCCATAGTTGACAGAAGAAGCCACAGAGGAAGCCGGTGGAGGCCAATGTTGAAGTGAATGCTACTTGGTGTTGGGTAAGGTAAAGTGAAATAAGAGACTGGGTCAAAAGATGATGGAAAGTTGGAAAGGCAGAGATGCTTCTACAGCTCTGCTGTGCTTCTGGGCCACACCAGCAAGAGCAGAAGATGGCCAGCTTTGTGCCTATCACACACGCAGGGTAAGGTTCACTATCCCCAAGGAGAAAAAAACAAAGTCACAATTATCCAAATCACGGAAGGACACAAACTCAACTGCATAAACTGGGAGATGTAAATCAGAGTTCCATTTGCTCTAAAACTATGCAAAACTCTTAAGTTTTATCAATAAAGACACTCCTAAACAGCATTGCTAAATGCTGAGAAACCCTGTGAGAAAATGGTTTGTGTTCTCGAGAGGCTCCACATCTCCTACCACCATCTCACTTTTTCCCCTCATGCTGCATTTGTGCTTAAAAGTTTAGTCAGGATATCATCTCCCGCTTCAAAGAAGATGGGTGTCTGTGCCCTAAATGACACTTTCTTCATTGTCTAAAGATGAGCTATTTACTCAAATCTTGTTCCTTGATTTTTAATCCAACATTCCATCATTGGTTGGATTTTGTTGCAAGAATAATAGCTACTATTTATTGATCACACACACTAGTGCAGACAAAATATATACATTATCATCAATCTCAAAATGGTGTCATTATCAACATTTTGCAGGGAGGCTCAACAAGATTAAATGGGTTGCCCAAGGTTACAGAAATGGCAGCTATGCAGCTGGGTTTAAGCCAGATCTGCCTCTCTGCAAAGTAATTGTTTTCCTACAAAACACAAGCAAGCATAGACATACTGAAATAGAAAGTGGCATAACTTAGAGATTACAGTTTTGCCAATAATTGTGGAGTAAACAGATCAGAGGATAAGCCACCTTTGTGCAGGTTTGTTATTTCCTGTCATAATTAGAATTTTTCAAAGTTGTCATCTAAATTTACAGCACACCTGTGCTCATGACACAAGTGAAAATATATCAAGATGAGTGGGCCATTGACAAAAAAATGACATTATATTTATGTGCTAATTTTTAAAAACAAATTATCATAAATGCTAGGCTTAGGGTACATGGACAAAATATTTCTCTAAGACAATCAATCTCTTGATTTAGCAAATAAATTGGATTTTTTTCCAGTCATCTAGATATTTAAGGTCAATGACATGAATTTCATATTGTATCCTGATCATTAATAAATCCTAGCTTGTCCTTTAATATGATATTACTTTGGATTTAATTAGATCCGTGCACCTCCCCCTGTGATGAAGTACACAAAGATAAGCATTATCCTATTCCTCAATTACACAGTTTTAGTATTTCAAACTATGAATATTCTGAACAATCTTCTGATTATTTTACCAAATCAATTATCAAAAAGAAAAGCTCTAAATGAAAATTCTAGAATCAAATAATTTACTCTTCATGAATTGTCCAATTTTCAAAAGGATACTATTATGTATAAGTGACATGCAAAAATCAAAATAATGTCAAAAATTGCCAAAAATAAAATAAAAATAATTGGAAACATCACCACTCTCTCCTTTTTCAAAGGCAATGACCACTATTATTTTTACTGAATGAGTCTCTTAGCCAACTCTTGGGCTATGTATTCACATTTTAGGTATATAAGTAATACTGCATGATATTTCATAATGTACTTTCTCAACACAGTACTCTAGAGGCTCTTGTGCAGGCACTGAGGAAGAGCTAAGAAAATGGAGTAGAATCCTCCTCTGGGTGCAGGATATTCTGAGTGTACCTAACACAGGCTCAGAGTCACCCTCTCTTCTTATTCCCTATGACTCAGGGGCTTCATTCCAGCACATGCATTTTGAGGAATCCTTGATTTCCAGAAGCAGTCATGGACACACCTTCAGGTTGGCTGAATATTAAGGGATGCGGGTCCCCAGTTGCCATGGAGACTGGAGAACACTAGCTTGTTCCTCAGCACCTGCTGCTGGAGTTTTGGGCTTCTGTAAGGCAGACACCAGTGGTCTTTGCAGAGCTGCATAAGGAGGGCCCTGTGTGCCTCCCCACCACGTCCACTGTAAGGACCCTGTCACCAGCATGTCCTTGTCATTACACAAGGAGCTCTTCATAGGGCCCACAGGAAAACAGAAGCCCTGCCATAGTTGTATTTCTTCAGTGTAATTGGTTAACTAGTTTGTAGGTTTTACTTCACCAACTCTAAACCATCCATCCAAAACCACAATGACCATTACTGAGTCAGCAGGGATTGCTGTGGTGCCCCTGAAAGAGCACCCAGTTCAGACCAGCTCAGGTAATGAGAGTTTTCCTCTGAGAGTTGGGGCAGGGGGCCTCTAATCACAGGGAGTGGGCTTCTCACTCTTCTTCCTACATTATTGGTTGCATCCTCAAGCCAGTGTCAAAATGGCCATGAAAGTTTGGGGGATCACATGCACACACAAAAAATCCAAAGAATACAGTCTCTGCCTTTGCCTCCAGGGAACATAGCTTTGCCAGGATTTCCTTTCTTGGTCAAGGGACATTTTCCAGAGCCCCAGTAGTCTTTC
The DNA here is from genome assembly GCA_028644305.1 of Xerus rutilus. Classification (NCBI taxonomy): domain Eukaryota; kingdom Metazoa; phylum Chordata; class Mammalia; order Rodentia; family Sciuridae; genus Xerus; species Xerus rutilus. The sequence goes on from CM053410.1 coordinate 7,793,408, forward strand.
CTCTTAGGTCTCCTTGTCCAGTCTATTGAGGATATGGTATTACATGGTCAGAGCAACCAGGGACAAGGCTTGGCCTTCCTGAGTTGCAAGTGAAAGAACAAAACCCAGGCTCTGAGAGACAAAGGAGGACTTCACTTCCAGAACACTTCTGCCTTGGCCCCAGGCAGCTGAGTACATCATGAGGATGCACTTCTAACCTCCTTCCACACTTCACCCTGCCTTGCACCTGCTTCTGCTCCTGCCATTCACATCTTGATTACTCATCCTACTCTTATAGGCCTCTCTGCATCCTTTGTAGATTATTGTGGAAATCACTCATGCACACGTGTATCATACCTGAATATCTGCACATACACATGTTTGGCCCTTGGTTAAATGGCAACTTCATGTACACAATTCATTTTGATTTATACAATGGCCCTGAGGTAAATGCAGTGTGTACTACAGGATATCTTTTAAAGTCAACCATGTAGAATAAGCCCTGACAGAAAGTGAATAATGTGACGAGTACTCTAGCAGCCATATTGCCAATTCCAAATCTGAACCCAGTTCTTTGATTATGATCCCTGTGTTTTCTTTTTTCCTACCAGCCTGCCTTTTGCATATGCCTGTGTGTCTGTGGAAAATTCTTCCCATTCCTGGAAGATAGAAATTGCAAAAATATGGATGCGTGAAACATCTAGAACATTCTTTAACATTAGGAAACAAACTACTTAAACATAACAAAATGAATCAAATATCTGATTTTGTATCTTGGCCAAGATTACAAAAAATATGGGGATACATTTGAACTACAAATCATTTTAATGAAAGAAAAAACTCAAAAATTTTTAAATAAACATGTAACAGCTTAAAAACATTGAGCGGCTTATAAGAAAGAAAAGTCCTAAGAGGAAAAAAACTTGACAATGGAAGGGGTTCTGCCTTCTTGACCCCGTTTCCTGCTTATCCTCTATATGACCAACTGGAAAGCTGATTTTCAACTAGATGCCAATCCTCAACCCAGAAAATTAAATAAAGTCTACTTTTATTATTTCCATGATTTCAGAGAGTGCATTTAATTACTTAAAATAGTCTATGCACAATTGTCAGTGAGTCACTGATATCTGGGCAAAGTTCCTCCAAACTTCAAAGGAAGGTGAAGGTATAACTTCAGTAGACTCTTTTATCAGAAAAAGGATGAAATGATATATGTCATCATTTCAATATATTTTCCTATTGATTCCATCACAAAGGCATAGAACAGGTAGAATTTTTTCAAGAAAAAGAATAGCAGGCAGAGATGAAGTCTATCAAATAATGAATTCTGGTCTGCTCACGTCTCTCCCACTTCTCTGGGGCCATGTTAGTTATGGCTCTTCTCTACTATTGGAAATGGCATTAATGCAATCAACATAATTTCATCAGTTTCATTTTTCTTATTTTCAGTTCCTGTTGAAAAGCATTGAAAGCATTTTGAAAGATGGAGAACATCTTCAAAAACCCTTTCCAGTCACAAATCATAAAAATTTTTTCATTTACAATGCCTCTTTCCTTTCCTCATAAATGTGTTCTACAAAGTATGTAACATTTTCCCCCATATCTTCCAATTATTTATTTATTTTTGGTAGAAGGGATGTAGGTATTATCTACACGAAGTGCATTGACAGAGTTCAAATGGTTATTTTTCATGTTAGGAAAGAAAGATCAGGGACTACAGCACAGTGGTTAAACTCATAGACTCCGGATCTGATTCTAATCCTACTCCACTGTGTGGTAACTATGTGACCTTGGGTAGATTCTTAACCATTCTGTGCTCCAGTTTGTCTTTGGCAAAGTAGTGATTATAAGAGCAGCTACTGCACAAGACTGTTATGAAAGCTGAATGCATTAATACTTTAAAGAGTTCAGGCCTATGCTGAATAGAGGAAATGTTGCATGCATTTGCTTAATAAAATATATAAGCAAACAGTCTGATTAGGGATATAATCACATCTGCTCTCTTCTTTCTCTCTCACCCCAGTTTCCCCGATGAATGGGACTTCACCATGTTAACTGCTCAGCATTGCTTGGATGAACTAAATGTAGTGTGGTCAAGAAAAGTCAAGCTCTCATCAGGCCATAATATGATAAATTGCATGGAGGAAAAGGTACGCTAAAAGATTTTGGAGAAACTATTTGGAAGTTTTCATTTTAATAAAATCACAAACCTGAAATAAGTTCTCTCACTCCTCCATTTCTCTGATTCTAGTAGTCATGCAATTACTTCCTCACTTCTTGAAAAGTCTAAGAAGTAAACATACACGTATATAACTGTTGAGTGAATGTTCCTTTTTCAGACTGTATTGGCATGGGAAAAAAAATATCCACTTAAGAAGTAAAGTTAATTCCTTAGGAAATCTTGAGGCAATATTTTAGAAAATATTTACATGTGTCCCTGGAATTATGACAAACTCTAATATTTTGCTATAGTATGAAATTATAGTATGAAATTAATATATGTAGGTAATCAACACGAACTGGTTGAAGATTTGTGTTGGGGAATAAAAACAATAAAAAGGTATAAAATTGAAAAATGGCTTCTCTACTTGCATCTGTGGAATATTCTAAAGCTTCTTCAAACATTTTAGACCAACTTAAAACTTATTTCTCTTTCTCTCTCTTATGCTTAAAAGCCATAACAGATAATCTCTATACTAAGATTAATCCTTTTCAGGTATAGAAGGATTATACTGAGTGGAACTCAGATGGTAATAAACACCAAATTCATGAATCATTCCAAATATCTGAATTTCACCAAAAAAAGGAAAATGGAAAGCTTGATTTAGTAAATATCTAGATACCTCAGAGTAAACTCCATCTATAGGAGATAAGGTCTTAGTACTTTAGACCAATAGAGCCTCTTCTTAAATGCAGCCTTTACCTGGCTGGTGGAAGCATAAGTACTGAAATATTTTTGTTTGTAAAGCTGAACAGGATGATAAAAAAAAAAAACAATAATCAAGGGGTTAAAGTTAATACTGGGGGGTGGTAATTTTTAGGGAATTAGCATGTTTCATTTAGTTATGAACAAACTCACCCCATGGACCAGTAAGAAGAAATTGAGTAAATATAAACTTCCAACATAGTCTCCTAGGGAAATAAACACCATGTTTTGGTCAGAGTGAAATATCAAGACTAATTTATTCCTCATTTCTGTTGAAGAAGAGAGCATATTACAATAAAAACTTTCAAGGCAGTTTTCTTCAAATTTTACAGAAGAACAGAAACCTCTTTCCTCATTGGATCCCTTGGTCAGATACAGACCAGAAATAACACCATGCTCAGCTGGAGGTAATTCCTGATAAGGAAATCCTCATTCTGGAATGTGCTGTAACCCCAGAGGGAAGGGAGAAGTGTTTTATTTTGTGTTTCTCCATTCAGTGTTTAAAAATATGCTGCTCATGACCAAACAAAAGTTATATCAATACATATTGTCTTCTAATTTTCAGAATAAAATTGCTTTCATAAGCAAATCTCTCATGGCTACATCAATGAATCTCACAAAACCAATGTACACATCTTATGATTCCACTTATATAAAAGTCATGTGCAACTGAAAATTGCAGAAGTCAAGAGAATGGTGATGTCCTTGAAGGAGCTGGCAAACAAGTAGAGGCAAAGGTCCCAGCAAGGCTATCCTTTTACTGGGGTCATGGCTGCACAAATGAATTTACTTGGTGAAAATTTATAAACTGTATACTTAAAATGTTTGTGGTTTTGTGTTTTTATGTTGCAAGTTATACTTTAATTTTTAAAATGTATCTGAATATGCTATAATAAATTTTAGCTTTTTAAATAATTGTTTATTAGCTGATAAATTTGCAATAAATTGAAATGAAAAGATCAAGAAGAATTGCTATATTATTTTACAACAGTATTGCCTAGTAGTTTTGCTCTAATTTAAACTCAGGGCCTTGGTTTTCATGGAACTTCAGGACTTTGTAGGGCAGTTGTGGTTGGTTCATTTTGTTTGTTCACACAAAGGTCCCTTGGGCATGCTACAGTGGTGTCAAGGAAATACCCATGGCACCAAGTGTCTAATGGAGACTCCAGGAAGTTGCTCATAAATTAAATCTGATTAAAGTCTCATGATACTAGGTTTAAAACTTCTGAAAACTTGTATTCTAATATGCAATGTTCTTATTTGTTTAATTTTTTTAAGATTTTTAAATCTTTTGGTAAAATGCAAAGGATCATGTTGGGATTTCCTGTCGGCTGGGCCTGTGCTGTTTATAAACCATGGATATGATTTTAAGATATCTGAATGCACAAACGTCCTGAAGGGGGGAGTATACACACGCACACACTATATATATGTATATATATGTGTTATATCATATATATGGTATATATGATGATGATATATACCCACACACAAATACAGATACATGCATATATATAAAATTGATAGATAGATACCCCTAGGTTATTTCTATCCCTTCTTTTTTTAAGATTTTTTTGATTGATCTATCATTGATTCTTGAGCAGCTTCGTGATTTTATTTGTACCCATGTAATTATTGTAAAATGAAGCATTTCTCATCCATAAAACTAGAACTTGCTATTAACGAATACTAATCACACATGGTAGGTACAAAGCAGTGCCCTATGACCATAGGTGGTGGCAGGTAAAGAGGAAGAACCATGAAATGGAATCGAGAACATACCACACTGTCCCTGTCAGCACAATGTCCATGGCTTCTGCAGGTGGCCGTGGGCACCCCGAGATAACAGGAGGAAGAGAGCCACAAGATGAAAACAGACTCCGGCGTGCAGACGAAGTGAGGGCCCTCTCACCTTCAGAACACCACATGCAGGGCCCACTTGGTGGTTGAGGAAAGAGGAAGGCGGTTGCTGTCGTCTGTTCAGGCTGCTGTAACAAAACACTAGGCGTCTCATAGATTGCAGAACATGTACTTGTCACGGTCTGGAGGCTGGAAGATGTGGTCAGCAGCCGGTATGGTGTCTGGTGAGAACCTGCTTTCTGGTTCATAGATGTGCCTTTTAGGTGTCCTCCCATGGTGAAGGAGTGCAAGCTCTCGGGGTCTCTTTTCTAAGGACTCCAATCCTATTCGTGAAGGCTCCATCTTTATAGTCTCATCTTGTCCTTGGAGTCCCCTCCTAACGCCATCATTTGGTGCATTAAATGTTCCAATAGATGAATGTGAGGGGAACCCATACATTCAGACAACACCATTCCCCCTGGCTCTGTCAACCAGAGAATTGGCAAAAATGTAGAAATTAGATTCTTTTCAGATTGGACATATCTATTTGATACTTGCTTAACTTCTTCAAGGAAAGCATAACTTATTTGGTAGATGGACTCTATTTTTTTAAATATTTTTTAGTTGTTGATGGACTTTCATTTTTTATTTATTTATATGTGGTGCTGAGGATCAAACCCAGTGCCTCACCCATGCTAGGCAAGTGCTCTACCACTGAGCCACAACCCCAGCCCCTCCATTTGTTTTTATATGTCTCTCATTGTCTGGTAGGAGCTCCGACTGAAGAGGTAACCAGTAAATTATCTGTGTTGAATTGAAGTGAATTGCATCACTTGCCAAATACGTCTTGAGGTGCCTTCCATGAGCCACACTGGTAAACTTGCCATTACTCTTCTAATGGCGTTCTGTTTCCTTATGAATAAAAACATTTCATATCGGTTAAAAAACAATGTTCCTCTTCTCTCAGCCCAACCATGAAATCATAAGCTTCTTTCCTGCCTTTACTAAATCATCATTCTCCAAAATCAATTGTGTGTGTCTGTTTCCGCAGCTGATTTGACGGAATAAGCAATTATAGTAGAATTATTTCTTAATGAAGAACAAATTCTACCCTTGTTTTTTTTTTTTTCATATTCTGCACTGCAATGATGGAACTTCTCCCAACAATAGCATTCATAAATATGTATACGTTCTTCATTATTTTCTTTTATTTTTTAAATTTTTTCTCTTTAATTTTAAACTGAGTTATTTTTACTTTTTTCTTCTAAAACCATGTGGTTGTGCTTTCTTCTGAGTAGCACTAAACTTAGGCTTTAAAACTGGTGTACATATAAACATATGTACATATTTGCATTTTGTGCAGGGCAAATGGGGAGATGGTACAGCCCATTAAGCAGGCGGTTCCAGCCATAGAGAAGCACCAAGGGGCTCGCTCTGCAGCAGCAGTAGGTATAATTTTCTTCCAATGCACTTACAAAACTGTAGGTTTGACAAAGTTCATTCACTAAATTCCTTATCAATTTGCCATAAAGCATTCAAGAGGAGAAAAATTACTCAAGATTTAGTAGCTATTATAATGGCAATATTTAATAATGAACAAAACAAAATCCTTATATTCTTTTGCAACTTTTTTTTTTTTGGCTACCTGAAATTGAACTTAGGGGCACTTAACCACTGATCCACATTCCCAGCCCTTTAGTATTTTATTTTTTATTTTGAGACAGGGTCTCATTAAGTTGCTTAGGGCCTCATTGAGTTGCTGAGGCTGGCTTTGAACTTGTAATTCTCCTGCCTTGACCTCCCAAGCTGCTGGGATTACAGGCATGACCTCAAATACTTTTTAAATAAAAATTTTTTCTGTATTGAAAGAATTAACTTATAACTGACCAAATACACTCATTAACAAATCGTCACTCCAAAGCATTCCAAGTGCTCACAAATATTAAAATATCACATTTTTCATCAAATGTTGAGTGGAGTCAGGTATTTTGATAAATCATTAAAAAGATATTTTAAATAAATAAATCATAAAATGTCTCATTGAAAAAAATAATCCTAAGTAGAAATAATTAATCCAAAATAAATAAGTAGATGAGCAAAAAGAAGATGTAAAGAAAAGGATGGAGGAGGAGGAGAAGATGGGGGAAGTGTGGAGGACATGACCTAGAATCAAATTCCATTCATTTAGAATCTGTCAAGATGAACCCAACTACTAGGTATAACTATAAGGCTCTAATAAAAACATAAAGAAGGAAAAAAAGAGCACTCTGTGCTTTGAAATTTCTATGCCTATTTAAATTATAAAACTCCATGAAGGGAAGAAATAGGAGGTACCACCCTGTTTCCACAAGATGAGTGGATTATTTTTTCCCAAATTAATACATGCATTTAATTCACAGATTGATTCCACCAAAATAATTTAATGACCTAGAAAAAATCCAAAGGGCCCAGGAATGTTTGAGTCCTATTTTTTCATTGTTTTCCCATTCAAGTTAGTTCTGTATTGTGGGAAGTGACCTGTAAGTGACAAAATCCACACATTGTCTAATATCACATTAATTTTAGTATGAAGTATTCAATTTAATTAACCTGTTGAAGAATGACCATAGGACCATAAAATTCAATTTTATACTTTCAAATGATGTTTGAATGATTAATTAAAAATTATTAGTGCTATTACAAGCCCTTTCCATTCTATAACTTTGGATCCAATTGACTAAAACACATTGAATCTGGAAAAATGCTAAATTGTTCCAATTACTCATTGTTGTTCAACAAATACTCAATTGCTAGGTTTACTTAATTGAAATATGACTGAACTTAACAAACTGTATTTGTTTTAACTCATATGTAAAAGGAATGGTGTCTCTAGCCAAATTCAGATTTGAAAGTTTAAAAATGAAGAGAAAAATAAAAGGTGAAAAAAACCCAAAGCAAGCAGATAATTTTAAAATGAAATAATAAAATGAGAAGATCTTATAAGCTATAGCAGCAATCACTGAAATTGAAAACAGAAAACTAATAAAGAAAATCAAGAAAACTGAAATCTTGTTCTTTGAAAATATAAATAAAACTAATAAAACTAGAGCCAGGCAGACACTGATCAAGGAGAGAAAACACAGATCCAGATGAGGCATAAAGCCCAGGATATCAAAGATCCCATAGCCAGCCATTCAAAGGATAATAGGGGACATCACAAAAACAACAGGGATATCACAAAAATTTTTCATTCTACATTGGATAACTTAGGAAAACCAGTTCCTGAAAACTACACACCACCAAAACTCAGCCAAGGTAAAACCTAAAACCTGAATAATCCTATAATCATTGAAGAAATTTCGTTTGTAATTATAATACGCCTAATAAATCTCAGGGCCACATAGCTTCACTGAAGACTTTTACCAAATATTTAAATAAGAATTTTTTGCACTAATTTTACACAATCTCTCTTCCAGGAAGCACAGAAGAGGAAACTCTTAACAACTCACTTTACAAAGTTAATATTACCATGTTAGGATGAAAACAAACCACAGACCAGGAGAAAAAATTTTTAAACCACATTTTAAAAAAAGTATCTGGAATGTATGAAGTATCCAAGCTCAAAAGTAAGAAAAAAACAATTGAAAATATGCCAAAGACATAGGCAGGTATTTCACCAAAGAGGATATAAGATGACACTTGATCATAGAAAAGCATGTTCAACATCGTTAGCCATTAGAAACATGCATGACAAAACCGAAAACAGGTATCACTACCCTACACATTTATTAGAAAGGCCATAAAAAGCAGTGACAATATCAAATTTTGGCAAGAGTGAAGAGAAATGGTGGTAGGATTATATAATTGTAGAGATACTTCAAAAAGGAGTTTAGCGATTTGTTATAAAACTACACATGTAATTAACATATGGTATTCTTGAGCATTTATCCCAGAAAACTAAAATCATTTTATGAAAAAATATATATATGCAAATGTTTATTATCACCTCTATTCATAACAGCAAAATCTAGAAACCACTCAAATGTCGTTTATTGGGTAAATGGTTAAACAAATATTCCATACATATTATGGAAAATTTTTCAGCAATAAAAACAAATAACTCTTCATGCAGACCACAACTTAGAAAAATCTCTAGAGAGTTTTGCTATGGGAAAATTGGCCAATTCCAAGAGGCTATATACTCCGATTCCATTTATATAACATTCTTGATTTGACAAAAAATTATAGAAATGAGCGGCATGTTAGTGGTTTCTGAGGTAGAAGACAGGAGACTGTGCTTATGTTAGGCCATATGTATTGGGGAAATGAGAAGCTTATAAATGGCCACCTGAAGGATATCTGGTGTGGTGGCATGTCCAGTATCCTCACTATGGACATTGGTGCACAAACTTATCCCTGTGATAAAATTTCCAACAATTAAAGGCAGGCACACCCCCATCAATGAGTGAAACTGGGGAAATCTGAACAAGACTGGTAGATACACAGGCTGTGATGTTATAGTACAGCTGCTCACAATATTATCATTGAGGGAATCTGTGTAAATGATCCATGGGATCTTTGCCTTATCCCTTGCATATGCTTATGAATCTATGATTAACTCAAAACACAAAGTAAAAGAAAGAATTTGCAAAAGATTTTTAGATGGATTCAAAGATCTCAAATACAAACAAAATGCAGTTATGAATGAACCATTAGTCCTCTAGCAGCTATTAAATCCTGCTACTGTAGGATGTGGTACGTGCTTTGCTGGCTATCTCCACCCCATATAATTTCCACTTGGCTACATGACAACTTGGGTTGAGGATATGCTCATGGTCTGCACAAATGACTGTATTATGTCTCATTAAGGATCATAAATACCAATCAATCTAATCACAAAAGTGCTGTTTCAGTGTTCATATGACTATTTAATCTGGACGATGCAGACAAAGATGACTAATTTTATGTTAATCATTTTGTTTACTGCTATGGGGAAGAGGAATACATCTCCAGTGTGGTTTTGAATGAGCCATATCTAAAATTTTGCTTCTGAGATTTCTTGAGAAAGAAAAAGAAAGAGTGACAATAAAGTGGAAGAAGATGTAAGATGACGTTGTAGGGCAAAGCCTGAGTGTGGACTCAAGCTGCTCTGACATTGAATTCTGTATCTGCAACTTTCTAGCCACTGGAGAAATTAAAGTCTCTGAGAGATTTCTTCATCTGTAAAATAAGAACAGTAGTCTGTTTAATTTCGCAGACTTGAGGAAAAGAGACTATATCTAAGGATTTTTTGTTTTATTTTATTTTTTATTAACACATGCTAATTCTTCACATTAATGGACTCCGTGTGATGTTTCCATGCATGCAAATGGCATACCCGGGCCCCATCCATCCACCCTTCTACTGCCCTCCTCTACCTGCACACACTTCCTAGTGCATAGTAAACATCATTCTATCTTCAGGTCATCTTCTTTTAGTTTCACATATGAGAGACAACATGTGGTACTTGTCTTTCTGTGTCTGATTTATTTCACATAACATAATGGCCTCCAGTTCCATTCATTTTCCTGCAAATGACAAGATTTCATTCTTCTTTTTAACTGAATAGTACTCCATCATGTATACATACACTTCTCAAAGAAGAAATACAAATTGCCAATAAATACATGAAAATATGCTCAGTATCATTAGTCACCAGGAAAATGCAAATCAAAACTACAAAATACCATCTCACCCCAGTTAGAACGACTATTATCAAAGAATAATAATAATGATGACAACAATAAATGCCGGTGAAGATGTGGAGAAAAACAAACCATTTTACACCATTGATGGGAATGTAAATTAGTATAGCTGCTATGGAAAACAATATGGAGTTTCCTCAAATAAATAAATAAATAAGAATAGAAGGACCATATGAATCTAAAATTTATAACTACAGTTATTGTTCAGTAACTGGTAGCTATCGTTAACTGATGACGAATGATTCGTATATTTCTCTTTACTCTGTACTCGGATTCAATTTTATGCTTAATTATTTATTGGCATGATGTCACCTTACTTCCAACATGTTCCCTTCCACTGAGATTTCTCTACAACTGGTAATCACATGCGTATGCATTCTAAATTCTGTAAAAATGAGAGACATAGACATAGAAAAGAAAGTATTTGTTTTATTGCCATTGAACAGGGTTTAGATCCACTCCCAAATGGACTTCTCATTACCAATCCCACCTCATGCACAGACCCGCAGAAAGGAGAAAGGTCTACAGAGACAGTATTTACCCGGCCAGTTAAAAAAAAACTCCTCTCCTAGTTCCCTTAGATCAATGACTAAGAAATTTAGGTCCCAGATGTACTTCTAGAAGACAAGGTAAGGCCCAACAATGTCTATGTGTTTGATTAGCATGCTGTGCTGCCCACCTAGGTATCCCAATACCACGTAAGATTGTCAAAAATAATCTTGGGTTCTGATCTATTTTCTTAAAAAAAAAGAAAATAAAAGGTTTATTTTATGTTATTCAGGTACAAGAAAAAAGGTTTTTCTGTACTGTATTTCTGTAAGAAATATCAACAAAACCACTAATTATTTTCATAGCAAGCTCTTACCAATCCATAGATACTCATCAGAACCAAATTTTAGGGTAGTGAGCTGAATACTAAACTTGCAGTCAGAGGGCCTGGGCTTGAAATTCTGTTCTGCCACTTAGTAGATGAATGAATTCTGGTGTATGAGTCATTTATCCTTCCTGAACCTCCATTTCCTCATTTGTAAATAGTTATAATATCCTTCTCGTGAGAATTAGATGCAGCATTGGAAAAAGCACTTTGTTAACTATGAAGTGCCATAAAAATACAGCATGCCCAATTAATAAAGAGGATCCTGGACTATCTTTGTGCATAACTATACCTCTTTTGTTACAATCTCTTTTTGAGGCTGCTGCAATGACCCAATAGAATGATAGTTTAACCCGAATGAGTTTTCTACCTTCTAGCTACAAAAATCATAATAAATATTTAATGTCACATCTTTACAGCTTTTTTATTCACCTTTATTCTCCGTGGATTTTTACATATTTTTGTCCTTGTAGCTTCTGGAGAGTTTGCCTTTTCTTTCCTCCATTTTACGAGGAACAGAAGGAACCCATTCCTTCTTACTCCCATGCTCGAATCATCCTTCTCAATTAGTTCCTTCTGTATTTCAACGGATGGTTGTCTTTACAATGCATTTCAGTTTGTCTCTCAAGCTGGTTTCCCCTTCTTTTCATCACCTCTCTTCCTATTTATCCATCTACACACAGTGAAAATAGCATCAAGTCCCGCCATGGATATGGTGCTTCTAGCACATCACTGTCAAAGTGCTTTCCACCATGGCGTAATCCTCTGAGCCACTGCCAAAGCTATGGAGGACCCTTGAAGAATTATTTGATTCTTGATGAGAGCACCTACCCTCTCAACCAAAGCCCATATTTTATGAAGCCTGATCTCTCAGTAAATACTCAACAGACATCCACTTGGCTTGATAGAGGTTTATGGAGTGTTCACCATGTACAAGTCACTGTGCCAGAGGAACACTCTAGAAACCTGCCTTCAAGGGAATTGAAGTCTAACAGCAGAGGAAAGGCATCAACCCAGAGGAATGGCGAGCTGCCCTGCAGATGCCCACTCAGTGAGTTAACTCCATGGAGATACATGTGCTTCAGCAGAGCTCATGGACAGCCAGCTGCAGATGTGTTTCCCAACTCTTACAAAACTTAATATTTTTAGTATAAATTAATAACAGGTATTAACCTATTTGGATTTTGATTAAATCCCTCTAGGTTTTTGTTTTGTTTTGTTTGCTTTTCTTTGCAACCATTTTGTCTTTTACCATGACACTTAAATTATTTTTTCAGATTTCTGCCAAAATGCAAAGCACTTAGTGGGTGCCTAACACCTGCTAATATCTTTCCCATTGGCTTGACAATGAAAAGGTAAATACTTCTTGTTCACTGTAATAAAATCTAGCTTTTCCCATAATTCTCAGCACAAGGCTAAGAATAACCTGCCTACTCAAGGTTTTTGAAAACATAAACTCACAGAATCAAGTGTCTTTTGTCTTCAGGGGCACTGCCAGAATCTCAGTATCTGTGTGTCTCATCTGACTTGGGTTCTCCCAGGAGCAGAACCTGTGCTGCGTGTTCCTGAGTTGTTTTAGATGTGCAGGAAGGACGTCAGTATGGGAACGGACAGGGAACATAGAGAAGGGAAAGATCAAACAATGAGCACATTATTAATCCAACCACTACAACAAGCCATTGATGTCAGTTGTGCAGGGAAGCCCTGACCTATGAGCTATAACATGCCTCAGAATCACAACAGATAAGAGCAGGGAACCTAAACTTCATGTCCATCAATCATTGAAAAAGTACTGAACCTTAGAGGAAGTGGGTGTGCAGGAAAAGTAAGTCTGGCCATCTGACAGTAGCTCCCTGGGCAGAATGATGGTACTGGCTCCTAGGAGCCTCCAGCTTGCCCAGAAATGGCGAGTGCAGGGGAGTGTCGGCAGAACACCAGACACAGCCAACACAGTGCCACTGTGCACACCTCACATCCATTCACACTCATGCCAAGTTCACGCCATCTGCCTTTCCTCTGGATGGTGCCCAGTTGCAATTCTTATAAAGCAAGGGAAAGAGGAGGAAAAAGAATCATTCTGTAAAGGTTTTAGTGAGACATTCTAAAACTCCTCACAGCTGCAATGGATCCCAAGGCCATAGTCTATGTTCATTCTGCCACTCTTCCACCTGTCTAGACACCCTTCACCCATGGTCAGCATTTCTGCTGGTGTAGACTGCAGAGCCAGTGGGGAAATCCATACCTTCACACCTAAGGGGGCTGGTGTCTTTGCTTGATGCCTTATTGTCAGGCTGTGTGTGTTGTTGTGCATAACATTCACACTTACTATAAGACCAGTTGCATCAAAGGCACCCCAGAGACTCCCTTGAGCTCTAGATACCTTCTGTCCACCTTATGAATGGTAACTCTACCTTGTCATTGGCAATCAGAACCTGGCCCCTCTGCTGTTGTTACATTTTCACTACGAAGTGGGTATGGAAGACAGAGTAATGACCCCAAGAATGTCCTAGGAAAGTTAGTCCCCACTTGAAATCTCAATTTCTTCCTATTAAAAATGGCCCCAGAACCTGTTGAAATTTTATGGGCAAAGAGGCATTATGGTGGTTAATAAACTGACTTTAAAATAAGGAAGACTAACCTGCCAATGACGAAAGCTCCAGCAGAAGACAGAGGTTGGAGAGTTAGCTTCAGAGGGAAGCTGCCCGAGAAGGACCTGACCAAGGCATGCTGGCTTTGAACATGGAGGGCAGAGTCACAAACCACGGAGTATAGATAGCCTCAAGAAAAAGACAAGGCAACTGATTCTCCTCTAGAGGACACAGACCTGTACATACCTCAAATTCAGCCCAGTGAGATCTACTTCAGGCTTCTGATCTTCTGAACTCTAAGATAAATTTGGATTGCTTGAAGCTAACTCTTTTGCAGTAATTTATTACAGTAGCAACAGGAAATTAATGCAGTGGATTTCTTTATCCAAGATATAGAATGACAAGACAACAAAACAATCTATAAGCCCTGACATGAAGGTGCTGGTCAAGTCACTGCTGGCAGGAAGTACAGATCGATAATCAGAGTACGCATCAGTACTAGAGAAAATAAACCCAGTGGGAAAGTATTTTGTGCCATCAACATGCAACATGAGGCTGCTGGATCCTCCAGGGCATTCACAGTGGCAGTGACTGGATCAGTGGACACAGAGGCCCGTGCCATAGGAACCATGCTTGGTGGCAATCCAGCCCCCATGGCTACTCTATTCATGAGCTTGCTATGCAAGTGCAGAAGTGCCCAAGGATGCAGGTTGATGAAACTCCACCTGACAAGACATTCTACCTCCCCAGGAAGTGGGTGTTTTCTTGGAAATACTGATGTAAGACGCAATGTCTGATTGGAATTAAGCATGAACTTTGCTTCTGATGTGTCCCTAATTCCAATCACCTGATTGCCTTCATATGCTTCTGGAATTCTAACAAACAGCTAAGCCATTCACCTCAACATAACATCTCATCCTTACCTTCAACCATCTTTGGTTAAGTAATTCTTTTCCAAAATTTCACCTCATGGCTGTCTTTCAGAGCCACCCCTGAATGGGGTTTTGGGCAGCTGGAACCCAGTTTTAAGAACTGGAATAAATCCATCCATCAGTGCTGTTCATAGTCTTTCCTATTTTCTGATTAAAGAAACATAGGTAAGGGTTGATAGAGAAGCATCACCGTCATAGAGGGAGGTGATATGAACTTTGGTCATCTGCTTATTCAGAAATCTGGTACTCTTCAAACTTACCTGAGACTTGAAACCTAGCCCCAGTAAGATAGTACTTAGAGGAAAGTCTTTGAGAGTTTAGATGAAGTCATGAGAGGAGGACTCCAATTTGAGGTTGGTGGTCTTTCTTTTTGTCAGCTTTTTCACCACTGTGACCGAAAGGCCTGAGAAGAACAATTAGAGAAGGAAAGGTTTATTTGGAGACTCAACACTATTCTGCCATGATGTTCTGTCTTAAGCCATGTGGAATGAGGCTGGTTGTCTATGGACAGATACCTCTGACCTGTCAGTAGCTATGATTGGCAGGAGCTTATATCTGGAGGGACCAGACACAAACAAGCAAAAGGCTTTTTAAAAGAAAGAGAGAAGAAAAGAAGAAATTATTCAGTATGGCAACACTGGAGCTGTCACAAGAAAGTGCATGACTAATTGTCAGGTGCTACGAATGGTGAGTCCTCTGACAGCTCTGATCTGGTGAGATCTTCCCTAGCCATAGTAATATTTGTGAAATCTCATGACCACTTTGCCCACTGTTGGTTCCTAATCAGAGGCGTATTATATCCAACCTGGGACCATATGATGTGGTTCTGCTAAGAAAAAAGTTCAGTCAAGAATTAGGCATTTTTAGATTTGCTCACTCCAACAATAAACCCATAGAAGTGAAGAAATTGCTTTGCCCATTTCTGTGTGAATTGAGGATTTATATGTAAGAATTTTTTTGTCCAACTTGGCAACTGGAATAAAGTGAAAAAGAAAAAGAGAGCAGAGTCGTTTTCTACTTTAATCAATTTTTTACTAGAATTTTTTGTAAGATGAATTCCTGCATTTCTCAGCAGTGGTAAGCAGAGCAATGGGAACGACCGTCACTATAGAGACGAGGGTTGTTAGCTTGTTCAGACCACACTGATGTCTTTGATCATTATGTTGTCATTAGCTTCAGCGGCTGCCTCTTTGCAGCCTCAAATATATACTTATTCATCTCACTGCCATTTGTATTTCAGAAGACTCACTGCTCTGAGCATTCTCAATCTTCCCCGTGAATTAGCCAGTGGATTACCTCCTCCTCCTTTGCACCAATTCAGCCCGCTCTATCCCACCTCCCATCCAGACAGCGTTCCTGCTCCATATTCCAGGCCTCAGTGACTTTAAAAGGAAAAATAGCACAGATTCACATTAATTGAGGTTGAGCATGGCATTGTATCTTATTTCCAAGTCCTGTTTGATCTGCAATCACTTAAAAAATATTTCTTAACATTTCCCGACATTTTGTCATCATAACAAGTTTATTGGGTGATAGGTATTTGTTGTAAAAATATACACAAACATACATACGATATTGAGGACAAAGAATACAGATGTAAATATGAAGGAAAACACAGGATAACATGTTCTAAGGGCTAAGTGATCCGTATACACCAACAAGTGCTAAAGGGTTTTAAGGAAAGAAACGGGAAATGTTGTGAATCCCTTCTGTTAGAGACAGTAGAGCTTGAACCCAAGTGCAGTATGCACAAACATGCATTTGTGTGTGTGTGTGCACGCGCTTGCTTGTGGGGGGGCTCTATCAAAATTACCATGGGAATTATTATTATTATAAATGAAACAGAAGCCATTGTTGGGTTTTCAGCACAGCAGCAATCTTAGGTTTTAACAAATCACCCCAAATATGTCTCTCTCCACCCAGCTTCCTAGATAGAACTAAGCCCTACTGTCCTAAGACACCCATGGAACTAACTTGTTTTTCTTTTTACAACAGAAATGTACCAGTGATGGAGCATGTTTGAGACTGTTGAAAATTTGTCATTCCTCATTTTCTGTTTATAGTTCAGATGAAGAGCTGGGGGAAGGGGGTTGGGTGTTTTTCTCCCTATACAGGGTTGAGCATAGGAACAATGATACAGGAAAGAGAGAAGGGACTAGAGAATAACGATCCTGATTGCCCTTGAAACTTAAGATCAGGAGGGAAAAGAAACATTGAGGTGGTGAAGAACACTGAAAGGAAAGAAAGTAAAACTGCCATGGGTTTGAGAGGTTGGAGGTGCTGGGCAAGGTTGCAGATGGTGGCTACTCGATGCAGTGAGCTGCGGAGACACTAGCTGATTGTGACAGGGTGGAGGGCGATGTGCCAGTGAGGGAGGTCCTGTGTGGTACAGAATAGAGGAGACCATGGGAGGAACTCCAGGAATGAGGTACCAACATGTTTTTAAGATCTCATGTGTGTATATTGAAACTACAGAAGTGTTATCAGAATGGTTTTGGGTACACTAAGCGGGTTCCAACGTTTTTGAGAATTGAGAGAACTACAAAACTCCGAAGGGGCAGTAATGTGAAGACATGGGGGGGCACACTGGAAGTGTTAGGAGGAGAGGCAGGTGATGATTTTCAAGCATCAGTTGAGAAAAATGACCACCACTCTGGAAGACTCTAGATAAAGACTGTCCTCAACAACAAAGAGCTGGGGTCCACCAGAGCAAGATGAAGACACATCCCGAGGACATTAATGATTGAGTGGCGGCTGAAAGATCCCACCCCTTTCCCAGAGTTTGACTACCTCTCTTCTTCCAGACAATGTGAATTGATTTACTCCATAATAGATTTTCCTGAAGCAAAATCTACAATCCAGCAGTCACTGTCACTTAAACAAGTTGTGATTTATTAGTTTTAATCAGGAGCATGCCTGTGAGAAAACAAACACCATATGAATCAGCCATAGCAGAATCCCAAGACACTTAGCCCTTCCTAAAAACTGCCTTCTGATCGGTCCTACTTAGTAGTTCAAGTAGCAATCCTCCTGAGACTTACAGGGAAGGAAATCGGAAGTGGCTTTGTTGATGACATGGCACTCGTACACAGTCACTGGAGTGGCAGCTGTATACAGATCCTTAAATGGGATCAGTTTTCTGCAGAACTGAAAATGTCACTTGAAGTGGTGCCATGACAATTACTCACTGGGCAATCAGACAATCCATAACTCATGCTTGGTGACCATTAGTCTTCCTTTCCATCCTACGATTCTGTGCACCAAGGGAAACAGGAAAAAGAACACCCAGCTCATTTGAACCCTTTTATGAACATTCACCAGTCTTCTATCCAATGCTCAGAAATTATTGCCACTCCTCTGCATGAAGGAGTCATTTTTAGAAAGATCTAAAACAACATGTTTAAATGATTTTCTTGCTACTTTTGCTTTTAACATGAATCAGAAAACTTTTCTTCTTTCTCTACATGACGTGGAAGTACTTAAACAGCAAGAGAATTTTCATTTTTTCCAAAATTAAACTCCCTCTCTTCTTACTTGTCTTCTCTTTCCTTTTCCACTGCCTTTTCACTTTTCTTCTTTCTCTTGTACTCCATTCTTAAATAATTAGTTCCAAAAATCATTAGGTGGGGACCTAACTGCAAGAAGTGAGGTACAGATCCCAGGTACTCATAGTGAGATGTCAGAGCCTGAACTGGGAAGGGGTAGGGAGAGTGTAGAAGCAGAATTGGTGTGAGGTGCTGGATTCAAGCAGCTGAAGAAGGTATTTATGCAAAAAAAAAAAAAATGAATGCCAAGTGTGGGGCATCAGACTTCAAGCTGGATGAAGAAGGGCATCCACCCAGTGGGAAGCGTGCATCTCAGAACTGGATACCAGTCATGGGGCATCGATCTGAGCATGTTGTAAAGAGTGGCCTGGAGACAGGCCTGCCTTGCAAGGGTTTTGGAGCCCAAGCATCCACGAGGGGTAAGGTAGAGGGATCAGCATGAGCCCTACACAGACTGTGGGTTCTGTAGATAGATTCAAACATGTATACATAAGTCCACAGAGACATAAATACATAGATTAGATAGGACAGGTGATAAATAAATGATAGATGGAGGATAGACAACAGATGATGCACACATACAAATATTGATGCAAAGGCAGATGAATCCATATACAATTTAAATATTCTATAGACAGATAGACATATATTCTCATCCATCTCAGTAGCAAAAGCATTCAAATGTCCTGATCTTAGTTTCTAAACAGAATTCTCCATTAAAAGGAACCATGGCTTAGTTGAGAAGCATCCAATTCCAGAGCAGGGACAGGTAAAGCATAAGATGAACTGGAAATCTTGAGTGCCAGAAAATAAGAAGCACTCAGAAAATGAAGTGACTTGCCAAAACATTGCAGAAGTTAGCTTGGCTGGACTTCACTGACCATGTGTGAGAAATTTGCACGTCCACATAAACAATGATAAGAGTCAATATCAACTTATTGAATTATGTAGAAAATGATATGGACCAATTTAAAGATAAATTTAAACAAATTTGTTTTCACTAATATAAATTAATAAGTAAAAGCTTGAAAATCAGAATATTTAAACAATTTCACTATATTGCAATATAACAAATTATCTGAGGACTTAGTAACTTAACACATCAAAAAAAATTTTTTTGCACTGTTTCTGTGAGTCAAGAATTTAGCATTCACTTACCTGGGTAGTTCTGGGTCCCGCAGGTCTCTCAAGCAGTCCTGAGGTTGCCCAGGTCTATGAAGACTCAACTGGGTCTGAAGGATCTACATCCAAGATAGCTCCCTCACGTGGCCATTGGCAGGAGTCCTCACCATGTAGACCTCTTCATGTGGACCTCTTCCAAAGGCGGCTTGAAAAACCTCACAAGATAGAACCTGGCTTCCCTGGCATCAGAGATGCAATAGAGACCAAGGCAGAAACTGTTGTTTTTGTGACCTAGCCATGGAAGACACACACTGACCTTTCTGTAATATCCTATTGCTCACATAGGTAGGCCCTGCTCCTTGAAAGAGGAGCCACATAAGAGCATCCTTATTAGCAATGGAGGGCACAGGGGACTATCTTGAAAGGTATTAACCATAGTCTCAATGTAGCTACCTATGGTATGTCACAAAAGAGGAATACAGAGGAGGATAGGGTAACAGCACAGTGGAGGACCCTGAAAGACAACTCCAATCAGGTAGAAAGTCAATCTCATCAGTAACAAGATACATTGAAATCACCTGCCACCTGGCAGGTGGCAATGAGCATATATCCCTTTGGGAATAGTGCTACCAAAGAAGCACAACACACTTCCATTTGCCAACATCAGACACACATTGAGGGCTGTTCTACAGGACCATTGCCCTGGGTTCTTCAAAACTAAAAAGGTCATGAAAGTTAAGAAAAAGACAAGAAATTCTCCAGAGAATAGACTTGACAAACCAATGCAGTGAGAAATTCTGAACAAGGTCCTTCAGCTGTAAAAGACATTCTTGGGACAATGGACTGATCTCAAATGGAACTTGAGCGTCAGATGTAGTCATGTATGTTTTAATCCCTGATTTTGATAGCGGCATGTAGGAGAAAGGTCCCAATTCATATAATATATTTTTGTGAATTTTTGGACGCATAAAATTTTAGGCCTGTTTTTGAAGGCAGCTTCCTATTAGGTGGTTCAAAAAAACATAAAACTTCATGATGTTGATGTGAAACTTTTGTAAGAAAATAAGATTATTTCAATTTTTAAAAAAATGAACCAAAAAGAATTACCTCATGAAGCAATCTGATGAACCACCTTTTAGAGCATTCTTCTTTGACAATAAAAATTGTTATCTAGCATTTTGCATTGAGTTTCCTTGTAATGGTATAATCTAGCTTCATTTTTGCTATGCCCCTTTCTTTTTTTATTTTTATTTTTGTATTGTTCTTTTTAGATATACAGGACAGTAGAGTATATTTTGACATATTATACATACATGGAATATAACATCCCATTCTTGTGGTTGTACATGATGTGGAATTTCACTAGTCATGTATTTATATATGAACATAGGAAAGTTATGTCCAATTCATTCTACTATCTTTCCTATTCCCATTCTCCCTCCCTTCCCTTCAATCTAATCCAATTAACTTTTACTCTTCCTACCCCCGCTTACTGTATGTTAGCATCCACATACCAGACAGAATATTTGGCCTTTGGTTTTGTGGGACTGGCTTATTTCATTTACCATGATGTGCCAGCAAATGCCATAATTTCATTCTTCTTTATGGCTGAGTAATATTCCATTATGTATATATGTCACAGTTTCTTTATCCATTCATCTGTTGAAAGGCACTTACGGTGGTTCCAAAGCTTAGCTATTGTGAATTGAGCTGCTGTAAACATTGATGTGGTTGCGTCACTGTAGTATGCTGATTTTAAGTCCTTTGGATATATACTGAGGAGTGGGATAACTGGGTCAAAGGGTGGTTCCATTTCAGGTTTTCCGAGGAATCTCCATACTGCTTTCCAGAGTGGTTGCACCAATTTTATGCCCCCTTTCTTGATCATAATGAGTTCGTGCCTTTACTTTCTTTAATTCTTAATGGATCTTGAGAGATTTTACTTTATGTCTATGTAAAAAAATAGCTACTGAAATTCTGTATTAATTCTGATGTCATTTTTAGTCTTCCATTTAATTTCTGATGTTATAGTTGTTGCTTATTTATTTCTCCTAGCTTTGTCGGTTTTTTTTTGCTCCTCATAGAAAAGAATTCAACTTATTCTTTTAACTTTGCATAATTTTCTTATGCTGTTTCTAGTTTAATAAAGACATTTCTAAATGTGAACTTTATTTGAAATACAACTTCTGCTGAATAAGGTGTTTGAAACGTATTATTATAGTTTATTTCCACCTTACATACAATCGTAATTACTGTTTCTCAATGAACCAGAACTTGTACATTTTTTCCAAAATTTTCCAAGTCAGTTCCTTTTTTGTGATAATTGCTGGTTTTATTATAGATAAGGAATGTTTTCTGCATACAATCCCTAGTTTGGAGTATTTATTCTTGTTTTCTTAAGTCTAAGATTTGTTTATGTTCTAAAACTATTTGGAAAGAAAGTGTATTCTCTTTATAGAAATTCTCTACTCTTCATTTACATGTTTATCTTCTAGACTTGTCAGAAAAAGATAACTTTCCCTACGAGTATTAAAATTTTTCCTCTAACAGTTCTTGTTGATGTTATCATATTTAGTGGTTAAATGTTCTTTTTGTTTTTTTGTGGAGCTGGGGATGGAACCCCAGAGCCTTGGGCCAGCTAGGCAAGCACTGTACCACTGAGCCACATCCCCACTGAAGATATTTTTGCCTTGAATTCTACTTTTTTCAATATGTTTAATTAATGGATTATTTTACTCACATGTGAATAGTACATAGTTCCTTAGTTTCTGTCTTGTTTTCTTTGATCTCTTTGTAAATGATATGTTTCTTACTCAATATGAGAGAATTGTCTTTTAAAATCACAAAAGCAAATTCAATTGGCACCTCTCGTCAGTCCTCATCCTTGTGTTCAGCTTGCTTATTTCAATGCCATCTCGTTGTCCTATCCATTCTTATGCTTTTCCAAATTTTTGATCCATTTTCAAGCCTTCCATATATTCTTTTTGTTTTTATTCAGTTATTTTGAATTAATAAAACTGTTTTTGTATTCTACAAATACATTCAGTATATTTAAAACCCTTTTTATCTACATCAAGCATAAGAACACGCCTGTAATACTCAGCCTTTGGGAGGCTGAGACAGGAGGATCGTGAGTTCAAAGCCAGCCTCAGCAACGGCGAGGCGCTAAGCAACTCAGTAAGACCCTGTCTCTACATAAAACACAAAATAGGGCTGGGGATGTGGCTCAGTGGTCCAGTACCCCTGAGATCACTCCCCGGTACCAAAAAAAAAAAAAGGAATATAAACACTTCAATGTACAAAACTTTGTTCTTTTATTGCTCATTTCCCATTAACCCATGAACACACTTGCAAGTCCTGTGGAAAAAATTGATCATGTGGTCATAAGTATATCTCCACATGTTTCTTTCCTTTGAAATAATATTTATGTTAACATTAAATTTTATTTTTACATCACAATTGCATACTTAAATACATATAGATTAAAACAAACAAATATTATCATATTTACATTTACATTAAAATGTATGTGTTGATTTCACAACTTTTTTAGAGTAATTTAGGTGTTTCATTGATTAACAATGCTATTTCTTCTTTTTTATCTCATCCATTCTCCAACTGAGCATTTTGATATATCAACCTCTCAGGTTGCTCAGAACCTCCATTTCCTTATCTGTTTAGGGGTAGTTTCTGCAGACCACAGACTGTCTCTTTCTATAGTAAACAATCAATAGTCTAAATTCAGAAATCAGGTTTTAAATTTGAAAGCAATATTTATTAAACTCCCACTGTTCTATTTTGATAGAGGCAGTGTAATTCTAAGTTTTGATGGTATAAATTTCAGATGGTTACTGTTTATTTTTGTTGTTGTTGTTGGTGGTGGTGGTGGTGGTTGGTTGGTTGGTTGGTGGGTCTAAGGAATATTCCTTTAAAAACCTTTTTTATTTTGATGCATAAATTAAGGTTGTGAACAATCAGAGGACATTTTGGAATTTAAATAATTGTACACTAGGAAAGTTGTGCCAATAGTTATGGTTGTAAACATCTAAAGACATAATTGTTTAAACTATTATTTACATAACAATCATTCAATATGTACAACAGGTGTTTAGAGTTTTGTTCCTATTTTTTCAAGATACAAATCAATCTCAAAAAGGAACCCTAGTTCTGAGACTTCAGAATGACTCCTTTCTTACAAAGTTGCATGCCTTTTCACAGATTTGGTGGTTTCTCTTTGCTTATTTGTAGGAAGATATCTGCTTTTATTCAGTTCAGCAGTATACGGTAAATTTTTCAAAGGTCATGTTAAATTCTATCAGGTCATGGCCAAGAACGAAGAGGAAATTCACATTGCCTCAATTTTCTTTTGTTTCATTGGTGTTCCACTGTCCAGCTAAGACGGGCAGCCACCAGGAAGACAGAGGCTCCTCTGCTTTTCTCAGTAACTCCACATCTGTGCTGTGTGCAGCCACCAAGAAGTCCCTTTCCAAAGTCTCCCGGAAGGCTGGAATCCATGGCCATTGACTGCCCTCTCCCCAACCTTGCCTTCTGTCTTTTCATCTGGAATTTAAAACAGCCTGTACTGATCTGAGGTGCAGCTGCCTATCACATCATATGAAGACCATGTCCTGAAGGGCACCCTCTCTTTTCTTGGATCCACTGTTCAAGAAATAGTCCTAAGGCCTCTACAAAATGTGAGGTCCTCAGAGCTCACCGCGGGGCTTCAGACTTAGCTGTCCCTATTGCTGAGCATTTATGCCAGGACAGGAATATTGCTGGAGGACTCTCCTCTTCTTTATCAAGCAACATTTCCCTTTTAGAAGTCCCAAATAACAAATACCTCACTTTTTGCCTATGCTAAATGAATTCCAGGGGTGAATCTGAATCACACTATGTGCAAGGGCCTGCTAGAATTTTCAGAAACCATTGGTGTGTTCTTGGCTCCCCAATGTGGGGTCCTGGATCTTCTCTAACTTCTGGCAATGAGATCGTATAGGTGTGTGCTGAAAGCTGGAGCTGTAGTTAAGTTGGAAAACCAGTGAGGTCACCAGGAGGGCTAAGCAGGAAACGAAAACCCCTGTACCAGAATTTTTCACTTCCGTATTGGTTGACACCGGAAGTTAGTTGGGGTTCTCAGTCTTTTCCTGAACCTCAGAGAAAAGCTGCCATGCTGTTCCATTACACCACAGTTTCACATAGGTGTGTCTGGTGTGCTCAACAGCTAGTGAAAACTAGGTCAGGAGCCCCAGCCAGCACCTCATGTGAGTCCCCTGGCCTTGCTCCTATGTGTGCGCCTCGAGCTTGGAAGGTAGCACGTTCCCCTGAGTAAAATACATCCACTAAATGCCTCTATGGATCTTTTATTGGCCTTGTGGATAGTCACTGATTTTTTTTTTTCATGATCTGTTCTCATTTGTCCTATATCCGCCAGCTGTTTTTAAAGCGTCTGGCTTTTTGAGATCATACTTCTCCATTTACTAAAGATTTGAGATATTTTTTTTCTGATTTTTAAATTACAGAGTCATTTTTATGAGATGAAGAAAAGGAAGAAAATGGATTCAAATTATCATCTTAAAGCATAGACCTCTTCTGAGACTTGGTGGATGTTCCTTTCTCTGAGAGTCCCAACGAGTTTGCTATATATAAATATCAATCTCCTTTCTGCTGGACAAATGTCAGAGCCACTGGATTTCTGCTACATGCCAAGCCAGAACTCAAGGGATCCTGTTTTAACCATCCTCCAGTAAAGCTTAAAAATGCTGTGTTACCTTCTGCATTTGGTAAAATGTAGACACTATTATGCAAATACCCTGCATTTGAATACATTCCCTTTTATAGTTAGGTCTTAGCCACTCAGTTCCCTGTCCTTCCCCAACATTTTGCAAGGATCCTCAATAAAGTAGAAAGATCCCACAGGCGGGTGGTGCTCGCCTGTAATCCCTGCACTTTGGGAGGCTGAGACAGGAGAATCACGAGTTCAAAGCCAGCCTCAGCAACAGCGAGTCCCTAAGCAACTCAGTGAGACCCTGTCTCTACATAAAACATAGAACAGGGCTGGGGATGTGGCTCAGTGGTTGAGTGCCCCTGAGTTCAATCCCCAGTACCAAAAAAAAAAAAAAAAAAAAAGTGGAAAGACCCACTGTAGTTTGATTTTTCCTCTGTCTCTCCACTCTTTCCCCAGTCTCACAGGACCTCTGCTTCTGATCTTCCTATAGTCCTGCAAAGCAACAAAGGAGTCTCGTTTTTCAGTGGGAGGGCTGTATTGGTAAAGAAGCTGAAGATCTACCATCTGAAGTGCCGAGCAAAACACAGTAACAGGTACTCCAGACCAAGCAGGATTAGAGATTAATAGCCAAAAGAAAAAGAAATTTAGCCCAATTCCCAGAATGAAGGTTCCCAGAACAAAGTGGCCAGAAACAGCAGAGCAGAGCCATGTTGCACTGGGAATGGGAAAATCCAAGCTGTGTCAGAGAACTGGAAATTGATAAGGAAAGGCCACACAAGAGAAGGAACCAGGGTGTGAGATCCAAGGTTCTCAGACAACATGAAGAGAACTGAAGCCTCAGCCCCTTTTTTGAAGTCTGTTCCAACCTTTCCTGTGGCCAGGCCACCATACACTGGCATCTGACATTCGCTGCACTGTGCTAACGAGCTGACTGCTCTCATTCATGCCCTTTCATTACAAAATATGTAAGTCAACTATTTTGTCACTTGTTCAAACAGTAGCCTACACTCCCCAGACACCCATCCGTACATATGAGGCGGCAGCAAAGCATTTGTTTGATGACTAAATCTTTTATGTCCTATTAAATTCCAGTTTGCATTTTTTAGCAATTCCTCTTTGTAATTCAATGTATTGATCAAAAAAGTGGTTTCTGTCTGTTGAGAGAAATGGAGCTACACGCCTGCCTTCTGTTTGTTTCTGTTTCTTAATGTTTTGTACTTTTGCATTATTCATGTACCCAGAGGCTCTGTGTGACGGCCACATTTTTATAAATCCCCCAAATAAATAAGTAATAGGCTATTTGGAAAAGCTACTTTGGTTTACCTGAGACTTTGGCTGCTGGTGTCTGATAAGTCACATTTAGCAACTCAAGCCAAGGGACAACAATTGCAGTGTCTCATGTCATGTTTCAAACATCATAAATAAAACTTGTAGCCATTTTACACAGGTGTAAGTTGGATGCACATATCACCATACAGAATTTCTGTTGAAGTTGCCTTCTCGTTTTCACTGAAAAATTCGGTTCACTCATAAATCAATACAACACATAGATACTTGAATGATAAGTGACCTTAAGAAAGCCTTTTTAAGAAAAACTGAAGACTTTCTTGTTATTAAAAAAATTTTTTTTACAAATATTTGCCCTTTGACACTTGTAGTTTAGTAGATATTGCAGGGATATTTGGCAAGAATTGATTCATTTTGGCAAATGACAATAGAAAAGGAAGATAGTTTTCCTGATTGTACATGTCCTGATTTTTGTTACTGGAGAAAGGAAAGAGGAACTCAAAGTTTTTGTTGATGCAATCCATATTCATCTATATATTTGAGAACTTGTTCAACTCTGCACTAACTGAGGCACACCTGAGACTGTCTTGCCTAACAAGCTCACCTCAGTCACTGCCCTGCAAGGCAGCATTTCCCCCAGAAAGACACTGGATGCAGCTCCAATATTATTACATTATGTGACCTGCAATGCAATAAAACTCATTTAAAACGATTCCCATGACATTAAGTTATTCCCCTTCTTTGCAATCTATCTTGTGTCCTTTAATTACAAGGGCAAGTCTCCATGACAACTTGCTCATCAGGAGCAGGGCTGTGCAGCCAGTTCTACAGTTCTTCTTAACTTGGTGATGTCGGGAAGACGCGGGCTTCTGGATTTTTCTGTTCCCTTCCAGGATGCTCACTTTATAAAGCACGTTTTATGCACATACCCCTTCACTCTTCTTCTCTTTTGTGGTGAAACGCATTAAACTTTCTCTTAGTTTCACTTTGGCTTAAGATCAATATTTCGACTAAATTCATATCTTTGATATATAGCATTTCACTAGAAGAGTATAAGAAGCCATATATTATTTTGCTCTTAAGAAAAATGGGAATCTGATCTGGAGATTACCTGCTAAGCGGTTGTGAGGATTTATTTGAATTCCCCTAAGAACCTGTTAGTGTATAATTTGTTGCACAGGATTTATGACCCTCCCAGGAGATTTCATTCACTGCATAAGAACATTTCCCTGACATGTCAAAGATGCGCCACTGTGCTGGGATTTTTGCGTATTCATGATGAGGCTGCCATAGTTCTTCTCTTGAAAACTTGGCCGTTTCTCAAAGACGTGCCAGCATGGGACCCCCAGGGCACCTTCTTTGTTGTAGAACACATTTCCCCATTCAAATTGGTCATATTTTAAAACACGATCCAGATTGGCCCTAATTTTCTTTGTTCACTCAAATCTCTATAGTAAGCATTCATTACAACGCAATAGTCTCTGTTTTATTAATTCTACACTACCTTGTAGTATATTTAATTTCACCTACTATTTATCATTCAGAATATATTATTTAACACATATTTTACAAACATATGCTTTAAGTTGAAAATAAATAAAATTGGTAACCTCTGTGGTTTCATTGGTTTGGTTTGGTTTGGTTCTGCCTATACACATCTGA
Source organism: Xerus rutilus (assembly GCA_028644305.1). Taxonomy (NCBI): domain Eukaryota; kingdom Metazoa; phylum Chordata; class Mammalia; order Rodentia; family Sciuridae; genus Xerus; species Xerus rutilus. The sequence goes on from CM053410.1 coordinate 7,821,610, forward strand.
AGAGCCCCATTTCTTTCAGAAACATGCTCCTTGGTTTAAAGTAGAGTCAAAGCTCGCTAATTCAAAGAAGAGTTTTGTAACCCATAATTGTGAGGACAAGAGCTAAGCTAAAATAGACTTTGTATTCACTATTAGATTAAAAACAAAAGGCAAGTGCTTAAGCTTGGTTAATAACATATGCAATGTCTAGTCCTCAAGTTCAACTGCTTTCCAGCAATTTGAAAGCACACAGATAATGATAAATAAAAGGCATTAACTCTATAAAGAGCTGTATTTACACATCAGAGTATCATGTCATGGATCTAAGACGTTCAGCTATTTACTCCAACCAATTTGGCCAAAACCATTGCCCGAAAGACCATTTCTTGTCATGTTTTCAATTGTAATACTTGAACGTTCCCAGCATCTAGTTTAGAGAAAAAAAATTTTAATTCAGCTCCAGCTTCTAAGTACATTAACTTGAATCATAGTTTGAAAACATGTTTTAAAAAATAAATAAATCATTTAACCTACATTAGAGCCTTCTGAACTTTTTTTCCTTAAACATGTACTTGGAGATCACAGATCTTCTTCCTTTGTCTATTTATATATGTAAGTATAATAAACCCATAGTTCTTTATAAGTAGACAATGAAAAGTCTTCATTCTCAATAGCTTCTGGCCATGTTTCCCTTTAGAAGAAGCCTCCAGGCTGTACCCAGACCTCTCCTCCCTCTGGGAGAGGAACTGATCTAATGTTGTCCAGGGCTGAGAAATGGAGCTTGTTCAGCTACATTAAGCTACTGGATGAGGCTCCAGTGTTTCTCAGCTGCCTACCATACAGAACAAGTTTCTGGATCTGTGTCCAGTCAAGTCACTACTGTCTTGATGTCAGCTCTGCCCCTGCAGAGATTTGTGGAGGAGCAAGGGCAGGTCAAAACTGAGGAGCATACAGATCTAAACCAACTTCCCCAGTCCAGCTTCTTACAGCAATAAACCTGCCTGGCCATTCCCCTCTGCCAAGTGTCTACCTTATTTCCACATTCTTTATAAACTCTAGTAGGAGAAAGTAATTTTATTTATTAGCCCTCGAACTCTAGCATCTTGGTGGATTCCTCAGAAACCTTGAAGAAAATAGAGAGTGGGAAGCATTTGTGAGAATAAATGAACCAGGGAATTGAAGGTTTTGACTTTATAAGAGAAAAATCCTGAGATGTCTTGAGTTTAACAAGGGCCTGAAGAGGAGAGAGAGGAAAAATGGGGAGGTTGGTCTGTTCACACGTCATATATGGACCAAAAAGAAAAAAATATCATTTTACATTCCTGAATGCACATTGAAACTTTAATTCAAATCCCACGGGGACCTTCTAGAGGCCACTACATCCTGCTTGCAACTCCACCCAGTCACCAATTACTCCCCTCTAGGGATTGTTCTCCTATACAAAACTTCCCCTGCTTTGCGTATCCCACCCGTCTTATCTGTAGCCAAAATAGGTTCAATGTAAACATGCCCCTGGGGTCCCTAGGCAGGACTCTCCTGTTCTGAAGAATCTCATTCTCTAAAAAATAGAAACTAGAATAGATTTCACGAAACTCCAAGAAGTCTCTTAACATTGAACCTAGGCTTAGCAAGAATTCATGTGTACCTTTCCAGGTTGCCTCCAAGAGTGTGGCTGCCTGGAGCGGGCTGCACAGGGGCAACAACCGTGCTGCCTGTGAGGTGACTCTGCTCCCTGAGGGGCCAATTTGGGACCCAGAAGAGGCTTCAAAAGGTGATGAGAACCCAACTCTGATGTCAGAGTGTATCATTCCTGCTTTTACCAGCACAGTCCTCGGTCGCCTTCCAGGACTCCAGAAATTCCCACCCAGAACATCTCCCAAGCCACTCAGATTTATGAGTGCACTCCTTCAGAAGGCAGGAAGGGCGCCCCTCCGCAGTGGGATTCAACACACCTCACTGAGCTGTGACCACTGCCTGAGGCACAGGAGAGACAGCCGCCTTCAGAAACATCACAGTTCAAAAGCAACAGCGTGACCTAATCAACAAAATTATAGTATTGTAATAAGAGATGGTTAGAGGGGAATAATGGTAGATTTTATTTCCTCAATTTACCACATCACTTTCTGCTATAGACTAAATATGTCCCCTCAAAATGCACATGTTAAAATCCGAATGATCAGGGTGTATCAGGAAGCAGGCTTTGGGAGGTGACTAGGTCATGAGAGTGGAGCCCTCATAAATGAGATTAGTGTCCTTATGCAGAAGATAGAGAATTCTCCCACTCTTTCCATCATGGAAGACGGAGCAAGGGGATGGTGATCTGGGGTCCAGGAAGCAGGCCCTCAGGAAACACCACATCTGCAAATGCTTTCATCCTTCCAGACTTCCCAGACTCCAGAACCATAAGACAGAAATGTCCTTTGGTCATCGGCCTTTGAGTTTATGGAATTTTGCTAAAGCAGCCCAAATGAGCAAAGTCAGTTTCCCCATATGAAATAACAGTAAACCAGGTCAATGCAGCGATTTGTTTTATACAGCTTCGTATGCACTGCGAGATTAATAGGACCCAAACTCCTGGCTGAAATGCTTTGCTGAGTTGCTTCGTTTTGCCCTCCAAAGAAACAGTGCCTCAGGTTTATTATCTCCATTTTCAATTGGAACTGAGACCAAGAGAGGTTTAGAAACCTGCCTAGTATCAGGCAGAGGATAATAAAGCAATAGTGCAAAACTCGAACCCAGAAATCACGCCAGGTCAACTGCAAAGGAGGAGATGTGGTGGTTCCCACGTCCATGAGCTTATAAGGTAAATGGGGGAAAAGGGGTTGCAAACTGCTCAAGAGCAACTGCAACATTTTTTAATAATTCTATTATACAAACTGATAATTCAGCCATAGGAAAAGCATTATTTAAAAAGCCAATGAGAGTATCACTGAATTAAGCACATAGGACGCCAAACACTAAGGAGATTCGAAGATTATATGATTGTATGGGAATTGGTGAATAAGTTTCTCAACTATTATGAAAAACAGCAAGCACACTTGGTTCAGAGATTTCTACAGATGTATTAGATAGGTACGAGCTACTTTGAGAAAATTATACAAATACTCAAGATACATTTAGAAATAGAAAACAAAAGAAGCAGCAAAACCAAACCTGAGACAGAGGCACTTCTTGAAGGAGAAAGACAGCACAAACAGAACAGAAAGGCTGTGCATGTAAACACAGGTAATATTCCAGACCTTGAAAACTGAGAAGGTAAATGTCAAGTGTTCACTATTTCCTGAATGAAATTCACAAGACGATTATCAACATGCAAACCTACTTAAACACTAAATTTCAAGAATTTAAAGAAAGAATTTTATAAACATCAGAAAGAAAAAAACAAGTATTTACGGAAGATGTTAAATGCTAACTGCTCTCCATTGTGAGCAATGTCAACAGGAAGAGTATGAGCTACGGAGAGAAGTGACCCATTGATGCTGGAACCTAAATTAGCTATAGTTCTAATTCAAGTGTAAATGAGCACTTTCTGAAAATACTAAGATGCATATTTATCCCCCAAGAAGTTTCTGCAGAGAACTTGAAAAGACAAAGAGGACTTGAAAGACTAAGTCTCCCTGGAACAGCAGTGGACTCTAGTACACATTATATAGATGGAGGTAGATATGTACAATGATTTACATACATGTGCATATGTAACACACATAAATGTGTACACTAGTGTACATGTATGTATATGCAACAGAGAGATGTACTTGCATACACATGAGCAGATATGTAACATATAGAGATATGTGTGCTCATGTACATGTGCATATATGTGCTACATAAAGATATGTGCAATTGGTGTACACGTGTGTACACACAACATTGAAATGTGTGGATTCATGTGCACATGTGTATATGTAACACAGAAAGAAGTATACACGTGTGGATATATAACATACAGAAATATGTATACACATGTGCATGTGTGTACGGTATATACAGAGATAGGTGCATTTGTTTACGGTAACTTGCCTAAAGGCACAGATATGGAGGATTTTGCCATGGGATGTGTTACTGGCTGAGCAAGAGGAACAAGAAGAACCTCCGAAGAGGAGGGATGTTACCATCAAGGCTAACTGAGGTCATTGATGTAATGAAAAAATTAGACAACACCAAAAAAAAGGAAAGCAATTTTAAGACTGCATTTACTGATTGAATAAATGATAATAGAAAATGACAACATTAAAAAAAGATATTTTTCTAAACAATTGCCAGTGTTATATCTATAAATTAAGATGTCTATAAATACTATATCTTATAAATTAAGTATCTATAATTTGTTTTTCCGACTTAGGTGAACATCTGGGCTGAATCACTGACTAGCCGTGGGTGTGGCCTGAAACACTTCTCAAATTCTGACTGCCCTCCCTTCCCCTGGGAAATAAGGTCATAGTTCCCACTTTCCAGGAGAGGGTACTTGGTCCTCTCAGCTGTTCAACGATGCTTCCATTTTCCTTTGAATCACCATCCTAAACTAGTTTAGGTAGTTAACCTAAACAAGTGGTGGAACCTGAGAAGTCTTGGGATTCCAAACAGAATTCCTGGAAATATTATAAAGAAAAGTATTTCTCCAATTGGCTGCCTGTGAGTTCCTGAATGCCTTTAAACTTTTTGGTTTAACTTTAAATACAGCAAAGAATCAATGTGAAACGTCCTGGGTCACTGGGATATTTGGGGCCTCTGCCATCCATTTCACATACCACATCTGTGTTTCCACTTGTGTGCAAGAACATCTCAGTTAAATGAGAAAAGCCACAAGACAGGACAACCCCCAGCACACAGTGGCTTGGGCCTGCCAAACCAGGACACGGCCCCAGGGCAGTCTGTTGCACATCTTTCTTCATAACAACTTGCAACATTTGTTGAGTTTAAGTGTACCTGCCTCTGCCAGCCTTGCCCAGTAGAAAACTATTAGGAGCCACATACTCCATTTAAATATTTCTAGTATTTAAAAAGGTAAAGAGAAAGAAGTGAAATTAATTTTAATTCCACACATTCAATGACTCCTATATCCAACATACTATTATTGCAAGACATAATCAGTGTGTCCTGAATACATTTGACACTCACAATGACATTGTGGTTGGAAGAACTTGCATTGTATTAAGATAACCTAGCTTCTAATTCTTTTCTGTCAAATAAATTCTGTGCAACTTTGGGCAAGATCATTAACTACTCTGATCTCAGTTTCCTCAAATGACTCAGGTACAGTGAGGCATACCTCATAGAGGTATGTAAGAATTAAATGGAACAATGCAGATCAATTGCTTGTCCTACAGTGGGTACTAGTTCACCAGGGCTGCCATAGCAAAATATCACAGGCTGGGTGACTTGAACAACAGGCATTTATTTTCTCATAGCTCTGGAGGCCATAAGTCTATGGTCAAGGAACAAATAGGATTGGTTTCTCCTGAGATTTCTCTTAGCTTGCATTCAGATCTTTTCTCCCATGCCTCTGTGAGCCTAGTGACTCTGTGTCCCTAATCTCTGTCCTCATAAGGACCTCAGTCACATTGGATCAGAGCTATCGTAACAGCTTCATTTCTACTTACTCATCCACTTAAAGGCCCTGTCTCCAGAAGCAGTTGCAAACTGAGGTACTGGGGCTTAGGACTTTAACATACGAATTTGGAGGGACACAACACTGTGCGTGGTATCCCAGTATGATACCAATACACAATAATATCATGAATAAGCACAATTATTTGAAAAGAATGACCATTCATTTCTATATTTGTTATTTCACTTATTTATTTATTCACTTATATTTTAAAAATACATGAGTCAATGGCCTTCTCTGTGCTAAATAAAGTGCTCCCTCTGCTGCAAAGAGCTGCCTTTCAAGCTGGGGCAACAAAGAAAGGAGCAGTCACAGTGTCACCTAATGAACCCATTTCAGTCCCCAGCTGTGATTGTGACCAGTTAAATAGAAGGCCAGACTCTACCAGCCCAAGGGACTTACTAATATTGCTCATATTACACAGGAATGCAAACTGTATTCCTGAGCCAAAGGGGAAACCTTTTGTCTCAGCCACCAATTTGCAAGTGGCTCTTTCTACCATAATAGCCTGAATTTAAAACCCGAGTCACAGAGGGGCAGAGAACACTGAGCGGGCACAGAAAGCATCAGCTGTACAAACAGAAAGTCATTGAGAGCTAAGCAACCAGTGTCCTGTACACACTGGACTGGGTGGGAGATTTCACCCTCCTTAGAGTCCAAATGGATGACCCAAGTGCTCCACACATGACCTTTGAACAACAATGGAGAAGAACTGAGCTTCAATTAACATGAAAAAAGCCTATTTCTTTCCAAGTTGAATTAGTTATGGAAAGCTTGGAAACAAAATTATGAAACACACACACCCCGCACAGATGCACACTCACACACAAACACACACCCTGTGCAGCCTGTCTCACAACCAGAGAACAAGCCACATTGGTGAGAAAAGAGGTCGCTTTCCCAACCACACTGGGCAATGAAAAAGGCACTGGAATTAAATACCAGAGACTTCTTATTCATCACTTGGGATGGCCATTGTGATTGTGCTGAAGGTCTTCGTAGGCTAGCAGACACGTAAGGTAGACGTCGCTTCCAATACCTTCACCTGATTTGTTAAAATTATCTTTTTTCACAGTGATATTTTAAAGACTCCTCCTGGGTGTCGTGAACACAAGGTAGCCCAAACTGCCAGCTGCACCTGGGATTCCTGTACTCTGCATGGTCCCCGGGTACACAGCATCCTTCCTGGTGCTTTGCTTTTCCTGACAAGGTGATGTCCTGGGTATGCTATGTAAAGATTGGTTATAAAATGGGAAGAGAGAGAAAAGAAGAGCTCCCTGATTCCACCACCGGGACCATCAGAGCAGCCTTCCATTATCTTTGGAAAGGTGTATCAGAAACCTAAGCAAAAGATAACGAAAGCATCATAGAGGAGCCCACAAAGAGCGGTCAGAATCACTATATAAATACAGACCCTGTGTGGTCATTCAGGGACACACAGAGCACAAACGTGAAGGGCATCAACCTCCAGGGGAGGCAAACTATGAAAACCGAGTGCACATGAACAGCATTTAACGTCTTAATCAGATAAAATGAGCAACAAAGATTCTCTGACACATGTTTGATGATACACATAATTGTCACTGTGCTGCATGCTAATTAGGCATCAATCCTAAGTAGTTCATCTAAATGACTATGATTGGAATGATGTTTGCACAGCCCACCCCAGCATTTCAGGGCAAAGAACAAGGAAGATAAACCAATCTAGCAGGAACAGGTTCCTCCTTGGAAACTCCCATAGGGACCCTGCTGGGTCGCTTTCAGTAAAGGCTTAGGATCTGGGGTCTTTCCAGTGCCACCAGCCAGACTCTCTGCTGCAAATGTTGGGGCCATTCTTTTTCTCTTATCCTACCATCTTTTTCGTGACAGGGAATAGTCTCAGGCTTGCATCTCAGCCAGGTGACAATAAATGGGCATAGGTCTCCTATGACAACACAGAAAAGGGGAAGAGATTGCCACCTAGTCCCGCACGAGGATCAGAGCTCACTCTGTGCCCAGGAGCCTGGCCCTGTGATCTAGAAAGTCTAGAAACACATACTGTGAGAACCAGCATTTTCCTGAGCAGTGATTAAATCTGGAAGCTTCCAACAGAGTGCAGAGATGGCTTTATATTCTTTAGCTAATATGAAGACTTGTCCAAGAGGACTGATTGCAAACCGGGGTTGAAATCCTAAGCAGCAAGGACCAGCACTACCCAGGACTCTGAAAGCCAGGACACAGATCAGGACAGATGGAAATCTGTCCCTTCCTTTCACATTCCCAGCAACAGCTGCCATTTACCCAGCTCTTTGGGTTTTTCAGACTCTGGGATTAAGCAAATACTCCATTTCATTGGCTTCTCATAACAAGTAAGGACACTGAGGCTTAAAGAAATCCCTCTTCCTAACAATAGAGAGAATAGGGATCCAGGGCCAAAGGCCCTGGTGATCTGGAAAGTCTAGAAACACACACTGTGAGAACCAGCATTTTTGCTGACAGAGAAATGGATTTAAAAGTACTGTTTAAAAGACAAACTAGATTTGTTTTTTTAAAAAATGTAAAACAATTAAAGTAAAGCAATTCTGTTTTGGAAGTGAACTGTGTGAAGACCACCCGGATAAAAGGCACAGTGCTGCTGGATGGAGGGTCCCAGTAGACACTCACTGCCTAAGGCAGGACACAGAACAGATGCAGCTCGAGGGCTAACTTTTAATTTTATGGTTTTGTGATTATGTCGGATAAGATAAGCCTTTGCAATAGAGCAAAACCGAGGGAGGCAAGATTTCATTCTCCTCTTCAACAGTGTTCACCACAGTCCCAGAAAAGACCCCGGGGAAGAGAAAGCAGACAGACTTCATGCATGCACACACATGCACAAGCACATGCCTGTATGAAAACGTGTGTGTTTGTATGTGTGCGTAAGTGTGTGTGCAGATATGTCTACAAATCATTCTTACACAGGAAAATAATGATACTGCTGGTTACCAGTGACAAGTCCTGCTTCTTCACAGGTTGAAGTATAACATTAGAGAAGCAGGCCGAGGCAAGCATATAAAGCAGGGTTTATTTAAAAGGGAGAAACACAGACTCCTCCTGGGAGGGAGAAGGGGGCCATAGCTGGTATCCTGGTATCCCAAGAAGTGAGAACGTTCTGTTCTGCCTTTTTTCTATGTCCCAGGCTTCCTCTGTTTTCCTGCTCTCTTCCCCTTATCTCTCTCCTTCCTGCTTAGGCCCAGGAAATGCTCACCAAAAGGTGAGAAGCAGATGGACAGGGAGAAGGGCCAGGTGGAGCAGCACAGGACACATTTATTAACAACTTTAGTAACTCCCTATAGGGAGAGACAATTCCTGGGACAGGTTACCCTAGCAACAGGTTGGCTCAGGGGCAGGTTATCTTGATAAGGGTGGAGAAGGGGCTCTGAAGGCATTTCAGTCCCTCAGGGGGCAGTCTGCAACTTCCCAGACTCAAACTGGCCTTTTTGATGGAATCTGACTTGACTTACCTATCTATACTGACTGCCCGTCTAATTCTGGCTTCAATAACATGATTTTCTAGAACAGGGAAATCCCATCACAAATATGCCTTGAAAACATATTAAAACCTAATTATATGAAAGTAGAAATGAAAACAATGAATTAAAATATCTTGGTTGCATTGAGGAAGACGTTTGGGATCCCTCTTCATGGGTAAAGGCAGATGCCAAAACTGGATTTGGACCCTACATTGACATACAGAATAATAACTGAGAGCAAGGATTTAAACCAAAATGTTATGTCAAATTTAAAATAATGACTATAAATAATTTCTACTCTGTCCTCACTTTTAAGCATACTTATAGATTGTTAAGACATCAAAAAATGTAAGTCAGGCCTACTATGTATCATTAATCATAATAACTAATACCGCACATAGAGTTTGTTAGCATGAAGAAAACAACTTATTTTCTTTAAAACATTGATTCTTCCAAATATATTTCTTTCAAGAAATTTTGCTGAGGATTTTCAAGAAAGATTATTGGTTAGCACATTGAGTTTTTAAAGCAATAAATACACAGACTGTCACCACCTCACACACACATACAACGAAGAGTGATTAAGATTTCCATATTACATTGAATTCAACATATTTGCCAAAAAGAAACAAAACTAGCTGAAACCAAAGAGTAATGTTCTCCAGATTTTCAAACCTAAGATTCAGGGAAGAGATTGTAAAATGTACTGCATTACATAAAAGGTGAAATCTCAGTAATTACAGAATGAGGTGATTCTCTAGAATTGAGAAGTGAAGAGAAGCACAAATCTGATAGGAATTTAATGTCTTAAAATGGGAAGACCTGATGCCTGTGGCAGAAACAGGGACAGTCCAATGAGTGTCTGAGAAAATGAAATGAATAAGTCATATCTGAAATGTTCAGTCCAATATGAAAGATTCAGAAATCGAATTCAGTGAGCTGGACCCTAATTTTCAGACTTTGCCATTGGAAGTGCTAGATGGTTCTCTACAAGTATGTTAAGTTTTCAGTCTGAAGACATTTTTGAGATGGCTGGAGATTACACACTCTTAGTTGTAGGTTGAGAAAAGAAAAAGAAAAATTGGCAAAGGAGAGAGAAAAAAAATGGTTAAAGTTCAGAAGTGGAGCTAAGGAAAGTGTAAGACCAAAGTCAGAAAAGGGCCATGCTGCTGTGTGGGGGGTCAGAATCATGGAGGGACCAGGAGCCATCCCGATCTGCAATGTGCTTTGATAGCTCATCTTCAGATGGAGAAACCCCACCGAAAGGACCACTGTGAAGCTTGCAAGAGTTAAGACAGAGCTCTTAGGGAAAGATCAGGCACATATGTAAGTAATTATAAAAAAAAAAATGCAGAATGTTTTGTTCCATTTATTCATTCTTCAATCATAGGTCAGCCGTGTAAAGCATGTGCTATTTAAACTATAATGATCCCAACCAGTGAATTTACAGCTATCAATGAATGTTTGAATTTATTACATAAGAGAAAAGATAAGTTTTTATTTGAAATAAAATCACATAAGTTAATGCTCCCTCTTGAACAGTCCGGTAAAGATAGGAGAGAAGCTGACAGAATGACAGTAAGTTTTTACCTCTTCTAACTTCTTAGGTAGGAAGATGCACAAAGAGCTTGAAAAATGGAGCAGAGAGTGCAGCTGGACTGAGCTCCACATATGCACATGGTGAGGTTGGAAATGAGAAGGCAGTTCCTTCATGTTAGGTTAGGAAAAGTCAGTTGTAAATGAGGTCAACAGACCAGATCCAAGGAGTAGCTAGCTCCACCCTCAAGAGACACATGGAGAGAGGGCTGGAGGGGTTTGTGTTGCAGACCTACGGTGCAATCTCAGGTCTGGAAAGGAAGTGGCTGGATATGCTCAACAATGCGTGGGTGCCCACAGGTTTCCTCACAAGGTGGACACAACCAGGGGCAGCAATTCGAGTATAGGTGCTCCTGGACTTAGGGTGGGGTTATGTCCTGATAAGGCTGATGTAAGCTGACAATATCAAAAATTGAAAATGCATTCGACATACCTCACTTCCCAGAACATCACAGTTCTGCAGCACAACACACTGGAGTACCAGTTCTCTACCCACCAATCTTGCTGAGAGCTGTGACTCGTTGCCACTGCCCAGCATCACAAAAGAGCACCACACTGCGTATTGCACATCTAGGAAAAAATCAAAATTCAAAATATGGCTTCCACAGAATGCATATTACTTCTGCACCAGAGCCTAGGCAGAAACTCATAAGTCAGACCATCATGGGGGCAGCCTGTACCTCATCACAGATCTGGCTCCAGTCTCTCCCCGTGCAATTACACAAGGAAGGCAGCTGAGTCCATAGAAGAAGGACGGGGAGGCAGAACTGAGGATCCACCTCTGCCAATAACAAAGCAGTGACATTCCAATTACCCACCTTTCATCCCTTCTAAAAAGTTTAGCAGCCCAACACCCTAGTCAATGGACATGAGAACAAGAGGCAGGAGTACTCCATGAATGTCTGTTGGTTCTGTTTCACAGTTTCAAATACTGTAGGGACCCCAACAGCCTGGATTTAACAAAGGAAATTAAATCATTCTGAATTATTAACTTCAGAGCCAATTTTAAAGATTATCATGACATTATTATTATTATTACTATTACTATTATTATTGGCTAGGCATGGGAAAAAGTCAATCTTGGCAGAATACTTACCATCCATATAAAATACTGAATACTGGTAACTTCTTAAGATTTTTGCCTACTTGCAAAATGTTACTAGCATTTCATTATTTTCAATGATTACCAACAATATTATAGTATTAAAATATTTATCAGATGATACAGATTGGAGCAGTTAACGTCAACAAAATTATTTCTAATATTTCAATTTTTAACATCCTGATACCCCCCCACACACACTCTTTCTCAGTACCAGGGATTAAACCCAGGGGCACTTAACCACCCCCAGCCCACTTTTTACTTTTTATTTTGAGACAAGGTTTCAGTAAGTTGCTTAGGGACTCATTATGTTGCTGAGGCTAGCCTCAGCCTCCAGAGCCACTGGGATCTCAGGTCTGTATCACTGCGCCCGGCCTAATATACTGTCTGTAAGGGCATTCTTTTTTTTCCTTGAATGACTTTAATTGTGGTTTGTCCAATTGGTAAACCTTCTCCTCTGGGACTAGAAACACAGCATCACTCCTGTATTATAATCAGAAGAGAATCAAGAGTGTCGTGTGGAAACCATGTTTGTCCTGCTGAGCTCAGCTGAATGAATGTCTGGCTTTGCCGCTCCATTTCTTGGCTGTTGCTTGTCTACAAAAGCATCTCTTCAACTTGGTTTGTAAATACCAAGTTTTCTGGGTTTCCTCAGGGTCCAGAGCTTCCTTCTAAAGAGAGCAAGCTCCAGGCACAGGTCAAAATCCCACAGTGACCTTCAACATAGGGGGAAAACAGCTTTCCAAAAAGGTAAGTTCAAGCATAGTAAAGAATTATCACCATCTGGCCAAGTTCAGACCTGCAAATATTTAAATAAGGCAAGCCTTTACATTTTCATTAACTGAATGAAGTCATGGACTAGATTCTGCAAAAATCTCGGACAACTCTCAAGAGTACTAAGAGAGAGAATCTATCTTTCTCTTCTGCAAAGCTCTTTGGGAGAAAGGCACCAAACCCAAGTGGTAAGTGAATCTTCCTGTAAGATCATTAGTTATTGCTGCCCACTGCAACACAATCATTTTCCCACATACTGATCTTTCTTATCCCCATGAGTTGCACTGCTCATTGGAAATACTTTCTCATAGATGGACCAGCAGAAAAACTCAGAAATGGTCAAGAGATAGAGGAGCATTTACAGTTGATCAGTAGTTCATGTATTTCAGAATATCCCATCTATACTGTAAAAATGCCCAGGTATCTGAGAAAACCCTTGACTTTTCTGTTCTGAGCGTTCCCCCTCCCCCAGTTGCCCACTCAGGACTATGGAGAGCTTCTTTTCACATTGCACACGTGATCAAAGATGCAGTGAGGATCCCCACAGCCCAGGGAGGAGCACCTAGCCCAGAGAAAGTGGGGAGACTAACAGGTGAAATGTGGACCAATGGTAATAATAAAAGTGTCCACACACTGCCTATGAGTGTCATGGAATCTGGTGTCAGACCGTGGACATGGCCGTGAACATCCTCACTCCAACTTCCAGCCCCTAGAGATAAACAGGATGCCCATAGAAAAAGACACATTGCAGGCATGAATTAGGAACACCGGGTGCTGGGAACGTTGTGGCACTGGGAAGGTGGAGGATGTGAACAAGGAGGTCACTCTGGGGTTCTCCTCTGACTGAAGCTCTGAGAATGTGACAGGTGGAACCCAGCTGGGACAAAACTCACCTGGTCGCTCTGAAAATAGCTCAAGCTTTAAGTGGTGAGAGTGGCCCCTCTGCAGTGAGCATCCTAAAAGGAGCCCAGTCCTAAAATACGCCCAGATGCAGACAGCACCAAGCACCAGTCATTGACCTCCTACCGGCAGCTCCCTAAACTGCAGAGGCCACCAGATCCAGTCTCCCTGCTGCCACCACAGCCATCCGTACAGATAGCACAGGTAGCTCTGCCCTCACCCAAGCCTGGAACCTTTGGAACCTTTCCTCCCCTTGTGACCCCTGCAGACCCCAGCTGGCCGCAGAGAGTCTGGGGAAGTCAAGTTGCTCGCTGGGGAGAAGTTTTGCCCCTTCCTTCATGACTTACGATGAGGGCAGAGCCTGCTGCCCGATGCTGAGGGACAGCTCCCTAAAACAGCCACACTGAGCCCTATTTTTCAACTGTCTGTCAGAGTGACTAATCATAGCTCCCTGCTCTCTTCTCCACCTCATTTTCAAGTGACTTCTTTTTTTCTGTAATTCATAAATCCTCACTTTCATGTGAGCCTTCTATATGATACTTTATCAAATGCCTTTTGAAAGCCTTTGCAGAAAATATAACCCGTGTCCCAGACTTCTTTCTCTCAGCTCTTTCTTCAGTAATGGAATCAATTTTTTAAAGAGGGAGACACACAGCAGGACAGGGAGAGTCCCTCAAAATACTTCGCCTCTCTCTGAGGATCTCAAAGCACTTAATGCAAACTCCATGCAATTTGCCCTCGATGTGTTCTCTTTTATCTGAAAGGAAAAAATAAATTCTAGATTCTTCCTGCTGTGAAAACCTCTACTTCCTTATCACTTCTTAATGGATACTCTCAACAATTACCCTGTATTCCATGTCAATATGAGACAGACATTGGCTCAACATAATTAAAATAACCAGACATCAAGAAAACACTGAGGTGACCCAAGGCCCTCCATCAAGAATTTGTCCCTTGGAACAAGGGGCTTCTCTCCAGAAGGATGTCACCAGAGGCCACAGGCTGGTCTGCTCTGTTCTCCTTCCCAGGCCTTGCTGCCTCCATAACCTGCACAGTTGAGAATTTAAAATATGGAGCTGTTCAGGGCATGCATGAGGACTTCCAGGTAGTTCTAAAAACAGACACTCACTGAGTGCTCTTGATTCCTAGAATCACAGAGCTCCGAAGCACTGTTGTCTGATCACATTAGCATTTGCCTGCTGTCCACTAACAGAATAAACTCATCGGGCTTTGCTGGCCATTGAGGAAGTGCTGAAGTCGGCAGCACAAAGCTCCTGCTCTCTCCAGAAGCTCAGGTGCTGGCACCAGAGAAGAAAAAGGAGCAAACAAACCCCAGTGGGCAGTAGAGACCCCAGCTGTGGGCCTCAGGGCAGCCCAGCAGAGGGGCCCTGCTTGGAAAACACCACTCACTCTTCACAGACAATGCTGATTAGCAGGAAGACCTATGGTGCTTCGGGTGGTCCCTCTAGTACCCACTTTCCCCCCTTTTACTCACCATTTCCAAGACTTCCTAAGGCTTGGACATGCAAGACCTTTACCCTTAGTAGCCTGAGCATAGGAGTCAGGAGCATGAGAGAATTTGCCTGCACTTCTCAAAGAGCCAAGTTCCCATTTAATTCAAATTATTGCACCCCTAAAAAAAGGATGAGTAGGCTAAGTTCACTTCCCGATGAAGAAATTGGAGAGGATTTCTTTTTTGCCATTCTTTTAAAAATA
>CM053410.1:7837275-7876250 GCA_028644305.1 Xerus rutilus
TATTGATTCCACAAGCATTGGAGTAGGTCACACGAACAAGCATAACAGCAAAGGAAACAATTTCCTGAGTAGAGAGACAATAGAGAGCATGGGAGAAAATCTTTGCCAGTTACTCCTCCAACACAGGACTGATATCAGAATAAAGAACTCAAAGAACTCAACAGTAAAAAAGAACAATCAATAAATGGGCAAATGAACTGAGCAGACGTTTCTTAAAAAGAGAAGTACAAGTGACCAACAATTACATAAAAAAGATGTTTAACATCTTTAGCCACCAGGGGAAAGGAAATTTAAACTGTGCTGAGATTCCACCTCACGCTAGTTAGTATGGCAAGAATGAAGAATACAAATAAGACTACTAGCGCCTTGAGAGGCCAAGGCAGGAGAATCACAAGTTCAAAGCCAGCTTTAGCAACTTAGTGAGGCCCTAAGCAACTTAGCAAGACTCTGTCTGAAAAATAAAAAATAAAAATAAAAATAAAATAAAAAATAAGACTAAACACTGGTGAGGATGTGGGAAGAAAGAGACTCTTCTATACTGCTGAGGGGGGACTATAAATTAGTAGGAGACTATAAATTAGTACAGCCACTATGAAAATCTACAGGGAGACTCCTCAAAAAGCTAAAAAATAGATCCACCATATGATCATTTATACCACTCCTTCTTCCTTGGTATTTATCCAAAAGAACTAAAATCAGCATATTTTCGAGATACAGGTATACCCATGTTTATAGCAGCACAATTTACAATAGCCAAGTTATGTAATCCACAAAGGTGTCCATCAACAGATAAATGGATACAGAAAGTGTGTTTTATTCAGCCATAAAGAACAAAATTATGTCATTTGCAAGAAAATGAATGGAACTAGAGACCATAATTCTGAGCAAAATAAGTCAGACTCAGAGAGAAAATTATCTTATGTTTTCTCTCATATGTGGAAGTTACAGGGAAAAAGCAAACAAGACAAAAAGGATATTCCATGAAATTAGAAGGGAGCCCAGCAGGGGAGGGAGAAGGGGAGATTAGGGGAGTTGTTGGGGAGTGAACCTGATCAGATTCTGGTTTTATGCATGCACAGATATGCCACAATGAAACCTGTCATTTTGTATAATTAATATGTACCAATTAAAAAACCAAGTGTAGTGAAATGGAACAACACAGAGGAAACACAATCCGCACTTTGGAGTCCATTCTTCCATTTCACCTTGATTTTCATGACTTCTCACTGTTCCAGCCTCAAGAAGAAAAGATAGAGAATATTCTAGTTCCAAGCAACTCAGGGAAATTCTGACTCTTTGGTCCTTCACCCTTTCATGAATTGTCTCTAGGTGTTCTTTATGTCACTTTCTTTTTCATTTTGTAGTATCTCCCCTCCATCCATTGGGACCATTTAATACTTTGACTTCTGTTCCAAAAACTTTTCTTTCAACAGCTTCTTCCCTTTCTCTCAGCTAACCACTGTGCCTCCGACGGCACTGAGAAATAGGAGCATTGGAAGAGGACCTGTGCAGCCCATAGGAGCCTGCCCATGGCTTCCCAGCCTCCCACTCACTGGTCTTGCCCCAAATCCTGGAAACAAAGTGCGTCTCCAAACTAAGGACTACCATCCCATGTTGTTCACCATCCAAAATAGCACTTAACAATTCTCCCTATTTTTTTTTTCAGAATTTGTTCTGCCTTGAGTCATTTCTTGAAGTATAAAGGTGTTTGTTTTTCCATTTTATAAGTTATCTCTCTTCACCTTACTCTCACCTATTTCTTTACTCCCCCTTTTAACAATAACCTTCAGAACACATGTCTTCATAAGGTATCTCTAATTTCTCTCTTCCCTTTTGCTCTTTAAACCTCTCTTGACCAGTACTGATTGCCTTCAAGTATTTGCTCTCTGTAACCACCTCAATGATACACATCCTGAGCACAACCTTTAAAAATAAAACTGTGGGACCCCTAGCAACTTTCTCTTTCACTCCAATGCCCAGTTCCATTTTTTCCCATAAAAATTTATTACTCACTAATAGTCTATACAATTTTTTCTACCATGTTTAATTTCATTCATTCTTTCCCTAGTCCTTCAGGCAGTGCATGACACAAAAATTAGATTTTTAAGGTATTAAACACTAAAGCTAAGGAATTAATTGAATATTCTTCTCCAATTCCATTTCAATGGAGCTTCTAAATATCACCATTTAAAACTTTATTTTATCATAAACACTACAATTATCAAAAGAGGTGAAAAGGAAGTTGGGTGCATTACTAATTAGACTCTAAAATGCTCAGGTTGTCCTGGGAGATACCAAGTTATAGAATAATCCTAGTCAATTCATCTCAATTGAAAGATTCTAGGATAAGTAAATCTCTCCTAGAAAATGATGGTGAAGGTCATTGGTCAAGTCCTCTAACATGACAGGCACAATCCACAGGGGAATCTTCTCCAATGCTGGAAAAAGAATGTGATTCACCATGAAAAGTCTCTACTCAACAGATCTTAGTTAATGAACTTAAAGAAGTCCACCATATAAAGAAGTCAGAGAAGCTGCCAGGCAAGAGAGAGAGAAGTGAGAAGTCAAGACAAGGACCCCTTCCCCTTTCTTTGGGGATTCAGTATAGTTTATTGTGACCTTGTTGTAATGACCTGTTCTGAAGCTTGTCCTAGATAGACCAGAATCAGGATCAGGTTGGTGTGATGGATTCATTTATTCTGTCACCCATGTAGCCAACCACAGGGCACTGAAGATTCAGAAAGAAGCAAGGTAGTTTCCTTGCTGCTGTTGTGAATCCTGTCATCTAATCGAAGACCCCTTCCCCACCCCAGTGCTGGCCCCCCAGCTACCTGTTTGCAACCAGGCTACATTGACTATGAGTTCTCAACTGACTTGTTTATTGAATAAACAACCATAAAAGTAGCAAAAGGGGCCTGATATCCTCTGTACATTGTTATAAATTACCATTTTTGCTTTTATTTTTTAAATTTTCTTCCCCATTTTTAGTTTTAGTCTTCTTTTTAGAGTTAAAAGTGCCCCCCAAGGATGCTTGGTTTTACTAAAATTTTATGTCTATTTCTATAAAACATTTAGGTTAAACAGAAAAAAATAAGAAAAAAAATATTACTCACATGTCCTCAATCTACTCTAAACATTACAAGACAAAGTTCACACATGTTCATTACAGGGATAGAAATGTCTTTGCGACAATTATTAAGTGTAAGATCACCTTGGTGATACTTTCCTGGTTAGGTGTTCTGTAATGACACCGCTTCCTGTCTTTATCCCAGGCAAATAAGAAAATAGATCCTATAGAACCTGCTTTCCTAAGGCCCAGTGAGGACCCCAAATGAGAATAAGACAGATTTAAAAGATCACCAAGACAGAAACTGATGAGTAAACAGTGATTTGGAATAATCTTCAAAAAATAGGATCTCCTAATTATGGATGCCATAAAACTTCCTCTTAATAGGAAAATCATTTTTAAAAATGTGTCTTTGCTTCCATTATTCATGTCCAACAAAACTTTGTCTTCTACCAGTCACTGACATTACATCTATCCTCTTCTGAGTTTAACTCACATACTTTAATCTCATGAAAACAATAGCTGTGATGTGCACACCTATTTCAAACTCAACACCACCCCTTAGAGGATATGCCCACTTCTCTTTCCTTCTCAGGCGAGACATGCTAATTAAATCAGAGATCAATGGTGCTAGAGAAAATCCCATTATTTCGGATGCCTCCCATTGACACAGACTCCTTGGCACACTCTTACTTCAGGGACTACGTCTGGTCATTAGTCACAAGAATTAATGATATTTACATGTAAATGACATTTCACAGATCGTGTGTGAGTGTATCACCATGTGACACCTTCTACCCACTATGAGGCAGTAAGAAGGCCCTCAGCAGAGGTAGACACTGATCATGGACCTTCCAACCTTCAAAACTGTGAACCAAACAAATTTGTGTTCATTTTAACTTATCCTGCCTCAGATATCCTGTTACAGGAACAGAATACAGACAAAGGCCCCCTAGACTCAGACTTCCTGGATTACTGAATAGATCTAAGCTTCTTCCTGTCTGCACCTCTGCTCTACCTCCTCTCCAATACAGCTTACAGAATCATGCTTTAAAACTCAATTCTGATCATGCTATTCTATGACGCAAAACTCTTCACCCCCTCCATCTTGCTGCTCCAGGGGAATCAAATACCTGCAGAGACTAGGCAGATCTTCATACGAGCTGACAGTGTCTGAGAGTGATTAACACTTGGCCTCACCGCTGGAGTGACCGTGCAGAGGGCTGAAGACTGTCAAACTAGAGAGCATTCATTCCAGGTAAAGAGCGCTCCTCAATGGCTGTTGAATACGACCAGAGGGCATCTGTACTTAGCATTGCCACATCTTTAGATTTCTCAAGAAAGTCTAGAAATCCAAAATTTTTAATTAAAATTTCCAGAGTTTTTAAGTGTTGAAAGGTAATCCAATAAAATTAAAATACTGTAGGTTAACTTGATGCACCCCAACAAATCATACGTAGGCCAGGTACCTCATTTGTTTCCACAAGACTGTAAAAGTCATGTATTATTACCATAGTGCCCAAGGTCACTTAAGGCTCTTAATAGTCCTTTCTAATATAATGCCAGCCTGACACTCAGAATCATCTGACACAACACTCACACATACACACATATACACACATGAATCCCCCGCCCCAATCTTATTAAAAGACCTACAGTCTCTTGTTAGTCTGTGCTTCTTTCTTCTCTTTCTGCTTTGGGACCCACTGTCCCATCCCAGCCAACTGCAGGAGATCAATGTATCCATTGCTTAAGGTGAAGCTCCTGGACCACATGGTCATAGCTTCCTGACCCTCCTACTTCCCCCTACATCATTAGATGCAGAGGGGGCAAGGCAGCTCTGGGGTCTCTTATATAAGGACACAAATGCCATTCATGAGCCCTCCACCTCCAAAATCTAACCTCCTTCCAAGGTCCCTATCTCCAAATATCACCCCACTTGGAGTTAGGATCTCAAAATGAACTGGGATAGCCGGGCGCGGTGGCTCACGCTTGTAATCCCAGCACTTAGGGAGGCTGAGACAGGAGAATCGCGAGTTCAAAGCCAGCCTCAGCAAAGGCGAGGCACTAAGCAGCTCAGTGAGACCCTGTCTCTACATAAAACACAAAATAAGGCTGGGGATGTGGCTCAGTGGTCAAGTGCCCCTGAGTTCAATCCCCAGTACCAAAAAAAAAAAAAATGAACTGGGATGAAGGGGTACAAACTTTCAATGTACAGCATCCGTGTTACACATGAAATGAGTAAACTACGTTGCAATGTTAAAAAATTCAAAGGAGATTATTTAGGTAAGTAAATAATACTTTGTTATTTTTAAATGAAATAGAAAAATTTATAATTGCTAAATAATGACAATGCTTTTGAATACTTAGTTATTAGCCAGCATTGTTTTTTAATTTTATGGTAAAATGTGACACAAGGAATCTGTAAACCTGGTTAATATCACTTGGATGTTATTTAGCAGTTTGTCGCTGGATCTACCTCTCTGTAGCCCAACTAAAAACCATCCTCATCCTTTCAAATGGCAGCTTATCATTCGGTAACACCACTCTGAAAACTTAGGTATCTTTCTGTTGCTTTGCTCCCAAAGAAGGCACTACTGAATCATTCTTGAAATAACTTCATCACAAATGGCCAATCTGTAGGTAAAAGTCAAGGAGCAATATCCTAAATTATTTTCATATTGAACTTTGTAAAATGTAATTGTCAACCAATCTGAATATCTAGCACTGGAGTCTTTGAATAACTCCATTTCTACAGTTTTACTATCACTTGTGGGTTAGCAGGAAGTATCACAATGAGTTCTCAATCTTCTGAATTCAGTTTTCCCACAATGGAATGCATAGATGGTGAAGATTTTCTTTTGCTTCCTAAAAAAAAAAAAAGAGATGATATTTGTCCAAAGATATTCATGACATAAATCTCCCCTTATGTACCTAAAAGTTAAAGACTGGAAGCCTTACAGGATTAGAAATAATTTCTTTTTAATATTATTTCCATTAAACAAAAGGCTTTATTCCAGTGAGAAAAAATACAGATAAATAACTTATAAGAGAAGACCAGATTCTTATTAGGAAATAGTCAAGTGAATGCACAGTGGTCTAAGAGTCAGGACCAAGATTTCCAGTTCCAACTCTGGTGTTCATTGGCTCACTCATGCATTCTACCAGGGCAGAAACTATCAGAGCTCAGTTCTCACCATCGCATGCAGACTATGAAGATTAAGGCTCAAGATAATTCTTCATGGATTTTTTTTTAACTTGCTGAAGTGCTTTGAAGGAGGAGTATCATGATCACTCAAGGTTCAAATTCAAGAAAACTATGCTCTTTGTGTATAGAATAGGAGGAAGTAATGAAATAAACTGTAAATACTGGTATGTTAGTGGACATTTAACAATAAGTTTTCCAGAAAAAAATTTAAAAATAAAAACAGCTGTAATTTCCATGGCGTGGTTACTCTCAGAGTGACAGATGTCAAGGCACTACCTGGACATCACTTAGATGAGCACAACAGCCCTCTGCACCCAGACCAGCAGCTCTAGCTCACCACAAAGGACGTTTAGCTAAACAACAGCTAAGAAAATAACAAGGACACCAATAAATTAATTGGTAGATGGGAAATACAGGGGAAGAACCACCAAAATGGTCAGATCTGTTGGTGAGAGCTTTCCAAAAAGACTGTTTTTATTTACTTTTATTTTTAATTGACAAGCAATAGACATATTTATCAATGTTGTCTAATGTGATGTTCTGAATTACACATACCTTGTAAAAAATTAAAAGACACTAATGTACATCTCATCTCACATATTATTATTATTTTGTAGTGAGAATGTTAAAAATCTATTTGAGCAACAGACAATAGCAATACATTAACTATGGTTACCATGCAGTGTAGTAGATCTCTGAATCTTACTCCTCTGCACCTTTCAGTGAATATCTTCCCTTTCCTCAGCACACCTCCTCCCCCAGCCCCTGGAAACTACATTTTTATCTTGTTTCTATGAGATTGGATGCTTTAGATTCCACATGTAAGTGAGATCATGTGGTGTTTGCCTTTCAGCATCTGGCTTATTTCACTTAACATAATATGTCCTAGCTCTATCTGCATTGTAACAGATGACAGAAATTCCTTCTTTTTAAAGGCTGTATAGTATTCCATTGTGTATATCTAGCACACTTTCTTTATCCATTCATCCACTCATGGACACTTAGTTTACTTCCATGTCTTGGTTCTTGTAAATAATGTTGCAAAGAACATAGGGTTATCAATATTTCTTCAACATACCAAGTTTAATTCCTTTGGATAGATGCCAAGAAGTAAGAGGACTGGATCAAAGAAAAGGATATCTGATATGATCATGTTTCAAATATTGAGTGAAGAATGTGATATAGCTTTTCCTCTTTAGAGTTAGTATTGTGTAGACCCATTGGCCATTGGGCAACAACCCAATTCTGACTTTTCCAATATGCAAGATATACGTTTTTTCTTTATGGTACAGAGCAGTGATTACAAACATAAACATGGAATCTGAAGGCCAGCTGTCTGGGTTGCAAATCTAGCTGTGGAGGCTTGGGCAATACAATCAGCGCTTCTATGCCTCTGTTTCTCATACACAAAATAGTAATAATTGAAGTGTTTGTTGCAGTTTTGTTTAAATATAGCCAAAATGGCTACAGAATAGTTGAAGAGCAAGCGAAAAAATCCCCCTGTTAGCCTGAGAGTTTTGCTGACAGAGGAAAGTTGCTGTACAAAAACTGCTCCAAGAACTAAAACTACAGCCACTTTCATTACTTTTTCAAAATTGCTGGGCCTGGAGAGATTCCAGAGTGACCAGTCTGTCCTCGGCGTGGATATTTCAGCTCACTTCCAGAATCTGTAATCACTCTGATTCCTGCCAGGTTCCCGCCACGGCCTCCCTCAGTTCTCCTTCATCTCCAAACAATGCTGAGCTGCCAGTCATTCTTCCCCTTGTGGTTACAGGAACCTCAGTCCTGCCTCACCCTGTTGGAACACTCACTTGGTTTCTTAACAGAACTTTTTCAACCCATTTTGTAAATCAATTCCACACCCACATAAAGCTGTCTTTGCTTCCACGCTAAAGTCATTTGTGATTTTTGTCCACAGTAGGCAGAATAATGGCTTCCAAAGACATCCCCATCCTAATCCCTGGAACTAGTGAATGTTTCCTAAACACACACACACACACACACCAGGAAGAAAGAGAGCAATAAGTAAAGACAATGGGAATCCGATGAGAATGTTTATTTTCATATTTGTAAATGGATATAGTATGAAGAATATAATGCTGGGATTTGTTCTACTGAAATATGCATATGTATTCTAATTCGTGAGATTTCATTTACTTGCTCTTCCCTCCAAAGTGTCCATCTATTCAACAGTATCAGAAACCTGTCAAAATTTGAAAGATCCTATCTGCAGAAGTCACATGACCCCTCAGGAAAGAAGCCCTGTATTAATCCTATGCATTATTACAGTGTCAGGGAGAGGTGGCCCCGTCAGTGGCCTGATTGCTGAACTTCAGAAAACAGCGTGTTTCTCAGAATCCGGCCACACTGGTCCTGGTTCAAGTGAGAGGCCTGAAAACCACACAGGCAGAGGTGGGTGACGCCCTGCCCAACAGCTCTGCCTGAACACCTGGCACTGTCTCGGTCCACGCAGAACTGTCTTTCTAGAAAAGCCCTAGGACCATGCTTACTTGGAAAGTTTTGCTCCTTTCTCTATTTTTTAATTGACATTCCTATGATTCGTCCCTGGCACCAGCCCAAATCATCCCAAACACTTCCTCGTGCCAGCAGAGGCTATTCTGATCTCTCTGGCACTCCTGCCTCACATGACACATTGTCAGAGTTTCTCCCTGGGTACAGAGCCTAAGAGATGATAAAATCTGCCAAGAAGTAGTTTATCTGTCCTGCACAGATGGAAAAAAGCTTTGTCAATTTTCCTGGCATGGTTTAATCAGATGTCTTTGAATGTGCGGGAGAGAATAAAGTCCGCTTAATAAACATGTCTTGCTTAAAAACTCTTTGTAATAGCTCGATATTTGTTTCCTTTTCTTCCCTTTACTTTTTTAATGCCTTTGAAAGCCACCATTTGAAGCGTGATGGCTGAACTTTCCCTGCTCAGCATGTGCGGGTGGATGAGAAGAGCAGCCGCTATTGAGAGTCCCTGCCTCTCTTTGGCGAGGGAGATAAGGCTCCGCGGAAAGCTGCCATGCAGTCCTGAAATTTAAGAAGACATGTAACCCAGAAGCGCCTGGTGCTAGGCTTTTAGGAGCACTCTTACTTATTTATATGAAGAAACCAAATGACTTTTCCTTACATGGAAGGAAATAAGGCACATCAGCGCTACCAACAGTCAGCTACCAGGACAGCACGAAAGGAAAGGACAGAGAGGTCCTTCTGGAGGATGGAACTCTCTGGGCATTGGATATTTCGAGACTCAGAAAATAATAATTTCTAAGGTTTGCTTCTGTCCTTTTTCAAAGACTTAAACTCTGAGTCTTTAAATTGCTGTTTTAAGTGAACTTAAACAACATTCTAGAATGTTGTATGGTGGACTGTGTATATCACCATCACCCATTTGAAAAGGCCCATCTTCTTCCAAACCTGTCGCAATCTGGTTATCCACACTCACCCACAGATGCCACCATCCGTCTGGGGATCACTTGCACATGGCCATCAGTTATCATAATGGTGTCTCTGGAGGACACAGATTATTTCTCGTACAGTCAAATTCCTTTATACCAAGCAGGTAGCTAGCTAGCAGGCTAACTTGGAAGAACCTAAGATATTCTGCTGAGTACCTGCCACCTTGGTCCACTGAGTTAACTTCTGCATGCCTCGAGTCTACCAAATCTGTAAAGCTGGAAAAACCCTAGGACTTGAAGGATCAGTAATGGGATAGTGGACATAAACTCTCCAGCATAGGTCCTGGCTCTCACATTACTTCATTCTGAGCATGAAGTACATGTGTTTAAGCAACATCCTTCCATAAGCCAGAAGATTCCCATTTCTCTAACATGTTTCTGAAATGATTTCCAAATAAACTGGTTCAAATGATCTGAGTAGCTTCCTTTTCCTCTGTTTTTGTTTGATTTATAATGCCTTTTGATACATTTTTATATCAATTCACAAATCATGTTCTAAAACAACACTCTCTGGGAAATGGCAAATTTATGAGATCCGATCCTAGGCCAAAATGACTCACACGACAATCCAAAATTAATCGACCCCTGTACATCTTAATGTCACGCTTTTGCTCACTTGTGAATTTTTGTTTTGTAAAATTAAAGTTCACAGTCTTTCACATATGTAGGAATCAGCTATTAGACTATATCCCCCTTAGTCTGTGCACACTAATTTAATATATGAGTGCTTTGCAAAAAGCAGCATGGAATCCTGGGGCCATGACTATGTGCTAGGGATCCCAAAGCTCGATCTCACCTCTCCTTCCTGTGTCTCCCCCAGGTGCTGAGCTTAACTGCTGCTTTTCCCAGCTTCCTTTAGACCTAGAGGTAAAATGAGACAAAACATTTCCCAGCGAGGCATAACCCTAATCTAGTAATGGGATAGTAGACATAAACTGAGAAACTCAATGTCAATGAAATAATGTAGACATCACCAAAAGCACTAGGCCTTTACCACCCTAGGGATGGAAGGGGACACATGGAGACAGAGGCATTACCAGAAGCCAAGAGCTTCAACATTAGTCAATCTTCCCAGAAAGGGCTGTGATCACAGAGGGGACTGTGCATCACAACCCGGGACAAGAAGGACACACTGCCCATAGCAGAGGAAGAGGGTGGGAAGAATTGCTTTTTCCAAGTGCACCACAAGTTCAGTGGCAAAGGCTCCAGGAGAGCTCCACAATAGCAAAAGCCATACTACCCAGAAGGAACCCAGAAGGGTTGGGGTGTGGTGAATAGAAAAGAAAGGATAAATGAAGACTGGGTAGAGAAACTCCCCACTGCCCGTGTGCTGTGAAACTGACAAATATTTTATAAGTAGGTGCCTTTTCCTCTGGTTTTAATAGCATTCCCATAGGCTCGCTGCTCTTCAAGGCAATGACCTGAGTCAGGGGACAGTCGCATGCAAGCTGGCCCCTTCACAGTCTCCATGGCAGGTTCCTGCAAACTCTGTGCTTGGCAAGAAAAAGCACAGCTCTGATTGAGAAATGTGGAGTAGAAAGGAAGGGAGAGCAACCCAGCAGCTCCTGTAGAGTCAAAATACCACAAATCACCGTCATCAGTAGTCAGTCCTGATGAGATATTGTGAATTAAGAGCTTAAAATTAACTAAGAAAGGAAAATGCCTATCTGCAACATATTTTATATTTTGTTAAAATTCTGAACTGATAGATACACATCATGCTGAGTCTGATACTGACGAAGAAAGAAATCCAAAACTGTAGAAACAAGTGTTAACTGTTAGTAATAAATGTGCATTAGTATCATAGTTTCTTAATGAAAAGAGGTTTCAGTCTGATTATTTATTGCTGTGACCAAAAGACCTGACAAGGACAGTTAGAGGAGAGAAAGTTTATTTGGGGCTTATGGTTTCAGAGGTCTCAGTCCATAGGTGGCTGATTGCATTGCGCTGAGCCTGAGCCTGAGGTGAGGCAGAATATCATGGCAGAAGAATGTGGTGGAAAAACACAGCTCAGGACATGGCAATAAGGAAGCAGAGAGAGCTCTACTCACCAGGGACAAAAGATATACCCTGAAGTCATGCCTCAGCCATCTACCTGCTCCAACCACACCCTACCTGCCTGCAATTACTGCCCAGTTAATTCCTATCAGTGGATTAATTCATTGATTATGTTAACATTCTCAAAACCAATCATTTCACCTCTGATCATTCTTGGATTGTCTAACAAATCAACTTTTAAGGGCACACCTCATATCTAAACCTTAACAAGACACATTTGCAATTCACAAGGAATAAAGAAAATGCATATTATTTTAGGAAGAAAAAAGAGATACTGTTTCAACAAGAAACAATCCTGATATGTAAGCAATAGTTATAAAGGTCTGGAGAGTTGAGGTCATGCAGCCAAGTTAATTAAATAAATCAAATTTTCCAATTTGTGTTTTTCTGAATAAAGAAAACAAAATTGTAACTAATCGTCTTTCTTCTAGCTCAGAAAGGTAATGCCCAGCCAGAA
The DNA here is from genome assembly GCA_028644305.1 of Xerus rutilus. Taxonomy (NCBI): domain Eukaryota; kingdom Metazoa; phylum Chordata; class Mammalia; order Rodentia; family Sciuridae; genus Xerus; species Xerus rutilus. The sequence goes on from CM053410.1 coordinate 7,849,527, forward strand.
CATAAAATTAAGGAAAAGTCAGAAAGCGAAGGTGGTTTTAGCCATAGGTGTCTGTAGCCATTCTTGGCTGAAGGTCATGAAGGTGAAGGGTGACCCAAAAGTCCAGAGAGTAAGCGAACATTATGTAATGCTACTACTAGGTGGCTTGCTAACAGGGATTGGCCAGTGTGCAATGGTTTTCTTATTTAAAAGTCATTTAAAAGTCAGGCTAGAGGGAAAATATTCAGGCTAGAAATCACAGATTCTGTCTTCTATTTCCATTTTGTACAGGGTCACTCATTCCAGAAGCACAATAATACTTCATTTATATGGAAGTCATTTGTTTCATTATAGAACTCTGCTGAATTTTTGTCTTTCTTAGCCTTAACTGTGTTTCACAGTAAGCCTAAATGAACAACGCAATTTCATCCAAGATTTAAATAATTTAAGAGAAAAAGATTTGCAAGTATCATGAAGGAATTGATTTAAACAAGTATCTTATCAAACTAGTCTTTTCAACCTATCAAAGCAGACTCCTGAATCCCTGCTTTACTGGACGACACTGTGTAAATTTCTTCTTAGATGTGACATGCACTTAAAAATAATAAGCCAGTTGACAAATAAACAAAGCAGGTTTTGTTAACTCAAATTAGTCCTCCCTCACATTATTTCAGATTAATGAATCCTGCTGTGCAGTGGCCATCTTTATGCATTCCACATTAACAAGCACTTATAGGGCACCATGTGCCAGCATTATGGGAAGAACCACGGAAGCTGGTGTCTCTAAGAAGGAGAAGAAATACCACTCTCATGGGGAAACCACTCAGCTATTTCTGAATCAACAAAGTGAGGCTAACAACGAAAATAGCTGCCTACCTCTCCACATCAATTCCTGGTAAGGAGCAAGGTAATAAATGAGAGAGCACATATTAAATGACAATAGGTAACTGTGACTCCAGCTGCTGTTCGTGGAGAGTGCTATTGTGAACCAGTCCATTCCTGCCTGAAGCACCTTGGATCAACTCAGTGTTCCAGGTTGAGGATGGATGACTCTGCCCAAAATGAGAAAGAATTCCCATCATCCCCCCCTTTGTGTGCTTTCTTATCTATCATTCACCTGTGAGTGTGACTGCTGGTGTTCTGAGGTGACAGCACTCTTTTCTATAAAGGATAAGCTCACACGCTGTGCTGGGTCCTGGATTCTCAGCCTGGAGAAAATGCGCCCTCCTGTAGTTCTTGCGTGTTGGGATCCTAAGCTAACTAGTAAACGTGGGTGCTGGGAAGGTTGGTAAGAAAAGCCAACCTACTGCTTAAGACCACAGATGATGGAGACCTAAGTATAACTTGGCTCTTGCAATTAGCATGGTCTTGTGACCTTGGACACCTTCCAGCACTGGCTCTCCAGCTCTATTCACATCTTTCCCCTCTTATCCTGGGGACTCTGTAAGTTTCCCAATGTTATGCTTCCTGCCCATGTCCCCTATTCCTTCTTTGAACAAGTGTGCATTGAGCATTTATTATTTGCTTCACTTGAGGAGGAAACAGTGAACAAAATAGGCCCATCTCCTCCCTTCATGTGGCTCAGGGATCTCCCCTCATGCTGGTCCCCCGCCTGCTTGGCAAACACCCTCTGTTATAGCTCAGTGTAATCATTATTTGCTCAGGGAAGCTTTCCATGGCTGCCCTGCTAGGACAGATGCCTACCCCTGATCTCCACTTGTGGTTATTCATTCATGTCACGAGTTGTCACACATCGGCCAACCGGACTCCGAGCTTATGATGCAAGAACCAGAAAAGGAAATGGTGGCAGCTTTCAGTATCTGAGACGGCTTGTGGACATATTAGAGGCACAATAAACATGTGTAATCCTAATGAAACCTAGCATGTAGATTCCGTTCGCCCATGTAATGTCCCATCTCTGAAATGGGAACTTATGACACTCTTTTACTATTAAATAACAAAAGTACTCTTTTTTAACAAAAACAAGTATGCACAGGTTTGCATTTTAAACCATCTTAGTTAATGTTATAAAGAGTTTCTTGGTGACCTTGGGAAAAACTTATGGGAACAGCCAGACTACTTGATCTTTCTTGGTTTTATTATTTTTTAGCATTCAATTTAAAATTATCAGATACAAAAACATTGTTCCTTAATTCCTTGGATTTATATTTCATTCTATAGATAAGTGGAAGTTTTAGTAGTTATGAGAACTTTCAAAATCCAATTAATTAAATACTCATAAGTATTTCAAATGGTATTCATAAATTTAATATTAGGGTTACCTTATATTTACTTCAGTGGTCTCACTTATAAACAAAAGCTTCTCACATATTTAACAACTCAAGTAAATGTAATAAAATTAATCTGTAAATATAATGATTCTCGAGTTCTCTTAAACATTCTAGTCCTGAGTACAAATGTTACTAAATTATCTTATACTTTTCAATTTAAAATAACAAGTCTAAGCCGGGCACGGTGGTGCAAGCCTGTAATCCCAGCACTTAGGGAGGCTGAGACAGGAGAATCGCGAGTTCTGTGTCAGATTCTCTTAAATATTATAACTACTTAAAATGAAATATAAACAGATTATTCCTAATAACCAAAAAGTATTGATAGTATGGATTGGATTTATTTTATGCCCTCTAATTCTTAAACCTTCTCAAAGTTATACATGGACCTAATGATAAAGAAATTGTACCAGCTCAAATGTACCAGCTCAAATTAGGCAACAAATCTAGTTGCCTAATCAGACAGCAGAATCTCCATGATCTTTTTCCAACACCAAATGTGCGGGGCTTTTTTGCTCATGGACCAGTCTTTCAACTCTCTGGAGACCAATTGGGTATCCTGCATTCAGTTCAATTCTGCAGTGAGGATGGACATCACAGGTTGAGATTGCAGGGCCTTTGATCTCTGTGGAATCAGGGCCTTCCATTCCCCATCTTGGACCATCAGCATCTCCACTAACCCAGACGCTTGCAGAGCACAATGGCTTAGGCAGTTATATGGAGGCTTCATCACATAGGCACTGGTGATTAAATCGTTGGTTATTGGTGATTAATTCCATCTCCAGCCCCTCTTCCCTCCCTGGAGGTCAGGGGCTTGGGCTGAAAGTTCCAACCATCTAGTCATGCCTGACTTTTCTAGTGGCCAGCTCCCATCTGAAGCCCCAGTCACCAGTCATCTCATGGCACACAAAGGACAAGCATCACTCCAGATTCCAAGCATCTTATAAGCTCTTGCTCCTATCCCCTCATCTCTCAGGAAAACGCAAGAGTTTCAGGAAGTACATGAAGAGCAAATATATTTTTTTCTTACATTATAATATCACAGACTCTTTATCAGCTAGCAGTCTGGAGCAGAAATTCTGACATCCCTGGAGATTTTTATTGTAACACTGATCGTCACCATGAGATTTTTTTCCTTTAAACACTTGCTATGCCAAAAGGAAGTCTCAGACCATTCCCTCACATAGGGTGATTGGACAGCCCCTTTTCTTTTGATTCAGTTGCTTCTGATCCAGTTCTTCTGAAACCTCTTTCAACACTATTGCCTTTTCTGGGTGTCTGAACCAAACACTGCATTTAGCTAACCTGCTTAACAGTCTGATTTTGAAGAATCTGGCAATAGATCTTCCCTTCCTGGTCTCTATAGTGACAAAAATGTGACATTCAGTTAGATTGGGGTTTTGTTTGTTTGTTTAGAACAATATAAGTGACATAAAAAATTTGAGTTGGGCAGTCAACTTGACCCTCACTTGCCTCTTTCTAGGAAATTTACAGAAGGGGAAAAAAAAGTGAGCCTATCTCCACTCCAAGTGATTGCTTCATTGAAACTAATTAATTTTGAAGAAGAAAACAACTTTTCTGCATCTATAAAAGAAATCCTCAGCGGCTAAACATAGAGTAACCTCTTTAAGAATCTCTAGATGGATGCTCTGAGCACTTAGTGACTTTCAAACATTCTCTAGTGGAACTTTATTTTAAATTTTGCAAAAGAAAATATTGTTCTCAAAAGCTCATGTCTTATTCTGAAATTCATCATATTGACGATTTGAAAACACATATGGCTGTGTACCGTAGAGTTTTTCTTTTCTTCAATCTAAAAGGAGTAACTCTTGTTCTAAATATTTAGTAAAAAATAGACTCTGGAGTCAGAGCTATCAAGTCAAAAATTTTATTCTACTTTTAATTTAAACCAAATGTCAATCTCTGGGAGCCTCAGTTTCTTCGTCTGTAAAAGAAAGATGGTTTTGAGTTCACTGTTCCTGAAGGTTTCTTTAATCAGAAAGATCACCAGTCGATGGGCTGGCCATTGAGAGCAAAAGAATCCGGTAGCAATTATTTTTTATCATGACCATTCTAAGTGGAAAGCCAGAGAGGTTAGAATTTTTCCATCCAAATCATTTACTTTGCTGTAGCAATATTTTCATAAACTGACCTGAACTTCCCGAGATAAGAAAAAATATGAACTTTCAGGTGACCAAAATGGAATATTGCAAGAGAAATATGCTGTGAAAATTATGCTGAGATTGTTATCCGAATAGAAATTTGGTGAAGTTCTCCTTATCCTCAGGAAACCATTTAAGGTCACACAATAGCATAAAGATGAGGACATTTTTTAAAGGATGCACTACTACATTCCCTAGACTTGCTTATACAACCAGAGGTCTCAGAGGTTTACAAGGAAATCCCTGTGGTCACCTGGTGCCTCAAGGCACATTCAAAAGAGACCGCTTTCTCTTCGAAGTCATAAGAGAAAAGAAATCGGAGTTTGTCCATAACAATTGAAAACACATAGTGCCAAGTGTCATTATGCCCTAAAGTATTTTTCTAAGCCTGTCACAAACTCTATCACAATTCTCATGTCATTATTACTACATCAAACATGAGGAAACTGAGCTCAGATAGGTGATGTCCCTGTCCAGACACCAAGTTGGTAATTGATGAATTTAGAATTTGAATTCCAGCAGGATAACTGCCAAGCACATGTCCAAAATACGGCAGCCCACTGCGTTCTTCTTAAGGGATGTGTGTGCCTCTGCAGGAGCAGTCCTCAAAGTGACCCTTTTAAGTCAGTGTCTCCCTTCCCATACAATGCAAGTGACTTCTTGAAGGTGGATGCTATTTAATATCATGAGAACAATTTAATTTTCCAAACAAGTCTTCATACTAAGCTTTTTGGTAGAAAACACTAAAATACTTTGACAAGCTATCTAAGGCAAAAGAGCAGAAGGGGTATGTGGAAGGATGAACAAACAGAGAATACTACCCTGCAGAAAACACACGAGGAGAAAAATAATCAGAATTAGTACTTTAAACATCATTAACACGAAGAGTTCTTTGACATACACTTAAAAGAAGTCTTTACTCAAATTTTCAAGCTTTGAGACTTGGTCAAATACACATATTTCTCCCTTGACTATTGAGAAAGGGGAGACTTCATTTTGAGAAATAAACAGTTGTGTTCACATGTACAGCAAGGGAGAAAAGGACGCCTATGTGACATCCCACCCACACGCCCACGGTCACCCCTCTAAGGTCGCTTTGCAAAAGCAAGTTGGCGTGTGGTGGGTGGACACACGGCCTCCAGGTCGGCGTTCAGGAGCTCAGTGAACAGTGAAATCTCTCGCAGCTGTCACTGAATTAAGCTGCTTCTATTTTGATTTATAATATTGGACTCTGACCTCGTGTTATTTTAAAAAGTATAAGAGTGAAACCACCTTAAAATACAAAACAACTCTGAGGTAAAGTGATTGAAGGTCCACAGTACTTTTCATCTGAAAAATATTTGCTCTTCCAAGGAGGGGATCATTCATTTCTTGAGACAACAAGTAACTTTCATAATGCAAATAGCCTCCATTCTGCAAATCTGGGCCCTCAAAACTCACATACCATATCCTATTAGCCAAGGACCCTGGAAGTATTTAAAGAGTATACTATGCTAACTCACCCCTAAGTGTCCTAATCTGCTCTAATCTTTGATGCTCTTGCTAGCTCCCTACCTCTCCATATCCCACCAGGTTCACCCGCCATATGCATCAAGTCTGCTTGTCTGACATATACACCTGTGAGAACACGTGCGTTGCTGAAAACATGCATATCAATACTCCATCTGGACATAAGAATGTGCAAGTAAGACAGGCCTCTGTATAGACAGCGCTGGATCAGAAGCCAACAGGTGCTCTGGCTCATGATGACCACACAGTCCCAGACACCATTATAAACACATAATAAGTATTTCAACAACTTATTTTTTCTGTTACATTTTTAACTCTCATTCTATTCTGAGTAGAAACCAGATTTCCCAAAAGGAAGTCAGCGAGGCATTCTTTGACAACTTTTCAGGACGTTTTTTCTAGCTTCACCTAAGCTGTCAGTATCCAAAACATGACTGTGTGCTATGGAAAAAAATAACCCACCTAACAAGGGCCCCAGTAGAGCTGAAGAAGGGGAAAAGAGCATGTTTTTAGAGGAAATTTTCTTTTTCTTGACAAAGAAATCATCCAGGAGAAGAATGGGACCCCACTCCGGAATAAGAGCTTTATTTTCATCAAGGTGAATGTCTTCCAAAGATAAATGGTGTATAGATAAGCTTCTCAGGGGAATATAAGAATGAGAACAGCTGAAAGCTTAAGGAGGTATGGAATGGACAAAACCAGCAGAGCAAAAAAACAGAAATTGCATCCAGGAGCTGAGAGCATGGAGTCTCACTCCAAAAACAGGAAAAGGTACTGAGATGTTCCTTACAGTTTTACAGACATCTGGACTGGATCCTCATTCCTTCTAGCTTCCTCACAGTTTCTGCATGCCCCCCCCCCACACTCTGGGGTGTTCATGGAATAATGAACTGGATAATAAAGATGATGGTCAGAATCAAACTTATCTTAATTTTTACAATAGCAAAGTAGAATAATGATTCTCAAAAGCCCATGTCAATATCACCTATGAAACTTGAGTGTGTGTGTGTGTGTGTGTGTGTGTGTGTGTGTGTCCCCAAACCCTACAGCATGCCTATTAAAACAGAACTCCATAGGGGACCATGCCATCTATATTTTTAAAGTCCACAGACAATTGTGATACATAGGTAGGATCAAAGAACAATGGTACCTGCCTCCTTGGAGTTCAAGCACATACCTGGCAGAGTATGCTCAGCCTTACAAATCGCCAGAAGCACAATCATATGAATAACTTGAAGTTTATGGGTGTTGCAGAGACAATAAGGACCACCTGGTGTAAACTGGCAGAAGCAAAGAGGAGTGGCAAACACCTGCATGCCTGGCACAGCCCACTCTGCTCCTGATGGGTGCACCTCACTATACCCTGTGGTGAGCACATACTTGTGTGTCTCTCCCTGACCACATGTGGGTGACTCAGCCAGGAATCACCATGTGAACCAGAGACCCTAAGCATATGCACTGTGGGCTTCATGGGGACTACTGACCCCCTGCATGGTGTGAACAACCAAAAAGCAACAACCTCCTAAGCACTATTCATCATCTTTCTTTTGTCTCAACATATAAGGGAATTATTTTTTAAAGAGGAGGAAATTAAAGGACAAATTTTAAGTAACAAGGAGTTTTACCTGGCAATTATGAAAGAAAAATAGTTTAGAAGCCTGAAGCTAAAACTGATTTCTGCCAAGGTTTTATGATCACCAGCTTTATAAAAATGAGGCTTTGTCTCTTGAACATGTTCTGAGCACCCTCTTCTGGAAGTAGCCAGCATCACCCAAGGATTTTCTCGGAGCAGGCTTGTTTGCGGGGAAGGCTCCTCTTGTCTGAAGTCAGTCTAGTCCTGATTCCTGTGCTGTTTGGAAATGGAAGTGAACATGGAGCTGGCTACGGGGTTAGTGAGGGAGCTCGGCAAAAACAAAGAACCATCTGCTTGGTTGTTCTCAATTAGGCAATTTTGCAAGAAAATTGAGCAAATTATCAATTTGACACTGCAATTACCAAAAATAGCTAAATTCTGTCTTCTCCTCTTCCTATGTCAAATCAATTTAATTTATGAGAAAAAGGAAAGGAGACATTAGCAACTTTTAATTACCAGGACTCTGCTGACTTGTTTGTTCACTAAGAAGCTATGAGGCATTCCAAGTCCAGACGCAGTGCAGGTCAAAATCACAGCATCTCAAGTGACTCTCAGACTTGGAAGTTTCTCAGATTCACTTTAATCGCTGCCTCTCTTAAGGACAGGCATGCACAGGAGCTCTGATTTTCCTCTCCTGTTTCACCCAGCTGACTCTCAAGAATTATGATCCAGGCATCAAAAGTCTCATAGGGTTTTTCTGAAAAATAGATCTTTACAATTCCTGTTCCCCTTGCACAGTTTAGAAATTCTGCCCTAAGAAGGAAGAAACCTTGGCCACTAAATCTCACTTGTTCTTTTTAGCTATTTGATCTTCAGACATCTTGAAGAACAGAATCATAAACATTAAAAACCCAGGATACAGAATGCACCATGGCTCCCAAACACCTAGTACAAAGAACTTCTCTTCATTTTGATATATTTGTGGAACAAGGCAGACCAGTGCCTCAATGGAAATGGTGTCATTTAAAACAATTATTATATGCTTAATAGTGATGAACTCGGTAGGTAAACATTATCACCTATTATCTTCTCCACAATATTATGATTTTCACCATCATCCCTGCTTCCAGGGTGAACTCATATAGGTTAAAATCTGGAGCATCTTTCTCAAAGCTAAAGAGAGTAGGCCTGCCTTACTCCACCCAGAAGTTTTCTGCATCCAAAATCTGCCTATTCCAAGCATCTTCAAAGTCATAGCACTAACAAACTAAAAAGTCATATTTTGAACCTAGATTTGTGTGACTCCGAAATCTATATTTTAAGCCAGTACACTGCTCTGGCCAACCCTCTGACTTTGCTATGCATCTTGCCTAACTGCTCATACTGCAATTGACTCCAAGTTTCTATAAAAATAGAATGGAAAACAAGCTGTGAAAAGCCCTAGACTTCGCTAGTAAAATAAGCTAAGAAAGTATCTATGCGGCTTCAAAATTTGTTAAGCCAGATAATTCATTCAATGGAGAGAGTCAGTCAAGCTGATTTTTTTCTTAATTGAAAAGGCACAACCAAATTGTTTGTAAGACTGCTTTATAGGTCTCATATATGGGCAGCTTGCAGTCATGATTTTTGCTTGGGAGTGAAAGTGATACCCTGAGCCTTTCAGCATACATGGTTTCGCCTCTTTAAACTATTGTATTACATGGTGTCTTGACTTACAGCCTTGATTAAAAGTAGGGTTTTCTAAGAAGTCTTCAATTTTCCCTTGTGTTATTCTGTTCCTGAAGTAATTTGCACTGTCTTTGTTTAAAGGATTTTCTAATTGAACAGGTGCAAGAAACAGAAATAGTCAGTAGCTGTATTTGTACTCACTCACAGTGCAGCCATCAGTTATAAACAGTTGCTGAGTTATGTTTATTCCACTTAATACTGTGGTGTGTGTGAATGATTAGATATGTGAGGGTCATTACCATATCACAGTCCTTGTGAGTCCAGCCAGGCAGGTTGTTGTCCTGGGCTCCATGTAGTTCTGACAGTCATTCTCTGATTCAAGTTGTCCTCTGGCTTGTGCTTAATTTTCCCAATTTTAGGATGGAGGCACCATTGCTATTCATACTTCTGGAAAACTGGAGACCCATTTCTGGAGAACCTTGAAGTTTGCCATCAGTAGTTAATTGATACATTTGTCCTTTCTAAGATGGTGGCTTCCAATAAAACTATAAATCAGAGAAGACACAACTGAGAAACACATGGACTTCATGAGCTTCAGCTGTATGGAGACTGTCACCTGAGACCATCAGAGGCATGGACTTGAGGATTCCAAAATGCCTAAGGACTATGGGTTGACTTCTCTTTGAATAGTGCATTCTTCTGGATTTTACATTTTTAAAGCTGAAAGAGGTTCAAAAATGATTCTTATCTTACAAAACTTCTGAAACTCAGCAACAAGATCACACAGAAGTAAAATCAGGGCCAGAAGTCAGGCCTTTCAACTCATAGTCCTAGTTCTGGAAGCAGCAGGAATTACTGAAGGACCCTTTCAAAGCATGCTTATTTTGTGGAAGAATCACAGGAGGGCTCTGTACTGGAAGAAGACTTAGGAGTCAATAGCATATATTTTTTTCTTTTACGGTTCCCTTAAGCAGTATGAAATGACCTTCTTTATCCCTTCGGACTATCTTTGGTTTGAAGTCCACTTTATCTGATATGAAAATGGAAACCCCTGCTTGTTTCCATGGTCCATTTGAGTGGTATGTTTTTTCCCATCCTTTCACCTTCAGTCTGTAGATGTCTTTTTCTATGAGATGAATCTTTTGAAGGCAGCATATTGTTGGGCCTTTTTTTTAAAATCCAATCTGCCAGTCTATGTCTTTTGATTGATGAGTTTAGGCCATTAACATTCAGTGTTATTATTGAAATATGGTTTGTATTCCCAGTCATTTTGGTTTATTTTGGGTTTTATTTTTGTTTTTTGACTTGGTTGAAAAAAATAGCATAATTTGTACACGAGGAAGCCACAGTCCAGAGAAGCTGACCAATCAGTCGTGGTTCATTCAAAGGGTTCTCATAATACCTAAAATAAGAGTCAAATACCCCCAATCCCAAGCCAGTGTTATTCCTTCAACTGTATTAGCACAGAAGCATTTGTTTTAAGGATTCCCATTGGGACCTAATATGATATATTGCTTATTCACACAGACAGTTCACTCCTGGCTTGTGGGAAAATAGAGATCTTCTTAAAGATGAGTCTTTGGAAGCCCTAAGCATTGAGTGTAAAGTGGATTACACTCCAAACCCCAGTGTACTAATAACTTTAAAAATATCAAAAGTGTCTGAACTCAGCATCCTTCCTTGAAGATGTGACACACTTTGAGTGCAATGCCCACCTGGACCCCTTACTCTCTGGGAGACTTTGGATTGCTGATTCCAAAGCTGAGTTCCTTTACACGTAGATTGGAGCTCATAACTTGACAAAGTGTGGAACCGAGCACTGTGACATAGAAATACAGGAGTTCACTCCTTCTCAAGTAAGAACATCAGGAGAGCTCTTCAGTTCTGGCTCCATGGTACCTGGACTTCCAGCAAGACTCAGAATCAATCCCAGCTGGACATTCTCCTGGGGAAGAACACCATTCTTCTTGAGCTCACACTCCTATTTATAGGAAAATCTCACAGTTGGAAGATGTTGAAATTTGAAAGGGGAAGATCAGCTCTGAACAGTGATAAAAGGAGTCAAAGAAATGAGCATCTTACCCTGGCTGTGTCTCTGTTGCCCTAAGTGAGTGAGTCATGGATTCTTTGAGCCTCAGTTTCCTTTCTGTGCATGAGTTTATCACAGTCTACAGAGGCATGTGCAGCACCCCAGAATGAACCCATCCTGCATTTCTGATGTCACAAGTGCAGGGCTTGAGCTGCTTCCTGGGCTCCTGCAATGGTTTGGAATCCATCTGAGTCCTTGGAATTGACCTGCTTACTTTTTAGTCTTCAGGTAAAGCAGAGTCAAAGGCTTGCAATTACATAAAATCATTTTTCAGGGAACCCTCAAGATAAGGAGTGACCAACAAAGTTTAAATTTGTGGGGTTTTCTTTTCTATTTTAGTGACCAAAATGTCAACCATTTTACTTTTATCTTCAATGGAAAAATCACCTTGGAAACAGCATGGTGGTTGTCACTTTTTAGAAAAAAATACAACTATTGGACAATAGCCCAAATTATCTAGAAAAAGAGGATAAAATTGCCTTTGGAAAAGTAAACAAAAACCTACTATGTTCCTTGATGGTTATCAGAATGGAAAGGAAAACACAATTGTCAGTGGATGCGACCCAGTGAGATGGAACAAACCAACTCATTCAGAACAAGGGCCAGGAGCAACAGCCTTGCTGGCCACCAATCATGCAGGCCTGGTAGAGTTAGATCAACCCTCCTCAGAGACATGCATGCAGAATCTGAGAAACTCAGTACAGTGGCTAGTGGACAATGATCCAAGGGCTGTGTGGGCAAGCCTTAGCTGACCATCATGTATTGATCAAAGGGCACTAATACTCCTTTGGCTTGTACATAAATCCATGGTGTCTCAGGACAGTCATCATAAGGGGAGGTGTGACAGTTAATTTTATGTGTCAAGATGACCAGGCTAAGGAATGCCCAGAGAGCTGGCAGAACATAATGTGTGAGTGGGTCTATGAGAGTGCTCCCAGAAGAGACGTAATTCAAATCAGTAGACTTTGTAAAGACCATCTGCCCTCACCAATGGAGACGGCCATCATCCAATCTGTTGAGTGCCTCAATAGACCAAAACTTAGAAGAAGGGCCAATTTCCTCTCTGCCTGAGCTGGGACACCCATCTTCTTCTATCCTTGGACAGTTGTGCTCCTGATGGTGCTTCATACTCAGATTGGGACTTATACCATCAGCTTCCCCATTTTTCCAGTGTGCAAATGTCATTTTCTAGGACTTCTTAGCCTCTGTCATCCCACAAGCTGATTCCTCTTAATAAATTTCTTCTATCTACCTATGCTTACCTGTCTTCCTCTTGGTTCTATTTGGAAAACCCTAATGAATACACAATGGAAGTCTCTAAAAGAAGATGATTTGCTCCTTGCTATTGATGTGCATGGGGGCATAAGAGATTAATCGAAAAACAAAGAATATATGACTTTATGTGTGCCTTGAGTTTGTGATAAAGTGCCATTTTCTAAGCTAGGAATATCATGGTTATGTAAAAATAAAATTACATGTCAAAAAAATGTATTTAATTCCTTAATAGATGAGGGAAATAATAAGATATTGACTTGTTCAACAACAACCAAAAAATGCTAACAGCTGAAATACACATAGAATACAGAATGAATTTGCTAATAAGTAGAAAACTGCAAAAGTCCTATTGACCAATAAAAAAATAATGGCCATGGTTATACTTTCTATAGAAAGAAAATCAATTGTATCTCTACCAGACAAAATTCATTTGTATTGCTACAGACAAAACCCATTTGCATTACTATCAGTTTTCTGTCCATTAACTCCTATCCCTGTGGATCTGTAAAATAGCCTGGTCACCAAGAAAACAGTGAAAACAGTGCCCATAGAATGAACATCCCTGGAAGACCCCTTCTCCCTAGCACACCACTGAAAAGACCCTCAACCAACCCCCTTACCCATAACGACAGTGGAGAATGACAATTCCTGACTGGAGCAGTTCATAGTATTCATGAACAGGAATCTAAGCAATGGAATCCTAGAACCCAACTTACCCAGTGGGAGTGTGATATCCTAAAATGCATGACTGCACTAGCCATCCCCATGCAGAATTTGCCAGCTGAAATGGTTACTACATTCTTGCAAAATAATCCTTAGATGAAAGTTTCCCAGACTATGAAAATAAAAGAGAATTAGGTAGTAGCTTGGGAGTACATTATAAAACACAGGATTTGTTTAGTAATAAGAAAAACCAAAGTGCACTAACATCTTGTGGACAATAAAGAAGAGCATGGCCACGTAGCATTTTGGCTACCTAAACTTCAAGGAGCAAAGAAAAGCAGAAACAGCCACAATTCAGAATTCACATCTGATCTGAGCGGCAAGAACTCAGCACATGTAAAAGCTCTTGGACTTGTGAAGTTCTCTGCAGAGGCTGAACAGAGATTTCAACCAATTACTGCCTTGGCATTTATCTCAGATTTGGATCAGCCATCCTAAAATTTTCATCTGGAAACATTAATCAATTAAAACTTTTCATCCCTGGACTGAAATGTATATGCCCCCATCCAGTTCATCCATGTCTAGAAATTTTGCTGCTAAGAGGAAGAGGTGTTCTTCAGATACCTTACAACATTCAAATGATGAGAAAGGTGCTCCAAGAAGCCACCTAGCACCTAGCTTTGTGAAAGACACTTTTTCAGCAACTACCTGGGTAATTCCTTTTGTTCTGATAAGAAATATAAAACATGTCTACTTTAGAAAGAGTAATGGAAAGAGAGAGAGGGAGGGAGGGAAAGGAAAGGGAGGGATATATCATTTTAAATGTCTTGTCTCCCACAGTTCCAAAAGTCTTGCTAGAAAAAACATTAATAGTTAATTCTGGGCATATCTTTAATTCAGTTTTGCTGAAAGAAATGATGTTGCAAATTAGTAATGTTCATCACACTTGAATTAACACTAAAATTTCCGTCAAATTTAAATCATTTACAAAATTGCGATTGTTTCTACAGTGTCTGAAGCCCCAAAATGGAGACGTGATAGTGAATAAAAATCAAATCATAAAATGAATCACTGGTACACCTCCCAGACCACTTAACTCGGAGCTGGGGATTAAACAATCAGATGCAAATTTAAGATCAGAGAACTTCAGGACAGCTATTCTGAGCTGGGTTTGATTTGGACAGGGCAGGGCATGTTGTGTGGTTTGAGAGCAGGTTAGAGGACAGCAGGGGGAGCCTTAGGGGAGGGGCACTCCCAGACAAGCCCCAGTCCTACAGCAGGCCAGTGTGGTACTCCTGGTGGAAGCACAGAATGGAATTTAATTCTCAAGCTTGACAAGCTTTCCAAGTGTCTTTAAAATGGGATTAGCCTAAAGCAATTATGTTGCAAAAACTAACCAGACAATTTTTAAGGTACTCCCACCTGTCCACTTAATGTGACTGTTTGCTGGAAAAAAAAAAATTCATCCAGATGCATTAGCATGGCATCGAACAATGGATTAATTATATATGTAGATGCGCAAAGTCCATTTGGACAACCTCCTGGTTCTCAGGGAGGCAGTTGACAGCAGTTTAGAGGTCTGAATTGGTATTTACCAGCAAAAATCTCCAGCTGGGCCCAGCTTTCCTGGACACTGTCCTCTTTTTCAATCCTGAGAGCTGATGGAAAATATTGCCATTCATTTCTCATCCTGGAAAGGCCAACTCTGATACAACATCCAATTTGAAGGGAATCCATGGAATACCGGTGCAAGTGTCAGTGAATTTTTCATATATTTTGTATACAAGTAAATCATTTCTGTGTCCATACAAATATATATGTATACACAAATATAGACATATCTATCACAAATCCAAACTCTCTTAGTATAAATACATTTTTTTGAAAAAAAAGGATGAAGGGATTCTGGATAAAGTAAAAATATCTCAAAATTGTTGTATTGTTAAAAAGAATCTTGACTAGACAGGATAAAATGCCTTCCTGTCAAGCATAAATGGAGGTATCTCAAATTAGCCCATGAAAATCATTCCTACTCTGTGTGAGACCTCATTTACAGCTCTAGCTCCATTTACCCTGGGCTGCCTGATTATATGGAGGCAACAGAAGAGAGAGAGTCCAGGAAGATGAAATTAACTCCTTAGTTAAAACAATGGAAGGGGGACCCATAGTATGGAGAAAAAGGATCCCGAGGAGGAGCAGGGCCAGGCATGGGGAAGTACAGGGGAGTGAAATCTACCAGGTCATGCCACATGCATGTACAAATATACCACAATGGATTCCTCCTTTATATATGATTGTAATGTGCAAATTAAAATAACAATAATAGGAGGGAGACCTGTACAGTAGAGCAAGGGGGTCGAGGGAAGGAGGATGTGAGGGAAATGAGAGGTACTTGGGAATGAGATGGATCAAATTATGCCACCTGCACATACAGACAGGATATGATGAATCCCACTATTACGTATAGTTGTAGTGCACCAGCAAAAAATGAGAAAATTGTGCTGTCTTTCCCCAAAGATAATCTAGAAAGAAAAGGAAAAAGTTCAGCTTTTCAAAAATGAATAAGATCCTCAAAGTGTTAGTGTGTGTAGTTCACAAAAAGTAGTAACTATCTGAAATAATGGCAATACGAATATTGAATGATCAACAGGGGGAATCTTATTTGCCCCTGATATTTACAACACATTTCCTCTTTTCAGTCATGTTTTCCACTGAATTCACTGATTGGGAATGAATTAGTGCTGACATTAATTGAAATATAAAGAAAAAACATCTAGAATTACTGTGTTGGTTCATTATTTGTGAAACACTATTGCAGGTACATATACAAATGTGTGTTTTTGAATGAATGTGTGAATATGCAGAACATCTTTCTTTTTAAAAAAAATACTATTTTTAAAGGAAAAATAAGAAAAGAAGGAACTGAGATAGAAAACAAAGGTAATTTCTAACTACAGAAGAATAATGCCAATACTAGATGTGTATGTAAAATAAAGCTACTAACTTACCTATTGTAACGGATTCTGTTGGTTCATAGGAATCTCCAAACTAACTCCTCAAAATAATTACTCAGAAACAGCAGTAACCCATACCCCACCCCCTATTTCTTCTCTCTAAATTTCATTCTACAATTCAACAAATGACATTCTTTCTATCTAAGTTGTATGTTCTCACCCTGTTTATGATAATGCATATCCCAGTTTGTGCTCCTGGATTTGTATGCTGATACTGAAATCTGGTTACAAGTTTGGACACTTTCTACAGTGAATGTTTAATCAGCACTGTCTTGAAAGCAAACTTTCACCTCTCCAGCATCCAGCAGGCTGTTCTCCTGAGCCTCTCAATTAGAGAAACCCAAACCTCATCCTCCAGAACTTACCATCTTCATGTAAACCCACCCCAGTCCAGGCTTTGTTTCAACTACAGACTTTTTCTCAATCACATCCACATGAAAATTTCATGAGGAGGTGGGAGCTTCCCAGATGTCCCCAGTGGTCCTCTCTGCCTCCTGGAACTCTCACCCTGTGTAGCTTCCTACTTTCCAAGAGCATGCAGTAGAAGGTTGGTACAAAATTTCCAGTGCTAGCTTGGAAAAGGGACATTCTCACTTGCATGCATTCTCTCTCTCATCCCTCACTGTAGAGGAAGTCAGGTTTGAGTTAGCCCTGTGAGGAGGCCCATAGTCTGAGGAACTCAAGTCTGCACACAGCCCACAGGAGAACTTGGAGGTGGATCATTAAGCTCTTTTTGAGCCTTCATATGGTATGGCCCTGGCCAGCAGATTACCTACAGTATCTTGAATGACCCTGAACCAGAACTACCTCCTAACTTACTCAAAGGATATCCCTGACCCTCAGAAGCTGGGTGAGTTAATATATGTTTTCTGAGCTATGCCATTAATTGGGGGTCTTTTGTTACGCAGCAGTAGATAGCTAACAGAATGAGCTGTTCTTATGTTCAGCCCTCAGTACTTCCCTTGGAATAGGTCACATATTCTCATTCTCCTCGCCACTGCCACCAGTTCATCCTGGGCCTCAGTTCATCCTAGTACTAGGTTGTCATCAGATAGGTTTATTTTTTTTTTCTTCCTTTTAATACATTCAGGAAACTTAGTCTGACAGAACAGGCAAATAGAGAACATCATTAATATTAATGATTTAAAAATTATCAAAAGACTGTATTCTGCTTACCATATAAAAACTGAAAATATACATGAATATGTGAATAGAGATATCTGTAAGAGTTTACCCAGTTTGTGTATAGCTATTTTGACCTAAGGCCAAACACAGAGTTTGAATAATTAATATACAACAAATATTACCCCATGGCCTAGCTCCTAAGTAGCATGAATTGACTTGTATGTGTCCCCAGTCTGGAGAAACAATTTGGACATACATATTTTAATTCTCTTCTCTGAGGCAAGACCATGCCCTCCTACTCCAAAAAAAGCACTTCTCCTCATTCATGTTTTTTTGTTCTCTCAGAAATTACTAGGAATGGCCTCATCCTACTATAACAAACCTTTCTGATGCTATTAGCCCTGAACCTGGTGTTATATTGTGCTCAGGATTCTCCAGCTTTCCCTGGAAGTTCCAGTTGCCCCACCCTTCCCATCTGCGGCCACTCAATCCTTTGTGGTATTGTTATTTTTAGATATATGTGACAGTAGAGTGTATTTTGACATGTTAAACATATGTTAACTTCTAATTAGGATCCCATTCTTGTGGTAGTACATGATGTGGAGTTTCACTAGTGGTATATTTATATATGAACATAGGAAATTTATGTTCCATTTATTCTGCTAACTTTCCTATTCCATCCCCCCTCCCTTCCCCCTTATATTCAGGTCTGTGTATTTGGGCCAGATTAATAACCTTTACACAGACTTTGATATTTGTACTTTTTCTCTGAAAACCTTACATGGTCTTCACTAAATTAAATCTAAAGTCATCATCCCTGTTTTTTGTAATCAATCACTTTACTACTCTCCTTATAAAACAAAAGTGTGGTTTTTAATTAATAATAATTATCAATGATAGTGACTTTTTAAGTAATAACAGCTATTAGCATTTGTCATTTTACAAAACTGATTTCATAGAGGTTAATTCTACTTGCTCTTTAATTCAACCAAGATCAAAGATGTCATTTAAAATGTCACATCTCATCAGGTGAAGGCTGGTATATTAGAATATTGTGTTAGTGACACAAATACAACATAAGCATCCTGGAAAGAGAGGGCAAGGGTATGTCTGTGCATCTGTATTTATGTCACTTTTCTTGATCTTTGTGTCCCCCTCCCCAGCATATAGGCTGGTCTAACTGCCAAATCAATGTGCTCCAAAAGTGGGAAAAATGAGACTGCCCCAAGCTGACTTTTTAGGCTTTGGTTGAAAGGAAGTGAGCACTGTTGCTTCCTAACACCATAAAGCAAATGTCCAGTAGAATCCTAGTTGTTTGAGGAGAATCACTGTGCCCAGGGTGGTGGAGAGCTCAAATTGTCTACCCAGGGCTACTAGCTCATCTCTGCACTGCGGGACGACAGGTGACTAAGAGGAAGAACAAAGGAGAAGGACCAAAAGAGGTATTTTGGTTTGGACACAAGGTGTCCTCCAAAATCTCCTATGTTAATACAAGAAGTGAAATGATTATATTATGTGAGCTCTGACCTAATCAGTGGACTAATCCATTTGAAGGGTTGATTGTTTGAATGGATTACTGGGTGGTAACTGTCAGCAGGCAGGGCTTGGCTGGAGAACGGGGATCACCAGGGGGATATCTTGTGTATTATATATTTTGTCCCTGACTCCCCACCAAACACACACCCTGGCTGTCTTAAGACTAGCAACTAGGGAGCAAAGCCACTGGCTTAAGATGTCATCAGTCCAGATGGCAAAGCCTGCAGCTCCAAATGCCAGGCTCATTTCTCTGGCATGTTTCCTCACTTATGATGGAATCCACTTTGCCTATTGACAGTTTAGGATTCCAATTTGGTTTGCTCCTCATGCATGGAACTCCTTCTGTCTTCTCTCCATGTTTTCAGATTCCACTCATCTTTCAAGTTTCATCTCTTTGTCATTAATTCTCTCACCAGATAAGTGCTCATTGATCTTGCTGTCCTCTTATTTTTTACAGTGTTAGTTTAAGGGTTTTATTCAGACATAATCAGACAAAGGGAATAGAAAATGGAAAAAAGGTACAAAGCAGAGCTATAGCAAGTGTCTTATTTTTTTTAATGTAGTTTTTGTGCAGAATAAAGAACCCTAACCAATCTATACTTTGGCATTAGAATTATGTTTCCATATCAGATGAGAAAGAAACTGAGATAGGAGATTTGGGAAGAGTAGTTTGGTGGAACCAGGTTAAAGGTACTTTCAATGGGCAGAGTGAAGATTATGCATCCATATTTACTAAAGAAAGTGCTGGGAAATGCTTTTAGTGCCTATGGGTTTTACCGTTGGCTCTTCTCAGCACAGAAACACAATACAGGCTCTCCAACACTTCCTGTTACAGCATCTTCACAGCTTCTTTGAAACCACAAAGTCAATGAGATGACAAAAACTGAATGACCGTCTACTAGGTGCCAGGCTCTAGTCCACACACTAGAGAAGAATGGGAGGACACAGCCCCGCCCTGGAAGTACAGGCGAGGTTTCGTGGCTTCACCGGAGGGCTGAGAGCCACACCATAAGCACATGTGTCAGTCACTAAGATAATTGCAGATGCCTAAAAAGAGTAAACTCAAGAGTCAGCATTTACCATTTATCCCAAACATTTTACTGTTTAATCATGCTTCTTCTTAAATCAGTTGCAATTTAGTTATTGGAACAAATTGCCATGTCCCAGCCCCATATTCAGCTGCTGAGGTGCAGGGGCCATGCTAGTTGGGTGCATCCCACAGGAGCCAGGGAAACATGGCCTGTGAGTTGGCCGATATGCCAGCTAACAGGGCATATGAAATGTCAATTCTAGCTAGCTTACTAAATCTGTGATTAGTAAGAGAAATCTTTAAACCTTTAAGTTACTAGCTTGGGGCTAAGATGTAGCTCAGTGGTAGAGCACTTTCCTGGTGTACAAAAGACCCTGGGTTCAGTCCCCGATACAGGAAAAAAAAATCACTAATTTTGTTGGTTCTTGTCATTGCTACTATCTAGAATTATTGGCCAGCTTAAACAAATTCAAATTCAAAACCGTAGTTGCTTATATAATTAACATTCATCCCTTAGTTTAATTTTCAATTAAGTTTAATTCTCCATGAAGGACCTGACTGAAGAATTGTCTCCTGCATTGGCTGGACCAGTCTCAAGAGAAGAAAGAAACAGTAGGGCTTTAAACTTTCAGTTAGAAAAGGCATAACCACCAGGTTCCATTAGTCAAAGAAGTCCATGGCCAGTGGATTATGAATCAATGAATGGGCATACAGACCCTCATCAATGAGATGGGAATATGTCTCCCCTCCTAGGAAGTCATTGGGAGCCCAGAATACATGGTTCCCATGAGGAAGACACAAATAATTGATAACAGTGTAGAATCTATCACAGGACATTTATTTTCTCTGTCTGGTACCATAAATTAGTACAGGACAGATGTTGGATCTATAGAATACTTGGGACTATGTCATTAGTATATTTAAGTATATTCTAAAAGTGCACTGAAAAAAAAATTCCTTAACTCAGAAGTGTTAACCCAAGTGTCCATCTCTAAATTAGTAAAATAGAAGTAGCCTTAACTGTTATTCTCAAAAATATTACTGCAAATTTCATGCCCTTAAAATTTATCATAAATTATAAATATCTTAACAGCTTACACATTAAACATACAAATTTCCTTCCTAAAAAATGAATGTTCTATTTCTGTTTCTTTTTTGTTATATTTTATAGTCATAAAGATTAATATACATATAATATCTCATTTTCTAGACAAAATTTCTCCTGTTTTTGTATTTTATTACTTGTGTCCAATGATGTCACACAACTTATATTCAATAAGATAAGAAGACCAAAGCAAGGGATTTAGCTCACTTATTCTAGCACCTCTGTTGAATATTGTATCCTTAATCCATACCAACCTTCCCAGGTGATTGCTGACCCTGATAAGCTCTGGCTTTGGGGTCCAGCATCCTGTTTCATTAGGCATTAGCTGGTGCTCCATCCAATTTGACAAGCCAGACTGTTAACACAAGCACACAGACCTCCTGAGTGCTGGAACCTCCTCCCTCACAGTGAGCCCCTCCCAGACCTTTGTCATCAGCAGACACAGCACTTTTTAATGGAAATCTAGTGGAATCCTTCCAAATGCCCAGGAGTCCTGCAGTATATCAGGAAAACTTCAGCATGTGGTGAGAAGGACAAACTCACAAAACTCAGTGAGTTACACAGTGGAGTAAGAACATAAAAGAACAATGTCAATCTGAACTGTGGAGATGCCTATGAAAAAGCGCAGCAGAACAATTCTGGAGAAGAGATCTAAGTTAAGAAGAAAGAATATGTATGCCAAATTGCATTTGTTAATCGAGCACAAAAATGTAAAAGAATAGAAAAGGAAAGAGTTAGCAAAAAATCTTGCCTGATTTAAAATACATAAAGTTTGACCTGCAGCTAGAGGAGAGGCGATGTTGTTCAAAGTTGGAAATGCAAAACTGAACAAACAATTAAAAATTAAAAGGGAAGGAACAGGTCTCAAATGGTTCTGAGAAAGGAAATGAATGGAAACCTGCTGGTCTTTCCCAGAGCATAACTTCCAGAAAGAAGGTTTGGGAAGCAAAGGGAACTTTTAGAAGGACGGAAAATATGTTAAATGCTTATGAAAAGTGAAGCATCCCCAAGGCAGGCGGGACCCCCAGAATATATGCAGAACTTCCAGCCTCTTGGAGACAGGAGAGCAGGTTTTCCTCTCCATTTGGGAAAAGATGAAAGAGAAGTGATCAGAGCACCATGGCCACTAACCACTCATTTAGAAAAGGAGAAAAGATGGATGGACATCAGAAAGTCCCCCTGACACCCTTAAATACAGTTTATGGAATGCTTAAAGGTGTTTTATTGAAGAGACTAATGGGGATAACCAAGAAAATGACATACTTTTCTGAAAAACTGCAGTGAAAGCAGAAAAGGATGGCAGGGCACTTAATCACTTCTAGAGAAACAGGTCCCAGTGCTGCAGGGGACACAAAAGAATAGTCCTGTCCCCCACTGGATCGCAAAAGACAACCACAACCAACATGGTGACAGGAATTTTAGCAAAACTTTACCTCCCAAAATTTGTATTTTCACATATGAAGACCCACCCCAATTAATTCTCCCAAAGTGGTTTCAAGGAGGCCTGGAAGCACAGAAGTCATGATGACTCGTCAAATCCCACATCCCCAAGTCCACCCCCTGCTTTGGTGCCACCCACTTGAAGTGACACAGTGTAGATGTCATTTTAGGATCTGCTGTCTTTCCTCAGCTATTTCAAGTGTGCGTGTTCCTGGGAGAGGCACTAAATTAGAGCAATGCATCTACTTACACAGATCATGACCTACAAAGTTTAAGCAAGTGGCTGACCAGTGCCCTGGTTATTTCAAGGCCAACAGGCTGAGGTATAGGTGGAGTTAGTTTAAAATAGAACACGTCTTCTTTCAAGGTCTCCCTGTGGCCTGACACCTTCACAAAGCGAGAGTCAGGAGAGTTGTGTGGCCCCCCGCAGATGCTACCTGGACTTCAAGAGGAGGATGGCCACAGCACCTGTGTACTCAGCCTGTCAGCCCCCAGCACACCTGCCCTGCAGTAACTGCAGCCCCTCTCTACCCCGCCCAGTCAACCCCGTGGTCTCTCACCAGGGATCTGGTCTAACTGGCCCCTGGAGGTTGGCAAACTGGCCTGGTAAAGCTACTTTGCCTCATGTTTGATCCTTGCTCATGACCCTTCTTCTCGGCTAACAGGGCTGTTGTGGGATTTCTGCCCCACCCTGACACCAGCAGTCCCCAGGTCTGGAAGACAGAGTTGTATACTTACCAACCTGCACCATAAATTGAGTTTAAAATATGTTTTTAAACCATAATCCACTTTCTTACTGGAACTGCTCCCCGCAAAAGAGTCTCCCACAGACTTCCCACTAGTGAATCTGACTTCCACATTTCCTACTCATCTCTAGCCACCACTGTGCTCCTTGCCACCAGGCAGCTTTTGATCTGGCCCACTCAGACCTGCCCAAGCCTCTAGGCTGACTCTACCTCTGTCAAACTATGTATGCAAGTCAGCTTTTCATTGCTGTAATCAAAATATCTGATGAAAACAACTTAAAGGAGAAAAAGGTATTTTGTGCTCATGGTTTCACAGTCTCAGTCATGGCTGACCAATTGGCAGACTCCGTTGCTCTAGACCTGAAGTGACACAAAACATCATGGCAGAAAGGCATGAAAAAGAATGCTACTGAGCTCCTGCCACCAAGAGGCACACAGACAGAAGCAAGGATCCAGGGACAAGGTATCATTCCCAAAGGTATGCCCCCTAACCTTCTTCCACCAGCCACACTCAAACTACCTGCAATTTCCATCCAGCCGTCCATTCATATTTTTAATCCATCAAATGGATTAATCCATTGATGAGATTATGATTCTCATGATCTGATCATTTCACTTTTAAATATTCCTGTATTGGCTAACAGATGGGTTTTGGGGGGGAACCTTTATATTCAACCCATAAAGTTGTGTAAAATTTAATTAAAAGTATAGGAAACCAGCATGCCACATTTCAGGTAAAAGTATAAAATAAGACACACTCTTTGAAAATTAATTTGGCAAGTATCTAAAGGCATACTTGCTTTTCACAATTAGCCTACTTTTTATTATCATTATTATTATTATTTTGAGACAAGGTCTTGCTAAATTGCTGAGGCTGGCTTCGCACTTATAATCCTCCTGCTTCAGCCTCCCAAGCTGCTGGAATTACAGGATTGTGCCACCTCAACCCAGCTCAATTAATCCACTTCTATGAGTGTATCCTAATAGAAGGAAAAGACAGACAAGAAGAAAATATTTTGAACAAGGATGGTCTTTGTAGCAACAGCAGGGGGGAAAATGAGAGAGGGATAGAAAAGAAAGGAAAGGATGGCAGAAAGACAGAAACAAAGACAGGAAGGACAGAGAGTGCCGTAGAGGCAGACACAGAGATACAGAGACGAAGATGTGAAGAGACAACAGAGACAGAGAGAAACAGAGTCCGGCTGGTTTTCAGCTTCTCCTCCTGGTAGAATCAATCTAGAAGGACAATAAAATCCCAGCACGCCCTTGTGCAAGGGCACCCAAACTTGGAGGAGACTTACTCACACCATCATGTAATAAATAATAAGATTAAAGAAGTAATACAGGTTCTTTGCTGGCTTCTTTGTCAGAGTCAGTAGAATGAAGAAGATTGGTGTATTCATCCTCCAGTAGAAATTGCAGGAAGATTGGGTTCCAGGCACTGCAAGAGGCACAGGGGCTACAGAGATGACCCAGGCATGATGTTCTGAAGCTCACTGAGCCATCCTGATAAGGGACAAGCCCAACCTAGATACATTCCACTGATGACAGTCCTCAGTCCTCAGCCATGCAGATGTGCGTAGACCTCCTCGTCCAGCCACTTGTGATGGGCCCAAAGCTGCCTTGCTGAGGATTACCTGCCTGCTCCCCTCCACTCCAGATCTCTTGGGTCCCTAATGCCCCTCACTGTCAGCATCTCTGCCAATCTCCTGCCATTGGACTCCCAAGAAAAAGCCTGTGACATTGCAATGATCAGTCTTCAGATTACAAACTCCCAGGGAGTCAAGGAATCTTCATCACAAAAAAAGCAGTGGGGACCAGGAGGGGCAGAGCTGCCCTGACTGCAGCTAGTTGGGCGCTCAGCAACCATGACGCTCTCCCACTCCAGCTGATGAGGGCTTGCACTGGACAGTAAAGGAAGCCAATTCTAGTCAAGGAAAAGCAACCAAGAGCCACTGCCTGAGTGTCTGTTCTCGAGTCCAGCTGCTGGGAAGCCTCATCACTCACCCACTCTTGGCTTTCACCAGCTGCCCAGCAGCATTCTGTATTTTCTGAGTGGGCAAAAAAGAAATGGGGCCCACGGAAAATCACAGCTATGGAACCAATGCCTCTTGACTATGCCTTGTAGGTCATCCAGCCTTATGACCATGAGTACGGGGGCCTACGGAGTGAAAGCAGAAACAAATCTGCCTCTATGCTTAAGTTGGGTACATTTGAGTTCAAGTACTGGCTAGGTGTGCGCATTTGCTCTGTGACTGTATGGAATGCTTGCTTTTCGATAAAAAAGACCAAAGAACTCTGAATTTCAGAGCTAGATTGGCCAGTTTCAAATCCCAGCTCTGCCACCAGCTCTGTAATTTTTGAAAGTTACCTAACCTCTCTGCCCTCAGTTTCCTCATCTGTAAAATAGGAATAATGGCAAGTATCTATCTGAAAAGGCTATATGAAAATAATTGAGTCCACAAATATGAGGAGCTGAGAAGTATCTGCTCACTGTAAACAGAAGCAGCAAAGAGATGACCGAGAAAGTGCCCCATTCAAAAGCCTTGATACTCTATTCTCTAGTTAAGCAAAGGTGTACCCACTAAAAAGCCACATTGATCAAGATTCAATAGTGGCAGGCAAATATCAGATTCCTTAACAAATTTTAACTGTAGACAATGACTGTTTTATTGGTGAAGTGAATCTGAGGGATTTGTTGTTAATGGAAAATTACAAAAATAGAATCAGTCTGAAGAATTTGAGGAGGATGGGGACTCAGCCGCTGTCTTCCCCTGAAGGCCATTGATCAACAATATACACAGCCCTTCAGAAAGAATCAGTGAAGAAAACATCAAATACTCAAGATGTGTGTACACTTCTAAAAATCCTACATGGTTTGCATGTTTCAGCTAATAATTCATTAAGATGGATTATGTTGAGCATTTTTCAGAACCTATTTTGCAGCTCTCCTGTCTAAATCCATCCCTTTGTGATAAATGCTTTACACTTGGGTCATTTTTGCAAACCACATTTGGTGTCTTGCTCCCCACGTGAAGATTAAAAGTGCATATTAGCATGAATCTGATCATATAGCTGACACCATGTCTGTCTCTGCTACTTGTAACAGTGGGATTTACATCTTTGACTTCTATTTCATCACAATTCAACAATATATTCAATGTCACTCCAAGAAAAGCCTGCTCAATGGTGTTATAGTGGTATCATTCCTTCCTTCAGACAGATTACAGTCCAGAAGGTGATGTGGTGCTACAGAAAGGAAGTCAGCTAAAGATAAAGCTTTTAAACCAGGTTGGCATCCAATGAGCAAATCATCTCCATAAGCATCAGGTTCTCCACCAAGGACACAGAAGTATAAATACTAATAGTGACTAATTGTGATGATTCAAGACAGTAGTTGTACATAATCTTTTAATTACCCCACCAGTGGAAGATATTATAACTTATCCCATTTGAGAGCTGGGGTTTCCTTGTCCTTTGAGATCTGAACAAGATTAGCTGGACTCTCCCATGCTCTGTGAG
>CM053410.1:7876750-7945520 GCA_028644305.1 Xerus rutilus
GCTATCTCTGGGCTGCTGAAGTCTAAAGCTTCAACCTCTGTCCTGCATGGTGGAGAGTGGAAGAAGGGCACCTTTGCCTTCAAGAGCCTATGCTTGCTTTGTGTCAAACAGAAAGAGGGCAGAAAGCTCTTCCTCTATCTGCTTCTTCTCGATTGCCTTCATCTCACAATATTTGGGGCAGCTTATTCTGTTTTCTCAGCTTTTCTTATTGTAGATTATCTGTAAAGGCAACAGAAGTATCAACAGTACAACTAGATGAAAAGCATTGATCAGAACTCGAATCAAATGTGTGATTCAGTCGTGGCATCTCTGAGCCCAGGAAAGAGTTGCCTGTGAGCCAGAGCAGTTGACCAGGCAGTCAGTGTTCTCAGAAGCTCCCTTTGGAAGACCAGCGCAGAAACTCAAGTTCTTCGCACACATTTGCCTGTACTTCCTTTGTGAAAGAAAACGACCCTTAGCTAAAATGTAGACTTCACAGTGCAAGAAAAACAACATCTGGAGCCATTGCCAGAAGCAACATAGGCCTAGGCAGTCTGAGGTTGTCCAGTGGGGATCAACCCATGAGATCTGGCACATACTCTGCGAGCAGCCACCAGCAACATATGTTTACATGCTAATGAACGTCAGGCTTATTTAGAATAAATTTGCATCCATCAAAGTCGACTGAACAGAATGTATTTTTGTGTGTAAATGGCCCCTGGGATTCTGGGGAAGAACTTCAAGTACATTACCCATTCAACTTCCAAGTCATCGTAGCAGGGAAAATGCGGAGAACATGAAAAGACTGAGCTGGAAATGACTTGTTCTTGCAGATCCCGGAAGCAGTTTTGGGATTATACCAAGGCTCCTTCCTGACAGTTGTTTTAGAGGATGAGGAAGA
Source organism: Xerus rutilus (assembly GCA_028644305.1). NCBI lineage: Eukaryota > Metazoa > Chordata > Mammalia > Rodentia > Sciuridae > Xerus > Xerus rutilus. The sequence goes on from CM053410.1 coordinate 7,877,631, forward strand.
GTGGGAGCAGGTGAGTCTTGAGGAGTAGACCTTTTTTTTTCTAAGGAAGGATTGAGGGTGCTCCTGTAAGCACCTGGGTCAAGTTTCCAACTTTGTTTCTGCTTATGTGGAGCAAGTCCTTCTATGGATCTCAGTTTCCTCATTTGTAAGTGGAATGTTTAATCAGATGAGTTTTAAGTCACTGTATAACTCATGTATTCAACGTCAGTGTAAATACACCGTGGCATTTTAACAAGTCATAGAGAGCGTTAGGCGTATCCCAGAGTCTTTTAAGGTGACCCACATAGGGGACAGTAAAAGAAGTCACTGACAGCATTCCTGAGTGATGGGTGGGGAGGCCCCCACCACCACCACCACCTTCAGCAAGAGAAGGCCTCAGTGAGTCAGGGAGGAAGAGCCCGTCAGTAAAGGATGGTGTGAGTGGGAGGAAGGGGGCACCAAGATGGCCTCTCCTTCTTCTACCCTTCACCCCTCACCATCCACCTGTGAAAGACCCCAACCACAGCCCTAGGCGAGGCAGCCAGGTAGCCTCTCAGATCCAGGGACAGGGACAACACAGGATGCTCCAAAAAGTGGCTTGTCTTCCTTTCACCTTCAACACACAGTGCACTGGAAGAATTTTGAAATATCTGAAAACACATTCAGGGAACCCATATCTCCTCAACCAGACCTTGCATGTGATTTCGTCCCTTATAGCACTCAGGACTGAGGTCAGGGATCACAGTGGGGTGGAGTGGGCCTGCTCTGCAAGGTCCCTCCCCCTCCAGCCTACAGGGCCCGGTGTCTCCTCCCATCGTGGCTACTCCCTGACTTTCATCCCCTCACTCCGTTTTTATAAGCAACTACTGTATTACAAGCAGGGACAGTGCAGGCCACTTAGAACTTTGGGCACATTGGAGAAGGCCAGTCAGCTTCAAGAAAGTTAATAACTCTCTCTGGAACTGGCATGAGCCTCAGTGATGTGGATTGCGAGACCTTGTCTTCTGTGAGCTGATTTGTGTCTCCCAAATTCCTATGTTGAAGTTCTAACACCAGAACCTCCGAATGTGACCGCATTGGGAAAAAGAGTCTTTACAGAGGTAATCAGTGTAAATGAGGTCATTTGGTTGGGTCCAACCCAACACGACTAGTATCTTTTTGAGAAGAGAGATTAGGACATAAGGAGGAGATTAGGACACAACACACACAAAAGAAGACCATGTGAAGACACAGAGAGAAGACAGCCATCTCCAAGCCCAGGAGAGAGGCCTCAGGAAAAGAACAACCCTGCCCACATCTTGAGCTCAGCCTCCAAAACTGTGAGACAATGAGTCTCTGTTCTTTAGGCCCCAAACTGCGGTACCTTGTATGGTAGCCCAGCAAGGGTGATTCACCATGCTCAGAAATTCCATTTGCTAATTTTCATCTTCTGGTAGTGCTTCAGGTGACCCCTGGAAGACTTGGATGTGACTGCTTGTTAGAGAGGGAGCTGGTGGTGTAAGAAAGACTTACACAGACGTGATCAGACACTTGAGGGACACAAGGAATCAGAGGAAGAGCCCAACACTCTGTAGTTTAGATTGCTATGTGCTTACTTTGTGAACAAATATTCACTTTGAGTTTGTCCCTTCTGTTGCCTAACATGGTTTTGTCTGGGGGTGTTACATATCTAGATTCAAGTCATTTTCTTTTTCCACCAGTAGTGTGTGGTTCTGACTCTTAGTTCAACTCCCCCTCATAATTCCATCCAAATAGCAAACTTCCATGACTTTCTAGTCAAGGTGCTTATATTCTCTCTATTTCAACCACTGAGGGTCTCTGAGTGTTTCCCTTATATTACAAACGTAATATAAGTATTTCTGCTTATTTGTTGCTTAGTTTCTTTGGTTGATGCAAAGTTTTCCCTATTATAATCTAAAAAGAAGGGACCATGTCTAATTTGTCACCAGGAAGCCCAGGCCCCTAACTCAATGCCATCACACAGGGGTTAATAATTATTTGTTATGTTTGTTAAACAAGTAAATGGAAGCTGTCTTTTAGAAAGTGAGTAGTTTGACATTCCAATATAAAGACTATCAACTTGCTAATACTTGCTCATACTTCATCTAAATAAGTAAAGGAAGCACTTGATTAGTTACAGATTTCATTGGATGTCACTGAGTATATGAACATTAGCAGGCACTCTCCACGGGTGCCTCTTGTTTGGGCTTCTGTCTTTGTGATTGAAAATGTCCACCTTCTTCTCCCTCTGTGCAATGTTTCAGAGCTCAGATTTCATTTTCGTACCCACAATTAGTAAGATTCACATTCTAGAAGAAAGCTAAATTGTTCATTTGTGTTAACTCAGCACTAGGGACCCATAACCTCACTGAGAGAAGGCAAAGCTACATTTAGCCTTTCAGAATGAGCCCTCAGCTGCTGCCTACAGAACAGCCTACACCTTAGGGATCCAAGCCTCAATATCTTATTTAAACACACAGAAATTTCAGAAAAGTCACCCATCCCAACTAGACATATGAAAATATAATGCCATTTTAACACTTAAATCTTGGAGGGGAAATAAAGAAAAAAATAGATAGATGATAAGTAAATCCATCAACTAATCTCAATTTTCACTTGATTCCAAGACTCAAATTTAAGAAAATTTAGCTCACTAAATCAAGCTTAAAAGCATAGCCGACAGGGACCTTCTGTTTTCACCCCATTGCCTCCATTTATACAATAATTTGGATATGCATATGTATAAGCCTCCATGCCTTGGAATGAGTATTAGCTCATTTTGACACCTTTGAAGGATTGTGTATACCAAGGCTTAAGGATGTAAAACTCTACAACATTGTCTTCTTTATCCAAAATGGATGATTTCAAAAGAAACTTTGCTAAGATTGCTGCTCTGTCTATATAGTAACTAGGGATAGTTTTCTCTGATAAACATAGTTTTTGTTTCCATACTCTTAAGCAATTGAGTTTGTTCCTTTATCTGAAATTGCAAAACACTGAACTCTAATCTTGGAAATTAAGTATATTTAAGTGTAATTTAATTTTAAAAGACAAAGGAAGGAAGAAGAAGATGAGAAACATAGGGAAGAAGGAAGGAAAGTCAGTAGGCTCCTGGGAGTCCTGCTCTGCAATGCCAAATCTACTGAAAACGCAGTTCTGCGCATGGTCAATGTCTGAGATGAGAAGCGAGCTCTACAGTTGGAACCTGTAAATGATGGTCCTGTATATTTCATCGGCAAGTTGTAAAGCCATTTGCACAGTTCCAAGGCCAGGACTTTCTGCCTGTGAGCCAAGTCATGCCTCATGAGCTTCCCCACTCAGCCCAGAGTGGGGGAGGTGCATTTGGATAGGGCAGGAAGACAGATGAGGTAAATAAGCAGAGGAGCCTCTGTCCCCTGTGCCTGTGGGAATGAGCTGGCCACCAGGACCAGGTAGCCATGTAAAAATGTCCTTCATATCTGGATTAAAATTGGCTAGAACTCTCAAATCAAATCAACGTAGCAGGCAGATGTGTAATTCTACACTAACACAGGTACATGGAAGGATTTAAATTCTGTCACAACAACACACACATGCACCCCTTGTCAGATTGCCCATAATGATACCTTGGAAGGGCATTTGCCTAAAAGTGATTACAACCAAACCAAGGAGGCTGAAGGATCCTGCAATCACTGCTGAGCGGGACGCATGTCACTTTGCATCAATCGGCATGATGAATCTTTTACATAATGTGAATCGCTGTCTAATTGTGACGCTGATTGCACCTACCATCTTCAGCATGCTCAAAGCTCCCCCAGTCATTGGAGAAGTAAGGGAATGAGAAGAAAATTACAAAGAATTGAGCTTTTATATGCTATGAAAGGAAAAGAAAACTATCACTCAGGAAATCAAAGTGGATAAATCTGATGGATAAAGGAAGAGAACACCCCTGAGGCTGAAGGTAAGTGTAAGGTGCAACATGACAGAGAAGCAAAGCCACCAGAAATGCATCTTAGCCATCCACTCACATACAACCTTCCTAGAGGTCATGCCTGCTAAGTGACACTGAACAAAGGCCACAACACAGATATAAGTGACCAGGAAACCTGGATTTAAACCACTGATCCTCAGTGGATTTAAGCCACTGTCCTTATCTTGCCTTTTTGTCTAGATAAAGGGGATTTCATAAGGTACCCAGCACAAACATGAATGGTCTACACTAAACAAATGTTAATTACAATACTGTCCCTTCTTAAAAAGTAAATCTGCTTATGAACTGAGGAGTCAGAGAATCAAACACGAGTCCACAATGCATCTCTTAATCGTGCAAACTCCAATTCCTTGGCTTCATCCCTCCCACCTCCTATGCTGTTTAGTACACCTGGTACTTCACCTGAGATCAGCCTCATCAGAGGCACAGATGGTGAGTACCCCTGAGCTCTAATGTGAGACGGGAAAGGCTTATCTACAACAAAACCTAGACTCACCAGGGTCAGTTTGAGCAACAGCAACTATCTGCTCTTGTAACATATCTACATATTTGTCTTTATCTTAGAAGACATCCAAAAGCAAAAGCAGTTACCTGGAAGGAAAACAACTCCACAAAGCAACCTGGCCGAACATCTTACCATAGAATGCCTTCTGTTGGGAGGTCATGACTGGTAGCAAGACATCCCTAGTGATTCAGATTGTGATTCAGATTGTGTCCTAAAGCTAAGGACAAAGTGTACAGGTAGGTAGGGTGCCATAATAAATGATTTGAGGCCACTGGATGCCATGGAGAGGTGCTATGTTTGCCACATGGTTCACCTGGAGATGGTGACTCCCAGGTCCCTTAAAGGAAGGAGTCCTCTCCAGCTGCAAAGGGGGCAGGATGGAGGCGCCAGGCAATCCTCCAGTGATGAGCTCCATTGGAATATCCAGGGAAGCCACAACAGGTGACCAAATCCCTACCACACACTGGGAACACTGGCTGGCAGCTTCACCCATGATTCCTCATGAGTGAGCTGAGATTTGTTCAGGCCTCATTGCCATTTCTCCCTGTTCTCCTCCCTCCACCAACCTTTCATGGTATTCATCCCAATCTCAGCTTCTAGCTACAACAGCCAATAATCAATGTTACTTTGCAGTTTTGACTGTTTCTCTACAGGAGGCTAAATGGGAAATAATTAAAACAGCCAGACCCTGTCTCCATGATAGTAACAAGCCGGAAAGAGGCTCATGAAAATGTGAATCAGTCGGGCACGGTGGCGCAAGCCTGTAGTCCCAGCACTTAGGGAGGCTGAGACAGGAGAATCACGAGTTCAAAGCCAGCCTCAGCGGCAGTGAGGCGCTAAGCAACTCAGTGAGACCCTGTCTCTACATAAAACACAAAATAGGGCTGGGGATGTGGCTCAGTGGTCTAGTGCCCCTGAGTTCAATCTCTAGTACAAAAAAAAAAAGAAAATGTGAATCTAAGTTCCCATCCAATAGCAGAATTTGGCCAGCATTTTATGGCTGACATTGCACTTGACACAACTCATAGTCAATGGTCTATAGGGACAAGCAACAGAGGCTGGAAAATAAATCTGAGTGGCCACTGGATTTAAAGGAAGCATTCAAAACCATCTTCTTATTATGGCATACAGTCTATTGATCTAAGTCTGGGGAAAAAAAAAAAAGCTGGGGCTGGGGTTGAGGCTCAGTGGTAGATTAGTTGCCTAGCATGCATGGGGCACTGGGTTCGAGCTCAGCACCACATAAAAATAAATAAATAAAATAAAAGGTATTGTGTCCATCTACAACTAAAAATATTTTTAAAAAAATAAGCTGGAACATGATAGCAGCAATTTTCTTACAAAGGAGTGAAGTTCCACATCCATTCATGGACCACCTATGTGAACAGGCGGGAATACATGCAGGATGCCCATGCCAAGGCCCAATGTCCACTATATATGTGGGCAGATTTTCTTACCACCAGGATAACATGAAATAGATATTTAAATGATGTCCTGTGACTCCTTCCTATTTGAATTTTTAAAATAAAAATATTGCCCCATTTGTATTTTCATTGTTGCTGAGTTATGCATCTTTTCATATATTTTATGTATTTGGAGGAAAAGTAACTGCTGTGATTTGGATGCAAGGTGTCCTCCAAAAAGCTCATGTAAAGTAATGCAAGAATGTTCAGAAGTGAGATGATTAAATTATAAAAGCTTGCAAATGAGGAATTTCAGTGGATTTCTGGGTGGTCATTGCAGGCAGATGGGCATGGCTGGAGAAAGTAGCTCACTGAGTAGGTGCCCTGGGGATTACATCTTGTCCCTGCTCCTCTCTGCTTTCCTCTACCAGACCCTTCCATCAAATTGTTCTGCCTCACTCAGGCCCAGAGCAATGGAGCCACCAGACCATGGACTGAATCTCTCAAACCCTGTCCCCAAAATGCTTTTCCTCCTCTACATTGTTCTTGTCAGTTATTTTGGTCACAGTGATAAAAAGTTGATGAACACAATGACCATTGCCTGGTTCTCCTTTAAGGGAGCCACTGTCTGCATATTTAAGCCATGCCTCATTTTTCCCTGATTCTACCACTTCTTGTGAAAAATATAATGCTTGTGTTCGGGTGCACCTAAAAAGAGAAAACACAAAACACAGAAATTATTCTGAGACTCGTTGAAACTGAGAAAAACCTGAGTTCTTTTTAGATTAAAAAAAAATCCCTGCATGTTAACATGCTTTTAAAAACAGTAAGTCATCTATTGATTCTATTGGCATTAAGGAATTAGGGTTTAACAGAGTGCTTAAATGTGTCTTTACCACAGATAACAATGGGAAGAACTTGGCTAGTTTACTTGGGGCAAATGTGGTTAACTTCTCATGTTTTAGCTTCATTTCCCCAACGACTGAGCAAAATAAAGGCATAGCCACACCCTCATGTTCTCTGAAAAAAAAAAGCTTTCTCACTTTTTCCAAATCTTCAACTTCTCTTTCCTTTTTGTTTAACAATTCCTTCAATATCTCTCTCCTCTTGTGTGGCACTATTAGTGGTAAGGAGAAACCCAGCCATTTCTTCAACACCTTACTTAGAGGTCTCTTCAGCTAAATATCTAAGTTCATCCTTCAAAAGTTCTACCATCCACAGACAGGAGAACATGCTTGAGCCAACTTCTTTGTCCCTGGACAGTCATTCTTCCAATTTCCAATAACCACATTTCTTCTGAGACCACATTTGTACCAACATCACATTCATAGAAATATATGCACTTTTTTTTTTTGCATCAGGTATTGAACTCAGTGGTACTTGACCACTGAGCCACATCTCCAGCCCTACTTTGTGTTTTATGTAGAAACAGGGTCTCACTGAGTTGCTTAGCACCTCGCCATTGCTAAGGATGGCTTTGACCTTGCAATTCTCCTGTCTCAGCCTCCCAAAGTGCTGGGATTACAGGCGTGAGCCACCATGCCCGGCTGAAATATATGTATTCTTTAACATGATGGAAACTTTTCTCTTTCTGAGCCTTCAACCAAATTGCTTTTAACATCCATATTTCTACAAGCAATCCCTTCACAGCAGTCTAGACATTTTCCACCATGTACCTCAAAATTTTTCCAACCTCTACCTATTACCCAGCTTCAAAGCTGCTTCCACGTTTTAAGATATTTTTTTTTACAGCAGAGTCCCATATCCCAGTACCAAACTTTGTGTTAGTCTACTCAGTCTACCATTGAGTTACTAAATAAAGGGACATTTATGTTTTAAAGTTATGGAGGTAGAAAGGCCAAGGTCAAGGTACCAAAATGGTCGGTTTCTGATTTATAGATGGTCATCTTCTTGCTGTCTCCTCACATGGTATAGAGAGGACAAGAGCTCTCAGGTCTGACCCTAATGCAGTCAGAATAGGCGCCCATTCTATGACTCTATTTAGCACTACTTACTTCCTCACTACAAATACAGCCACATTGGGGAGGGATAAAATTTCAACATATGAACTGGGCAGGGGGACACAGGCACTTAACCATTATAGTCCACTAGCTGTGTCTTGGACACATCAGCTAATACCTCTGAATATCTGTCAGTAATGCTGCTCTGTCTTTTCCCCCAAAGGCTTTCTATGAGTATCAAATTAAATATAAATGAAGATGCTTTTGCAAACTATTAGAAACTGTTCAAACATCAGCTAAAGAAGAAAAAAGAATGTGAGATGGAAATTCAATGTAAAGAGTGTAAAACATCCCATACTAAAATCATTTATTAGCTGTAATTTTTCTGCACTTCTCTTTTTAAAGGAAAAAAATAAAAAAGCAAGTGACAATAAAAGAGAAATCACATTTTTGTAAAGAATCTAGGGTAACAGCATGAATTCTCCTTGGTCAATTTCACACATTTCCTACCAGACAATGAAAAATGAGGTCAGACTCTCATTGAAATTGTAACAATAACAACAAGTTTCACTAGGTTGACGGTGGACAGAACCGTTTGTAAAGAGTTTTGCAACCTAGATTGAGTTCAGAGGCTGCTTCTGTCTAATGAGGACATACACCTTGACATCTCACACCTTCAAAGTTCTCATGAGATTCAGTTAAATCTAGCTAAACTGTGTTACTATGTGTCCTATGAAAGAAAAAAAACCATTTATCTATGTTAACAAACACACTTTCTGTTTTCAACAGAGGCTGCTTCTTAGATAGCCCCCTACTGGTCCAAGGATGCCTTCCATTATCATCATTACTTATGCAGCTAGAATATATCAGGACTGTTCTTATTCCTGGGAGTCCATCTTTCCAACTCTAGAGACAAATTCTGATAGATCAGAGATGAGGAAGGAAACGATTATTCAACACTAGATTCTAGGAACATGGGGTAAGCAACTCAGTGAGATTATCGTTCCATAGACAATAAAGCAGAACAAATGCTATAAAGTTAGGCACAGATATACAGGATGTACTGTGAGCTCCCTCAAATTCGGGCAAATTGTCTGTCTATCCAGTACTTGTTCTCTCCCAGTCAAACTTAGAGAAATTGTGTCCTTGTTGAGATTGTCATTTTCACTAACATAGAACAGTGTTTTTCTTTAAGAGAAAGTGATTGAAGTAAGAACCTGAAAAAAAAGTCCATCTCTTCTTATTTTTCAAATTTCATAGTATTCGCTAGAAAGCTAAATGATCTGAGGTTTTCAGCTTGGGGCGAGCATGGTAGATGGTCTCACAACAGGAAAGAGGAAAGAGAAAGACCGGCACGGTGGCGCACGCCTGTAATCCCAGCACTTTGGGAGGCTGAAACAGGAGAATCGTGAGTTCAAAGCCAGCCTCAGCAACAGTGAGGCACTAAGCAACTCAGTGAGACCCTGCCTCTACATAAAACACAAAATAGGGCTGGGGGTGTGGCTTAGTGATTGAGTACCTCTGAGTTCAATCCCTGGTACCAAAAAAAAGAGGAAAGAGAATCCTACAGAAACACAATGCCTCCTGGGTGGGACAAAGATTCAATCCTTGGATAGTAAATCCTCCCTCTGGGACATCCCATTTTCAGATATAGAGGGTGAAGAAGAAAGTGGAGGAATTGTGAAATTTCTTCAATCCTATAGAGAATTTAATGATTTCTACCCCTCAGCTGCCATGCAAACTCCCCCACCCCACCTTACAAGAGTATATTGTGAAAAGGAAGAAACAAGGAAGAAAGGAAAGAGTAGAGGTGGGAAGGGGAGAGGGAAAGAGAGAAGGAGGGAGGGACGGAGGGCGGGCGGGCGGGAAGGAGGAGGGTAGGCAGGCCAGCCTGAGGAAGAGTGTTCCCGCATAGGTGGCCTCTTCTTGCTCCTGCCCCTCAGAGGGTCCCATGTCCTTGGAAGGAAAAACCATCTACACAACCCCGACCTCCCTGAGTTCCAGTAGCTCATTGTTTCTGATTTGCTGCTTGAGAGCCCAAAGGCTTAGCACACTCCGTGAGAAAGTTGTGAAAGAGGGAAGGATTTGTGGAAAGACATCATAAGACTCTATGTGACTTCTGGGACTCTCAGCCCATTTTTTTTCTCATTGGCAAAAGTGTCTGAAGAAAAGCAACTATAAGACAGGAGAGAGGGCTCTAACCCACATTGAAAACCAATTTCCTAAGTCCTCAATCACCTCAAGCTTCCCAAATGTGGCCTGGGCTCCCTAGAACATGCTGGAGATGGGCAAACTGAGGGACATGCTCAACACAGGGAGGCTAATAAGAGAGGCCAAGGAATGTCAGACTCCACCCATACTGACGGTTGTCCGCTGGGTTTGGGGTGAGGCCTAGCCTGGGGACTCCAAAAGATCACTGTCATTGTGATGAATTACATTTTCGTACACTATTTTTTAAAATCAAAATTAATACAAAAAATTGATTAAAAAATAAAAATTTTCAAAAAAGTCCAACGGTGCTGGGCTGAGCCAAATTGGGGCCTATGGCAAAAACAATGTGCTCCCAATACACATGCTTTTATGAATTGTATAATAGTTGATTTTTTTTCTGTAACATAAAGCTCATTGGACAATTTTTAAAATGGTATGTTAAACTCATAGCATTTTTCCAGTTAAAAGAGTTCATTTTTATCAAATCAAAGTTTATTATAATCTTACTTTCTGATCTTGATGGAAACAGACTCATCAATAATATTTTTTGAATCTACTTCTTTTCTTATATTATTGCCATGTTTGACAGTTTCTCTGGATCAGTTAGCAATCTTAAAATGTTTAATTGACATTAATTTAATGAAATTTCTTCTAAGGACACTACATTGACTCAGATCGTTAAAATACATCCTCAAGGACACTTTCAGATTGGGATAAAATGTCACTAAGCAAAGTTTGAAAATAACTATGGGAAGCAAGAAAGATGTGGATTATGTATTACCAATTCTTGATATTGCAGGCTTCTTAAAATCAACGATTTTAAATGAAATATGTCCAGAGCATAAATCATCAGAACATTTCAGAGTTTAGTCAGAGGCTGCTTTTTGAAAATCAGGTATATTCATGCAGAATAATGTTTTTTGGTTAAAAATTCAAAATTAGAAGACAGTTTATTTGATTTTGCATTTCTCCATTTCAAGTGTTAAATTAGACCATTTATAATCTCCTAAATTTCCCTTCTATATTCACTTTTCCCATAATAATTAATACTCTCATCCAATGATTCAAACATTTCCATTTTCTTTACCTTTCCTTTTCATTCATTTTCAAATTCATGAGGAATATTCATGGGGTTTTTTTTGCTAATGCTTTGAATCCGTCCAACAGAATTTCAAAGGTACTTTCTCTCATTTGCTTTAATACGTAGGCTCAGTTAAAAGCAAGATGAAGACAGAAAGGGGCCAATTCTGGAAATGTGATTGTTGACTTTGCTTCCTTTGAAGGCAATAAGGAAGAGTTTTAATAAATTCTGATGTGGGTATAAATGTTTTCTTTCAAAGGAATGTTGTCAGCTTTTATACTGCTGCTTTTTAATTTTCAATATTTATTCCCCCACTTTAATGTTATGGAGAAAGAACTAACCATTGAAAGCTGCATTGACAGGGTACAATCACCCATGTGTATTTCAGGGATTGATTCCAGTACCCCACAGATACCAAAATCCACAGATGCTCATGTCCTTTATATGAAATGGTGTAGAACTTTATTTAGTGTTTATATAAAACCTCTGCACATCCTCCCACATGTAAATCAAATCCAGATTACTTATAATATCTGAGACATTGTAAAGACTATGTAAAAGTTCATGTTGTATTATTTAGGGAATAATTGCAAAAGGAAAAGTCCATGCATGTTCAGCAAGAATGCATTTTTGAAAGGGGTAAATAATTTTGATCTGTGATTAGTTAAAAGGACAGATGAGTCTACGCATATGGAAGACCCTACCTTTCCTATCACCTCAGGCTACACGATGGCCCATCAAGGTACCCCAGCCATCATTAGTGATGTGCACAGGCCTTGACTCTGAGGCTTGAAGCTTCTGTGTCTTGGGTGAAGGTTGGAGCTTGTGGTACATAAACCAAATGTCCCTCTTCTCTGCAGCCATTATAGAGTGCCACAGCTGCTGGACTCTGCTCTTTCTCTTCTCTTCTTTGTCTCCCTCTCCACCCACCCCATCCTACAAATAGCAAAGCAGTGAGGACAGAGTGTCTAGAGGAGAGTAGGAGTATAAATTCCTGCATTTCCTTTAGATGAAGTCATCCTGTCTTATGAGATGGTGGTCATGGACTTCAGAGCCTGCCTCCTGGCCTCCTGGCTCAGTTCTGCACCTTTATTTCCCTGTGGCCTTTGGTGCCCTAGTTTTCACATCATTAAGATAATAAAATCCTTGACTCACAGGGTTGCCCTGAGGATTAAAGGAACACACTTTCAACAAGTTACTAGCACATATGGGCCCCGTGTAACTCTGAGCCATTCCTGTCATTGTGGCTACAACTGCAGGCAGGGAGTACTCCTGTGCTTCACACACCTGTCAGCCTCAGCTGCACCTGCCTGAGGTTGAGGCACTCAGCCTTCTCACCAGCCAGTAGATGGCCTCTTACTGCTTCACAGTTGCTACCAGAGGCAGGAGATGCGTCCACCAGAGACAAGAGATATCACTGATCATGGTTCAGTGAGGGCCTTGCATTGGCACATCTGTGTAGGTCCCTTGCCAAGTCCCAGGGGTAAAACTGGTATAGTGGATGGTGAATCATGGCTGGGGCCCTGAGATTAGGAATCCACTGTTTTTACAGCAGGTAGTAACCAAGTTTCTCATTTTCTAGGCACAAAAGGGAGTCATTACCTCATCTCTCAAAGTGACTAGCTGCAGAAACAATGCTAAAAACTGGCCTTGAGAATACAGTGGCCAGGGCCTAGGAGTTTTGGCATGCCAAGTAGGACATTTGGGAGCACAGGAGAGCCACACAAGGCTGCCCTTCCTGCATGTTCACTGCCCATCATGTTCTACTCAGTGGTCTCTACTGTCCCTGGGCATCCAGGGCTCTCATAATGTAAGGAGGGTTAAAGTAATGGTTTTTCAAATCTGAAGGATTGACTAATAACTGTGGAATGAATCTCTAATGGTGTAGTTTCATGCCTCATGACCTGTGAGGGAAAGAGAAGTTTACTGGACCATTTCTCAAGTCTAATCCTTTATGAATTAATGAAGAGAAAAGATACTGAATGATCTGGGGAGGGCTTGGGTGTGGTGAGGACCGGAGAGAGCACAGCTCAAGTTGTATTAGTTTCCCTAGAGCTGCTGCAACAAATTGCCATGCACTGGCAGGCTCAAAACCACAGACGTTTAGCCTCAGGCAGTTCTGGAATCTGGAAGTCCAAAATCAAGGCTTCCTTCTGGAAGCCTCCAGAAAGACTCTTCTCCTTGACTTTCAGATGCATCCTTCCAATCTCTACCTCCATCCTCACTGATCGTTCTGCCCTACGTTTTTCTGTCTTTTCACCTTTTCTATTTGTTTTAAGAACATCTGTTATTAGATTTAGCATCCACCCTGATCTGACATAAGCTTATTTTAAGATCCTTACCTTGGTTACATCTACAAAGACATTTTATTCCACAGAAAGTGGAATTCTGAGGCTCTAATGGACATATTCTCTGGAGACCACTGTTCATCCCACTGTGTTTGACAACCAATCTAGAAGCCTGAGTGACACAAACCAGTCCATGAAGGGACACAACTCATAATTCCTCTTCCATCCCCATCATCAAGCCATAGAGAGGTCCAACCATGGACAGATCCCCGGCTGGATGTTGGTCAAGATGTAAAGGAGGACTGATCCATATGAGGAAAACCCTTTGACAAGAAACCACCAGTCCAGTCCACCACCATCTCAGCTACTTCCTCAACTTTCTTGCCGAGGGCCCAGTTAGCCCTCAGTTCTTCTAGATACAGCTTCATTACTTCCCTGGGATAGTCCAAAATGATGCCAGTAAGAAAAAACAAATATAGTTAGTAAGAACCCAATTTCAGTCATGATTATAGGGTAACATGTGAAGGTTTTGTAAGGTGCTTACCCAGAATGAAGGCTCAGCTCATCTTAACACATCAGGTTATATATTTGCTGTGTGATTGATAAACACACACTAGCAATTATTTCAAAATGGTCATAAGGCACCTTGCTCTGTCCCTCACTCTCCCTATCCCAGGGAACACATCTGGCAGATCAGAGGCAAGACCACAACCACAACTTTGCAAGTGATGAGCTGTCTTTTCCTGAGCAGATTCTTAACTACCAGCCCTCAGAAGTCAGATGTTCACACATATCACAAAAGTCTGTGTCTTCCTCATCCCAAGTTAAATAGCAGGGAGGCCCGTGTTAAGGTACCAAGGGAGTTCAGTCCACACCTCACAAAGCTTGCCTGCGTCTCTACCCTTTGGGCTGATCTGCTTCTCTGCTCCCTTGCTATAGTAGGGCATTGTCAACTCTGATGTTTTTGAGTGACAATGGTCCAGTTCTAGCCTTCAAGTCCCCACCAAGGAAGCACTTACACCATGGTGAGAGCAACAGGGCTATAGCTGGTAGAAGATACCTTTGGGTGAAAGAGTAGCTAAAACGTGAACCACAATCACTGACAAGTATGGCACAGGGGAGCAAAGCCAAGTCAGCACACAGCCATGATGGAGTTAAAGCCCAAATGTGTACTGTCAGCATAAAGAGCCTCCTGTCCCCTTTGAGACATAAATAGAAATGACCACTGGAACAAATTAGCAAGCCACCTTAGAGGGTGTGCTGCTTCCCCAAGTGAACTTAGGACCATATGCATGCAATAGAAAATTATCCACCAAGTGACTGATGCCGCCACCAATTCCTATGATATCATCACCAATTCCTATAACAATGCCACCAATTCCAAAGGGCAAATTTCCTGGAAAATAATGGAGATGCAACAATACCACTGAGTCAAAATGGAGTCCTCACTTGGGTTAGTACCTGCTGTGATAAATAGAAAGGTTTTGCCACCCTGATATTCACTCTTGTGCTTGCACCTTTGAGGCACAGAGGAATGAAGGGTGATGTGAGCATTTCCCAGCTTGCTCCCCTGGATCAGATATATAGGGTACCATTCTGGGTGCAAGGGGTATCTTGCATGTGGCCCTGCCACTGGGTATTTCAATTGTGCAGTTGGTCACAGACAAAAGGATCCCAATGGCATTGTAAGTCAGCACAGGAAGGACCTAAATCATTGACAAAACTAATATAAGTTCAACAGTGTAGAGGTTAAGACCACCAATTATAAAATCAGCTTGTCTCAGAGCTGTGTAACCCTAGGCCACTGGCATAACTTCATGGAGGTTCAATTTCCTCATCTATAAAATGGGGATGCTAATGATACTACCTATTAATAGATTTGTTGTGAGGATTAAATATGTTAATATACAAAAGAACTTAGAGAACTTGGATTAGTCCACTTTCTACTGCGAGTAACAATACCACAAACTGAATGAGTTATAAATGAAGGTATCTTTTGGCTCATGGTTTTGGAGATTCAAGGTCAAAAGTTTGCATCTACAGGTGACATCTTTCTGGCAGAGCTCCTAGGTGATGCAGGCATGACATGGCAAAGGTAGAGAGTATGTGTGTCCATGTCTGTCTCTTCTGGTCTCTCACCCTCCTCTCATAAAGCCACAGAATTCAGTCATGGGGACTCCACCCAATGACCTTGTCTAACCCTAATCATCTTCCCAAGGCCCCACCTCTAAGCACCACGGTTGAAAAATTTTCCTCGTGGGAAAGCCTTGTAATGGGGATTAAACATGACACTTTAATCAGGCTTTGTGGAGTACACTCCAGGTTCAATATCCCAAAACCTCAAAATACAGTCAAGCACACCCACACCATGGTAGTACTGCTGGTGAACAAAGTGTGTTGTGAGTGTTTGCCATTTTCTTACAAAAGCTCTGAGGAATATTCAACAAGGACTTTGTAGGCCTATTCTATCTCCCAAAAATATATGTTCAAGTCCTAACCCCCAGAACCTTATTTGGAAATAAGGGCTTTGCACTTGTAGCTAGTGAAAAGAGAGTCTACTAGAGTAGGAAGAGCCCCTAATCCAAGTATTAATTTGGATTCTTCAGAGAGACACAAGATACACAGAGAGAGGAGAGAGAGAGAGAGGATTAGTTCATGTGATCTTGGAGGCTGAGAAATTCTTCCATGTACCATCTACAAGCTGGAGACTCAGAAAGCTGAAGATGTAATCAGACCAAGTCCAAGGACTTGAGAACCTTGGAAGTCCATGATGTAAATCCCAGTCTGAATCCAAAGGCCTAAGAACCAGGAACACCTGTCAGGAGTGATGATTTGAATGACAGTCTCTGATCCTCCAGTGACAGGAGCACACCTGAGATGGGAACTTCTGGTGCAAAGGCACAGTTGAGACTGCCCAGTTACTATGGTGACATCCTGTCCAAAGGGGGTTCTGTGCTTGCTACAGGACTATCAGTTTTGATCCTGAGTTCATACACCAGCTGCCAGGGTAAGAAAACTATGAGTGCAAGTTGGTAATTATAATTGGGACACTATTCTTCAACCTTGGTCCAGCTTGCTTTGAATAAAATTTCTCATAGAAAACCTCTTTGATATTTAAACCTATATAATAAACATGCTGAGCTGCTTCTGGGTCATTCATCCCTTATCAGGAGTTGGAGAACCACCAGGTCCCAGCTTTTTCTCTCTTTGTGTGTATGTTTGTCTTTTCTCCATCCCCCATTTCCCCTCACTGGTTTCCGAATTAATGATCGTGCAGGTCTGAGCAAACACCAATCTCTGAAGATGGGGGAGATGATATCCCAGCTCAACCAGAAAGATGGAATTTATCCTACTAATCACCCTCACAGAAACACCCAGAAATAAAGTATTGACAGCTCTCTGCAGTCAGATTGAAACAAAAATAATCAGCACATCCAATATGATTGCATCTTTATAAGATAAAATGTGGACAAAGACATGAACAGAGAGAAAAGGCTGTGTGGTAAGAAGGACAGATGCTGGAGTGGTGAGTGTGCTTGCCAAGGAATCCAAGGACTGGAAGAGAGGCATGGAGCAACCCTCCTTCACAGCCTGCACAGGGGACTGACCTTGCCAACACCCTGCTTTTGAAGTTGGGGGTCTCCAGAACTGTAAGAGAATAAATTTCTGATGTCTTAAGCCCCCAGTTTTTATTGATTTGTTACAGTAGGATCCAAAAACTTTAACAAATAGAAGCAAAGCTGCTGGGCCAAGCTTTCTGCAGAAAATAGTATCTGAATTAAATTTTTAAAAGAGGGAAAACAATCATAGGCCAGAAAATTGGATTTAAGAATTACAGAAGCACAGAGTGAAAACTAGATTGGTCTAGTTGAAGGTTAATTCTGTTCTTACTTATGTTATTGGGGAACAAGTTTCAACTATATTACAGGAGACAGAGATGTGTGTGCAACATATAGGTGGCCATCAGTGATACATTTCTCACCAGGTTATCATTTCCTGAAGGTAGAACCATATTGCATAGTTTCTTGCAACTTGAGCAGCTAAGTATAGTCCTGTCCACCAATCTGGCTGAAGAGAGAAGGGCTGGATGATCTGGGAATGGGAAAACCCAACAGCAGCACTGGATGCTCAGCTTGGTGCCAAAGGGCAACACGTTCCTTCTTTGTGAACTCTTCCCTCTGGATGTCAACCTATAGTCAGGAAAGAATATTCAAAGCAGATGAAGAGACCAGATATATACACAGTGAGTCTGGGTTTGAAGCCTGGGAGACTGAGAGTGTAATGGTGCTACTCCAAGAAATGCTAAGGGCAACGTGGTAAAGACGTGGGTTGCAGGTGATGTGTAACAACAGACGTATTCAGGTGAGGCTGCACCCTACCTGGATTTAGAGGGAGCTTCTTGGCAGAGACTGGGGCTCAAGCAAGGTTTATGTGAGAAAGAAGGATAAGGAGACAGAAAAACATTCAAGGCCAAATCACACACCACCTAGGAGAGCTCCTTGCTGAAATATCAGGCCTGACTACACCATGCTCCCAAGAAAGCTCCATTCAACAGAACTCTCTGGCCATGGAGACTTTCCACACCCACAGCTTCAACAGAGCAGCCCTGGACAGATGCAGCTAATGAACACTTGAAGCGTAGCTAGTCCCCCGGAGAAACAAATTCTTAGTTTTATTTAGTTTTTGTTCATCACAGTGCTGAATATCAAGTGGCTGAAAACTCACAAAAAGACAACACAAACAAGCAAAGAGTATCCGGATGCAAGGTGCAATAGGGCTCTCTAGAGAAGCAAACCAAGGGCATGTGCACAAACAGAGAAAGAAGTTTATTTTAACATAACACACTGGCTCCCACATTGACAGAAGCTGGCAAGTCCAAACTTTTCATTGTGGGCCAATTGGAGACCCAAGGAAGAAGTGAGTCTGCTGATCAAGTCCAAAGGCATCTGCTGCTGAATTTGTGCTCAGGGGGCCAGTCTTCATGGGGTCAGTCTTTGTTCTACTCAGGACTTCAACCAATAGTCCATCCTCATGAGGGAGGACCATCTGCTTATTCAAGGTCTAAAAATTTAAACATTAATCTTATCCAAAACAACCTCATAGAAACCTCTAGATCGATGGTTGACCAAATATCTGTTCACTATGGCCCAGCCAAGTTGACACATGACATTGACAGCCACAGGAGCAGTTCTTCAAGAGAGAAGCAAAGAAGAAGAGGCAGGAGTAAGGAGAGAGAGGGGACATGAGAGACATACAGAACACCTGCCAGCAGGTGGGTCTTATTTACCTCCTGACACAGAGAAATGATATCATTGAGACAGCTGGAGAAATTTGTGAACTGCATTTTACTTATGCCAAAAAGCAGCCTTAATTGTGTTACTTATGATGGTAACATTATGAAAATTATCCATATTATTTAAAGATGCATAGATAAGAACATAGGGTGAAATGATCTTTCATGAAACTTGCATTAGATTAATTCCATAAGATGATGAAGCATATTATGGCCAAAATTTGGTATTTGTTGAAATCTGATGATGAATATATAAGAGTGGGCTATACTCTTGTCTATTTGGAGTATCTTGTAAAAGGTATTATTTAGACATTTTGAGGACTCTGTAAACTGTGGCCAGAGGATTCCATACTGAGAACACCTGCCCCTACTAAGCTATCATTACTGTTTAAATATCTTCATGGATTCTCTCGATGTTCTTTTTGCCTTTTCAAATTCACAACTGCAAAAGCAAAATGGCTTTCTACCCTTTGCCACATAAAAACAATCAGATCTGGAATTATGCAAATACCGTTTACCCAAGTTCTATGGAGAACATTTGCAAATTCCCACTGTGAGAGTATTTCTAAATATTAGTAAAACATTAGGTGGCAACAAAATGTGTGTCGAGAGTTTTCTAAGTGTGTTAATGGCAGGCTTGTGCACTACTGGCTAGTTGGGTTGAAAGATGTTCCAGGACTGTTTTTATCTAAATTTGTGTTTTATTCAGAACTCAAGGAAGAACAGCAATATCATGTAAAATCCCAGGACACTTCAGACTCTCCCAGAAAGCACCATTATTTTGGCAATCTTAAAGGGAAAATAATAATTCCACAATTTCATGTAGAGCTGTGAATGTAGCAAATGTCTAGTGAAAGAAGACCATGCCTGCAATTTATTTTAATGTTTCTACAAAGTATGTACACAAATGAGATTTGCAATAAGGGACAGACATATCTTCCACAAATCCCTAATTGATCTTTGTAGGTTTTGAAATATTTTCTAATGCTCTGAAAGAAAAAGAAATAGCTTTCCTTTATTTAAAACTAAAGGCTTTTCTCAGTAATAAATTTTTACTTTAGAACTCAGTAGGATTTCCCTTGAAAAGAAATAAAAGAATTGAAACACTTTTATCTTACTGAAATGAGTATTCCCATGTTGTCTGCAAGTTATAATTATAGCAATAAATGCTGCATAGTTTGGGGGGATATATATACATATATCTCTGTGTTCCACAGAAAGCCAAATTTCCTATTGTAATTTCTAAGGTGAGTATCTAGGTTCTATCTGAATTTGAAAGAAAAATGAGAACCGTAGCCCAAGTCCATCTAAGCATTCACATGAGAAATATTATAAGTGAGTGTAAGACTGAAAGACCCTGGGAAAGAACGCCCTTCTGTCTCGCCCTGCCTGGATGAGAGATGTCCTGCTCTCTGTAGCCACATCTGAGCCTGCGCCATCTTTGTTTGCATGGATGGTAGTAGATACAAATATGTACACTATGAAATTGTTGCAAGGAAGGTCCCAGAGCTGAGTTTCTTAGTTCTCTTACAAATTCAAAATGTGGTTTGCTCTGCTACCAACAAGGTCTCACTGGCAGGACTTCATTAAAACAGCAGGTCCAAAATCATGAGGACAGGACAATCTTTGCTGTTCTGGAAGTTCGTTCGTTAACAGGAAATTAATATCAAACCATTGAAAAGTAGGTCCTATTATCACCTTATGTGCACACATGATTATATAACCTGTGTCAGTCTACATCAAGTACAACCAGACAAATGAGAAGTTATACTCCATTTATGTATGATGTGTCAAAATGTATTCTACTTTCATGTATAACTAATGAGAACAAATTAAAATATATGTGTGTGTGTGTGTGTGTATATATATAGTATAAACCTACACCTAATACATATGTAATTTCATAAAGTCAAAGAAAGATGTTTAATAGTAAAAATCAGAAAACAACAATATTGGAAAGTTTAAAATATTTTATCAATATATTCTTCCAGGGTGATAGATTTTCAAACCTTTGATCATTTTTCATCAGACCGATTGGCATAAAAGGTAAAGTACAGTTAGTGCCCAACTACAAATGTTGTTGAATTACCAGAGAATATTTATATGTAGTAGATAGATAGCCTTTAGCAGTGAAAAAAAGCACATTTCACTTGCTTTCTTTAAACCTACTAAAAGCAACCATGCTATATCATGACCACTGTCCTTGTAGCGGGGGTAACAGAAACCACAGAGCTTGTTCTGGTAGAAGAGTCAGATGTCTATGAGAGCAGCCCTGTCTGCCCAGAAGAGGCAGTTGTACAGCAGGGAGGTGGGAAGTAGTGGGCTGATTGAAACCAGACCCACAATTGCACTGCTGGCATTCCCAAACGCATGCCTGCTGTGCAATAAGCTATCCTTTTAAAAACACCACAATGCCATACACAGGTCACTCAAACCTGCATGTGATATTAAAATTGAACATGACTCATTGGGCATGTTAAATGAATTGCATCTCATAATTATCTAACTATCAATGAAGCATCCTTTAACTGACCTGGGTGGGTCATATAAAGAGTTGTTAAATATAATGACAGTACCCATTAGAAATGAAAACCATTGAAATGCATGTTGCTTGGTGATCATTGGACATGACTGAGAGCTCCACTGCTCTCCCAGTGAGCTCTCGTTCTTTCCTGGGGAGGGTTAGTCCACACAGAACGCAAGCTTGTCAGAGCCCTGGGCAGGGCGGGAGGCAGAAACCGGATGCGGCTGTGAATCACCACTGTGCCTGGGCACCTGCTCCGTCCATGCCTAGTAAATAAAAATAAAATTTAAAGTCTTATTCACACTTTTATGGACTCTTAAGAGCTTTCTTCTTTATGGTTTTGCTTTAGGCACAGTACGTGTGAGAGCGTGTGTGTGGAAGAGAGAAAGAAGCACGTGAAAGACAAAGATTAATAGCTCTCGGGAAGATCAAGGCCTTCTGATTAGCTCGCCTCTTGGAGGCATTCATCCATCACTCATCTAAAACACCTTATAATAGTCTGATTGAATGGGAGGGTGATTTTTATGATGTGAGTTAAATGGAAATTAGGGGGATTTTTGAAACTCTAACATATGGCCCTATTGATGACTTTTCCCAACAAATTTTTCATGTGGTCATAATCTAAATTTAAATAAGATTCTACAGGGGAAAATGCTAGGGTATGCAGACCCTATGCCCTCAAGCCTCCTCGGAGGACAATAAAAATATCCTGAACTCAAAGGAAAATTTGAGGCAAGTGGAAAATTAATGTTCATGGAAAAAAAAATAAAGCACCTTAAGAACAAATTCCCTGCAAGTGTCTTTCTTAACAATGCTTTTAAACCAGAATTGAAATAGCAGAGATTTTTGATAAGGCTGCAGCCAGTAATGCTGGAAGATTTTCTTAAAGAAGGTTTGCAAGGCAGTGAGTATAAATACCAACATAAAAGGGCTTTAATTGAGGCCGCAGCACCTTCCAGAACATCCCTACAGATAAGATATATGTGGCAAAATGTACTTAATAATCTTTGTGATCGTTTTTAGTTTTAAAAATGTTTTCTTAATTATAAAAGAAACACATGCTTATTTTAGAAAATTCTGAAAATGCACAAAAGTATAAAAGAGAAGATAATAATCATTTAAGATCTCAAGACTTAGAGATAATAGCTATTAAATGTCTATTATCATATTGGTATTTTTTAATTCTTTTTTAAAGAAAATTTTCATGTTCTAACATATTCAAGAGTGTACTGCTTATAACTTGAGTATCCTCCCAATTAATTTCTTACAGACTCCACATGTCCCAATGCCATTAAATACTCTGTAAAATTACTTTTAAATCCTAAAAACATGAATATCTGCAGTGTGTTCAATCTATCAATACCATGTTTTAATAATTATATTTTTAATTTTCTTTCTCCACCATCAAAATACTTGGGCCAAATTCTACACATTTGCTATATTAAGATTCTACATTATGTACAACCAGAAGAATGATAAATTATACTCCATTTTATAAATGATGTGTTAAAATACTTTCTACTGTCATGTAGAGTAGAACAAATTTAAAAACTTGAATATCTGAACACATACGAACTAAAAGTTTATCTACTGTTTCTTACTATGAGAGATAATTTAGAAATCTATTGATCAGATGCCAAAACTTTGGGACTTGTGGAATTTTTAGTTGTTCTCGAGGCAGGAAGGGCCACATACTATAAACACATTTTTCCCTAGTATTTGGGAATATCTGATCACTTTAACATAGCACATTGGGAGCGGTGTTCACAAACCACTTAAGACACTTCATGTTCCACCTGCCAAAGGAAACAGGGGTTCTGGTAAAAGTCATAATGGGTGGAATTGGGATTATCAGAATAAGATGGAACAAGAACTAGATTCCCCCGGTGTATTAGTCAGCTTTGTATCACTGCAACAAAATACTTGAGATAAATAATTTAAACAGAGGAAAGGTTTCTTTGGCTTATAGTTGAAGAGTTTTCAGACCATGATCCATTGGCCCTACTGTTTTGGGGCCTGTGAGGAGGCAAAGCATCATGGCAAAAGAGTGTACAGTGGAGCAAGCTGCTCACCTCAAGAAGCAGAGACAGGAAAGGGTGGGAGTCTCAAAGTCCCCTTCGAGGGCATGTCTCCCAATGGCCTCACTTCCTCCCATTAGACCCAACCTCTTAAAGGTTCCACCACCTCCGAACAGCACCACCCCGGGGAACCACGCCTTCAGCATGGGGGCCTTCAGATCCAAAGTATAGTGCTGGACAAGAAGAAGCACCCCACGTGAGGGCTGGAGGCATTGGTGGGAGAGGAGGCAAGCACCCAGGCCACAGCATTGCCTTTCTTGTTCACTCTGGCCATGTGTCCAGGACCGTGTCAGGACTCAGACTCCTCACCTGGAAAGGGTTTTCATGCCAACCTCAGAGAGCTCCTGTGAACAGCACATGTGGTGGGTGTAGAACCATCCCAGTCAATTAGTGCCGCAATCATGATTATTAACCACATACTTGATACATATGAGACACCACAATACACTGCAGTTATTGTAATACCATAGTTAGAACCATATGGTTTTATTAATAGCACAGTTATAAGAATATAGTTAGTCAATGGGCTGGGGTTGTAGCTCAGTGGTAGAGTCGCTTGTCTAGCATGTGTGAGGCCCTGGGTTTGATTCTCAGCACTGCATATAAATAAATAAGGGTTCATTGACAACTTAAAAAATATTTAAAGCCGGGCACGGTGATGCACGCCTGTAATCCCAGCACTTAGGGAGGCTGAGACAGGAGAATCGCGAGTTCAAAGCCAGCCTCAGCAACAGCGAGGTGCTAAGCAACTCAGTGAGACCCTGTCTCTACATAAAACACAAAATAGGGCTGAAGATGTGGCTCAGGGGCCAAGTGCCCCTGAGTTCAATCCCCAGTACCAAAAAAAAAATTTTAAAAAGAGAAAATTATTAGTCAAGACGTCTGTTGTGAATATAGCTATATAGCCAATTCTTGATATTGCCTAGGTATGCCTCTGAGGATTCAATGAACTGTGGATCAAATATATTCAAAACAGCAAAAGACTGTTGCTACTGAACACATACAGACTTTTCTTATTATTATTACATAAACAATATCGTTTCATAGCTATTTATACTGTATTATGTATTATTAAAAAATCTAGAGGAGATTTAAAGTACAGGGAAGGATAGGCTTAGAGTAGATGCAATTACTTTACCACTTTATGTAAGGGATCAAGCATCCATAAATTTTAGTACCCAGGGAGGGTCGTGGAACAAAGCCCCTGTGGATATGAAGGGAAGACTCTATTGATCCTATACTACATGATATTCTATATCATTAGTGCTATCAATACTTTTTGTTAATGGTATTATATAGTAAATAAAATGGCATTTGCATTTTAAGGACAAAAACACTTGTTTATTTTCATATGTGTGTGTGCATGCATATATATACATATATACTTGTGTCTGTGTGTGCATAAAGTAGATTCTTAGAAAAAGTAGTTTTGAAAGAATACAAGAGTATTTTTTAACTTGGGAGGTGATGAGTGGAGAAGAAATATGGGGTTTATTTTAATATTGATTGTAAGTCAGTTTGGGGAAACAAATACAGGAGATTTTCATGGAGCAGAGTGAGATATCGTGAACCCTAAGTGCTCTGAGAATTAGTTATTATAAGTCATGTTTTAGAGGAAAGTATAATAGGGAAAGGGAAGCATAATTGGAAGAGAATCAGAAGAAATTGATTTCTCCAGCAGAAAAGAGGCAAACTGGCAAGAGACACATAAGTTACTTGGGAAAGAGGGTGGACACACAGCACCCTAGGCATCCAGCCACCCACCGCCTTTAGCTAGCACCTCTGCAGGCCTGAGCTGCCTCTTCTCCATCTCTCTGCACAAGGTCTGTCTGCTTCCTCACAGAATTCCCTAAGGCACAGGAACACTGGGGCCCCAGTACTGGAGTGGCATTCAACACAGGCTATTGTTAGAAATGGATATTATACACTGGGGGAAATTAAGAGGGGAGTAAATGAAGTCAAAAGGGGATATTTAAAAAGTTATTTTATTCGAAAAGGAGATGAGTAGCTCCTGTTTAGACACTACAGCAGCTGGAACTTGTAATCTTGCCCCTCAGCTGAGGACGGGTGCTTGGGAAAGACAATCTCATCCCATTATCTGAAGTGAATTTTTAAAACTCCTGTAAAAGAAAAATAAAACACCATTTTCACTTGTGCTTTATAATAAATCTAAATGCCTCGCTAATTGCCTGTCACCACTACAAATAGTATTTGCTTTTCAGGGAGCTTTTTATAAAGACCTTGGAAATAAATCAGAACTTTTAATTCATTTGAAGACAGAAAAAAACAGGGAGTGCGGAGAGTTGGCTCTAGGATCCTCTGAAGAGGGCTGCTGTGTACTATACGGAGGAGGTAATCAAAAGCCTGCTCCAGTTGCCGGCAGAATAAAAATATTAATTGTTTATGTATTTTCTTTGGAATCCAAAACCACAAAGATCAAAGCCACTCTGTGCACAGCACTGGGTGTAACATCCAGGGGTTGATATCCCCCATCTCCTGGGCAGGGCCCCGAGATCCCAGAGGTGATTTCATACCGACGACTCTTAAGTGCCACATGTGACTAGTGACATTTCTTTTTATTTCTGAAAAGTAGAATTTAATAGAAGATCAAACTGTCCCACTTACAGTTCCATACTCTTCAAAATTGCTTCCGAAATTCTACCAACCCACTAACAGAAACCTCGCACCTCAACAGGAAAGGTTTTATCAGAATGTATCTGCTGAGCAGTGTCCTGCTGACTTCTTCAAAGAATGGCTGCGTTCAAATACAGTGTTTTAAAATTTAGTGGCAGAACTTGAATTCATTGGCTGACAATAATTATGAGAACGAAGTCACCGTGGCAGAAACATCTTAAGGTTTCAGTAAGAAAAGTGTCTTAAGATCTAGGATGAAAAAAAAAATCTATAGCAAATAATGGAGGGGTGAAATCAGCAAACAGAGGATTTTTAGGTTATAGAAATACTCTGTTACTGCACTAATGGGTACATGTCACTGTGCATTTTTCCAAACTCACAGAATATAGGGCACCAAGAGTGAGCCCTAAGGAAGCTGTGGGCTCTGCGGGATAGCGATGACATACCACTCGAGTTTGGGGACACTGCAGGTGTGGGGGCAGGGAGCACAGGGGCTCTCTGTACCACCCTCTCATTGCTCTAAAACATAAAGTCTGTTTTAAAAACTATAGCAAATTATTAATGAATGCTCTTACATTTCATTCAAAATCAAACTGGAACTTTCTGGTTTTTTTGGTGTGATTTAAGCTGGAAGGTTTTGCTTTTCTTGGCTTGAGTTGGAAATGGTTGTAGAATCTCTGGAATCTTGACAAGAGGTGATAGAAGATGAGTCCGTGGCTGAGGACATCCAAGTTACCCCTCAGGTCTGCACATGCAGCTGGAACCCAAGCAGCCCCCGGACTCAGGCACCCTGCTCCTCCCAAAGTGTCTCAGAACCACACTGAGCCCCCATGGTGACCCTCCCCTAATCCTCCCACCCACCCAGGACAGTCACCCACAAGCAAATCCTTCGATGGCTGAAGGGAACTTCTGCATGGAAATAGACAATACTGTAGCCAAGTCTCTGCCGGGCAAGCTTCAAGTTGACAAATACAGACAAGCTGAAAAATACAGATTGGTATTTTTTTTTTTTTTGCTGGTCCTAGGAAATTTGGATGACATTTTAAAATTTATCAAAGCCATACCCTTGTAGGAACCAGGGAGAGAAATATTCCAGGTATGTGCCTCCACCTGGGCACTTTTGCCAATTCCCCTCCCTAACAAAGCTGAAATGTTCCTGATGAGCTGTCACTGAAGGGTGACTGGGTATAAGGATAACTAGGTATATATTTGGAAAAGAATGCAAATAATAAAAGAAAGATGATGTGTCGTGAGGCAGTGCCAAAGACGAGGCATTGCCTTCCAATGTCACCGCATGAAATACTGATGACCTTCACATCCATAAGTGCTTCTGTTAGTCCCATTTGCATGTGAGGAAACTGAGGCTCAGGAACTCTAAGTAAAATAGCCAAAGTTATGGAGGGCAGGAGAGACTCAAGGGTCTAGGTTCAAAGTTCAGTTCTTCTTATGACATCCCTCAGCACCTCGGGGCCTTTCCCTTTAATTCTAGGACAGTCAGCAAGTCTAGGAGCTCCATTTTGTTTAAAACAAAAATTGTTCCATTTTTGAGATCAAAACCGTGTCCCATACGGTATCCCATAAACGTCCCATATCTTACGGTGGCACCATCACTGAGTTATTTTGGTTGTTTTCATGGAAAATTTGGATCTAATCAACAATAAAATAACCAACACTTAATAGGCTCCCAAGATTAATTGACCATATTACAGGCAATATAATACAGACCCAGGCTGAGAATGTATTTGAGTATACAGACATACGTGACAAAAATAACTTTCTTATTTATTATGAAAATATTGGCATTATGTAAAAATAAAGTATAGGAGAAGGCAGGGAACGTGTTTAACAGCTTTGAAGATTCACTAGGTACATAGAAATAAAATCCTTCCAAGTAAAATGACTTCTAAATAAAAGACAAGTAACTACCATGTATTATAAATTATGCCTTTCCTACTCTGTATATTGTAAAATGTTTTCTACAATCTAACAAAACCCAGCATGACAGGAAGGTAATGAGAAAAAGAATTTTAAGATTGGAATCACAGGCAAATGTCGGGGGGTGAGCCGCCATGGAAGGCAGCCTGGCTCCTGGGTTTACAGTGATGAGTGATCTTGAATAGACTGAAGAAGACTTGGCAATAAACCTAATTAAAATATAATATATGTAGGAGAAACAATAGGATACTATCATCTATCGCCACTGACACCCTCACCCTGAGAAGGAAGGGAGAAATTTTGACATGAGAATGAAATTTTATGAACCATATAAACTTTCTAATATTTTAATGGAAGAAAAAACTATGCATGGTGTTCTTCAGCCAAGCAATGTATTTATTTAAGTAGTAAACTCCACAAGTTTTCAGGACGATGGCTCTCAAGGAAATCCCCGTGGAACAAGTGGGCCATAAATGGCCACTGGGTGTCCTTAACCTGAGCTCACGACCACATACTGACCTGAGCTGCGCCAGGAAATCAGACCTGGGGAAATTTTACAAATAGAATCTGGCCCCCACCTTTGTCCAAGGTTGATGGATTTACTGATAATTCACATTAAGTCTCAGTCTTTCCAAGAAAGTAAAGAAGAAGAGGAAAAAGGCTTTACTTGTCACATTTCAGTAAAGACAAATTATTCAGAGGTCACCAAACTGACCAGAAAAGCACTTGAGAAAGAATGCTTGAACTGCTCGCAAGCGTCTTTTGAACACAGTAACAGATTTTTCTCCATATGTGTGCTTTATTTTTAAAAAGAGGTTAGGAGAAATGATTCTTTGAATTTTCCAGTCCTATGAAATTGGAAGAGCACAATCCAAGAGAAATACAATGCAAGCCACATGTGTGATTTTTAAAGTTTTCAAACACTTAAACAGTTAAAAGAAATAGAGGAAAACAACTTTAATAATATATTTTGATATGTTATACCTGAAATGTTGCAATTTGTGATTGACATAAAAATATTAATGAGATATGTATATTCTTTTTGTCGTATTGTCTTAAATTCTAGTGATTTTTTTGCCACTAACAGCTGGACTGAATGTGGACAGGCCACATTTCAAGTGCTCGGTGGCCGCATGTGGTCAGGTGGTGCCTTACCAAACAGCCCAGAATTAGAATATCTGGTCTTATGAGGTTTCAGAAATCTGATGCTCTAAATCAAAACTTGATTATAAAATACATCCCACGCTATAACACTGTTTCATTGCCAATAAGGAGAAGAAAACTTAATAGTTTAATGGAATGGGAACATTATTTTAAGTTGAATACAAGTTTATCTTAAAAGGCATTTATCTCTCACTCTTAAATATCTTGATTAGGTGATTTCCCTGCATGCTAAACAAATATCATAGTTTTCCTCACTTAGGGGTCACATGATTGAGGAGAAAAATTGGATCCTTATTAGTGCACTTACTTCAACTGGCTTTTAATAAAAGAGATCTAAAAACAACCAAAATTAATAGTAATAATATAACAAACATTGAAGATTCCCTATATACCAGATACCATGATCATATAATCCTCTAAGCACTATGCAATAAGTCGTATTATTAATTCTATTTGCTTAGAGTTGTACTGCCAGGAAGGAGTGGAGGCCATATCAAGCCCCCAGCCTCCAGTTTGTCCACATGGAGCACCTCTTCCTGATGAGGCCCCTGTGCAGCCACCGGCATCCAGAAGTCTGCTGGGAAGACATGGGACTTACACTTCCATCAGGAATTTTGTAGGGTGCCTTCCAAGGGGTGAATTTCAGGCCTGCTTGTGCCTTCCAACAACTTCAGCAGGAAACATTTTACTGGAAAAATAAAGAGAAACAAGAATAATAATAATAGAAATGAAACGTACTTCTGTGAAGAATTACCTGAGACCAACCTAACGCATGTTTGGAGTGCTGTTCGAGAACCCAGACCAGAAACTGTGATTCCAAAATACCATGTGGCCCCTTATTATGAGAAAAGATGTCATGATATCTTTGTTCTCTAAAAGCTTTTTTTTTTTGGACATTTAAGAAGGTTACTATTATAACAATAAAGAAAAAGTGTGTGGGAGGAAGATGAAGAAGGAAAGGGGAAGAAAAAGAGGGGAAAAACTACCCCAACAGGACGTTGTGACAATGGCCCATTTGGGTTTTCTCTGGCTTGCACCGCTCTCTCTTCCTCTCTGTTTCTCACAGATTTAAGAAATCTCCACTCTGTTAAGTGCTTCCCTCTAGTGTCTGAAATGCTGAATACAGATTTATTCTCTGGGGGGAAAAAAAAAGAGCTTCATACATTCAGTTCCAGAATCAAACCCACTTTACTTTTAATTATCATACACAGAAAAATTCACAAAAGTGAATAATTTTTCAGCTTAGATTACATCCTTACAAATTGTGGATTGTTTTTCTTTCAGAGTGATTTAAATTCCAGTATTCTCTGAGAGCTAGGTGAAGAAAAGGGATCTTCACAAATCTAAGCAAGTCAGCTTATATTGAGTGCATTGATATATTTTCAAAAAATTTCAATATAAAGACTGGACCAGTATACACACTGATAGGCTTCTCTGAGAAATTTTCGTTTTTATTTGCTGAGTTGATTGTTTTGTTTTGGGGTATTTGGAGGTTTTTGTTGTCTTGGTTGTTTTTGTTTGTTTGTTTCTTGTTTTTGTGTGGTTGTAGGTTTTGTTTGCTTGCTTGGTTTGTACATCCTTAGTTGGAATTATCACTTCTCATTTTGATCCATGATTGATAAAGCCTGGTTGTTACTGTCTACAGAATAATTAAAAGTAAGAGTGCAACTTGAAAGCAATAAAACACAGTAAATATTAAACCACTTCAGGCATTTCTGTATGTCAATAGGAAGTTGATTTATGTTTCAGAAACATCCATATTATTAAACAAAGCCACCACTATCAGTAGCTTTGTGATAAACATCGTATATGACAAGGAGTAATACACAAGCTACATTGCCAAATTTACTGTTAGAAGAAGAGTCATATCAAAAGGAGGCTTGAGCAACACCAGTAGAGGCACCCAGAGGACCGGGGGCTAGGTGCCGGCTAGACGTGTCCAAGTGTCCAGATGTTCTTGATCCAGCTTCCTTCTAAGTGGAAAACTCTTTAAACTTCAATTTGGCCTCAGAGATTGCAGGAGTCCTTTAACAGGTTGTAGCAGAAATAGCAGACAACACTACACAAAATAACTGTATTTTATCTATGGTGTGGGAAATGCCAGAAAGTGTTCACACATGTCCTTTAGTTTGTGCAAAGTCTGATGTAGAGTAAGACGCTGGCCAAAGATCAGGGCTCATCTCCTATCTTCAGAGAAAACTGAGAGACCAGTGCTTGTCCTGAGTTCTTACTGTGAGCGAGGGGCTGTTTTGACTTCATCACATATTTTTCCTGATTTAATCTTTGCAACAAATGATGCTACCTGTACTGTTGGATTCCCCTTACACAGGGAGGGAACTGCAGCCCAGAGAGGTAGAATGGCAATCTAGGTACACACAGCCAGTGAGTGATACGCAGGGCGTTCCTAAGACTAAAAATATACCTGTACAAAAACAGTACCTTTGGAAAACAATCTACTTTTTTCATAAAATAACCAAATTTATTTGTTCTTTTAAGGTATACATCACAGTAGAGTATATTTTGACATATCATACATGATATGGAAGTTACTTCCATACATGTCCTTCCATGCATGGAAGTTACATGGTATATAACTTCCCATTCTTGTGGTTGTACATGATGTGGAGTTTCACTGATCATGTATTCACATATGAACACAGGAAAGTTACGTCCCATTCATTCAACTGTCTCTCCCTTTCCCATCTCCCCACCCTTCCCTTCATTTCCCTTTGTCTAATCCAATGAATTCTTCCCCTCCTGCCTCTCCCTTGTTGTGAGTCAGCATCCACATATCAGAGAGAACATTCTGCCTTTAGTTTTTTGGGATTGACTTATTTCCCTTAGCATAATATTCTCCAGTTCCATCCATTTACCAGAAAATGCCATAATTTCATTCTTCTTTATGGCTGAGCAATATTCCATTGTGTATATGTATCACATTTTCTTTATCCATTCATCTGTTGATGGGAACCTATGTTGGTTCCATAGCTCAGCTACTGTAAATTGAGCTGCCATAAACAGTGATGTGGCTGCATCCCTGTAGTATGCTATTAATCTACTTTCAATTAATTTATTATTCTTATTTAAAGAAGTATTTCTGCCTCCACCAGTGCATTTACTATTTTATTAATGATCAGCCTTTGTGAGCTAGCTACTCAGTCCTGTTCTTTAATCTGATTCGTAGTTTTTTCTCCCCCAAATCCTGCGGTAAAATGTATCTGATGGAGCAATGAGCAGACTTCTTTCTTTAAATAAGTGTTGAAATCAGAATGGGGAGGGAGGATGTTTATATATTTAAATAGCTTGCCAACCTAAAGAAAATGATTCCATAGTTGCATTAAATTAAACTAAGAAACATAAAACACAACTGAACCCTGCCTGAGGCTATGTTCTTCACAAGGGGATCAGTGGGTGATCGAGTTAGGAATTGTTCTCATTCTTTTTTTTTTTTTTGGTACCGGAGACTGAACTCAGGGGCACTCGACCACTGAGCCACATCCCCAGCCCTATTTTGTGTTTTATGTAGAGACAGGGTCTCACTGAGTTGCTTAGCGCCTCGCCATTGCTGAGGCTGGCTTTGAACTCGCGATTCTCCTGTCTCAGCCTCCCTAAGTGCTGGGATTACAGGCTTGCGCCACTGTGCCCGGCTTGTTCTCATTCTTGTTCCCACCTGAGCTCCAGACGGGCACAGCACAGTGTGTATGGAAACCTGTGCAGAAAGAGATCGGCTTTGGGTGAACACAATTCACTTGGAGTCTGACAGGTGGCAGCATCCATGTAGTCTATGTCAGTAATTGTGCAGGAAGGAGTTCCTCATATCCCACTTAATGCTGGGAAGAGCCAGCCCCTCAGGCCACCCCATCATGCCCGTCGTAACACACCTCCATCTGCATGGTCTGCTTGGACGAGCTGTGCACTGCACCTCAGAGGGCAGAGAATGGTCACACCATCTATCAGTCACCTCCAGTGCTCCCAGCATCTCCCATCCAGAAATTCACATGAAAAGTGATTTCATCCTGAACCTTAGCACTTACTGTTTCTTTTTAAGGGGAATTGGTTCATTTTTTACCTTGCAAAGCTTTTATTTAATAAAAGTGGTATTAGCAGGAGGTTGCTTAAGTTTTAAAACTGGTTAAGAAAATTTTCAATCTTCATGTCCAGAATATTCAAGGTAAATTAGTTTCCCCCACAAGTAACAAGTAAATGCTGAGCTCTAATGTAAACTCTGGGCTCTGGGTGATCGGGAGGTGACAGGGATGTGGATTCATCCATGGTAACAAAAGTGTCACTTGGGGGTGGAGGTGGGGGTGTGGATAGTCAGGGAGACCATAGGGTGGGGTGGGGAGTACCTGAGATATCTTACTTACTGCTTGATTGTGCTATGAACCCAAAACTGTGTAATAAAAACTATTTTCTCTGCTTATCTAAGTTTTAAAACATAAGAGTTGCTCCAATCCTCTCATGAAAGACCAGGCCTTTCCTCTGAGCTTAGCCCATTCATGTCCTCCTCCTTCCTGAATCCACACCCTGGTCGCCAAAAGTCCTGCCGTTTCTTAACTAGGTGTCTGTATGACTGCATAAATGGTGTGACTCTACATGGTGTAAAACCAGAGAAATGAAAAGTGTTCCATTTGTGTACAATGAATCAAAATGCATTCTGCTGTCAGGTATACCTAATTAGAATCAATAAAAAAACAGGTCAAGAGCTTAAATGATCTTTAAAGACATTTCATAATCTGTCCAATGTGTTTCAGCATCTCAGTCATCTGCAGCTGCCTTGCTCTCATCTGGTTCAACCACGTGTTTTCATTACTCATTCTTTTATTCTTTCCAAAGCATCCAATTAACTTCATAAAAATAGCACATCTCAGCACTTCTTTTTGATCTTGCATTTCATGGGTGTACCTAATACTTAATTAACTTGCCAATTTTCACTAACAAATACAGAACGCACAGATCTGGGGTCAAATTACCTTTCACTAATCAACACAACAGGTTGAGACAGACGAGGGGAATGCGAATCTCCAGCCGTGAACTCCGTGGATACTAGTGCTTTAGTGACTGCAACCCACTGACTTAAATAGAGTCTGCTGCTGGGCATGGTGGCACATGCCTCTAATCCCAGCAGCTCGGGAGGCTGAGGCAGGAGGAGTTTGAGTCCAAAGCCAGCCTCTGCAACTTAGGGAGACCCTAAGCAACTCAGCGAGACTCTGTCTCAAAATAAAAAAGGGCTAGGAATGTGGCTCAGGGGTTAAGCATCCCTGGGTTAAATCTCCATTATCAAAAAAAGAAAAGAAAAAACAGAATCTGAATCTGATCCTGTGGGGCATAATGGGAACCTGCATGTTACTGATACTTTTGCCCTTTTATTGTCCGTGAACTTACATGTAAATAACTAATGTTAATAACCCTGCATATACTCTTATTGTTTTTTTAAATCTGATAAACTATAAACTATTCAGTATATAAAGCTACTCAATATATAAAAATTATATGAATTATTCTATATAAAGAAATTAAGAACAGTCTACAGAAGGTGTAGGAATAAGATTAAAAACATGAAATAGAATTAATCACCTCGGTTTTCTGTATTCAACAAAAGCATTTCCCAAATAAAATGGACGATAAATTGGAAAAAAAAAACAGAGAAGGAAAAAAGAATATAGAAATGGAAAAATGAATAAAATTAAACAAGTTTTTAAACATTGTTTTAAAATTAAGAAACTGAGTTCATGTTCCACCTCTGATATGTTAAGTAATCAAAAGTCATCAATATTATATACTCTTATTGTTTAATGGATGAAATATCAGCTGGATGCTCTTTTTTTTTTTTTTTTTTGGTACTGAGGATTGAACTCAGGGGCACTCGACCACTGAGCCACTTCCCCAGACCTATTTTGTGTTTTATGTAGAGACAGGGTCTCACTGAGGTGCTTAGCGCCTCTCCATTGCTGAGGCTAGCTTTGAACTCGTGATTCTCCTGTCTCAGCCTCCCTAAGTGCTGGGATTACAGGCTTGAGCCACCGTGCCCGGCTCAGCTGGATGTTCTTTAAGGATAGAAAGAGGCAAAGTATTTAGAGACAGGGTTATCATTCAAGAAATTAACAATTGATGCATCTTATATGTGTCCACTAAATTTCTCAGAGCATCCAGGGGACTCAAAACATTAGAGCTGAGCCTCCATGCACAAAATAAATGTCAGCAATATTGATTCTGAATTTCAGTAGGCAGAAGCTGTGTAAGAAGTGGATTTTGTCAGCTACCCATGCTAAGGTTCCAACCACGTGAGGACATGAGCTGTGGTTGCCATGAGGTTCCCACTGGGGTACAGTCTTCTAATGGCAAAGCAATGCATTTAGCTTAAATATATTCCTTCCATCTACATGTTTTGATAATAGAGATCATTTCCAAGTATTTGAAAATTCCGTTGAAGAAAATAAAAGACTTAGAGAGGCATTTAATGAATTTTAAGTTTTCCCTAATCATTATGTAAATAATAACCCTCATTATTTTTAAAATCAATTTGGGAATGATGATTAGAGATCCTAATCCGAGGACTTTATTATTTATTGCTGTGTAATTTCACAGCTTCTCGTAATATCAGAATGCAAACCCCCGATGGTGCTTGTGTTAGGGCACTTCTGTATAAAATGAAAGGATTTGTTTTAATTGATGTCCTTTTAACCAGAAGCGTGCCTGCGGAATGAAGATCTGCAGATGGACGTTTGCACAATCCAAAAGATAGTTGGAGTTTTTTAATAAGAACTATGCTAGGGCTGGGATTGTGGCTCAGCGGTAGAGCGCTTGCCTCGCATGCGTGGGGCCCTGGGTTCGATCCTCAGCACCACATACAAAACAATAGAATAAAGACATTGTGTCCATCTACAACTAAAAAAATATTTAAAAAAAAAAAAAAAAGAACTATGCTAGCCGGGCTTGGTGGTGCACGCCTATAATCCCAGTACTTTGGGAGGCTGAGATAGGAGAATCACGAGTTCAAAGCCAGCCTCAGCAACGGCGAGGTGCTAAGTAACTCAGTGAGACTTTGTTTCTACATAAAACACAAAATAGGGCTGGGGATGTGGCTCAGTGGTCGAGTGCCCCTGAGTTCAATCCCCAGTACCCCCCCCAAAAAAGAACTATGCTACCCATTCCTCTAAATGAGCATTAATAGTTGTCAAGGCCATTTAGTGAGCCAAAGAGAGCCTTTCTGTGGAGAGCTCCCTCTACATGTAACTCAGCCAGATTCTGGTCATTCAGGTCAGACTTGGTCCTGTGAAACACAGGATGCAGGCAGGTCCCTGCCTCAGCTGGACCATTCTACCTCTGAACATCAGCCTGAACAATAACTGAATAATTCAGACAAAGCTAATAGCATCAGCAAAGATGTTGGCATTAGCTGAGTTTCTTTTGTGTATATTTTACACATATTATCTCATTTACTTTTTCCAAGAACTCTGGGAAGCATGAATTCCTTTTTCCAATTCATACATGAGAATACTGAGGCACAGAGAGTGTCCATAACCAGCTTTGAAACATGGAACCAGCCTCAACTCAAATAACCAAACTCCACCAAGGTTCTCTCACACTCCTTGCAGACGTGAGCTGGGTGAACGTTTCAGGAGGGTACTTAGTCAGACGGCTGGCCCCTCTGTCATGCCAGGTACCTTTATGCACCTGCCTGCTGTCATCTTGGTGTCCTGAGCAGCAGAGCCTGCCAGAAGCTATCTAACGTCAGCCCTCGTGGGTACAAATCTGTGATCTGTCTAGCGCCTGCCATGTGCCAGGCTTTCTGACAGTCCCCATAAAGTAGCGAAGTAGCCCATTTTAATCCTTTCACCACCACAGAGAGTTCAAGTTCTACTGTCTTCATTTTGGAGATGATGAAAGTGAAGGTAGAAAAATCTACCCGCTTACGGCAAGAAAATGTCTGAGCTTTGAAGTCTGAAGACTGCATGTAATTAAAACTATGGATGATCTGAGTACCCAACAAAACTCTGCCTCTATCACCTACTAAATATGCAAGCTGAGACACCAGAGCTAACCTTTCTTTGCCTCCATTTCCTCATCTGTAGTAGGCAGATGAATGATATCTACCTCCTAAGACTGTGAGGGTCAGCGAGGCACCCTGGGTTAGGGCTGGGAATGGTAACCACTCTGTACCCACTGTGTGAATGTTGTCTGCTGCTTCACAAAGCATCGTCTAGGGGGCCATCATTCTGGAATCCCACTGCTTCCTCTGGATGTGACCAAGTTTCACCCCCGTCTACCCGCAGACAGTGAGGGCCCTGGATCCACTCCGCCCTCCCTCCTTTCTCTTGACATCTGTCACCACCCTTCCTGGATACGACACTTCAACTCCTACAGCTGGAAAACTCAGCCACTCTCTAAATGTCCACTTCTTCCATTCCCTCCTGGTCTCCTGTCTAACATGCGATTTGCACTAGAGTCACTTCCCCTTAAAAATGAGTCTTGTCCTATCTGCTTTGCAACCAGAGAAATGGGAAAACTGAGCTCTGTATATGTACTATGACTTGAAATGCATTTAAATAAAATAATTAAATTTTTAAAAAAGATTTTAAAAAAATGAGTCTTGTCACCATTGTTAGTGTAACCAGTAGCAACAATTAAAATTATCACCCCAACAAAAATCTCCATGTTGTCATTCATTATTGTAGGAACCTTAAGCTATGCTTAAAATCAAAAATAAAGAGGAGGCAAGTTGCAGCTGCTTTCCAAAGAGCTGGTGTTGCCAAGGTTGAAATCCTGAATACAAAAGGAACATGTATAAATTTCTTTGCATGATCTGCTCAAAGCTCCATTAGTAAGCCAAGAGGAAAGGTCAAGAGATTGCCAAAATGCTTTGGAGTTTTTAACTGAAACTAAGAAAAGTCCAAAATAGATCTGAGTCTGTAAAAACAGACGCTGCAGCAAGAGGATTCAGTGCCAATGCATCAACAAAAAAGACAACCAGAGCTAGTGGAAGGAAATCTTCCCATTTTTGTGTTTCCCACAGAGCTAATATTTTGTGCAGATGATCAGTCAACACATAAACAAGTGTTGACTTTGTACAATCCCTATGAGTTCACCTCGAAGTTCAAAGTTTTGTGTACTACTCCAAATAAGTATGTTGTCATTGATGCTGCAGGTGCAGTAAAGCCTCAATGTTGTGTAGATATTGTGATTTGTCCTAGAGATGTTCAATCCTTTCACTATGGTGTAATAGACAAATTCCGTCTCCAAGTTTCTGAGCAAAGCCAGAGGAAGGCTTTAGGAAGGAAAGAGGTTGTTGCTACTCTTCTGCGTGAATCAAAAATTAGCAGCTGCTTATATCTTAGGTCTTATCACAATGGCTATACTTAGAACATGAGGAAGGATGTCAGCCGACTTCTGAAGTAAATTTATCTTGAAAATATGAATGTGAACTGCCTTTTATCTCTATTTCACTCCATTGAAATGCTACAAACTATTGAATATTTCAAATAACTGCAACTGTATAATATATATTTTAAATTTCTGTATGATTTTATTTGAAGGACGCCAGCACATTATGTTACAGACAGACAGCAAGGATGCTTCTGAGTGACACCTAGGAAACTATTTGAAGAAATTCTTTTTATATCTATACTTATTGTGCAAAAGACTTTAAAACATTTGTTATTTTCTCAGCTTTTTTCTAATTCACTTGGATTGACAAGGGTCATATGTCCTTCAAAGCTAAAGGTTGAACAGAGCAAACTGACCAGCCTAAAAATAAAATTACATTGACTTCCTAGCTATGAACATCAATGTTACTATCTATGTAAAATATGCCTTGCCCTCTATCATTGTAAACAGTTGCTATGGTGTTTCTGAGAGTTCTACAGTTAA
Source organism: Xerus rutilus (assembly GCA_028644305.1). Taxonomy (NCBI): domain Eukaryota; kingdom Metazoa; phylum Chordata; class Mammalia; order Rodentia; family Sciuridae; genus Xerus; species Xerus rutilus. The sequence goes on from CM053410.1 coordinate 7,916,527, forward strand.
TGTGTGGAGGGTTAAAAAAGTATAAGGTACTAAGGGATAAAAACAGTATAAGGTACTAAGGGATCATGCTTATCCTAGGGTCTCACAGGAGACAGGACATATTTAATTCATCTTGTGAACTAAAGATGGGTTGTGGTCCATACACCAAGCATATGAGTTTTTTAAAAAAACTCATTGAAGTAGGTTGACCTATTTGGTCAGAGAGTTCTAAGGCATTTGTTTAGTTAGTTGGCTTGCCCTAGCTTTACCTCTGGTTAATGCTTTATGTTAATAGGGGGAAATCCCTCCAAGCCCCTTGCCTGCCTGACTGTAAATGACTTGCCCAGATTGATATTATCAGGTATCAGATGGTGTCTGAAGAGATGAGTTTTTCACCTTTAAACTCTTAAGCTGAGAATGGAAAACCCTTGACACCTGTCTATTTTATATCAGTCACTGAGACTTTTTTTAAGTTTTTATTTATTAAAGGTTTTATTTATTAAAACAACTTTACCAAAAAAATCCCCTAAGCATAACTATTTACATTTCTTTATAATCTCTTCTGATCTCTAATACATATATATATATATGCACAGACACATATATGTGTGTATATATAAGTATATAATATGCAGTTTTAACTGTTATTGTCATAGCAACTGATCTTTTGTCTTAGGATTTTTATCTGAAAGCACAATGCATTGAGAAGCTCTTGAAAATCATCTTTTAGATCTTTTTACAGAATGAATTTCTGCACTGCTACTGTAGCATTCTCAAGGAATATACGTAAACACAAATGTATGCCCAGAGTTGGTGTTTGGAGGAAATAGTTCTGCTTCTAAAAGCTGTTATGTCTAGTCTTTCATAGAAAATCATGTTTAACCATTTGGGGAGCATAAATCACTCAGTGGATCACATCTGTACATTGTGTAATGACTGAAAAGCACATAAATATAATCTACTTCGAACTTTGTTAAAATAAATAAATAGGAGGCACACTATTAAAAATTTCTACAGGAAACCAACAAAATAAAATTTACTTTTTAAACATTGACAAAGAAAGAATTGGCTTACTGTTTCTAAATGATTTTAATGTTCCTTTAAATGGAATTGAACCATGAAGAGTAATGTAAGAGGAAGCAGGTCCCTGGACCAGGCAACATCATGAGCAGCCTCCCCAACACCCTTGCGTTTGTCTTCATGCTTCAATCTTGACTTTGATTTCTTCCATCCTGTTCACTTGGGGAAATGCAAACTGTCCATGGAAAGCTCAGGTCCTGGACACCGTGGCCATGATGTTGCTTTTCCTCTCAGTCTCTATACAGTGTCAGTCTCAGGAGTTCACCCTGGTGTCCGCTCCTGTGAAGCTGGTCTACACTTTCAAGGGTGAATTCCTTTATACCAGAAACACAGATGACTGGCTAAATGGAAGTTCAGTTTGCTTTTGCACAGGAAGATCCTGAGCGTGATCAACTCTCGTTTCTGTAATTCTACAGCTAACTGGAACCCAACACAGGAAATTCCTCCACAAGCCCCGTCATTCTTTGTCAATGAGTGCTTTCCTCCCAGCCTTTCCGTTTCCAGATTACCTTGTGACGATTTCCAACACTTAGCAATTGGATTCAAACATGTGGCTCCCTTGGGTGAAGAAGCCACTGTTCTGATCAGGCTGAAGAGCAGGACTGGAGGGAGAGGGTGCTGTTCTGTGCTTCCCTCTGCCCTCTCTCCTCCCTTCCTTCCTTTTTCTTTCTTTTTGTTTTTTCTTGGCTTTGGTTTTATTGGGTTTTCTGTGCAAGGTGTAGGGTCCTTGATGCCCTTGGTGCAGGACAGGCTCTCCCAATCAGGGACACTGGTGCACCTTTCAGACCTCCACACACCCAGTGTTGGCAGAGTCCAACGGAGCCCTCCTTCTGGGCTCCCTCAAAGGCACTCTCTTTTCTTTTTATTTGCTTGGTGGCCTCTTGGTCCACTTGTCCTTTGTCCTTCTGTGCCCCTCCTGATCTTTCTCTGTGGCACTTTGGTGTGTGCTTCACCCCAGCTGCTCCTTTCTTATCTGACAACAGGTTCATCAGCGGAAGCAGAGAGGAAATTCTCCTGGAAATGTCATTTTCCCTCCCTACAGCCATCCTGGAGAACACTGCCATTCCCTCACCTTCCACTTGTACTTGGTGGCTATCCCTTAGGTCATTAGCATTTTATTCTTATGGAGGTTTCCTGGCTTATTTGATGCCAAGCTGCCAGCTTGAGAGCCTTCCTGAGGAAGGAATTCAGTCAAAACCATCACCAGGCTCCTATGCCCAAGATCAGGCCATGCAGGGCAGATGGCACTGCTGAGGGAAAAATGTCTCGCTCTGCCTCATCCTTCTGTAGGTACCAGCATGGCCCATAGGCTAAGGACTCCTAAGTCCATACTTCTATCCACTGTATTCCCTCCAGCTCCAGCTTGCACAGCCAGTGCCTTTGGGTATCCCTTGGGAACTTCAACCCATTACAGACCAAGTCATAAAGTTTGTGGCTCAGCGAGGAAGATGCAAGTACCAAGTCCTGGAGGGGGAAAGAGGAGAAGCAGGGGAATCCATTCCAGCTTCTCCATGAGATGCTGAACACAGCACAGGGCTCTCCCCAGAGCAAATGGCAAGGAGGAGAGGAGAGTAGGGAGGGAGGCAGAGAGAAAGAGAAAGAGAGAGAGAGAGAGAGAGGCAGTGAAACAGACATTGCAATAGAATGAGAGACAAAAAGCAAGAGAGAGAAAAAGACTAAGACAGAGGTAGACCCAGAGATCAAGACACAGAGGAGACAAAGAATAACAGAGAGAAAAAGAGAGGAAGAAGAGAGAGCATTCTCACACAGTGTGTGGGTGCCAGTCTTTCCACACCCTCCTCTCAGAGCTGACCCGGCATGACTTCTACCAGGTTCTGTTGGGCACACAGATCAACTCTTCTGCCATGAGAGAGGGGCCTACACAAGAGCATGACTTCAGAGGTGACATTTGCTGGGGTTTCATAAAATCATCCTACCTCACCCTCCATCCAGACGATTCCCTTCTGATCCCAGGTCTCTTTGCTTGACTGAATTCTGCATAACTTTCAGACTGCTATCCTAACACCATTTCCTGTAGAGAGCCCCAGTTCAGGCTCTACTTGATTTCCTCAGGGTCCTTGCTGTGCACTCAGATAGGAAGTTGACAGTGAAGGTCATATCTCCCCTTTCTCTCTCCCAAGAGAAGACAGACATTAGGCCCCTGAGCAGGAGAGCTGGGTTCTCTCCTCATTCATGGTTACATCCATGACATACCAGCCTCACATCAGCAAACTTAAGTGCCTTCTTGCTTCAGTCCTGAAGTTTGTCCTGAGCAGCCACATGATCCCAAGCTTGTGTTTCCTGGGGAAGCAAGAAGCAGTCATTGACTCTTGCTGCTTACAGTGAAATAGTGGAAACAGGAATGACCCTCCTCTGGTCACAGGTGATGAGGCTACTACATGACACCTGAAATAAAGGCACCGAGATGCATGTATTGCCTATCATAGCAGGGCAGTTATTCTAGCAGGTCAGTGTCTCTAAAGAGAGTAAGCATTGATATACTTAGCAATTTGGGGCACCATGGAATTCCAGGATGGAGGACTTTCAGAAGCACAACAAATTAACATCACTGGGAGAAGTTGTCACTCAACAACAAACACCATGACTGGCTGAGAAGCACATTTGCAGAAGTGTGTCCACTTTGAATGGCCGACACAAAAAGCAAGTGGTTGACACTGATTGGTTGGCTTACAAAAGTATGTTTACAGTGCCAGGTGTTATTGGTCAATGGACAGGGCATTAAACTTCTGATATAGCTATTTCTTACCAAGGGTACCAAATCATCTTTTTCGATTTTTCAACATATTATCAGAAAGCAAATTGAAATCTTAAAAAGACAGGGAACTAGTGCAATGCTGAGTTGCTGATTAGGTGTTTCTGAATTGACCTCTAGGTCTGAGTGACTCCCTCCAACATAGCTCAACTTCTGGATTCCATGGTAAGTCCCTAACATCTGCAAGACACCAAGCAAGAGTGCAAATGGAGGCACACACACCATGCATGGAAATACCTAAAACCAATCTCTATCTAATCATCCATCAAATAAAGATGGATTCATTCATTTCAAATGAACACTTCATAGCAATAGATTACAAATTTTATTGCACAGCTATGGTATTTTACAAATGAAAACTGGCAAACTATTAACACTGACCTATTTGCATATATCTAGATGTTCTATAAAAGGACAACCAAAGTTTGTATAAATAATAAAATATGGGGCTGGGGTTGTGGCTCAGTGGCTTGCCTAGCACATGTGAGGCACTGGGTTCAATTCTCAGCACCACATATAAATAAATGAAAAAAATAAAGGTCTATCAACAACTAAAAAAAATTTTTTTAAATAAAAAATAATAATAATAATAAAATATGCACATAAATGCATAATTTTGGTATATCTTTCTGTAAAAAATTCTTTTTTTTTTCATTTTAAAAAAGTTATCATTCTCTTGCGAAATTAAAACTTTTTATATAATTTGTGTTCTATTAAAATAGTGATTTAAAGGATTAAATAAAAAAGTATATTTAAAAAATTCAAGATGACCAATTAGAGGAAGGCAGCATTTCCACTTGACTTAAACTTTTGCATAGCATAAGATTCAAGCAGCAGAACTACTGCTTTTCAGAGACATGGGTGGAAGAAGGAATTCCCTGAAATTCAATATCAGACAGTCAGGGTTTCTTAGAGACTTGGAAATTTGAGTTCATTGAGCAAAGAACAAAAAAGAGTACATTAGAGCAAAGCCAGCTGTGGCAGGGTTACCAGGGCCAATCCACCATTGAGGGGAGGGATTACACAAGCAGAGGAACATAGCAGACAAATTAAGCACAGAAAAACCTGAGATCAGAAAAGCAGCCTAAACTTAGCTGATCCAGAGCCTGCACTGTGCACTGGTGCCTGGAAAGTGCTCTGTTTATCAATTGGCAGCAAAGAGCTGAGGTAGAGCCATCTTGAGGAGTCCACACTACAGCTGCTGCTGTGGAGTTGGGAGATCATAGCAAATACTCATATCTGACAAAGCAGACTTCAAACAACAATTAATCAGAAGAGACAAAGAAAGTTACTTCATACTGGGAACAACCCAATAAATAGTAAATATTTATGTCCCAAATTTTGGTGCACCTAATTGCGTAAAAAAAAATCCTACTCAATTTAAAGACTCAGAAAGACCCCAGTACAATTATACTGGGTGGTTTCAACACACTCTTCTGGCCAACAGATAGATCACCCAGACACAAACTCAGTAAAGACTCTTCAGACATAAAAAATGTAATACATGAAATGAGCATAAGAGATATCTATAGAATATTTAATTCAATAATAGCTGAATTCACTTTTTTCTGCTTATGGACATTTATCTAAAACAGACCATATTTTAAGCCACAAAGTATATCTTAGCAAATACAAAAAAAAAAAATTATACAATTCCTTTCATCTTATCAGAATAATAGAATTAAATTAAAAATCAACACTTAAAAACCCTACAGAAACCAAATAAACACATGGAGATTAAAGAATGCACTTTTGAAGGATTATTAGTGATAGAAGAAATCATGGAGAATTTTTTAAATTCTTATAATAAAATGAGAATAGTAATATAATATACTAGAACCTCTGGGACAGTATGAAGTTTGGTTATAAGAGGAAAGTTTGTAGCTATGAGTGCCTACATAAGAAAATCAGAAAAGATTCCAAATAAACAACCTAATAATGTGTCTCAAGGCCTTTGGAAAACAAGAACAAACCAATTCCAAAAACAACAGAAGGAGGGAATTAAGATCAGGGGTAAAATCAATGAAGTAGAGAATAAAATACAATAGAAAGGATCATTGAAATGAAGAGTTGGTTTTTTAAAAAGATAAAAAAGATTGGCTAATAGTTTAGCCAAACTTACCAAAAGAAAAAGAGAGATCAAAACTAATAAAATTAGAGATGAAAAAGGAGAAATCACCACAGATAACACAAGAATCCAGAGGATGATTAGAGGTAACAAATGGTCAACTAATATATGCAAAAATGTTCAACATCATTAGAGATTAGGGAAATGCAAATTGAAACTACACTGAGATTTCATCTCACTCCAGAGTTAGAATGGTAGTCATCAAGTTCACAAACAACAATAAATGCTGCAGAGAGTGTGGAGGGAAAGGAACGCTTTTACAGTGTTGGTGGGATTGTAAATTAGTGCAATTACTATATAAATGGAGGTTCCTCAAAATTCTAGGACTGGAACTACCACGTGACCCACCTATACCATCCTTGGTATTTATCCTAAAGAATTAAAGTCAGCATGCTATAGTGATACATACACATACCCATGTTTATAGCAGCACAATTCACAATATCCAAACTATGGAGCAAGCCTAGGTGTCTACCAATGGATGATTGGATAAAGAAAATATGGCACAAATACAAATACAGTATCATCCTTGGTTTCAAAGATGTATGTTACTCTGTGAAACTCTAATTGAGGAGCCATTCTCCCGTACTCCATATAAATTGGAACCAATTTCACTCAGAAAACACAGGTGGATGGGGACTCTGCATCTAGCTGCCAGCTGTACCTATTTTCTGAGTGGAGGTTGGAGAGGGACAAATGACCCATGCAGAACTGGTAACAATCAGCTGCAACCTTTGAGGTTAAAAGTACCAGGAATGAAACCTGTTCTTTTGGGTTGCAAGTTTGAAGGATATTGGCATATGATGCACACTTACTACAACCCTCCCTGTCCTTCCCACCAAGTGAAGGAAGCCATACAAGCCTAAAGCAACGACAGAGCAAAAGAGTCCCCAGACTGGAGGAGGGGACAGGATAGATGCTCACTGCCCCCCAGACCCAGCCCAGTTCCCCTCAGGATCACGACGGACTTCCCACTCCTGTGAGCCAAAATATAAATATAACAAACTCCTTGCTCTAGTTGATACTGTGCTTCTCTGATTTTTAGTGAAGAAAGCCTTTACTGTGTGGCACAGACTTCTCACCCTTCCTGTCTCCTTCCTGGTGTGTTTCTGATGGTGACAGGCTATGCCATGTTTCACATGTGGAGAAATCTCTTACACATGTAATATGGTTGTCATATGATCCCAAGCTTCTTGGGAAGCTTGCTTTAAAAGAAAATACTCATAGCCAGGAATGGTGGCAAACAGCTATAATCTCAGCAACCCAGGAAACTGAGACAGGAGAATTTCAAATTCAAGGCCAGTCTCAGCCACTTAGTGAGACCCTGTCTTAAAATAAACATAAAAAATTTAAAAAAGGTTGGAGATGTAGTTTAGTGGTAAAGTGCCCCTAAGTTCAATCTTCACAATAATAATAATCGTGCAATAAAATACTCATGAAGATTTAAACATATTTTATGTAGGACAAATATATAAAATACTTATATAAGTCAAATATATAAAATATTTTAATTATCTTTACATCTTTATTAGCTTATTTCCTCTGAAAACTAAGTATACAACCTAAGGAACAGATTATATGTGATGCTTTATTTCTAAATCTATGCAATTTCAAGTCATTAAGAAAACCTAAACAAAATTAATACCTGATTTCTTAAAATTAAAGTGTTACTTCTTTATAGTTCCACTCCAAATTGACAAACGATAAATACAGAGAATGAATGACTGCATATTTATAAGAACATAATTATCACAAGTAAAATACAAAATATACTGAACAACATTACCAAAAATAAAAATACTTATTTTGCAAATAAGTATTTTGTAAAAACAAACTTATTTTATTCTTGGTATTTTTTAATCAGTACATTCATAATGCCAGCCAAAACAAATCTCTGCCCAGAAAAAAAGAATTCGTCCTTTACTTTCCTATGGTCTAAGAGAATGTGGTAAGATGTCCCTTTCCCCTGGCTTGCTGATTTCCCCAAAGAAATCAGAAGCAATATAAGGAGTGTAATCTCATTCTAGGAAATTGCATTTAAGGAAACACTAAGGTTTATTTGGGATCACAGTCTTCTACCAGGCAGGCAAGCCATTCAGTATAAAGAATGCTCCTGGTGCTTTCTAAAATCTATGTGGCCTCAGATTCAAAAGCACTGCTTTGTGGCATCATAAAATATTATTTCATATGTCATACAGGCTTGCTTTAGAGAATAGACAGGACCATTTATAAATTTCCCCTTTGCATAGGAGGCTCTTCATGATTTCCTAGCTTTCCAGCCTGCAAAATAGTTACAGACACATCGCATTGTTACAATTCTAGTAGCAGAGAACATATCTATTACTGAACTGAAACAAGTTTTCATTCCTGAAGTACATTGTCAATCATCTGAAGCTCTTTAGAGTCCATTCTAATAGACTTGGTATTTTATCATTTGCCAAACATATGCTCCTTTTGAAGTTAGGAATTTTATTTTTTAAATCTCTTGAGTGATTTCCTGTTTCTATGCTCCCTTAAAATAAAAATAAGGACATGAAATATTTTTCTGCATATGTATATAAAATTATAAAAGGAAGTATTAACCTATTAATATAAAAGAAAGTATTAACCTATGCTACAATATAGATGAGTCTTGAAAACACTATGCTAAGTGAAATAAGTCAAACACAGAAGACCATGAAATTTACTATAGATATGAGTATTATGTAATGTACAGTTTGTATTCAGAAGTCCCTGGATATCTTGGAAGCATTTTTATAACAATAGTATTTTTTAAAACAGAGAATCAAATCAGTACTCATTCATTGCACTCTATTTTTATACTTATAAGTCTTATACAAATCAAGATAAATTGTCTCACTTTTTTTCTGACTCCCATGACATTAATATATTGAAAGAGTACAGGTTGATTCTGTGCAGAATGATCCACAGTTTGGATTTGTCTGATTGTCATTTTCATGGTTAAACTCACATTGATTGCCTTTGTATGAATCCTCAACACATAAGTATTTTGTTTCTACTTGTGGTAAAACCAGAAGTATGAAATTCCTCTGTGCCCTATTATTGGTGATACCATCTTTGACCTGGTTGGCCTTACAAGATGTGACTTACAATTTTTAGATGTCATGATGATGTGACATGCATTCATTGGAACCTGTGCTTCCTGTTTTGAATTCTGATCCTTTCCTAGGCCTAGCATTATGCTGTATGATGCTTTCCTGTGATCCTGAGCCAGGACAGTGATTCACTTTCCAGTCAACCAGGCAGTCAGGAAGGCAAACAACCAATATTCACATGAGATCTTAATATAAGATGAGCTTCTGTTAAGGGATTTTATCCAAATCTATGCTAAGTGTTTTGAGCAAGTGTAAGGCCAAAAGGTCAAGCCATTGTGTTTAATTGGTTAAATGCAGTAAGTGCCTTTTCAATATAAATATTTTCAACTTATGATGGGGACATCATGATGTGATCCTATCATTATAAACCAATGAGCACCTGTAGCCAAACATCAGTCTTTTCAAATCTCCTAGATACCTGGATCTCAGTCTCAAATGTACCACTGAGTCACCTTTACCCTTCAGGCAAGGTGGTCTTTCTGACCCTGGTGCATAAGGGACATCTATGGTCCATAGGAAATGATGTCTCTCCCACTGCGCGACCACAGGCCTGAGCGAGCTCACATGGCTCCACATGACATGATGATGCGAGTCTCACCTACTGTCGCCATCAATCCGTCTGTGGGCTGAGCTCCAGTGGGACCCTGCCCTAGAAGTCTAGTATCCTTCCCATTCCCAGACATGTTTTATATATTTTCTGACACTTGGTATATTTTGTTTTTAGCTCATTTTTTTTTTAATAATCACCTTTCAGAAAGCAAACATCACCCTCTGATAGACACATGACTACTATTGCCCAAATGAAAGTCTATTAACCTCCCCGAGCGCCATACCTGCAGCTCAGTGCCTCCCTTGCTTGAACTCACCTCATTGTCAAAATTAAGACAATTGCTGGGTGTGGTGGATCAAGCCTGTGATCCCAGGGGCTCAGGATGATGAGGCAGGTGGATTGCAAGTTTGAAGCCAGTCTCGGCAATTTATGGAGGTCCTAAATAACTTAGTGAAACTCTGTATCAAAGTAAAAAAAATTAATAAATTAATTTAAAAGGGCTGAGGATGTGGCTCAGTGGTAAAGTGCCCTTGAGTTTAATCACCAGTGCAAAAAAAAAAAAAAAAATCAAGACAGTAACTCTCTCCTTTTGTTCCCACAAACCTCTTTTTCTAATAGTCTCAGTCTACTTATAATTGTACACATGCTAATTATTAAGAATTGCAGTAAGTCAACAATAAGGTGAAATGACATACAACCTCCACACAGTTCTTTCAACAAACTGGAATGAACTGTGACTCTAAAACCACATGCCATTGCTGTGGCTGATTTGTGTTTGGTGGTACTCTCCCTCTACTCCTTGAATCAACTTCTAAAAATCCAATGTTCTGCTATCTTTGAATCTCTCTCATTTTTCCTGATTTTCTCACACAGCAAATTCCTAATTCATATTCAGTCTACTTTGCCAAATAAAAAAAAATCCTGAAGATTAATGGGCTTTGAAGGGTGTGTTACTTCCCCAGGACACATTGAAGTGTCTGATGTATGAACTGGACATTCTTCAGCCTCGGCTGCCCTAATTGCATACTATATAATAATCAATGTAACAGCATAATCACAGTATTTGTTCCAGTGGAGGGGATCCTTCCTGATTCCTTAAGAGGAAAAGGCTCAGTACAATCACTGTATATTGAAGATCTACATGCCTCCATTAATACACCCAGATTGGTCCAATAAGACAATCAGGAGTAAGGATAAACTCTCTCTTCCTCTCTCTCCCCCTCATCCCCATATTCTGGAGTATATTAACTAATCCTGACAATGTATGATCAAACTACTTCACTAATCAACTGCTAATCTTCAATCGTGGCCAAATACTGTTTTTATATATTTTAGTTGTTGACGGGTCTTTATTTTATTCATTTATTATTTATATGTGGTGCTAAGGATTGAACCCAGTGCCTCACGCATGCTAGGCAAGAGCTCTACCACTGAGCCACAGCCCTAGCCCCCATGGTCAAACACTTTCATAACAACATCTTTCTTGCCAAATATATACCAGGATGTGCACTATTTATTCATATGAATTAATGAGAGTGTATAGATTTGTGTAATGTGTGTATATAAAACTTAAGTGCCAGGTATGGTGGTACTTACTTGTAATCCCAGCAGTTTAGGAGGCTGAGGCAGGAGAATTGCAAGTTCAAAGCCAATTTCATCAAATTAGAAAGGCCTTAAGCAACTTAGCAGGACCCTGTCTCAAAATAAGAAATAAAGAGGGCTAGGAATGTAGCTCAGTGGTTAAGTGCCTCTGGGTTGGGTTCAATAACTAGTACTAGTAAAAAAAAATTAGGCATATGCAGATGGAGGAAGAATAAGTCACCTGTTTCTAGCTCACTTTTAAGAAAATCACCTGTATTTCACACTGGTATGTGAACAAAGCATAAAATGAGAGTAAAAATTTCAGTTACACCTGAACCTATTTCTATCTCCTAAGTGCTAGCTGCGTAGTCTCAGACAGGTGGCTCAACATCTTCAGTCTGCATATTGATCTTTAAAGTGCAGGGAATCACCTGATCCCAATAGGCCACATTAATAATGTTGTGGTTTGCAACTGCCTGGAATGTGTAGCCTGATGCTTTCCAAAGGCTCTATTATGTGCTATTTCAGTGTATATCACAACTCCGAGATAAATAGAGCAGCCATTATTGTTTCCGTCTTATAGATGAAGGTAGAGAGGCACTCAATAAAGAAAAGCCCTAAAGTGACACGGCAAATAAATGAGGCTTTTCTAGATCTCATATCCCCTGACTGGCAGCACAAAGCCCTGGTGTGCAAAAACCACCAGCACATTTTCCCCTTCTGAAGAAAAGAAAGTATCCAATTTCTTTCTAGTAAAAAAAAAAAATTATCTATTAACCATCAGCAAAGATCAATGAAAGAGGACCCCTAACGGTCAAGAGTAGACAGTTTCCCAAAGAACCGAGTATAAGACATAAAGAAGAACAAGGCACAGAGAAAAAGGTGGCTGGGAACATGGGAGATGCAGAGGGCCCACATGAGCTCAAAGAAAGGAGACTCCAGGTCTGTTTGAGGTACCAATAAAAACTGGGAAGCAAGGGCTTTGGAATTATCCTTGAAAGAGAGTTTGGCTTTGAGAGGCCAGCCTTCCTGTCAAGATGAGAACCTCCGCCAGGTGAGAGAGACATCTGTGAGACACCTGTGGCCAGAACCCAAAGCACAGGACCCGAAGTAGAAGAAGACACCGTGGAGAGGCACAAGATGGCTGTTTAGAGGACAGCTCTGGCTACGAGTATTTATTTATGCAGCATGCATGCACCAGCCACTGTGCATGTCTTGGGCCTGATGCATGCTGGGACCATAGAAGTCACATGAGTTCTGGGGCTGGGATTGTAGCTCAGCGGTAGAGTGCTTGCCTCGCATGCATGAAGCCCTGGGTTCCATCCTCAGCACCACATACAAAGCAATAAAATAAAGACATTGTGTCCATCTACAACTAAAAAAAAATATATTTAAAAAAAAAAAAAAAGAAGTCACATGAGTTCATCCCCAGAACATATCAAGAGGGGATCTTTCCATAAAAATCATTTTAATAGTAAGAACTTGTGAAGATTGCACAGGCAGGAGGGACATCAGGGCTTTAAATCCATGTCATCTCTCATCTAAGTTGAGTCGCTTCCACATTGTGTGACACCAAACACCAGGTTCAACCCCTCGGTGCCTCAGTTTTCTCATCCTCAAAATAGGATTCAGGGGCTGGAATGACGGCGCAGTGGTAGCGTGCTCACCTAGCATGCATGAAGCACTGGGTTCGATCCTCAGCACCACATAAAAATAAAAAAAATAAAGATATTTTAAAAAATAGGATTCAGTGTTCACACTTTCTGGTTCTCATGCAGTTGAGTGAGTCAATGAGTGTAAGGTACTTTAAACACCTCCTGGCACATCGTGGGAATTAGAAATGTCCTTCAAATAATCAAAATGACTCTGAGTCCTGCTGCAAATGCACTGTGCAGGGTGACAGGCCAGAACTGTGAAACAGCTGGCTGTGCTCAGAAGACCTGGATCAGAACAGAGTAGAGAAGCCAGGGCGGCGGTGTGAACTGTGCAGTTTGTAAAAGCACAACCACCTGCCCTAGACTAGCTAGCAGGAGGTAAAGGAAGGTAAGAGAAAAGCCTCAGGTCTTTAAATTCTCCTGCTCGAGGAGAACTATATGTTTCTCATGCATAGATGCTCATGCAAAAACAGTAAGAAGTGCATATGTCCTCGGCAGAAAGCACCAATTTGTACTATTCCCTTTCTGCGATCCTGAAAAAAAAGGTGCAGCAATAACCCAATGGCCATTTGCTGAAAATGGTTTATATTTCAATTATAACTTTCTGGTGTTTACTGTGTTGCTCCCATGGGAAAATGAAAGGTTTTGTCCTTGTCTCTCATTTAACAAGGCGAAACAAACTCTCCCTCATCCAACAATATCTGCACTTCTGTTATGCCTCAGCCTCAAGGTAAGCTGCAGGCCTTATAAAACTGCTGGGTTTTTTCCACCTGTCATTTGTATTTTTGTTATTAGCCTTTCACACTGACACTGCCTGGGGATGCCAGAGCTGAGACAGGGTCAGCTCCCTGCTAAGGACACGGGGACTAATCAAAGGCAGGCTCCTGCGAGGGCTCCTAACTTGGCTCACAAAGTGCTATGCCTCCCTCTGGTGGCCCCACAGTTTTATGCACGTTTGTCTGAAGAGACTGTCAGGATGAAATCTTGTAAGAAAAACCACTCCAAGTTGTTCTTTCTGGAACAACGTTCTACATAAGAAAAAATCCACTAAGCAAATGATTCTGTCTGCTTTGCTGCTTTTGCTTCTGAAGTCACTTAAAATGGTTTGGAAGGTCATTATTTCCCTCTTAAAGGTATCTGCTACTGAGATAAAAGGGCAGGGTTTGCATTATTTCAAGGCCTTGTAAAGGTTGACAAGGATCATGTCAATCAGGATAAAATTATGAATTTTTATTCAAGTGCATTTCATGTCGAATCAATGAGACACTCACTGTGCTTGGGCCTGGTATTTGCCTTAGCTCTATTTGCAGCCTTACATCTGTCACTATGTTGAATGTCCTAGAGCTCTATATGATGTGATCGTTACTGTTGTTCCCATTTCACTGGCAGGCTGAGTGATGTCCCATGCCACATAGTAAGCCTGAATTCAAGCACAGACCATCATCTGCAGGGGCTCTGCATGATCACCTTAAACGTTTGACAAGGGCACAAAGTGCAGAATATGATCCAGAGCTGAGTGGAAGAGGCCTGGTTTTACATTAGTTCATCAGGTCTGATGATGGTGGACACAGCCACAAAATTGCAAGATTAGGTTGTGCTGAAGCAAACCCAGACTATCTGGAACTCAAGGTATTGCAGACAGAACACATTCACAACTTTCAGATTAATTAGAAATAGTGGTGCAATTCAGAGAGCCAAGTCTTCTATACATCCTACCTAATTTTCAAAGTAGTTATCACTCCACATTTATTCAATGGCATCTCTGACTTGCACAGGTCTGGCTGACATAGGTGACCTCAGGTTGTCAGAGCTGATTCAACATCAGATCGAAGGGGGCTGATTCACTGAGGGTTTGGGTACCTGTACCCATTGGGCTGCGGGCTTGCACATTGATGTGGTCCAGATGTCTGTGCCCCCATACTGAGGTACTCAATCCCAAGGTGACGATACTGAAAGGTGGATCTGTTCAGTAGAGATTAGCTTATGGAGGTAGAGTCCTCAAGATTGCGGTCAGTGTGCTTACCAAAGATGTTCAAGAGAGTGTCTGGCCTCTTTTACCATGAAAGAACCCAGAAAGCAGGACCTCACTTTCTCTGAGTCTGTGGCACCTTGACCCTGAACTTCCATACTCTAGATCTAGAGACCAAAACAGTGGTTCTCAGTGTCATCCTGGGACCAGCATACAGGTGAGAGATGCAAAGTCTGACCCACCCACAGACCTCCTGAAGGAGGCTCTGGGCAGGGCCCATGAGTGAGTGAACAAGTCCCCCAGGTTATTCTGGTGCAGAGAAAGCTGGGGAGCCACAGCCCTGGAGACAGGAGCACCAGGCTGTGTGACAGCCCTTAGTGGGGATCAGACCTGCATCACCCCGGGGACAACTGGAGACCACACTGAGTGAACTGCCCCAAATGTACTCCCAACAAGGAAGATGTCCATCATGTCACAGGCATGACCACTGTGATGAGGTGAGTGTCACCAAAAAAGAAGCACAGTGCTGTTCTGTCCCCAGCCATCATGCTGGGGGTGGTCTCAGGACTGTCACTCCAAGGTGGCTGTGCATGCAACAGGGGAGAGAGTGAATGGGTGAAAGTCCACTCCAGCATCTCTGCATCTTGATGTGGATGAAGGGAGAAAAGGACAGGTCAAGTAAAAAATGAGAACCCACGGCTTCAGGAAAGGCCAGATCAAGGACAGGGTGTGAACACATGAACCTAAATACCTCGTTATCTGTGATGGTGATGAAGCAATCCATTTACTAGGATCTAATCAGGATGACTCAAAAGCCAACATGTATATGCTCCCATGGGGCAGGGATGGGACATTTGAACTTCAGAAAGGATAATAATCCAAATAATCAAAACCCATAAAATATGTTTATGTCTATGAGTTTACATTGATACTAAGTAAAAACTAACAGATTATCTTTAAAGAATGACAGACATTGTTAGTTAGCTTTCCATTGCTATGACCAAATCCCTGAGAATATCAAGTTATAAAGAAGAAAGTTTTATTTTGGCTCATGGTTTCAGAGGTTTCAACCATGAATAGTTGGCTCTGTTGTTTTGGGGACTTTGGTGAGATAGCACATTGCGGCAGAAAGTGCATGGTGCAGTAACCTTGCTCACTCTGTGGTAGCCAAGAAGCAAAGGGAGAGAAAGGAAGGAGCTAGAGTCCTAATATTCCCTTCAAGGACACACCCCAATGACCTGACTTCCCTTCACTAGGCCCCACCTCTTAAAGGTTGCACCACTTTCCAAAAGCACCATCAGCTGGGGACCAAGCCTTCAATTCATGACATTTGGGGGACATCCAAACTCTAACAATAGAGAACTAGTTGCTTGTGTTGAGAACTCATTAGTTTAAGAGTGGATGAAGCATTTGGTATATCAGGGTACTTACTGGGAAATCAAAGAGTAGATATGGGAAATTATCACTTTGTTAAATTATTTCAATGAATACATAAAGGAAATGATAGAATGGAAATAGCACTATTTTCCATGCCTCAACGAATCAGCTGATCCAGAATTAGGAATAGAGCATTGACAGATGCTAACATCACAAAAGGCGATGACTGGGCATTATATAGTTACAGATGAGAGAAAACACTGTCCACAGCCTTGCCAAAGCGATTGAACCTGGGTCTAACCCAGCTTCTCGATCCTTCTGCCAGTTTGCAGAAACACAGCTGATAGCGAACCACAGGGAGCTGAACCATGAGTATGACATCATCAAAATCCAGGGTGTGAGAGACTCTAGGTCAGTCAAGCACTCCAAGAATTAATCTGTAAGGAAAAGAAAGGGATGGAGCGGGAACTGTAGGGTAGAAGAGACTTGACAATAATCAAATCTTTTTTAAAAAATGTTAGTAGGGAGGCAAATCTAAAAATAATGTCTCAAGATGCACCTTGGGTGGCTAGAACTTTTTTTTTTTTTTGAAGTCTGATCTTATTTATTTGTTACTCTTAAAAATTATTATTTTCAACTGGACTCAGAAGTAGAGGCTCTCAGAGAAAACAGCCTGCGTCTCTTGGCAATCTATTCCTGGCATTTTGCTTTGGCTCCTTTCATTCTCCAGCACAACGGCCACATCCCCGCTCCTGACATCAGCTTCCTGCCTTACGATCATTCATTCGTCCACAGGTTCATTTTGCCTGTTTTTCTGTGCCTATGTTTTATTGTACATTAAAATGATTTTTAGAAAATATGACGATAGGGTCTTGATAACCTATGCAAAATTCTCAAACTCATTGTACATCCCACCCCCTAAAGCATGCAACCAATCCATACCTTAGCGTTTCCCCAGCTATTCCATGACAATACTCCCGGGTGAACTCACATCCTGCCTGGCATGTGCTCTGTCCTTCCACTTGCAGTCAGGACCACGGCAGCACAGGGGCTGAGGCATAAAGGTTTCCTATTGTATTCTGAGTCAGCATGTTCAATCTTTTCCCTCTTTTGCCTTAGAATTTTCAAATTCTCCCAGTGGAAGAAGAACTCCAGCTACAATCACTGGATGTTTAGTTCTTTGAACCAATTAAGGTGTCATTCCTTGATACGACCAGGTTCTCACAGCTGCAGTTTGCAAGACCACTGCCAACAGATCAGCAGGTTCCCTGTTCCTGACCTCAGCCTTGTTCTTTTTGGTCCTTTACCCTAATTCTCCCCAATTAGGGAGAATCTGTACCAATCCCCAGGGTACAGTTCTGCTGATCATTGTCCTTGAGGCAGGCTGCAATCTGCTGGCTGGTGCTCCTGCACAGCGGCCCCCATCCCGACACCATAAGTACCATCACAGGCACAGAAGATGAAGCTCAGTCTCCAGCCCAGTCTCAGATCAGGGAGGCACAAGAATTAAAGAGAAGACGCTGCACTTAGTAGGACTTGAAACAGAGGTCCACTGGGGATTTGAATGTAACCCTTGTTGCTCTGTCACTGAGGCTTGGTTTAAAATTGCTATATTTTTTCCCTTCCTCTCTCCCTCTCCCCCTCGTTAACCATGAGGGAAATGAGATTAACCTTCTTCCCATCCTGGGCCAAGTTATCTGTCCTCCAGCTCATGAACCACAGGACTGAAGGAATCCAGGCTTCAGGGCTGGCACCTGCAGATCCAAGAAACTGCTCTCTCAAGGCTACCAATGAATGATGATTCCTGACAGGGCACAGCTGGAGTGTGGCCTTTGTGTCCCCTCCTCAAAAACCTAGTGTTCTCCCTGACAGAGTCACCACCTCAGGGACAGGAGTCCCTGTGTTTCTCCTTTCCTAGCAAAGCAATAAAACTTCTAATATTTTTTCCTCAAAATCTTTTCCCTATTATTGGATTGGCATCAGGAACAAGGACGGACAGCACTTTCAATATCAGACTTAGATGGGATACTTTAATCTTTTTTTTTAATATTTTTTAGTTATACATGGACACATTGTCTTTATTTTGTTTTGTTTATTTTTATGTGGTGCTGAGGATCAAACCCAGTGCCTCACACGTGCGAGGCAAGCGCTTTGCCATTGAGCCACAACCTCAGCCCCTACTTTAATCTTTTTAATGAAATAGTACTTAATAATTTGGGATAATGTTGGATGACAGTTCAATGGTGCAGCCCATCAAAACTTGCAGAAAACTAAAAACATTGAAAAGTGAGAAGCTAGCTAGCCTGCCATTTTGAGGCAAGAGTGTTCCAGTTTAAGTCATCGCTATGAACTGCCTGTTCCCATTTCCGTCCAGCCACGAAGCCAGTCATAATTACCTAGCAGTGAAGTCAGGCTAACTCATTGCCAAGAGTGACTGCGATGATAGACGCCGCGTTTGTTGCACCCAGGGTGCAGTGGGGTGCTCCAGAAGCATGCGCACCTGCTACAAACACTTTGAAAAATAGAGGCAGCCTTGCCTGCGAGGCATCGAGGGGGGCGAGGCAATCTTCTAAATGCAGCAAGTGCAGAAATTGAGGGACAGACAGGCTTAGGTGAAGTCCAGAGGTCACGGCAGTCTTCGCCTTCCAAATAGAACATTCACTTGGAGGTGCAGAACGCATTAAAATAAAGTGAAATTGTGTTTGCCAGCTTCTCATACTTCATTCCCGTGACCGCACTCTGGGTGGAGCTTTGCGCTTCAGCGACTTACAACCGGTGACGGCTGTAATTTCTCTTTTGTCCCTTTACTGCCGGGTTTCATTTTCAAGTCCCTCAGCTCCATGAGAACTGAGTGGTTTCCTTCTCCCAGTGTTACTTTTCCCTCCTGGGTACAGTGTTTCATTTTCTTAATGACGATTTGCAGCTTTCTTACCAATTCACGTTCTGCCCAGCAGTTTCGTCTTTTCATCCACATTTTCCTCTTCTCTGGGCAGATGTTTTTCCTAGCCACGCACACTATACTTCACCTAGATTCTCTGTAAGTACACATTTGGGGTGCTTCCCTAGAAAAATTGTAAATGTAGACTTAAAGGGAGAATTAAGAAAAGGAGACATCCAGATTAAATCATTGCTCTAATGACTGTACAATCTACCAGAAGAATCTATATACTGTCATGTGTCATGTGTGGATCTCAGATCCATTGACACAGCAATTCCCATCCCAATATGTGTGTAAAAATAAAAGTTCAAGAAGCTGTGTGTAAGGCTATTCAATGGAGCCTTGTTTATGACAATAAAGCAGCAGAAACAACCTAAATACTAAATATCCATCAAGGGAAATAAAGAAAACCATGCCGTGGGTGTACCCTGGTGGCAGCACATGGGCTTAGCTCCCTCTGGGCCCTGGGTTCCATCCTCAGCACCAGGGGAGGGTGAGAGGGAGATTTGGGAGCTTGGGGTGCAGCTCAGTGGCAGTGTGTGCTTAGCATGTATCAAGCCCTGGGTTCTATCCCCAGCATCAAAATATAAACAAAATAAAAGAGAAAATTTAGAGTTCACTTTGATCTTGAATGGGGAGAGAGAGCTGACCTCAGAGGAATTTAGGCAGCAGAGCTCTTTCCTTTGAACATGTGGAACAGTGAAGATAGATTTCTTTTTCTTTTTTTTTTTTCGTACTAGAGATTGAACTCAGGGGCACTCGACCACTGAGCCACATCTCCAGCCCTATTTTGTGTTTTATGTAGAGACAGGATCTCACTGAGCTGCTTAGCGCCTCGCCATTGCTGAGGCTGGCTTTGAACTCGCGATTCTCCTGTCTCAGCCTCCCAAAGTGCTGGGATTGCAGGCTTGCGCCACCACGCCCGGCTGTGAAGATATATTTCTGCCATAATAGTTTTTTATTTCATAAACGCTTTGGAAGGCCTTTTGAACAGGGTCCGTTAGAAAACAAGAGAATGATCATGTGTTTAGAGGAGAAAAGCAAATACAGTAACAAGTCTTGCTCCCGTGTGCCAGGTCTGATGCATGAGATGCTGCCCTCTGCATTTGACTAAGGCTGGTAGGATTAGAAAACAAAGCCCTGCTCCAGTTATTTGTGGGTGGGAGGTGATAACCAAATCCCTTGCTTTGAGACACACTTTTCCTACCCTTTTGCTTTATTGTCAACATTCAATCAATCATTATTAAGAGCTCCCACCCCAAGTGCTGCCACAGCTCAGTGACATGCTAGGTGCTTACTTTCCTAGTTATCTCGGCATTCCTACAGGTTAACTTATCTTCTTGTCATAGATAAGAAGACCGAGAGACAAGGGAAAGTAAATATGTTTCTAAAGTTCTCTCAGCAGCTGAATCGGAATCAAACCAAAGTCTGTCACGAAAGCTTTCTATCTAGAAATTATTTCCTGTTACATTTGAAAATACAAAATTGGTTCATATCAGCAGGTCCTCAAAAACTGTAGTAGGGGCTGAGTTGTGGCTCAGTAGTAGAGCGCTTGCCTAGCATTCATGAGGCACTGGGTTCAATTCTCAGCCCCACATATAAATAAATTTAAAAAATTAAAAAATAAAAGTCCATCAACAACTAAAACAAAATTTTAAAAAACTGTAGCAGAGCATGGGCTGGGCCATGGCCTGGGGGCCCAGACTGCAGGGACCCTGCCCCTCCCTGTACATATGGTCCTGGACAAGTTACCAGATCATCCAAGGCTCAGCGTCCTGGTCTAGTCAATGGGAACCCTAACAGGACTTAACTCATGAGGTTATTAAGAAGGTTATGTGTGGCTGGGATTGTGGATCAGCGGCAGAGTGCTTGCCTTGCATGCATGAGGCCCTGGGTTCGATCCTCAGCACCACATACAAAGCAATAAAATAAAGACATTGAGTCTATCTACAACTAAGAAAAAATTTTTAAAAAAAGAAGGTTATGTGACTTAGAAATGCTTGAAGGACTCACACTGTCCAGCACGCACAGAAAAATGATTTAATAAAGTTGAATACAAAAGACGAAAGACCATACACAAAGTGAGATCCTATGACCGAGATCTAATACGCACCAGTAATGAGCTTCTTTCACATAAGATCCCTGCACTGACCCATATTATTCTGAAATAAATCATATTGAGATCTGAATAGTATGCATGAGCAGTAATTTGTAAACATAACTAACAGAGAAAAAAGTTGCTCGTGGACTTGATTTTACCTTCTATAATAATGGTGTCTCAATGCTTTTGTGGATCTCTCGTGAAAAGAGACATTAAGGATATAAATTCTTTTCTGAATCAAGTAAGCATGACAGATTTTAGAAGGAGTCTCAATTATCTAGAGGTCAAATATTAAAGATGTTCAAAAAAGTTATAGCTAAGATACAGCAAAGAAGTACAGCTGGAATTTCCTCTTTATTGTTATATAATTTTAAAGTAGCTTTGTTTCAGGAAAAGCATTTAAGGAACCTGAAGGAATCCGACTGATTCAAAATGACCCTGTCACTCTTCAGATTAGGAAACCCATCTTTCAGGGAAAACAGTGAAGATTATTTCTCTCTAATCGGTTCAGTTCAACACAGAATTTCATTTCCTCACTGTGATTAAAATAGCTCAGGGCTGGGGATATAGCTCAGTTGGTAGGCCCTGAGTTCAATCCCCAGCACCACAAAAAAAAAAAAAAAAAATAGCTCACACTGACAACATGAGCTTTCTATGCTGACACTCTCAATTCCCCATCTAAACAAGTAAGATAACTTAAAATTAATAAATAGCAACATTCCCAGTGTTCTTAGTGATTACATTGAAGCCTGATCACTCCTTTAGCAGTTACACTAATAATTCCTAAGATTTTGTGATTTGTTTGAATAAATCTTTCCTTCATAAATCTTTAAGTGACTTTTCCTTTCCCTCCACCTTAATGGACCAAAGTTGTCTATAAACATCAAGACTACATGTCCACAGGGAACTCTTAGTACCAAAGATAGTCTTTATGATTCAGCATCATCTTAAAAGAATTTGTTCCAAGGGCTCAGCGTTATAATTAATTCATCTCTCTAAAGTAAACATTGTCTTCATTAGGACAAGAGAAACACTTAGAACTGAGTAATGATGGTTATGAAAAATAAAGTATTATCTGTACCTTTCATTAGAAATTACCTTCCTAAAGATGAGATTCTTGTGGGGGCTCTGAACCTGATTTGATATTCTCTGGCAGCAGATTCTTCACCACTACGTAATGCCAACTCAGTACATATAAAGCAATTCATTTAAGTGAAGTTTTATGAAAACAAAGAAACAACAAAGTCTTTACAGACATGAGTAGAATACAGGCGTTATGAAGATACTAACTGGACGCCGGGTCCCTGCCCTGACTCTCAAGGCAGAGTGGGTGAAGCCTGCATCCAACATGGCTGCAGGGAGACCCCCGTGGGTACAGGCTGTTTTGTCTGCATCATTCTCACCCACACTGAGAAGCTTACTCCTTTCAAGATTGTGATTTAAAGTTTTATCTTTGCTTCTGAACTTATGCAAGATATAGCCTGCACACATAGTGATTTATGCTGAGTTGATCCTCTCTCCTGTGTGTTGTGGAACATGTTGGATGAGGTTTATACAAATTATGCCTCTAAACTGAGTGTACTCCCTCTGTGTTCCCTTCAGGGGATTTGCTGTTGTTTCTCTGCCATGGCAATGGGGGAGTGGGGAGGGTTAGGCTCACTAGTACCAGGAAATCACTTCCCACCTAGAAGAGGAAATGAAAGAGTCATTCATTGGAGCAGCACCACAACAGGTCATATGTGATAGCATTAGACTGTCTTCGTGTCTGTCTGTCTCTGTGTCTGTCAGTCTCTCTCTCTCTCTGTCTCTCTCTCATTCTCTTTCATACAAACACTCTCGCCACATTTACCAGGACTACTCAAGAACATTACCGTTCAGACATTCTATTCTCAATGTCATGCAGGTTAAACATGATTATAAAACATCTAGATTTCGTGATTATCTTTATGTCTTGGCTGACCAGATGTATAATGGGAAACATTCAGTAGCATTGACACCAGCATTATGAAGGCAAGCTGCAACCTATGCCATGATAGATAACCCCTCTTATTTTAATAGTTCAACCCCATCTGTGCTGGGAGGCAGTCCACTTCTGGACCAGAGGGATTTTTGAGCATGTATGAAATGTAAGATTTTGCTCTACGTATAAATGACGGCTCCTATGCATTTACTGCAGTAAGGTCATGGCCGTGTAAGTCATTCCCTGCTAAAGGAAAATACTGTGTATGGATATACAGTCAAGTGTCACTTAATGATGGGGATACCGACGGAGAAGCATCGTTCTGTCCCTGTACAACCATGATAGTGTGCACTTCACAAACACATATAAGTTGTGTGTGTGTGTGTGTGTGTGTGTGTGCGCGCACACACACATGCAGGTACAGATACAAGGATGGTATCACCTTTTGCTCCTAAGGTTGTGATAAGAACCCAAGAGTAAATGATGTGCTCTAGAGACCCAGTAATGTGGCCGCTCACTCATTCTTATTGATGATGACTGAGTGTCCAGCTTGCCTGTTGTTGGTGATGTCTGGACAAGCAGCAGCTGGTCTGTTTTCCACTGGAGGAATCTAGTTCTTTCCTTTGGATGCCATTGGTGGTTGCACAATGAGAACAATAGGCTGATGCATCCTTGTTGGGTGTCTCCCGTCCACGAAACAAGTAAGTGAAAGTACAGTCCTTAATTCTAGAACAGAAGGAAGAGATGTGCTGGTGACTAGTCACCACAGGTGCAGATGTTACATTGTGGCCTACAAATGAAACTTGGTTACACCTGGTCCCAGGGAAGTCTTCTCTTTGGAGCAAACTAACTTCCAATCTTACTTGAGTCCATCTGCTCCTCCTTTCCCACAATTAATGCCAGAAAGACAAAGATACCAGGATGGTTACTATCACATTCAGGATGAATGCATATGGCTTACGCCCTCCATAGGACATCTAAATTAGAGAGCCCAAGTCTATTGGGAGCAACGTAGCCACACTTATGACAAATGACCCAATTACACCTGGAAGTTCCAGAGGACCCCAGAATCTCAAGGTCAACATATTGTCATTTTAAAGGCTGATGACTGTTTTGGAAATAATTGGTTCTTTGGACCTAGAATTAGACAGCCAGTACCCCAAGGGACACAGTGGATATGTGGAACCAATTTATAGCCCTGGTTTCTTTCAGGCTGATTTTGAAGACATGCTCTAGGGTACTCATGGATGCAAGGGAGGTGGACATGAAGAACACAGCAGTCTCAAGCACAGATGGAGGTGATTGGTTTTTCATTGGTCTGACCATTCAGCTTCCCTGTCCATCACACACCGTGGTCTAGAGGATGTATTCCAGCACACGGAAGCTGTCACCAGTTGTACTCAAAGAGCTCTCGAGGACACAGAGATAGGTCTTTCTCTCCTGAACACCAAGGTGACACTTGAGAAAAGCCATTTCACAAAAACAAATGTCTCCAGATGTCCTCACAGCAGCTCAGGGAGGCACTTGCACCATCGTCAGACAAAATGTCACAAGCACATTCCTGATGACTCCAACGACAGGACTTGAGTCCTCAGAGATCTGCACCCCCATGGACACGTTATATCCTCATAGTAGACATTTTGGTGTTCTAGCTCTTTCAGGTGGAAGAAATTGCTGGTCTCTCTGATCATTATTATGCTTTTTGGTGTATTTGGGTGTTGCTGAGGCTATGATTATATTAATCGTATTCCCACAACTTGTTTTCTTGCTTTTCTCATAGGGCACCCTTCCCCCAGATGGTGTTTGTCTGTTTCTACTGGCTCAGAGGTTTGATGGACTGGCCACACTCATAATCAAAGTATTTGAGTGACAATAAGCAAGGACCTACTTGTAAGCCCATATCTCTAATACGAAGGAAGTAGTAAATGATTTAATTCCATCACCCCTTTCCCCGTATATGATTCAAAGTCTCCAATCCCTGAAAAGGAAATGGTAGGTAGTAATTAGTGGTGGGGCGTGAAATGCAAACCAAGAGCACAGCAGGGTGCAGAGGTTTCTTTAATTTACCTTTAAGAGCAGTGAACACTTACGTAACTGATAGGAAAACAGTTGGTGTGCTAACCCTGAGAATAAACGGCTGGAAACAAAAGGATCCATTGAGAAACCTGTCTTCTTAACATGTTTCTGAGGCAGATGATGGGCCTAGCTCCTGCCAGGGTCTGCGGGGATCATTGTACAGTTAGGGTTTATGGCCATGGGTTCTCAATGCTCACCAGAAGGGAAATTTCTTTAATAGTACAAGTGCACTAAGACAAGGTTTGCCTGGTCATTGACTCCAGCACCTGTATCAACATAGGACTGACTTGTAGATGAAGCCCCCTGAATAGAAGGGTCACCATGACAGTGATGAAGAGGACTAGCTAGGGTCAAATACTCCCCTGCCTGATGTGGAGGAAGAGTCAAACTTCCGGATTGGCAAAGACTACAGAAGGTGGCCCCAGTCCCCATGACAAACATAAAACAGTAATGAATTTGGGAGTAGCATTAAGTTTCCTTTGTCCTTCTCTGCTCAGAGATGACCCACTCTCTTTCTTTCTTGACAGTGTTCTTTCCTTTTACTTATAATAAAATTCTTGTGCTTGGCTTTTTGTGTCCAACTGTAAATTTTTTCTTGTCAGGACACAAGAACCGAGGCTTGGAACGTTAGCTGCCCACTTGGTGAAAAGCAGTTTTACTGGCATAAATGAACAAAGCCAAAGGAGAAGAATATGCAAAGTGAACTTGAACTGCAGCCAAATTTCCTTAGAAAGGAATTATTGTGACAAGTTCTAAACAGAGTATGAACCAGCAAAAAAGAGAAAGTGGGTGGATGCATACCACCTTATTTCTGAACCTACCATAAATGCTAAAATGACAAAATGTGGTATTAGAGAAAGGATGGACACACGTGCATGATATGGTAGAAAGTATAAAAAGAGACACTTATGGCGTCAACTGATTTTCAATAAAGGCATAAAGGCAATCAATGAAAACAGAATTATCTTTCAACATGCGTTTCTGGAACAATGAAGTTTATGTATTTCATATACAAAAATGATCAAAATTAACCCCTACCTCACACCATAGACAAAAATTACCTGTGAATCTGAGCTTGGCAAATATTTTTTAGATATGACACATATGCATGATCATAAATTTTTGAAATGATACACTGGACTTCATCAAAAATCAAATTTTATTTTAATATTCAATTAAAGACTGATAGTAAATATTTGCAAAACATATGTCTAGTGAAAGACTCATATTGTCAATTTATAGCTATACTTGCAACTCAATAATAAGGAAACAAAAAAACCAGTTTTAAAATAGGTAAAAGCTTCACACAGAGTTTTTTCTAAAGAAGACTGCAGATGTCCAAATAAGTACACAGAAAGATGCTGAATCTTATGAGTCGGTGAGGATATTCAATTTAAAATGAGTAACCATTACACATAAACTGGAATCTTAAAAATTGACCCTATCATGTGTTGGTAAATATAGAGAAAAACTGCAACTCTCATACTGATGAAGGAAATATTCAGAGGTACAACCATTGTGGAAATCAGTTTGGCAGTTCTTCTAAAAATTTAAACAAAAACCTTCAATATAACCCCAGCATTTCCCTCCTAGATATACAAAGATTTGTACACTAATATTCACTGAAGCTTTATTTGAAGCCATTATCACCTGGAAACATCCAAATGTCCATCAACAAGTGGGTAAACAAGTAAGGAGATATCCACACGATGGAATACTGGTGGTCAATAGAGGAGAATGGACTCCTGATAACGCTACGTGAATCTCAAAAATCATCTTGCAGGGTGAGAAAAGCTGACCTAAATAAATAAATAAACAAATAATGGCATACAGTATATTATTTCATTTTATAACATTCCAGGAAATGCGAGCAATCTATAGTGACAAGAAGGAAATGCGAGCAATCTATAGTGACAAGAAGCAGGGAGGTACAGGGAAGCACACAGGACAACTTTGGGGGACAACAGGTTCGTTTTCTTGTTGTGGTCTAAGTTTCCTCGGTGTATGCATATGTCAGAATTTGGCAATTTGTAGGTTTTAAATATGTGCAGTTTATTGTACATTGAGTATGACTCAATAAAGCTGCAAGTCAGGGGAAAATACTAATAAAACCAAAAAAAAAAAAAAAGGTCAAACTTTTTTGTCTTTATTTGGGCCTTGAAAATATGCAATAACAAATAAACTTTCTGAATTTTAAAGTACACAGAGTCACTCTAAAACACTTGAGTCCAGAGATGGTTCCATAAATCTTGATGTTCTAAAGGAGAAAAAATTTCTGTAATAAATTAGATACAAACTATTTTAAGTCCGTACTCCAGATGTGAAAAAACATTTTATTGAAAGGGGCAAATAAAATAAAGATGTAGTTTACTCTTAGATCTGTAAACTCCTACAAATGTGGAAAACAAAATTCCTGGGAAAACATCCTCCTCTTTGATTCATTCTCTTCTAATCAGGGACTCAGCATGACCGCCGAAATGCTTTACACAGTTAGTCGGGCTCTGGCGCCATCTCGTGGCGATAAGGAGGAATACAACTGTCAGATGCATACATCAGAGAATAGGATAAAGATACCAAAGGCTGTCAATGATTAGAATTATCTGAAGATTATTCTCTAAAAAAGCTTTGCTAGATTCATAATAAATAATATAAAAGTGGTTAAAGTATTTCTCAAATTTTACTATGCATATGAATCACCCAGAAGTCCTATGTAAATGTACTCTATGATCCAGAGTCTGAGGGCAGGATTTAGACTTATCACTCAATATCTGGGGATAGTAAATACAAACCACAGACCATGCTCTTGGTAGCAAGGGCTTAGAGGACAGTAAAAGAGATGGAAGCGAATTCCTAAGGGTTTTAATATCTCGAACTATATTTAAAGAATAATTTAATATAGCACACATACACACACCTAGTTTTTCAGATTGCAATGAAAGTCTCTAGCCTTTGAAGTGTGAGAAGGGCTGAAGGCAGCCAGTGTGGATGGGGGCAGAGATTCTGAAGGTTCCCAGCTGGAACCAGTTGGCTTGTGCAGCAGGAGCTCACCTGATGTCACCAGTAAGTGAAGTCCAGGTCAGCTTGGTCAAGATTTTGCTTTTTCAACAATCCAGTAATAATAACATTCACATAAAACTTATTTATTTGGAATTGATTTCCATATCTGTACATATGCATATATTTTCTAGATTTCAAATTTAGCTAGGGAGCTAGGGAATATAGCAAAAACGAAGTACGTAGGGTCCAGTTAGTTCCCGTATAACAAAAATGGAACTGCACGTACAGGTCACTTCACCTGGTGGAAGACATCTGTGTGTGAAGCAGGACCTGAGGCCTGGGGTCTCTATTGGACATTATGCAAAGAAATACAGATACTGTCTTCAAATATTTTTATGTTTATGGGGTGAAGTCCATTTTAAATTCATGCCCCATAGATGAATCTGGCATTTTCCCCATGAATACCATCCTGCTGTTTCCCTTCGGCAACCAGGTCCCTGTCTTTAAAAAGTAATGAATATTATTCAGCAATAAGAGAGAATAAAATTATGGCATTTGTAGGCAAATGGATGGAATTGGAGAACATTATGCTTAGTGAAGTAAGCCAATCCCAAAAAACTAAATGCCGAATGCTCTCTCTGATTAGTGGATAAGAAAACACAAGGGGGGGTGGGAACGGGAAACATTGGAGAAATGCAGGAACTCTAAACATGG
>CM053410.1:7945620-7971012 GCA_028644305.1 Xerus rutilus
GTAATGAAGAGGCATCCTGGCAGGAAAACAATAGGAGGAGGGGACGGGGAGAGGGGCAGGGATAACAGAAACAGAAATAGCAAGAGAGAGGGGAGACAGAAAGAGAAAACAGATGCACTGTTTCCTAAATCAGTAAGAAACTTTCAAAATATTTTAACGATTTTATTAAAATACCATTAACTCAAACTATGTTTTTAAAAAACATAAATCACACAGAGAAGTGAAATTTATGTTACCCACACACAACTAAATTAAACTTTGGCAGCTTACTAACTAGGAGGCATTTGTGTGTGGTTTTTTTATTCTATTTTATTGCATTAATGCAAAGATGTTGCTCATCACCTACCTGCCAGGCTGATCACACCACCCACAAATGCAGGGGCACTTACAGCCCACACTGACTTGTCCCCAGCCCCACTCAGCTTGCTAACATAGTCTCAGCTTCTGCAGCTGAAGGAAGCAGCCTGAGCTATTTTAAGTGCTCTTCTCTCTCTCCCCAGCCTGCTCTTTGGAATCTGCCCAATGAAGCCCAGACAGACACTGGAGAAGTCCAGGGGTGGGGTCGCAGGCCTGGCACCACCCTCTGGCTCCATTCTCTGGCCATACAAGGAAGTCCAGGGCCACACCAGGATGACTAAGCTACTGACCTAACGGGGAGGGAGGGCTCAGGAGGTAGCATCTGGCCTCACTGCCAGCCATCCTCCCATGATTTCCTTAATAGTGTCCTTCAGTTAAAAGCCACCCATCTCCACTAATGAGCACTCAGTGTCCGAACTGCTTGACAAGTGTGAAATCAGCTCTGAGGTCAGACAAGCAGAAGTGGACAACCACTGATAACAGTATCTAAGTCTCCGTCTTGCAAAGTGAGAGGGCAGGTGTTTCCTGGGCCCCGGGGCTTGATAACAGGACACTAGAACCTGACCTTGCTTTCCCAGTGGAGAAGCCCTGACTCCCCGGGGCCAGGACATGCTCTCCATGTCTAACTTCATCCTCTGTGGCTCCAAACTGTAAACCGACTAGTCCTTCCTGAAGGGGCTCCTGCCCAGCTGCCAGTCTACCTGTTCCCTCCACCAGCTCCTCCAGCTTCTCTCTCTCTGCCTGCCCTAGCTGTCCCCTGTCCCCTGAACTCACCCACATCCTTCGTGGGTACTGCCCGCACTGCCCAGGACCCCATGTACCCTTGCCCTCTCCCCACTGTCTTGAGGCTTTTCTAAGAGCAGGTACCTCAATTCCAATGCCTTCTGGTCTGTCTTTCCCTCAGGTCACCATTTCTAGGAAGCCAGCTTTAATCTCACTTGGGTCCCTCAAACATGCCTCCATATAACCTGGTCACCTCTGCTGTACAACTGTTTTTCCAGTTGTCTGTGTGTTTATCATTCCTCCCAAATCCTGGGGACTTTAGACCACTGCTGCCCTTGAGCTGACTGGAGTGGCCGCTGGGCAGAGAAATAGCCTACCATAGATGCAAGAGGTCAGTCCGTGGGGCAGGGCCTGAGGCCTGGGAAGCAGGTTGGAAATCCAAAAATGTCCTCAATCCTGGAAGATAGGTGGGCATGTGGCGGGGAGGCCAGAGTCACTGAAGGGGCACACAGGCCAAACCCCTCCCATGGCTTCCCTTCCTGCTGCAGGTTCAATTTTAAAAGCGAAGAATACACGCGAGTTGTGCTTCAGCTCCTAATTGTGTGCAGGTGTGCACATACGTTCACAAGCACAGGTCCACTTGACACAGCCCCCAGCCACATATGAACAATCGTGCATAGAAACAAAGTTGCAGGTGCCAGCCTGCAGAGCATGGCTAGGAGGGATGAGTAAAAGCCAGGGAAAAATAATGAACTTTGAGAATCCCAGGAATTCGTAAACACGATCTGGAATGAGCCATCTCCAGGGAAGAGCTCCAGAAGCGCTTCAGAGGAGGAAATTTGAGGACCTATTGCCAAGCAAATGAAAGTCATTCCTGGAATGTCACCAGGATATAGCTAGGAAGACAGGAAAGCAAGCTTATTTTAAAATAAGTCTTATTTTTAAACCCAGGCTCAGTGGCGCACGCCTGTAATCCCAGCACTTTGGGAGGCTGAGAAAAGAGGATTGCAAGTTCAAAGCCAGCCTCAGCAAGGGCAAGGCGCTAAGCAACTCAGTGAGACCCTGTCTCTAAGTAAAACACAAAATAGGGCTGGGGATGTGGCTCAGTGGTCGAGTGCCCCTGAGTTCAATCTCTGGTACCAAAAAAAAAGTCTTATTTTTAAAAATGGAGAGTAAAGACCAGAAGAAACAGAGGATGGGCACATTCTGGAAGGAGAACTGTAGAGTCCCAACAGCCAAAAGGCTATGCTCTGTAGAGTGCTTCTGAGCAAGGGCACTCAGATTCTGGGTGGACGTCCTGGTTCTTTGGACAGGGTGGTCAGTTGCTCGCCCTTCCCTCGCCCTCTGTCTCGCTCTCTCCACCAGCCCCCTGACGCTTTGGTAGAAAACTCCCTCAAGACTGTCCCTTGCCCTCATCCCACACACCCTACCTGCCCTCTGGTCTCCACACTGCTTTTTGTTTTTTCTGTCCACCGGGAAAGCCCACGCCTCTGGTAAGAGATGCTCTTGCATTATTCCTATGGGAAAAAAACATTACAGTCACCACGTCACTGAGCCCAAAACCCGACAGCGAGCTTTGGGAGGGGTGTGGAGAGGACTTCCCAGTGCCGCTCATGAGCTTGACAAGGGGACAGAGGTCGAGGAAGGAAGCCACATGACCTGGGCTGGTTCCTCGCCCAGTCTCTGGGACTGGGTTTGAGGCCATGGGAAAGGAGTGAGGACCAGGCTCTCTGAGACTGTCACAGGGGAATGTGACAGCCAAGTCCAAGCAGAGTTGGCTGGATTTCTCCCCTATCTCTGCAGACGGGGCAGTTGTGGCCAGACCTCTCTTCTTTAGCCCGGTTACTGCTAGCTTACAAAAGTCAGTTTGAATATTTGCACTCAACTTAATCTGCTCAGTTCTAACGGCTCTTGCAATTACCTTAATGATTCTAAAAAATTCATCAAATTTCTGCCCCTTGTCAACAGTCGCGCTTCTTTGATCTGTCTCCTGCCCTCACTGGATGTGAGGCATCTCTGTTAATTCAAGATAGTGGCATGGCTGCTGGCAATGGCTCTCGTCTCCCTATTAAAATGAAAGAAAGACCCACGTATGCACACTTGCACACAGAGAGAAAACACCTGCCCCCACCTCTGGCCAGGAACAGCACTGCCTCATCCTTGCTCAGCCTCTGACCAGCTTGAGAGAGGAGGGGTGGGTTTTTAGGATAACAGGGACAAGTGCCATGGCCATTTCAGACATGGCATTGGAATCCTTCCAAGTTGCCCCTCTGGTTAATAATGACCTTCAAGATTACAATTGGGGAATCTTTAAAGATGCCAGACCACAGTTTTCCTTGCTGGTCTTCATAGCTTAGTTGCCCAGCAGGTAGAAGGAGGAAGGGGTGGAGTTCCCTAACTAGGGTCTATAAGTGTCACAGTAGGGAGATGTAGCTGTGCAGCAGACAGACCTCTTCTCTCTTGACTCTAATTTTTCAAAGACAAAGGTCCTGAGGCATCATGGAATCTGAGATTTGGGAAATTATAGGACATGTGACCCCATGGAAGGGTGTCCTAAAGGAGCTCCAAGATAGGGGCCTCTGTGTCTCAGGAGGCAGGGCATGAACTTGACTGACAGGGAGTTTACAGAAGGTCTGTCCCATCCAAGAACAAATGCTTTGAGAAGAAAATTCTCTCCCAGCAGTGCCCATCAACCATGCCTCTACCAGTCTCTAGAGGGGCCACCAACCACGTGACCCACCAGGAGCAAAACTAGGAGCACCCATAAATATGTATGTTTGTTGATAATCAATTCAGATGTACTAGAGTCTCAATACGTTTTGAACATTACAAAGGATACATGAATAGAGAAATTAGAGCCTGAGATGAAAAAAAATACAAATGTAAATTAAAATCTGTTCTTCTCTCCCTTTGAAGACCACACTGCTCCATAGTCACCAGGAGTAAGGATATGGCCAGCTGCATAACTGGGCTCCCCTCTGTAGATCTCCTCCAGGCTGCGCATGGAAGGACCTAAAGCTAATGTCAAGAGGCCCTCATATTTCAATAACCTTGTGTGTTTGTGCATTTTTCTAATAAGCAGATTAAATAATGTTTCCAAAGGAGACTCTGACCCAAAGGCAATAGCCATGGCATCAGGACTCCATTTCAGAGGCTGCTTTGGCTAGAATATGGCTTCACTGTGTCCCCCAAGGCTTGTGTGTTGAAATTCCATTCAACCTGTGAGGTTCTGAGAGGTTCAAACTTAATACCACCATGGTGTTTAGGGGTGGGACTTTGGGGAGGTGACTGGAATTCAATGGGCTCTTTGGAATAGAGCCCCATGATTGGATCCTGGTGGCATTGTATGAGGATGGAAAGCGACCAGAAGAAACTCATGCAAGTGTTTCAGAAGAAATTGATGCCCTGTGCCCTCTCAGGAGTCTACCAATGAGAGCTCCATCACCAATGCAGCCCCTGGACCATGCACCTCCAGAACCATGAATCTAAGTAAGCCTCTTTTTCTTCATAGCTTTCTAAGTCTGTGTAATTGTGTTATTAGCAACAGAAAATAAATGAATGCACAGAGCATTGTTTACAGAAACCTCTGACCCCCCATCTCTGTAGCTGGTGCTCCCTGCAGGTGCCCCTTCCAGCTATGACCAGACAGCTGGATGGTCAAAGTGCCAGAGCACTGCCGGATGCAAATCCTGATGTAGCCTTTGTGGGCTTTCCTGTGACCTCAGACCTGCCACTCCCAGCAGGTGCAGTTAGGACAATCCAGGTCTCTCAGATCTGTCCCTCCTCACCAATGGATCTAGTGGAAACACTTCATGAATCATGCAGACATTTAATCCTTGCTGTGTACCAATTTGTGTGCCCCCCAACCTTAAATTCATATTGAAGCTTTGACCCCCTAACCCCAATGTGATTGTTTTAGAACTAAGACTTCAAGCAGATAATTTAGGTTAAAAAAAGTGAGCTCCAAGCCGGGCGCAGTGGCGCAAGCCTGTAATCCCAGCACTTAGGGAGGCTGAGACAGGAGAATCGCGAGTTCAAAGCCAGCCTCAGCAATGGCGAGGCGCTAAGCAGCTCAGCGAGACCCTGTCTCTACATAAAACACAAAATAGGGCTGGGGATGTGGCTCAGTGGTCGAGTACCCCTGAGTTCAATCTCCAGTACCAAAAAAAAAAAAAAAAAACAAAAAACAACAACAACAAAAAAGTGAGCTCCTGCTCCAGTAGGATGTATGTCTTTATAAGAAGATTCTCCCCCATACTGTGCCCACTCTCTTTCTCTCTCTCTGACAGTGAGAAGAGGGCATCTGCAAGCTAGGACAAGGCTCTTCCCAGACTTTGCATTTGCCAGCATCCTGATGTCAGGCTTCCAGCCTCCAGAAGAATGAGATAAATGCCTGTTGTTCATGCCACTCAGCCTGCAGTATTTCATATGGCAGCCTGAGCTGATTAATACAATTCTATTCTCCAGAGCCAGGGAGAACAGGCATTATTTTTTTTTTTTAATAAATGAGAAAAGAAAAGGATGTAAAATGCACCTCCTTCTCCTGGATCAGGCAGCCCACAGAAAAACTAGGTTCAAACTTGGGTCCTAATATCAAAAGCCCAGGCCTTGACAACTAATGGGTTTATATGGAAAAATGTTCAACATCTTTAGCAATTAGAGAAATGCAAATCAAAACTACTCTAAGATTTCATATCACCCCAGTCAGAATGGCAATGATCAAGAATATAAACAACAATAAATTTTGGTGAGGATATGGGGGGAAAGGTATGCTCATGCATTGCTGGCGGGAATGCAAATTGGTGCAACTATTATGGAAAGCTGTATGGAGATTCCTCAGAAAACTTGAAATGGAACCTAGCTATCCCACTTCTCAGTTTATACTCAAAGAACTTAAAATCAGCCAATTACAGTGATGCAGCCACATCATTGTTTGTAGCAGATTAATTCACAATAACTAAATTATGGAACCAAACTAGGTGCCCTTCAACAGATGAATGGATTAAAAAAAAGTGGCATATATATATATATATATATATATATATATATATATACACACACACACACACACACACACACACACACACACACAATGGGATATTACTTAGCCTTAAAGAAGAATGAAATTATGGCATTTTCCAATAAATGGATGGAGCTGGAGAATATCATGCTAAGTGAAATAAGCCAATCCTAAAAAAAACTAAAAGCCGAATGTTTCTCTGATATGTGGATGCTAATTCACAATGGGAGGGGGGCTAGGGACTAGGGAAGAATAGAGTTACTTTAGATTAGGTAGAGGGGAGTGATGGGAGGAAAGGGGGTATGGGGGGAGGAAAGATAATAGAATAAACAGACATTATTACCATATGCACACATATAACTGTACTACTGGTGGGATTCTACATCATGTACAACCAGAAGAAAGAGAAATTATACTCCATTACATGTGATGTGTCAAAGTGCATTCTACTGTCATGCATAACTAATTAAAACAAATTTTTTAAAAAAATATTTCATGCTTTACTATTGATGAACAATTTGCCAAACCAGAAATCAACAAGAGCTCGTGTGCACAGAGAAGAAAGGATATGCAAAGAGGCACTCATGGGGCATGGAGCCTCCACCACCAGAAGCAGGAAGCAGATGACAGAGGCTGCTGTGGACTCTGTCCTCCGAGTTGGCTTGTATTTAACAAGTGCATCTGCCAGGAGGAGATTCAGATGCTGGGGCATGGAGAAGCAGGAGGATTGGGAGCCAGGAAGCCTGACTCAGACAGATGGCAGGAGAGGCAGCTTAAAGGGTCACCTGGGTCCCAGGAAAGCTCCCTGACACAGGAGGAGAGACCTGGAGAAAGGGCTCCTTCATGGGCAAGAACGTGTGCCCAGGCAGTGAGGAAACAAAGCATCAAGAGCTCAGTGGTGGAGCGCTCGCCTAGCATAGACCTGGGATGCATCCTCAGCACCACCAATAAACTAATAAATAGGAAGGAGGCCAGGACGTTGAAATAGGATTTGTCCAAATTACATTTCCACTTATATTTTGTCCTTCTGAGCTGAGCCCTCTCCCTGCTCCCTGGTTGCCATGTCCTGAACTGCCTTCTTCTGCAACACCCTTCCAACATGATGTTCTGTCTCACCTTGGGCTCAGAGCTATGGAGTCTGCCGACCATAGCCTGAACTTCTGAAACCATGAACCAAAATAAACTTTTCCTGCTTTACGTTGTCGGTGTCAGGTTTTTTTTGTTCACAGGAACAAAAAAACAAAAAACAAAAACTGACTAAAACAGACCTACATCTACAGGTAAGGGTGATTGGACCTGTTTTTCTGGGCCATGTTGGCAGCCCTTTGGGAATGGACACATTTGACTTCAGTCTTCCACAGTCCATTCCAAATGGTAACAAGGGATTAAGAGATGTAAGTAGAATAAGTAATGAAATTCAAGATCTGAACAACAATTTCCTCACTTGAGTGTGTAAAAAGACCCTCTCTCTAGACACAGTGATGGGGTGGCCTCCCCTTGGCCTTGGCTCTCTTTAACAAGTGAGAAGAGTGGACTACGTGACCCTAACAGCCCCTTCCAGCTTTCTGTTGGCTGGGAGAACACCAATACCTAAAAGATTAAAGTGAAATATAAGTGGGGTGGGGGGTCAGTTTCCACTGTATTCAAAACAAGACTGGAGGTAAAACGCTTCCACATGGACAGATCTATGCTCCCATCTGAAAGGACTCCGAAGGCAGGCGAGCCTCACCCCATCGTGGATCCACAGAATTCCCAGAGAGCCAAACGTCTGTCATGCCCTCAGCCACACTGATTGATGGGGGTTTATTTCCTAGATGGTAACTTGAGTGCGGAGTAAATTTAAGGAATGCTGTATATTTTCTTACCCTTTTCTTCTCTCTCTCTGTCTCTGCCTCCTTCCACTTCTCTCTCTTGTAGCTGTCTTTGGCTTCACCACGCAGGCTCTCCCCACTTGATGAGAGAATGATCCCAGAAATGGTTCTTCCCATCAGCTCTGGGAGAGACCAGCAGCGGTCTGGTGAACCAGCCTGTATCATGTGTCCTCCCGTGGCCTTGGGCAGAGAGGCCCAGCCACCCTCCTAAGTGGTCAGTCCATCTGCTCAGGACCTCAGGTAGTGAGGGAGGAACAGTTCCCAGAAAGGGAGTGGCCTTGGCAGAACACATTGACAAAAGTTATCTGTGTCTGCTCATTTGTGGCAGAAGCTCAGCTCTGAGGTCATACAGCCCTGAAGGAACAGCCCATTATGGTAGAAAGCTTTTCTAAAAGAGAATTATCTCTCCCCAAGGAGTGTTCAAATGGCCATCTCTCCACCCATAGAAATAACCAGAGCTTTGGAGTGACCACTCTTCAGATAGGGCATTGCAGGAGAAGGCACAGAAATGAATCATAGTAAATGC
Source organism: Xerus rutilus (assembly GCA_028644305.1). NCBI lineage: Eukaryota > Metazoa > Chordata > Mammalia > Rodentia > Sciuridae > Xerus > Xerus rutilus. The sequence goes on from CM053410.1 coordinate 7,954,118, forward strand.
CAATGTTTGGCCCCCAAACTCAGGACCAAGACGCCAATTTCTCACCCTGGTGAGTGGATTGCTTATTCCCAGGGACAAAAAGTCAACTGACCTGGGCTCAAAGACCACTAGCTCTGGACTAAATAAGAAAGGCTTTCCAAGCGGGGCGCAGTGGTGCATGCCTGTAATCCCTGCACTTTGGGAAGCTGAGGCAGGAGAATTGCAAATTCAAAGCCAGCCCCAACAAGGGTAAGGCACTAAGCAACTCAGTGAGACCTTGTCTCTACATAAAACACAAAATAGGGCTGGGGATGTGGCTCAGTGGTCGAGTGCCTCTGAGTTCAATCCCCAGTACCAAAAAAAAAAAAAAAAAAAAAAAGAATCTTGCAAACTAAGTGAAGACTCCAGCTGGACGCTGGCCATGTGCCACTAACAGGGGTGTGGCCTGGCCATGCACGTTTGCAAACTGAAAAGCATAATTTTTATAGCTTTGGTTACAGGCATGCTAGCTTGTCCTTGAATGCCCAGACTTGAATCAGTTCAGTTCTGAGTTGGAAATAAAAGACCTTTATTTATTTTTTTTAATTTTTTCCACATTAAGAATGGTTTTATTTATTTAAACAATGTCTGACAAATTAAGATATACATTTTTATGATATACAACATAATATATTGATACATGTGTACATTATGAAATGATAGAATTAACTAATTACTATCCATCACCTCTGGTACTTACCTTTTTGTGGAAAGAACATTTAAAAATCTTCCCTGTTGGTAATTTTCAAATACATGATACATTATTACTATATTCTACATGCTGTTCAGCAGATCTCCTGTACTTACTCCTCTTATTTTTCTCTGTGACATTTAACAAACATCTCGCCATTATTTCCATCCCTCTCCAGCCTCTGGTTACCAACATTCTATTCTCCACTAATTTCATTTTTGTAGTTTTCACGTGTACAGGAGATCATGTATTTTTCCATGACTGGCTCATTTCACTTAGTAGGATGTCCTCCAGCTTCATCCATGTTGCCACAAATGACAGGTTTTCTTTTTTTTAAAGACAGAGTGGTATTCCATTGTGTGGGGGGAGGGGTGGGGAGAAAGAGAGAGAGGAACTTCTCCTTACCCATTCTTTGATGAACACTTGGGCTGACTCCCTGTCTTGGCTATTGCGAATAAGGCCACCAGGAACATGATGACTCCAACATGCCAATTTCATCTCCTTTGGATATATACCTAGTAGTGGAACTGCTAGATCACATGGTAGTTCTATTTTAATTACTTGAGGAACTTCCATAGTATTTCCCATAATGACTATAGTAATTTACTTTTCCAACACTGTACCAGAGTCCCTTTTACCAGGGAGCTTTAAGAACTAGTAATTATAAATTCAAACGCGTAAGCACCAACAGAGGTCATAGGTTTATGTGTAGACACATGCAAATTAATATTCAGATGTAGCTTTTCACAACCGAAGCAGAAAACGTATTTAATCTGACAGTAATGGTGCTAAAATCCTGATTTCTTTTTCTAATTGGGAAATTTGTATGCAACTCATTTTCCAGTCGAGAGTCATCTCTTGCTCTCTGTTTTCTTAAGTAACTATGGAAATGCTTAGTGACGTTCCTGAAAAAGCAAGTCTTTTTTTTTTTTCCATTTTAACAACATGATTGTTTCTGCTTTCCTGTTCCACTGAGTGTTTGAAAATGAGGAAGTTTCCATTAATCAATTCATACCAAAATACTAAGAAGGAAATAAAGTTATTCTGTCAAACAGGCTTTAATGCACTCATTGATGAAATGGCCCAGAGAAGTTAAAATTCTTAATGGCCTCATACAGAAATGAAACATTTTTCTTTTCTTTTTTTCCAGTTTCTAGATATTGTTTCAGGATAACCAGATCCTGCTTCAAAGCCTTGGGAAGCATCCAACTGTTTCATATATCATTTAAAGTTTAACGGCTAAATGAAGAGCTAAATTAGTTTAAAGGACGGGAAACCTGACCCTCAGCTGGAGGGAGAGGCAGGGGTGGAAGGATCTCCTAGTCTGGCAGATGGCTTCACTTCCTCCTGGACTTACCCAACCTCAAGAAGGTGAGGGCAAGTGGGGAGGAGGGTGGAGTAGGCACAAGGACAGAGAGGATGTCAGGTAGCTGCAATTGCACATTAGCCCAGAGGCAGCCCAGGGGTTGGAACTGAAGAGAGTGACCAAGGCAGGGCAGAGTCAGAGTCAGCATCCTGGGGACTCTGCGCCCACAGGTGGCAAGGACAGCGCTGGGAGCCCAGGGATTCATCCTTAGCGCCCACAGTCTCCTAAGCTGCTTATGTTCCAATTCAAGTTTGATGACACTGAGCCAAGCTGTCCAGGGCACTCCCAGGGAGGAGGAGGGAGGGTGGTGGAGGAATGAAGAGAGGGGCGGGGCTTCCAGGCCTGGCCTGATCCTGCTGTCTTGCCTTCTCACAATCCTGCAAGTAATTTATTAAGCAGAAGGAATTCCCAAAGAGGAGAATACGGTGTTGTGGAAGCGGGAGTGGAGGATTCCAAGACTGAAAGATGATAGACATGTAAAAGAAAAGTAACAAATGGCCCTGAATATATTAAATACTGAAAAAATTGATTCTAATAATGAGTAAGGGAATATGCCAGGGGGGTTGAGGTTCCCTTAGGACATATGGCGGTGGGGCATACTGGGGGCCAGGTACTGAGTGAGTATCCAGCTTTGCCCACAGGCTCTTTCCTCAGCCATGGCTATTGCAGCAGGTAGAGGGGAGCCCCCACCCCACACCTTTCTGTGAGAGAGCCATTCACTCTTATCCATCCATCCATCCATCCATTCGATATATACTCATGGAGTGCTCCTGTTATGGTTTGGATATGAAGTGTCCCCCAAACGCTCCTGTGTGAAGGCAGGTATGTTTGGAGGTGAAATGATCTGATTGTAAGAGTTGAGACCTAATCAGTCCATCCTAGCTTGAATGGACTGTATGGTAACAGCAGGTGGGGCTTGGCTGGAGAGGGCGGGTCCCTGGCAAGGCATATCTTCCCTGAAGCCCCTCCCTGCCCTCTGCTTCCTAGCTGCCTTAGGGAAGCGGTGCTCCTCCTCCATGTCCTCGGGGCATGAGGTTCTGCCTCACCTTGGGCCCAGAGCAGTGGAGTCAGAGGGCTGAACTGTGAGCCAAAATAAACTCTCCCTCCTCTGAGTTGTTCATGTCTGGTATTTTGGTCACAGCAACAAAAAAGCTGATTAACACAGCTCCGCCTATGCCTGGCCCTGTTGGAGGACCTGGGACTGCAGCTGTGAATAAACAAAGATTTCTGTATTCCCAGCACTTGGGGTCCAGTGGGGGAAACCTGCCAAGGAACAAAGTAAACAGGTGAAGCCAGGTAAGCACGCAGTGCAGGTGAGACGCTAGCTAGCCACTCCTTTGGAGGAGAGTGGGAAGGGGTAGGAGTGTGTGGAGGCTGCAGTTTCTAACAGGGAGCTTTGGGATGCTGCACCATGAAGGAGACCTTGCTCAATGACCCGAGGCAAGCTGGTGGGGTCAGTGTGACAAGCCAGTGCCTGGGGCTGAGCAAAGGTCCTGCCTGAGACTTTCATCTGCCTGGGTGGAACTCAGGGCGGGCAGCACTGGTGGGATTAGAGAGGATTGTGGGAGAACCAGGTACAGGAGGGAGCCCGGATGTTCTACAGGTGGGGGAAGTGGCTTCTACTCTGAGTGAATGGGGGCCACCGAAGAAGGGACAAGGCTCTGAATTACATTTCAGTCATTCCACTTTGGCTTCTGTGTTAAGGACACGCACAGGAAGCAGAGGCAGGGGCACAGCAGAAAGGAAGCTGTCGCTTGGTCCAGGTCAGGGACAGTGGCCCAGACACAGGCGGTACCAGAGGCACTGAGCAGCCCAGCAACGCAGGCCAGCAGGATTTTCCAATGGCTTCAGATGTCAGAGGCTGGCAAGTGCCCTAAGGTTTTAGCCTGAGTGGCTGGAAAGATGGAGTCACCAGGAATGGAAGCAAGGGGATGCAGAGATTGGAGTTCATTTACAGTCCCTACAGGTGTGATTTGCTAATTTCCCAGACACTGGGAGACCTCTGTGGGGAGGGGTAGAGGCCCCAGCTCAATGATATCCGACCAGCAGGGGTGGCACCCCTACGTACCCTGGGCATCTCTAAGTGGGGCTCCCTCCTGGCAGTGTTCAGCCTGCTTGCTGACCTGGCAAACTGCTCCTCTTCCCAGAAGCTCAGAACTCGGGACATGCTGGTGTTCCACAGCCCCAGCAGAGGGGAGTGAGAAAGGCATGTACTCCCAGCCCGCTGCATTTCACCTTGCCCGAGGCAGCCCCCAGAATGACTTCTAGTGATCGCTGGTCCCACTCCACTGGAAGGCTGGACTCAGTGCCCCCGCCTAACAAGTCAAAAAGGATGGCAGGTCTCCCCTGAGGCTAGGTAGCAATGCCTGTGAGCTACTCATGGTGCCCAGTCTCACTGGCTCTTGTCACATACTCTTATGACAGGGACCACCTAGCAAGGGCTGAGGGCAGCCTGTGGCCACTGTGAGACCTGAATCCTACTGACAGCCTTAGTGGTGATCTTGGAACCGGCTCCTTTCCCTTTTGAGTTTCCAGGCGACACCTCAGACAGGGACTGACACTTGTTACAGCCTCAAGGAGACTCAGAAGCAGATGACTAAGGGAAGGCTGCCTGAGTCCCTGGCTCACAGAAAACCTGCTGTGATATTAATGTGTACTGGTACGCTCCACGAAAGCTTGGGGTAACGTGTTAGGCAGAAATAAAAAAACATGCCACCTCCTGCTGGTGTAAGCTGCACAAGCTAGCAGAGATGCAATGTCCCCTCATGAATTAGAGGATTCTTTCCTAAGGCCCAAGTTTAAAAAAAAAAAATCCTCCAGTTGAAGAACTATTAAAATACCATAATGCAAAAAGAAAGAGAAAAATAAGTAATGGTGATTTTTAACTATTAACTATTATCATATATTAATATCCTAATCAACTGAGCATGGGGCTAGAGTGCCCCACCATCATGGCTGAATGATCAATGACATACCTGAGCCACAACTCTTCATAACATAGACCCAGGCTTTTGAAAAGTATACATAGCTGTGAGGGGCTGACAACTCTAAATCATATTGTTTTATTCATTTGGTATTGGGGATTGAACTCAGGGGTGCTGTACCACTGAACCACATCCTATCCCTTTTTATATTTTCTTTTGAAACAAAATTTCACTAAATTGCTGAGGTTGGCCTTAAACTTGCAATCCTCCTGCTTCAGTCTCACTGGGATTACAGGCATGCACCACCATGCCCAGCTATTGTTTTTTTTTTTTTGGTACTGAAGATTGAACTCAGGGGCACTCAACCACTGAGCCACATCCCCAGCCCTATTTTGTGTTTTATGTAGAGACAGGGTCTCACTGAGTTGCTTAGCACCTCGCCGTTGCTGAGGCTGGCTTTGAACTCGCGATTCTCCTGTCTCAGCCTCCCTAAGTGCTGGGATTACAGGCTTGAGCCACCGCGCCCGGCTCTAGCTATTGTTTTAAATTCACTATTTTTGTTCTAAAACCCACACTTGTTTTTTTTAAGTGTGGAGGAAGACAGTATTCATAACAAGCAAGAAAAAGGAACTAAAACTGCCTGGGTTTGTGTACACACACACACACAGGCTCACATTGCTTCCAGCCCTAACTTTTCACTTATTTATACATCCTGGGTGTATTTTCATGTAAATATATCTTTCTAACTAAAACAGTATTTGACTATTATTCCAGTTTATATATTTTGCCATAATTTAACCCATTATTATGTTTAAACTGAGGTTGTAACTGTCATTTTCTATGTTTCAGACAATTTGATAACAAATGACCAGTCCTTTAATTTATGTAATGAAAATAATTTCATGAGAAGGTAAAGGGCAATTGACTAAAAATTCAGTGTGGACCATCTTTTAAAATATTATTTTCTCTAGAAAAGAATGAATGATTGACACTGTGACAGCACAAATCCTAGGCCCTGGGTTACAGAATCCTCAGTGGGTAGGGGTGTTTAGAGCCTGGAACCTCCTCCTGTCTTGGCAAAATAAATGATACTGCCACTGACAACTTCAAAACACCTGCTATTCAGTTCATAATAGCTAAGTCATAGAACTAACCTAGGTTCCCTTCAACAGATGAATGTGGTACATATCAGCCATAAAGAAGAAAGAAATTGGGGCTGGGATTGTGGCGCAGTGGTAGCGTGCTCGCCTAGCACGCGTGAGGCACTGGGTTTGATCCTCAGCACCACATAAAAATAAAATAAAGATATTCTGTCCACCTACAACTAAAAAAATAAATAAAATTAAAAAAAAGAAGAAATTATGGTATTTGCTAGTAAATAGATGGAACCGATAACTATCATGCTAAGTGAAATATGTCCATCCCAAAACACCAAAGGCCAAATATTCTCTCTGATAGGCGGATGCTAACTCACAAGGGGGAGAGGTTCACCCTGTTGGGCAGGGCAGAGTAGGGAGAAGGAAGGGAAGATTGGAATGGGAAAGACAGTGGAATGGATCAGACATAACTTTCTTATGTTCATATATGAATACACAACCAGTGTAACTCCACATCACGTACAACCACAAAAAATGGGAATTTATGCACCATGTACATATACGTCAAAATACATTCTACTGTTGTGTATAACTAAAAAGGAACAAACAGAAAAAAGGAAAACAAACAACAAAAATCCTGCTATTCTCATTATTAGCATAATAGTGCTTATGTTAGTTCACTAGAGCAGCAGCTCTCAAATTATGCATTCATTAGAATAACCTAGGGAGCTTGTTAAAAATGCATATTCTCTGAGTGCATTTCCTACAAATTAGACTTCAGGGATGTGGAGAGAGGCCAGGTCATTCTGATGATCTCGGGGTTTAGGAACCGCTCCAATTCTGGCCTAGGCAGAGATCAGACCATGAAGGCGCGACCATTGTGATTTATTACTTTTTTGATGCTTGGAGAGATGAGCCAGAGCAGGAGGCAAACACCTCATGTAAATTCGTCGCATACCACCATCTTTGCCTAGGGTTACCTTAAAGTAAAAAACTTGTTTGTGTTGGGTTTGCAACCTTTGTTCAGTCTATTTTCTTTAACGTTCAACAGGCATTTATTGTGCAGGAAGAAGGCTCAGGGGCTGCCATCCCCACCCTGAACCTTCTATGAACTCTTGGGGTGACCACTGAAGGAAATGTGTCTCAAGCTACTGCTTCCTGAGGCGGACATCTCTACCACAGCACTAGATGAAGCGCCATAAAAATTAACTTATTGCTAATCAATCGTACAAGATGTTGAGTACGGATATTTCAGACTCGGTAGTTTGCAGTAGAGCAGCTAGCTATCTGGCAGACAATGCTCCGATGGGTTTACTTAGCTAGAGCAGCTGTCCTACTCCCCGCGAGATGTCTCAGAGGGTGGCATCCATAATCCTCCTACTCCCAATTCCTTCTGTTTCCGCTAGCCCGGGGCTGGAGGACCCCTATGCGCATTTGCTCTTAAGTGACCCGGGAAATGACAACGTCACTCAGTCAGTGACGCCCACGTTTCCGCACCAACTTGAAGATCCGCTCACAAGTTCTTCCTCCCTGACCTCAGAAGGAGGTGAAACCTGTGGGGTCCCTGAGAAAAACGTTGGGGCACCCCACTGTTCCCAGCGCCTCTCCCGGGGAGATCCTGAGGGAATCAGGACATGCGTCTATGAGACAAATGGGACCCCAGCCGCCGGGGCGACTCGGGCTGGCCAGGAACCTCCGAGCCTACCTGAGCGGTTCCTAACTAAGGCAGCGAGGTTCTGCCCGCGAAAGGCCCTCCCACCTACTGCGCTCCGCCCACCTGCGTTATCCTCAGCCCGGGTCTCGCCACCTGGGGGTCTCCCCAGCCGGGGATGCTCCAGCCAAGCCTTCCTCCCGCGGCTGCCCCTCCCCCCACTCCACTCCGCCTACAAAGTCCCGGGGCGCTGCAGACCCCCACCTGCGATGCTCCTCCTACCCCACGCCCAGACGGCGGCGCGCCCGCGTGCCCCGCCCGCGCGCGCCCGCCCCGCCCGCCAACGCCCATTGGCGCTCGGGCGGGCGGAGGCGGTTCCTGCCCGGTGAGGGCGGGGCGGCGGTTCCGAGGCCCGCTCGCGTGGGCCAGGTCCTCACTGCTTGCTGCGTACCCAGGCGAACCGGCGTCCTTCGGCCTCCTCGCCATGGCCTGCAACCCCCCGTCGACCTCCAGGGGGTCCTTCCCGAAGTACCTGGAGAATCTCTCCGGGTCCGGCAAAGCCATCGGTGTGCTTACCAGCGGCGGGGATGCCCAAGGTGCGCGCCCGCCCACTTCCCGAACCCGGGCGGGAGAGGAGGGCGGCGGAGGGGTTACTGGAACGGGGGGGAGGGGAGAGGAAGAACCTGGGAGAAACGTTGGGGGAAGACGGCTGGGGAGAATGGATGGGGAGGGAACCGAGGAGAAGGGATAGGGGCTGGAGTACCCGGGAAGAGTGATGGGGAAAGTGACAGAGGAGAACCGTGGAGAAGCGGTGATGTAGGGGCGGGGAGAAGCCCTGCTACCTAGGACCATCACCGGTACCTGAGGGGCGACCGGAGCCGGCGATGGGGCTTCATTGCGGGGCGGGGTGCGGAGGAAGGAGAATATGGCGGTAGGATTCTTCATCAGGAAGATAAATTAATTTTCCACCTCCAGGTCTATTTTAGTAATTAATACTGGCAATGGAGTGGAACCCCCCTCCGAGATTGTTCTATATTTGAGTCGTAGAACGGGGCCAGGCATCCCTTCCAGAGCGTAACTGCAGCACGATTCCTCAGAAACCATAGTACCCACCCTCAGCTGAATCTTCCCAACCCCCAAATTGTGGGAAAAACACCCCCCCCACACACCCCTGCCGCGACTCCTGCCGACTCGCGCCCACCACGCGGCGCTGGCGTAGTCCGTCCCCTCTGCTGCATTGCGGGACGCGGCTGGGGTCGCACAAGGGGTCTCTTAGGGCTGCCTCGGCTAAGCCGCAGCGCCCGACGTTTCCGCTGGGAGATTTTAAAAAAGGCTTTCTCCACTCTTACCTCCTGTCGCCTTCCCGCTTATGACAAAACTGAAAACAGAAATGGGTCACTAGGCCCTCCCTGCCATCCTCCCCGGGACGGGAAAGACCAGGAAGCGGGGACTCCAGGACGTCACCAGCACTCGGGGTGCGGACTTCGGGCTGCCCTTTAGCCCCACGTGGAGACTAATTTCAAGGCGGAAGGGACCCAACCAAGCCTGGGACCCTTCGACCTGGAGAGTGGTCAGCCGCGCCTAAGGCCTTTCGCCTAAGGTGCACGTGGGGCGCCAGGTCCCCTGACGGTGGGGTTCCCTGGTTCATGTAAATCCCCAGTGAGGGTAAGCCAACCACTAGAAAGTGGATCGGCGAGTCACAGGCGAATACACCCTTGGAGCCTTCAAGATCACGCTGGCTACAGACATGTTCCCGGAGCTGGGTTTTGGTTTTTATTTTCCCCTTTTCGTGCCCCCGGATGAGTACGAAGGCACAGATGCCTCATCTCTCCCGTTTCGAGGCTACACACCCTGAAGGGATGCTCAGAGGATGAGCTGGGTACTCTCGCCTTCTGCCCACCCTGCGGGTGACCTTCCCTTTGCCCTTGAGCGGGGCGGGGCCGGGCCGGCGCGGGGGTGGCAGGTTGGGGAACTGAGCACCGCCCCGCCCGCAGCGGGAGCCTACGTGATGCCCAGCCCGTCGCCGCCCTTGCGCCTTAACCCGGACTCGAGGGGCAGCATCCTCGGAGCCTAGCGTCAGGTGCTCCAGCGGAGGAAACCCGCGCTGCGGAGTGGGGATTCCCAGTGAGACTGTCCTGATTCCATTAAAGTCTGTTCGCGCTGCACCAGTCACCACCTGCACCTCGAAGGCGCGCCTTCCTCTGTCTGAGAAAGTAGGGTTGCTCTAGTTTTGGTATTATAGTAAGGAGAGTCTCAGTGCAAACATTCCTTATGGCTGCTTTCCTAGAGAAAAGAAAATGTGGTGAGATAGCAAGGGCTGGGATTGGAAAAACAGGAGACTGAAATAGGAGATAACATCGCCTGAGTTATTTAAATAAAGGCCTAAAGATGTGCTTGTGTGGGGCAGCCTAAAGGTCTGTCTTGTGACCTGAGTGGCTTCCCAATCCAGGGGATTCAAAAACATATGCATCTTTCCAGAGACTACGTGCTAGGTCAAATTAGGAAGCACTTTGAATCTTATCTTGGGCTGCCAGAGAAGAAGCCTGTAACACCACAGGAAGAGGAATTGGTCTCTAAGCCACCAGGGCTGCACATCAAGATTATTTGAGAATTAAGATGCTGTATTGATTGATAAAGGGGTATCTTTTGACATCCCTGCCACAGTGTTTGCCAAAATATTTGGTGATTGGTGGACAGACCTAGAATCTGCCACTTGTGAGGGGTTATAAATACTTAATAGCTTCCATAATACTAACATGTCTATCTCCTCTCAGCAGAAAAGAGATCTTGAAAACCAAAATTATTTGGGAATTTTGTGCTTGGTTAGTATAGCATCAGGTTAATGGGAGATGGCTATCCCCTAGTTTAACAGGTGGCAAAGAATATGCCCTTGTGCTTTTTTAGCTGTCACATCTGGGCTGTTGCTAGGGAAACCAACCATAGTCGGCGGTCTGGGCGGTCTTCCTTGCCAGAGGAAGAAGCCATCATTCATTTTCCTTAGGCTCCATGCAAACTGCTGTGTCCTGTTGTGATGTTATCTTGGACCTGCTTGAGAGTTGCCCACATTGCTTTCTGAGAATGCTGGCCTCAAGATATGCTCAGAGGCTCTGGACTTGACAGTAACAGGTTTACCAATCTTTAGAGGAGTTTATTTCTGGAGATGATATCTATTATACTCCTATGCTTTCACCATTTTGTCTTGACTATATTAGTACTTGATTTTCCCTGAAAGAGAAGAATTTTGCACAATAGCTAGAGAGCAAGGAAAAGTATTTGGTCTCAATTTTAGGATCATTTTCTAATTGGATATAGTATCACACTAAGATTTTATAATGAGCTGGCTAAGGGTCTACTTGTGTGTATTTTATGTTCTAAGAGCTTTACAGTTTCTATCTCCAGGTCTAATCATGTAGCCCCAGGATATGTATTTCTTAATTTTGGAGGTGGGGAGAAAGACCCACAGAAAGATGAGTAATTTAGGCAAGACCATGAGGCTCCAGATAGTTTGGCAAGATTTAAACTAAGCTTTGAAATGTTACCCGCCAGGACTCCACTAGACCATGTTCTTAGGCATCTTTCTCAGTGAGACCTTGTGATCCAGTCATGCTCAAATGTGAGCAGAGCCCATCCGACTCTAAATTATGTAGAGGGCCTTCGGGCACAGAAAATGCCTTTTTATAGTAATGACAATCAAGGTGGCTAAAATGATGTACCATCACACTTGATATCAAAGTGACACAGCACTTTTATTCCCAATGGAGTTCATATAACAAAGTAAAACTAAAAGTCCCCCAGCTGTATTCCTGACTCTCACATTAAGAAAGAATATTTTAAGGCATTTTTTTTCATCTTTAGTTGCATAGTATATCTACAAAATTAAATCGGTTTCGCTGTCATCTAAAATTAAGCTCTGCACTGCTGTATAGACAGGTTTACCATGACTTAGTACCCCCCCTCCAAACAGTATTGTTTCATGCACCAAAAATTATCCATGGTCTTACACACAGGCTGTGGTGTTTGCAGGGCCTCATGTATGGTGGAACTGAGAATGAATGCTTAGGAGCCAAAGTACAACCGTAGGGGAGGTAGAGCGTGCTCAAGAGTCAAAGTGCATCCTTAGGGTGGGTAGAACATGATCAGGAGTCAAAGTGCATCCTTAGGGTAAGTAGAGGATGCTAAGGAATTTAAGGGCATCCTTTTTGTGTGATGCAAGGAGAACGTTAATACCATACTTATAGGCAGTACATATAGTTTATGTATAAGTCTTTCTTTTTTTTTGGTACCAGGGATTGAACTCAAGGGCACTCGACCACATCCCCAGCCCTATTTTGTGTTTTATTTAGGGACAGGGTCTCACTGAGTTGCTTAGAGCCTCGCAGTTTCTGAGGCTGGCTGGCTTTGAACTCAAGGATTCTCTGGTCTTGGCCTCCCAAAGTGCTGGGATTACAGGCGTGTGCCACCACACCCAGCTTATGTATAAGTCTTTCTAATCACAGAAAACTAGCATTGAGTGACTGTCCCCCAGTGCTGACTTATCTCCCTTTTACACACATGCACTTGAAACCTGAGATGAGCTGGCATTTCAGAGTTTGCAGAGCTAAGTGTTAGTGCCTGGCCTTGTGGCTGCAGTGAAAAGGTGGCAGGCTGAGTGTACACATGTCTGTTGGCAGCTGTATTTCCAGCACCCAGCACAGTCCAGGGCAGATGGCAAATACTCAAATGTTCATTGATTGTTCCCCACGGGGAGTCAACCCTGAGGAAGTGACAGGTGATTAGGGTTCCAGCTAGCTTTCTTTCTCATGAAGTCATCCAAGTGAATGACTCAAAAGTTCTCTTTGATCCTCAGAGCAGTATGTGTGAACTAATACTTCAAGATGAGACTCGGTAAAACTGTAGGCCGAAGTATGAGGAACATTCAGACTTGATCAGAGTGCTAGTTGGTTCTTCAGTGTAGCACATTCTTGTCCTCCATTTTGTGGCTTCCGCATTTACAGATTCAACCAACCTCAGATTGAAAAACATTTAAAAAGATATTTTAATATTTACATTGTATTAATATTACAATTATTTGTTTGTTTATTTGGTGTTGAGGATTGAACTCAGGGGTACTCAGCCACTGAGCCACATCCCAGCCCTATTTTGTTTTGAGACAGGGTCTCACTGAGTTGCTTAGCTCCTCGCCGTTGTTGAGGCTGGCTTTGAACTCACGATTCTCTTGTCTCCCAAAGTGCTGGGATTACAGGTGTGCACCACCATGCCTGGCTACAAATAATTTAGACATGATTTGAAGTGTATGGGAGGATTGTGTAGATTATATTAAAATAACACTACATAATTTTGTAGAAGGGACTTGAAATGTTTAAAGTTTTTGAAGTTTTTGGTATCTGAGGGGGTTCCTGGAACCTACCCCTGGAGGATACCAAGGGATAACTGCATTTATTGAGCACCTAGTTAGTGGGCCCAAGCTTGCCTGAGAGCCTAGTAAGATGCAAAGGGAAATTGAGAATACTGGCATCCTCTCTCACACAGCTCTGGGGCCCCTCAGTATCCTGGAGCTCTGTATGCTTGTTCTTTAATGGGATCTTTTTAGATTAAAATGTAATGATTAATTTAGCAAAATTTAGTGGGCCTAGGAAGCAATACATGAGAATTGTATCATAGACCAATTGTATAGGAGAGTGGTAGATTTATGTAACTGCATCCTTTTCTAGAAATTCAGATACTTTTTGTGTGCCATGTGCAGATGACCCTAAGGGTGGACATTTTGTCATCTTTCATGAAAAGGCATAATTTCTTCTTTGGTTCCAGATGCTAGAAGCTTTTGATAGAGAACTCAGATCTTCTGGCAGGCAAAACAGGGGCTATTTAAATAAGCTCTATGGATCTTAGGGGCTGTCAGAAGCCATTAAAATTAGAAATATGAAGACAAGTTATCAGCATGTTAAGGGCAAACATCAGTTTACAGAACTGTGCATCCACTATCATTGTGATGTTAAAATGCATATTTGGATGAAGAACAGATGCTTCTGTGTTAAGGAAATGAATGAGTCACTTTTTTTGGGGGGTACTGAGGATTGAACTCAGGGGTACTCGACCTCTGAGCCACATCACCAGCCCTATTTTGTGTTTTATGTAGAGACAGGGTCTCACTGAGTTGCTTAGCGCCTTGCTGTTGCTGAGGCTGGCTTTGAACTCACGATTCTCCTTTCTCAGCCTCCCTAAGTGCTGGGATTACAGGCTTGAGCCACCTCGCCTGCCTGAATGAGTCATTTTTTGAGTTTGTTTTTTTTAAGCAAGCTTTATCTGGTGGTGTATTTTTATTCGTTACAAAGTATCTGTGGGAGGCTCCAGTTCCTCTTCATTAGTTCTCTATTCCTCATACCTTTGCCATCTTGGGCTTTATTTGGAATTACAGTAACTATGCTTGTCTAGAAGAAAGAAGCAGCAAAACACAGCAGAACAGTGTACTTGAAACTCAAGAGACTTATTTATAGATCCTGGTTCCTGGCTATACTATCTACTAGTGGTGAGATAGGGTTTTGGTGTTTTTTGTTTTTTTTTTTATATTTACAGCTTGAAGACTTTGACCCCGCCTTCCTTTCCTCCCCCAACCCTTATCATTAATGAAAGTCTTGAGGCGAAATAGGAAGTGTCAAAGAAACAATGCAGGGCAGCTCTGCCCCCCCCCCCAGTGTCCCCAGGGCCTGTTGTCCTCTGCAGCCACCTGAGGATCCCAGGCAGAAGTGGGTACGGAGTGTGTGGGCTAGGTGAGGCCTGAGCTTCACACTTGGAGGCCACCGGTGCTCAGATCCCTGAGACCAGGCTCCTCTGAGGTTTTTCCCAAAGGACACCATCCCAGGAGTTCCAGGTGATCGTTTTCTGACCTTGACCCACATTTTGAGACTTTTTTTTAAAAACATACATTATTTAAAAATGTATAGATAAGGGACTCAACCATGTTTCCTGATTAGAAAATGACTAAAAGAGTGACATACAGTCACCTCAGGTTCAGTCATTCCTTCTCAAGTTTTCAGATTTGGGCTAATGTTATACAGATTTCGTTTCTGCTTTAATGCGACCAGTCTTTCTTGTGTCATGGAAGGTCAGGCAGAACTGCGGAGCTCCCTATTTGTCACTGTCACTTTGGGGTGGATGGGCTGTATATCTCAGCAGCTGCTGAGAGCTGAGAAGGAAGCTGGACGTGGGGAGAGGGAGGAGCCAGCGGGGAGAGGGAGGATCCAGCGGGGAGCAGCTCCAGAAGGCCAGGGAGTGGGAGCCCAGGGGCCAATGGGAGGAAGTGGTCTTGGGCAGGTCCTGGTCACCAGGGTAGACCAGGTGAGGACTTTGGATTTACCTTGTGTGAACTGGAAGCTGGGTGAAGGTTACTGGCTATCTCTGATAAAGGTGGCTTTGTGGAGTGGAGGGCAGAGGGGGCAGGGGCAAGCCACTAATGGAGGTTTAAGGGGTGGTAGGGCTGGGGTATGGGAGCAGAGGTTGATACAGGTAGGATGGCTGAAGGATATTTTTTCCAACAGTGTTCATAATAACAGGAAAAACAAAAGGTGGGGGTGGGACTTGTGCAAAACCACCCACAGGAAGTTAATTCCATCAGTGTTCTTGGAATGGGCCATTCGCTGGCTTTGAAGAGTTCTGTGTGGATCATGTGACAGATGTGCACAGTACATCAGGCATTGAGCATTCAGGGGCACCTCTGTCCAATGGGAATGAAGCTTGCATAGGTAGTTGGTGTTGTATAGGTAATTTCAATTGATATGGTTGCCACATTAATCATGGTAAAAGAAAAAAGTGAAATTATATTTCACATAAAAACATTTTCTTTAACCCACTATTTCAGACACTTCTTGATATGGCTATTAATAAGATTTTTAAATTATTTCCACACCAAGTCTTCGAGGTCCACTATGTGCTGGTACCTACAGCACATCCCAATCTGGACAATACACATGCTTCTCTGGACAGTGTGAGCAGAGAGAAATGGGTGTGTTGCCACCTGTAGTCAAAAGATCCCTGTGAGTTTTATGTGAAAGCTTTGAGTAAGTGCAGGGGAACAGCTCATAATGGTCGTGACGTTTGCAGAGGACCTGGAAAGCAGCACGCCTCTGGCATGCTCCCTCAGACCTTTGCTGGCCTGGAGTATTCTCTGGATGTCCACTTGCTAACTTCCCTCACCTTCTTCAGGGAGGCCTCCCTCGAGCTCTTGCCTGACCACTGTTGCAGTCTCTCTGGCCCCCCCTGCACTCTAAGCTGCCCCTGTCCTCATTTGCTTATTTTTCTCCTTAGCACATACGGTCTTCTACCAGTGGGTGTAATTTGTCTGTCATGTTTATTGGCCTCTCCTGACTGCAACAAGCTGCAGCAGGGTCTGTTTGGTCAATGTTGTATCCCAACAGTACCTGATAAAGAGGAGGCATGCAATCCACGTGTACTGGATGGATGGTCGAATGGATGAAGACCTCCAAACAGGTGTGTCTGCAGTCCTCCCCGACCTTAAGCCATGATGCAGCAGTGGTCTGGGCAGTCCAGGAGGCCGGACAGGATTCCTGGCTGGATGACTTTGAACCAGGAGGGAGCCAGCGTCCTGACTGGAACTCTCCCTGGGATTTCCACCTGTTTACATTATTGAAAGAGAGAGCTTTATGGAGAACTTTAGTTGTAATAAGTGTAAGATAGGGCATGTTTTAAATTCATCTTTTGGAAGAGAAGCCAGCAACCTGATTTTATTTTTCAAAAAGGAATTTAAATATTGAAATTTGTAAGTGAATGTAAGTACTGTGAAATATTCAAGAAAAGTGTTTCAGTGCTGTCAAAGGTCAACTGAGGAGATTCATTCCACTCTTCTGATAACATAGGAAGTAAAAGGATAGGCCCAAATTATTGTGTTAGAATCCATATTTTTCTAATTTTTACTTAATTTCATTTTTAATTAGCCCACAATAGTTTGTACTAATTTGTGGGGTACAGTGTTGTAATTTGATATGTGTATTCAGTGTGTAATGATCAGATCAGTGTAGTTAGCCCTTCCGCCTCCTCAAAAAGTATCATTTCTAGTGATGCACAGCGTAAACTTGATCAGAGCAGAATCTCAAGAAGCATTTGGAAACTGGGGGCCCACCTGAGAGAAGCCCAC
>CM053410.1:7971512-8024892 GCA_028644305.1 Xerus rutilus
AGCCTCAGGCCCACCCCCACCCAGCACAGGGGGCATGGTGCCACCCATGCTTGCCCGATTGGTGTGTGGCTGCGTTCATCCAACTCCCAGAGCTGGTGGGATTCCCCTGCCCCTCTACTAAGTCATTTTCCCCTTTTGTGAAATGGCTGTTCCCATTCTTTGCTCATTTGTCTACAGAACCATTTGTTCATCATTTGCTGAAAAGAGGATTTTCCTGTGTTTTGGTTTGCTTTCTTTGAAGTGTTATGTGGTTTCTGTTTGTACTTATCTGGTTGGGGCGATTTTAAATGAGGTTTAACCTCAGCGTTTCTAGACTACTACTGTTTTATCATTTTGTGTTTGGATTGGTTTAAGGTCAAATTGCCCTTGTGAATTTCCACTCCTGGGCTCTGGCCAGGCTCTGAGAGCTGCTTTCCTCTGCTCATTGACTTGGAATGAGCACATTAGCGTTGGTGCCACGGGCACCATCCTTCCTTCCACCCGACTACCTTCCAGTTTGCCTGCCGTCTCCAAGTCCCTCACCTGCACCTACTGGCTGCTGCTTCCTGCTCCTGCTGCAGAGCGTGCCTTTGCACACTGAGGTGGTTTCCTCCACCTTGGCTTTCTTTCTCTTTTTCTTTTAAGAGGCGGGGTATACATTCTGCCTTGGACCTGGAGGGAAAATTGTTCCTAATAAGTAAATGAGGTTTTCAAAAGCTCTTTGGAGTTGGAGCAGCCTCAGATGAGGTTTTTCTGTTGAAATTAGCAAAACATGTTCAAGTTCGACAGTGTACAGGATGTTTCCCCAGGAAACCTTGTGATTTCAATGGCTGCTACAATTCTTGGCCCCTGCTAATAGCTCCCGTTTTACAAATTCCTTCATGACAGCGACTGACTTGATCCTTGTGGTGACTTTGTGGGATATGGAATGGGAGGAAGGAAGTTATTTCTATTATTTCAAGGTGCAAGAAACCGGTACGTCCTAGACAGTTTACTCTCTCTGTGTCACTACATGTCATTTTCAGGGATAGAAAGGGTGTGTAACCTCTCAGGCTCCCAGCCCAGGTTGTGGGGAGTGACTGACCCCATGGACATTTGTCAGTGTTTGGAGACTTTTCGTTACTTCATTTTTTGGAGGGGTTGTTGGTGCTGGCACCTAGTGGGTAAGACCGGGGATGCCATCCAGCTCCCATCACTGATGATCAACTGGCCTCAGATACCAGCAGTGCAGAGGCCAAGCATCCCTCCCTTAAACCAGTGGTCAACTCCGTTGGGTTTGGAAGTTGGTAGAAGCGACATTGGGTAAAGCTGATGGATATACAAGGGTTACATCTTTGAAATAGTAACTGGTCAACTTTGAGTACTTGATCTGATTT
The DNA here is from genome assembly GCA_028644305.1 of Xerus rutilus. Classification (NCBI taxonomy): domain Eukaryota; kingdom Metazoa; phylum Chordata; class Mammalia; order Rodentia; family Sciuridae; genus Xerus; species Xerus rutilus. Next base: position 7,972,868 of record CM053410.1, read on the forward strand.
AATGGTTTTGTTTTCCTGGTCTGTCGGGGTCCCCCCGGCCAGGTATCAGTCTCCCCCCCTTGGCCAGCGGGGAGGAGGGGATCCCTGGGAGTCCCCGATAAACATGAACTGAGAAAGGTAAAGTCACCCGGCACGATATCACCATGCATGAGCCGGGGAGTCTTGTCTCAAGCAAGAACTGTTTTGTTGAGGGTAGGTTACAAGCTTATATAGGGGAGGGGGTCCACTGGTGTCCTGTTTCTAAGCTAAGAATGTGGAAGTGGGCTGTCCACTGCAGCAGTATAGAGGCACTTAGCTAGGGGATCACGCACTGTCCAAAAGCTCGGAAGCAGAGGTCAGCCAACAGGTGAGGTGATGTGGCTCTCTAAGGGCAGCGTGGTCAGCCCTGAGCTGAGGGCTCTGCGCCATCTTGTGGCATGCCCCCACACTGGTCCTTGTGTGTGTGTGTGTGTTTCATTGGTCACTGGGTACTATGGTTGTCCACCTGTGTTCTGGTGATATTCAGTTGCCATCAGACCTGTGTCTATGAAACTTGGCACATTTTAAAATTGAGGAATTGATTCGTAACACATCTCACAGGCCTACACCTAAGCACATTTGGTCTTTCTTTTGAAGTAAACCAGATTTATTCTCTACATCATTGTATTAGTTAAAGTGATAACAGGGGTCTACAAGCTCAGAGGTTGAAAAGCCCCACTATGTCCATCTGCAGTCTGAGGAGCTGCTCACTTCAAGAAGCTGGAAACCTCAATGTGAGAGTCCAACAATGCAGTCCTCAGCTACAGGCCGTAGGGCCCGCAAACTGCCTGGAGGGCCACTGGCACAAGTATGCATTCAGAGACTTGTGAAGCCAGAGTCCGAGGTTCGTGGGCAACAAGAGAAAAATGCACAAGCAGAATTGTGCCTCCTGCTTTTTCTCCTCCTGCTCTTTTTCTATCAGGCCCCCGCCTGTGGGTAGCGCCACCCACGTTCAGGGCAGATCTTCCTCAGTTCAGAGACCCACACACCAGCCTTACTTGCAACACCCTCACAGAAGTATGCTCTACAAGGTTCTCTGTGGCCCTGCATCCAGCCAAGTCAGCACTCAAACTCAGCCATCCCATTTATCAACTAGCGAAGTTGTGGCTCCGAGGTCCACACTGCCCTGTAGGTGGCAAAGATGCCAGAACCCAGTATATAGGGGCTGCATTTGTCCTTTCCTTTCTGAAGGGGTGGCTAAGGGAAATTTTGGCTGATGTGGGCTCCTCTTCCTCCCCGGCCCTGGAGGCGGAATGAGGAGTCCTGACTCTGGTTAGCGCCCATTTTGTTTGGGAACCTCTTCAGCTCTTCCACTGAGATTTGCCAAAGAGAATCCTGTGTGCAAATGTTGTCTAAGGACTACTCAAAGTGTCATGGTAAACTGTTTTATTAGGAATGGGCACCTTAGATACATTCTTAGGTATCTCATATCTGAATGTAGTAGTATATAGATTTTGAAATTCTGTCTTACTAGGGGGAAAATGGGAACAGCTTGAAGATGAACTCTTTTGAATGGCAATTGCCTGTCTAGAGATGATGAGATGCTTCTCGTGATACCCCGGCCCATCCCCACAAAAAGATTATCTTAGTGGAAGAGCTCCATTTTTTATATCCCTACAGGAAGACAGTCCTCAACATCCACCTTACCTCGGTTGGGGCTCCCTGGAAACAGATTCTCAGTCCCATCTCAGACCTGAGAGCCTTGGCACAAGTAGCAGGTTCTTTGCTCAGTAGCAATAAATGATATATACTTGGGTCAGTTTGGAGTATCATTTTCTCTTTATTATAGATTTAAAAACTTGTATCTGTAATTCTAAAATCCAAAAAAAAATTCTAAAATCTGCAGGTTTTTTCTAACTTACTTGGCCACAACACCCTAGCTCACCTGTAAGGCTACCTGTAAATCCTGGCTTGCCCACCCCATGTAATTTGTGCCTTCCTCTTCAGAATCCCACATCTGTAGGGGTGGGTTTTTTAGGTGGTGCATGCTCCGAGAGCCTCAGGTTACACAAGCAGCAATATCCACACTGCTTGCTCAAATCCAGTTTCTTTTGAATTTTGGTCTGCTTCTCACTCGAGAGTTTGAGTAAAGGATTGTGGCCTACAGTGAGCACCTGAGCACCTCGGTGGCTAGATGAATAAATTGATCCTTAATCCTGTGTCTTCCTCTGTCCAGTGCAGAGGCCTCACTGCACATGGAAGAGCCCTGCACTAGCACAGGGGGCTGTTGGCACAGCATCAGGGTCTGCCACTGGTTTATTTATAGACCTGCTGAAAATTGTAGATGTCACCTGCCTTCTCCCTGACCTCTTGAGGCTGTGCCCACATATTGTAGCTTCTTTCTTGACCTCAGCACAACGGCATTTAGGGCTGGGGAATTCTGGGAGGTGAACAGAGTCCTGCAGACTGCAGGATATCCAACAGCATCCTGTCTTTACCGACTAGATGTCAGGAGCACCCCCACCGTGCAGTCATGACAGTCAAAAATGTCCCCAGCCGAGTGCAGTGGCTCATGCCTGTAATCCCAGCACTTGGAGAAGCTGAGACAGGAGAATCGCGAGTTCAAAGCCAGCCTCAGCTACGGTGAGGCGCTAAGCAACTCAGTGAGACTCTGTCTCTACATAAAACACAAAATAGGGCTGGGGATGTGGCTCAGTGGTTGAATGCCCCTGGTACCGAAATAGTCTCCAGACATTGGTAAGTGTTCCCTTGGCGCCCTCATTGGGGACCACTATTCTTGACATATTTGGGCTCAAATTCAGAAGGTGTTTTTTTCTATTTTTGGTACCATTTAGTATTTTATCTCATTTGTACATTTTTTTTAGTCTAGTTTGTGAGTTTTCCTAGAGCTTTGCTGGTTACCATCAGACTAAAACAGTTAAACAAGTTAGTCTGAAAGACTTGAATTAAAGGTTCTTTTTTTTTTTGTCTCTGGTAGAGGGCGTGTGAAAGTGTATTCATTGGAAAGCGCTGGTGTTTCTGGTGAAAGTCTGGCACTGGACTAGCCTGAGCTGTTCTGTCTGGCTGTGGCTTGCAGACCTGTAAATCTGGGGCAGGCCTACGTGTGGTGCATGTGAAGCCCTTGGGCTCCGTGCTGGAGAGATGGGGAGGGATGGCGGATTAACACATTCTTTTCTACCTAGTCTGTTAGTTATTGACTCTTGTTTTTTCTCTTAAGCTAGGGTTTTTCCTTAAACACCCATGAAAGCCTTTAGCTACTTGGCAGTGAAAGAATGATGGTTTGTGGCCAAGGCTGTGTACAGCTGACTGCCATGGTTAGGTGTGACTGCTCTGGTTAGGGTGGGTCACACCAAGTAGGAAATGTCACTCAGCTGCCCCAGACAGCCACTGTGGCTGCAGAAGATGACTGTCTCTTTGTGTGTAGTTTGATTTGTGGGTTTAATATTCTGTTGTCAAAAGCTCTTTTGCAGATTTAAAAAGAACCATTAAATATGCGTGAAAAGTCTCTCATTTTAAAAAGGAATTAGTTTGATGCTGCTCGTGAACAGCCACTTGTAAATATTATCAGAGCTCGTCTCTCTTCCTCCACACCCTGAAATAAAGGCTAGGAGTAATTCCATCACTTCAACTACTAATCTTACTGTTATTAAAAAGAGCAGATTATGGAGCCGGGCGCGGGCGGTGGCGCAAGCCTGTAATCCCAGCACTTAGGGAGGCTGAGACAGGAGAATCGTGAGTTCAAAGCCAGCCTCAGCAATGGCGAGGTGCTAAGCAACTCAGTGAGACCCTGTCTCTACATAAAACACAAAATAGGGCTGGGGATGTGGCTCGGGTCGAGAACCCCTGAGTTCAATCTCCAGTACCACCAAAAAAAAAAAAAGAGCAGATTATGAATGTGTCTACAGTAAAAGACTAAGGGACAACAGAACAGCATGGGCAGGCGATCCTGTGGTCTCCTGGGCTGACATGGTGGCCACAGAGGCTCAGGGTCCGCCGTCCATCGCAGCTGCCAGCTTTCTCTCTGAACACCCAGGTTCCCCTCCACTGGCCATCATCTCCCCGAGCTGGAATTCTCAGCGTGGAACTGTGGCGTCTCTTGTGCCGGCACTGAGCATTGTGACTTGACTTAATAAAGTTTTAATTAATTGATTGGTATCATTTTCTCTTTCCTATTGGAGTCCCCCCTCCTTGCCAGAGGAAACACCATCTTTCTTCTTGGATAGGAAGCACCATCCTGCTTTCTAATGTTTAAAAGTGAGAAATGCCACCCTGGGACAGACTCACAGAAGCCTTTCCCAGGCACCCGTGCCTGCTTTCCTCAGGAGTGCTGCTGCCCCCTCTCCAGCCTCAGTCCTCCCTGTAGCTGGAGGGAGGGCCCCGAGGTGACTTGCTGTAGACATGCTGTAATCCAGATAATACCTGTGCTCCTGGAATGTGTGTGCGCTGGTGGCTGGTGGAACAAGACGCCAGGCCTTGACTGTGCTGGCCTTGTAGGGGCATGTCTGTGGCCCATCTCACCCCTCCCATTCCTGACGCTGACCTCCACCTTCCCCCCAGCAATGTTGAAAATTCCAAACGCGCTATCGTGTGTCATTCAGGCATGTCTCTGAGGTTTTATATGTAACTGTTTCTCTTTTTACTTCATTGAAGCTGAAGCTGCTTAACCACTGTGTCTGCTGGAAAAGGACCGTAGTGATGTGTCAGTAGGTGCCTGGATGAGTGTGTTGTTCTGCGCTCACCCTCCCACTAACCTGCCGCGTGGTTACCGCCTTGTTTAGGTTGCTTAAATCAGTTCACAACAAGCCCGTTTGTGAGCTAGGTGTCCGCCTCAGGCCTTATTACCTTTCCACTGGAACACTGGACTGCGCACATCCTGGGAAATAGTCATAATTACAGAAATGAACACTTTCTTTTATTGGATGCTTGCTCTGCACCAGCTCTAATGGTAAATTCTTCAAGTGTGATTTATCTCTGACATGTTCCCCACAGCCAGCGATGTCATGTTTCATGTTGCTGGGAGCTTCAGACAATCTCATCATGGTTAGAATTTTTAAATTGCAAAAGAACATGAGCCCCTCCCCTGCCTCTGTTTCCATTGGCACCTTTGTCCCTGTGGGGCTGGGGGAGTCCACTTTGAGGTGTGAGATAGCCCCTTTCTGGGAGGAAGGTGACCTGTCTCCCTGCTGTTCCATTGGCTTGATCACTGAGGTTGTGTACTCTTAGTTTTGACTTAAAAGACTCTCTAGTCATGCCAGAGGGCTAAATAAACTGTTACCATAGTATTGGTTCTCCAAAGTGCCAAGTACAGGACTACATAATGGTTTGCCGCATTCAACCTGTTTAGAGCTGAGTCTTACCAAGGACATCTCCTAAGGCTTCTTTCTGTGTTGGAATTTTCCATGGAGTGATTAAATCAATGTGCACACTTTTCTGGGATGACTGTTCAGGTCTCTGGACAAGAGCATTTCTTTAGATCCTTAGTGGAAAGGTGGGCATGTGCGGAGGAACTCTCCAATCCCAGGTTCTACGTATGCATTTCCCCATGGAAAAAATGGCCCTGAACTTTGAAAACCAGTGACAAAGAGTTTTATGCTGTCCCCTTTTATTGAGCACCTAGTCTTGAACAAGGGAAGACTGTAGCCATTATGCAGCCCATGTAGCCATTCAGAGCCCCTGTGTTGAGAGGCCCAGAGCTGCTCTCAAGTTCTATAAGTGAAATGCTTGAGTTTTCAGATGTAAACTAGAGGAGTCCTAGTACTACTATAGGAAGCAAACTGACAGAAACTGTGTACACATAGAAGCAGCAATGCCCATGGATAAATCTTTGAATGCAGTAACTACATCCACAGGAAGTCAGTTGTAACCGCATCTAGAAAATGCTTTCAAAGTGCATCATTTTCAGCAGCTTATTTTTCACTGGTGGCTGGAATGTCTGCTGTTCAAACAGGCAGTTATTGACTAATGAATTCAGGAAATCAGATTGGAAAAACCAGCTCCATCCAGTTAAGATGCATGGATGCATTGAACAAAATTTCTGGAAGAAGAGATGTTTTACTATAACACCAGACCATAATTTCCCTCTGGTCTTTAATTTTAAAAAAATATATGTGAGCAGAATTTCTTAGAAAAGAAAGCCACCTACAGCTGGTCTAGTTCTTACTCTGTTTATGGCAGATTCAACAAATGCCTGAAAATGCTGGCCCAAACTACCTCTAAGTAAAGCAGTGAATCCTAAGTGATCAGTTAGGAAGTTACTAATGCTTATTCTGACATTGCTCAAAGGGATTTAAAACAAGAACTTAAAATGACTTCAGAGTCTGGCATGTACTTAGATGTGAGCAAGTGACTTGCATTAGAACCTGCAGGACAGTGGATTGGACACAGCCAGCCACGGATCTCGTAGGTTCCACTTATGAACTAGGGTCCTCAAGACAGATAATGGGTTTTTTTAGTCAAAAGATAAGCATGGTCTTAAAGGTATTGTTTGTTTTTCTTACGTGAGTCATAGAACTGGCTTGGCAGAGGAATTCCAAAGGAAGTTGTAGAAAATATTTTGCTATGTTAAAATAAGTATGTAACCTTCCAGGGAGATTTCATTAGAAAAAAACTCATCTGAATTTATACATTAAAATACATTTGGGTAAAATTAGACCTCCAATTTAGTAACATCTCCTTATTAGTAAAAGACAGCTTAAAACTGCAGTTAGCAGTTATTTTTTTTCAAATGTTACATTGGCGTGATGACTTTGCACATTGAAGAATGAGTCATTTCCTAGCAACTTACCACATGTGTACAATGAAGAGAGACCTTTGAATGCTATGCTAATTGCTAACTGAGTCATTCTTTTTTATTTTTTAATTGTTTTCTTTATGTAAAATAATCAGATTATTTTTGGAAAATATGTCACTTTTTAAAATGTGTGTCATGGTATGTTTGGGGATATAAGCAGTAAAATGTCGCTACTTGAAAGATGAGACAGGTTGAGTTATTATTCAGCTGTGCTTTAAAAACATCTTTTTAAAATAGATCTTCAACCAGCCTGGAGGGCTTTGGCAAGTTCAGACCCTGGCAGGCTGCTTTGACGTGTGCAATGTGTTGGTGAATGGTTTGTATGTGAGTTTGTGTCAAGTTAGGAACACACAATATAAATGCGTCCCTTTTCCATCTTAAGAACCAAGGGATAGCCGGGTGCGGTGGCTCAAGCCTGTGATCCCAGCACTTTGGGAGGCTGAGACAGAAGAATCTCAAGTTCAAAGCCAGCCTCAGCAGTGGCGAGGCACTAAGCAACTTAGTGAGAACCTGTCTCTACATAAAACATAAAATAGGGCTGGGGATGGATAGTAGGCAAAACACTTTATTCCCTGTTTTTCTCTTTGGATGAGTCTGGGAAAATTTTTCCATTATCAAAGGCTAACTTAAGAGGCTTCACTACAGTGTAATACTTCCATCTCGCACAAGTATCATGTTGTCTTCTAACCTTTATGTGTGTGAGAAGCTGTGTTCATGGCCATTTGTGATTACAGTTTGTGAAGTTTTTGGATCAATTAATGTTACTGCAAAGTTCAACCCATCTTTAAAACCTCACGCATTTCTTCACCCAGGGCTACCAGGGCATGGTGGATGGAGGCTCTAACATTGTGGAAGCGAACTGGGAGAGCGTGTCCAGCATCCTACAAGTGGTAGGTACCACGATGTCTCTCTAAGTAACAGTTTTAGTTTGAAACCTTTTGCGTTTGGGCTTCAGTAACACTGCAAACACGTTACTGTGCTGACATCCGTTATTTCCTTACCACTTGCATGGAAATAAAACATTATTAATTTGTCATTTAATCACATTTTCAAAAATAAAATCTCTTCATAATGTAAACCCAGGAAGTGTGCTTGCAATACGCAGCATGTGTCCTTGCCTGTTTTCCTGTGGCCCTGCAAATGGATTTTTGTTTTTCTGTGAGATGAGACCACAGTTGAGGCGACTCTGGGGCATTGCTGCTGTGTGTTCGGTGGCAAATCTCTGTGCCCATTAGGTTTTTGCATGTCCTTTGGCACTGGATGTAACAAAGCCTGGTGGTCCCGAGGGCTGTAGCTTTAATGGGGACATTGCATTGCTGTTCTGGTCTGGATCAGGCAGGGCTGATTTCTGCGTGGAGCACAAGGAAGAGGTGATCGCCACTGCAGGGGGCACAGTTGCTTACTCTGAGTTTAGAAGGAACCTGCCCAACGATTTTATGCCTAATACCTTCCTGGAACATTTCAGCTCAGCGAACGCTCCAAGTCGGTTGAGAACGAGATTACATGGAAAGAATAGATTTCATGAAATGCTCCTAATTTGTGGTTTGGTCTTTTACAATGTGTATACTAACGTGTGACTTGTTTTGAGTACTTTTTAATAGAACTCTATCGCTTTAATAAAGGGGGAGGGGAAGGAGCCACGTGGCTTCTCGACGAGTTGGGTTCCAGAGAGAAGGAGAAAAGAAGGGGTCCCCGGGAAAGACGGTAGTGGCGATCCATGGAGCCAAATTCCCCAGGCCCCGGGGTGTAGGTAAAAATCTGCTCTGCCCCAGCGAGATGCAGAGACACCCGACAAGAAGCAGGGACACTGGGGCGAGGAGCAAAAAACATCGTTTATTCTAGAAACTACAGAAGCTTATATGCACTCTTGGACCAATCAGATCCAAAGGTCACAAACAAAGGGGTGCTCTTGGCAAGAGCACAGTCTATTAGCATAGAATGGGGGAGGATGGAAGGGAGGGGTTGGAAGGTATGGAGATGCTCCTACAGAACTCAAACTGGCACTTTCCCTCAGAAGATGCTGGTAGGATATACATTGTAATGCTGGCCAGCGACTCAGTCTGTACCTAGCTCTGCTGTGGCAGGACAGAAAGTGAAGGAACTTTTGACAGCCAACAATAATTAGGTAGAACAATATTTGCAAGACCTCAGGCTGTGTGGGCTGAATTCCACAAAGAACATTTTCATTCTGTCGTTGTGATTGAGACAGGAAAATAAGAAGTGCTCCCTTGGTTGGAGGGTGTGGGCGAAGGTCACAATGGTGCCTGCCTTTAATCCCGTGCAGCTCCTATCCATCTTATCTCTCCAACCTTGGAATTTCTGGGTTTTTAACTCTTCTTCCAGGTGTAAAGAGTCACATGACCCTCCAGCTACTCTCTGTCAAGTCAAAGTCCAGAGAGCCGGCTTACCCTGCTCTGTGACCTCTGTATCCCAGGCCTGCCTCTGGGGAGCCAGGTTGTATACTGTTTCAGTCATACTTGGAACTAGCATTGTGAGCCCAGGATCACTCTTGGTGCTGTTAGTAAACATAAGTTTCAAAATTGGGAACTTTCTCATAATCCTTTGACCAATTAAATGGTGGCAATTTTAATGTAAAAAGAACATGCATTTTTATGGCTTAAAATAAGTCTTCATAAATTGACATGAGTTATGCAATGTACTCTTAAGGTGTCTAGACAAATACAAGCATGTGCGCAGGAGGACCTTCAGTAAAGCCGTCTCCCGATAGAAGTCTGTGCAGTCCAGAGATGATACTGTTCATAAGCACCAGCAGACCATTGAGGCAACTGGTCCAAATGCTACAAACCATCCTCGTTGTTGTTGTTTTTTTTTTTTTTTTAAACAACCAAGTGTGAGAAGTCATGATTTATCTTTCTTGGAAGTTTGAGGGATCAGATTTAAGTTTCCTCAAGATTTAGCCTCTGAAAAGGGTTGAGGGATGGAATGCAAAATCCTGTCTCAGTTTCTTGGGTTCCTGTTGGTGCTGCTTGCACCTATGATGACGCCTCACTAAGCACAAGTTGCTCCTCAGGTCACAGCTGACGACCATGTGGTGGCCACATTCCACCCTGTATGCACCCGGTCACGCTCAGCTGTGGGGACACCTTCCACGCTTCCAGGTCTGCTAGACAGCTGTGGGGACTCCGCAGACTCTTGAGTACTCTTGCATACTTGGTCCATGGCTGCTGTTTGTCTTCAGCTCCATATCTTCTTGGCCACTCCTGGGCATGACACTTGTGTCCTTCACCACAGAATTCCAGTATGGGACTAAAAATGGGAAAATCACAAACTTTTACAGTGGACTGACAAGAGATGCGAAAGAGGGAAGTGTAAATTGAAAGCCCTGTGTTTAGTCATGGGCCTGCACATGTGCTGATCCATCTGGCCTTGTGTCCAGTTGAAAGGAGATCAACACACGTGGTTTTATCTTTTCCAGGGTGGGACGATTATTGGCAGTGCCCGTTGCAAAGCCTTTCGCAGTCGAGAAGGTCGCTTACAGGCTGCTGGTAACTTGGTCCAGCGAGGCATTACCAATCTGTGCGTGATCGGTGGGGACGGAAGCCTCACAGGGGCCAGCATCTTCCAGAAGGAGTGGAGCGAGCTGCTGGAGGAGTTGGCCAAGAATGGTACAGTTCCCTGTCCGCTCATGCTGGGCTCTGGAGCTTCTGTTTTCCCCATTCATCTTCCCTGGCCTTTCTTTAGTGAGCTTTGAAATGCCAACGTTTTGCCTTTGTAAAAGTTTTATTCTGTGTATGATTGACAAATAGCAATTGTGCACATTTATGGGGCCTCTTGACTGTGTGAGGCTTTGAACTGTAACCACGCAGTTTCAGCATCATTGTGGCAGTTCTCACAGCTTGTCATTTCAGGATTTAAATTTGTTTCTCAAATAATAACCACCATGATGGTAAGCCCTTTTACATAGAGAGGTCTGTGGAATTCTCACAGCAACCATCTGAGATAGGTTTTACTTTATCCCTGTTTTACAGATGAGAGGTCAGAGGTTTCAGGGGAGACACACAGCTGTGAGATAGCTGAGGCCCATACCAGCCCTCTGACACCAGCCTGCATGCTTTGAGCCATCGTGGTATATCCACTGGCTCAGCTGGGGTCACTTTAAACCTGAATTGTTGCAGGAGTTTAGATGATAATGATCTGCCATTTTGTCATCCTCTGTCACCTTTGATGCTGCCTAGGAAAGGACTTCTGAGAACCCTGGGCATACTGTAGCTTTCTTTCTTTCAAAGTTGTCATTTTGATACCTATGACAAATTTGATGTGAAAGTGTATTGCTCAGGCTAATAGCAACTTACGAGAAATGAAAAGGTAGGTCAAACATCTGTGCTCAAGTTTGTACTTGGAAATGGAGCATTACCACCAGCCCAGAAGCGGCGAGGGCCTCATGGCATCCTCCTGTCGTGATCTAACACAGGTCTATTGGTAGCAGAGTAGGAATGGTGGCCACGAGTCCAGGCCAAAGCCTGCCTCTGCTCCTTTGGCCATTCTAATTTATTTTATGCAGAACTGCCTGATCTAGGTGTGTCTGTCCATTGAGCCCTCGGTAGGTAGATACCAACTAACTAGCTCCCTGCGGAGCCATGAGAAATCACCCTGAAGCTGGCTTAAGTTTCTCAGTACTTAATTATGAGATTGTTATGTCCCCTTGTTCATAGTGGCATCATTCTCCAAAGCTGTTGCTAGGCAAAATAGATGTTTATATGTACTGATTGTAACATGTGGGTCTTTTTATTTCTGTAATTCGGTGCTCTTGTTAGGTGCCAAATGACTGCTCATACTTCTGTGATGACTTTCACCCTGTCTGGCTTTTCTTTCCTTAAGTCTACAGATGCAGGTTGCATATACTTGAGGAAACAATGAAGAGAAAAGTTTAGAATCCTTTTTTTCTTCACCTGTGGCCATGAGTGCCATACCTGAGCAACTCTTAACCGTGTTGCTTGTTTCCAACATAGGTAAGATCAGTAAAGAAGCCGTGCAGAAGTACTCTCACCTTAATGTGGTGGGCATGGTGGGCTCCATCGACAATGACTTCTGCGGCACAGACATGACCATTGGCACAGACTCTGCCTTGCACAGAATTATGGAAGTCATTGACGCCATCATGACCACTGCCCAGAGGTAAAAGCCTCCAGAGGGACCAGGGATGTGGACTGTAGACACGCAGTGTGCCAACACTTAGACACGACTGCTGGCCGTGCAGGTGCTGTGGAGGGCTGCCCTGGTGCAGTTCTTGGAACTTGAAAAGTTCCAAGCACAGAAAGTTGTTCTCTGGTTACTTTTCTTTTTAAATTTCAAAATATTGGGTTTTTTTTCTTTTTTAAATTCAATTATAGAAGAATAATGCATTTGTGGAAGAAAAAATCAGAAAATAAAATAATTATTAAAAGCCTTGCCCAAAGGTTCCTTGAAGGAACAGCTTGCGTGTAAAGGGGCAGAGCGAGGGAGCCTGTTGGAGAGCAAGGCGGCATTGCCTCGTGCTGGGATTCTAGCCTGCACTTGACGGGAGGATGGATGGAGCAACATCAGCTTAGCTGAGCCCATCCCGACTCATTGTAGAGCATTACCTGTCACTTCAGGGTGGCCTAGAGTTCCTGAAGCACTTTTCATGAAAACCATGTGGAATAGGAAATCGGACAAGTGTCTCCCATTTTGTGAATGAGAAGCTTGAGACTTACACCTTGGGAAAGGTACCCACAGGGTAGAGCCTCCCAAGTCCTCACATACCTGTCCCGTTTGCCGCTCTTACAGTCCAGGTGTGAACGTGGTAGCCACTGGGAAACCACTTTGTCTCTTCTGGGTTGGAGGGACTGCTCAGAGCAGTTGGATTTGGCATTCCTTGGAGAGACCACAGTCACTGGGTGTTAATCGCACTGATCTATAGCCTTCGTGCTCTTGTGTTTATGTGGGATGTATCCAGCCATGGTTCTTGGCAGAAGTCCCTGACTTTGCCCAGCACAGTCATTGCCTTTGAAAATGTCCTAGATATGTAAGATAGTCTTAGGCTCAAGCAACAGGCGTAGAATATGTACCTAGAACTTGCAATTGCTGCTGATGCCCCTCTGCTCATAAGAGTCTGAAATACTGTTGTAGTGGCATTTGCTTTTGTAGAAACTGAGTCATTTTTTTGGAAGCATGGATGCCTGCTATTGTTGGGTGGCAGACTCTGTCTCACCTGGCTGGAAGAGCATGTTTCTGTTCACTCTGTGTATTATTCCTAGTGGTGGTGACTGGATTTTCCCTTCATATCTTTCCAGCCACCAGAGGACCTTCGTCCTGGAAGTGATGGGGAGGCACTGTGGGTATGTATCTGCAGACACAATTTGGGGGGAAGGACTTTTCTTTTGTCTCCTCCAGTGTCCTACGCCCCGTACTGTGTGGCTCATAGAGAAGCCAGCTGCTCGTGGTTCGAGTCCAGTGTGACGTCTGCCCAGGCTTGTCGTCGGTCCTGGGTGCCCGTGGGAGCCCTGCTGGAAGATTCTTGCTCCACGTGTTCATCCTGTCATTTTGCTCCATGTAGGTACTTGGCCTTGGTGAGCGCCTTGGGCTGCGGAGCAGACTGGGTGTTCCTTCCAGAGTCTCCACCAGAGGAGGGTTGGGAGGAAAACATGTGCATCAAACTCTCAGAGGTAACTAGCAATCTTGCTGTGCGTGGCCGGGGATTCTGGCTGTGTTGCTTTAGTTACGATGAGTGATGGCCTTTGGAACTACCGAATTGGACAGCTCTTGAAACAAGTGAAAGCTTGGTGATTGTAAAGCAAAGTGAAGCCTGTTGCAGAGGATCTTCCTCCGTGGGCTGTCCACGTGTCTGTCTCTTGCTGAAGTTAACAAAAGATGAGGCTGTGAAGGAGCGACTAGCACTTGGTTGCTTTTTGTTCAAGGCAGTGGTCCTGGTTTGAGGACTAGGTTCCATGGGATCATGGCTATCAAATTTGGAAAGAGAGTCGGTTTGCTCTCCTTCTTCCGTGTGCCCAAGTGTGAACAGACCCACATTCTCCAGTTTTAGTCCCCCCAAAACAGTAAGGGTCAGGTATTGTGACATTTCCTTCCCGAGGGTGTGGGATCTGGGGTTTGCCTCTGCTGCCTGTTGTGAACCAGGCTTCTTTCTTCCTCTGTCTAGAGTGTGCTGTACGTTTGTCTTTCACACTGTGGCTGTTAGTATGGCCAGTTTACCTTCACGATGGCTTAATACTTAGGACATTAGAGGTCTCATTTGAGACCATGGTTAGCTTTTAGGACAGAATCTCAATATGTAGGTTAATCTTCCACCTATTTTTTGGTACTGAGGATGGAACCCAGGGACTGTGTATCACTAAGCTACATCCCCAGCCCTTCATTTTATTTTGAGACAGGGTCTTGCTGAGTTGCTGTGGCTGACCTCCAAATTGCAATCCTCCTGTCTCAGCCTCCTAAGCCTCTGGGATTATAGGTGTGTGTGCCACAGTGCCTGTCTTTTTTTCCTTATTTTTATAGTCATTAATTTTTCAATAGATAAATTGTGCAAGCACCATGGCACATACCCATTTTAGTTGTATTCAGCAAGTGCATACACAATGCCTATGGCAAAGGCCACATGTGCAATAATGCTTTGACACAGGAGCCTATATTAAAAGCTATTGATTAAAGCTGAACTTTACTTAGCTAGGGGAAATCATGCTTTTGAAGTTCAAGCTCTTAGTTAACATAGCACAAATATTGCCATTTGAGACAGAGGTTCCCTGGTTGCTGGTTCTGACCCAGGGGGTATGAGCAGCATCCTCAGTGGGCTTGCACTTCATAAGATATGTGGTCATACTCCTTTTAATGGGCACATCCCCGGGGCCCTGAGGAATATGCAGTTAGTTACGACATTCCTTCTGAGGTCTCTGCACTCAGCTGAGGCCAGTCAAGTCCTCCCCCAGTGCTTGGCCTGATCCTCAGTGACACTGTAGGCCACAGGTCCAATGACAACCCTTCAAGGAAGATTCTGGGAGGCGAGTTAGAATGAAAGTCTGCAATAAAGTTGGTGCACTCACTTCTTTTCTAGGTACTTACTTTATATTTGCAGGTTATTGTTCTGTGTTGTCTCATTAGCAAATCTAATTCAACTCCACACTTTATATACTGCACTGTCAGATATAACCAGGGGAGGGACAGTGGCAGAGCCAAGACTGATGGTTTAAATTAATCCGTTTGTGGAAACACTTAATATCATTCTGTCATTCTTAATTGATCGTTAATGCCCCACTGCAAGCATTTTTTTCCATTATTTTGGAAGATAAACTAGCCTAGGAAACAAGCCCCTAAATGTCTCTAAGCTGTATATGATTTAATATAAAATTTATAAAAACTTTCTGAGACATCAAAATTCTTAGGTTGAAACCTTGGCTCTACCACTCAGCAGGGTAGCTTTGGGCCAGTAATCTCACCTTCCTGCATCCAGTGTCTCTGCTGTAATTTGGAAGAATACAGCTCACTACTCCTTAGTGATTTTGCAATGAGTCAGTGAGTGCATTTGTCCAATCCAGGTACAGGACAAGGAGGTGATCCATAAATGACAGAGGAAGTTGGCTGTCTTCCCACCTAGATGTCCTGAGGACTGTTGTTTGTAATTAGCTCAGAATTGTATGTTTTATGGATGATGGTTGTTTAGCCAACCAGTTATTTATGGATATTGTCATTATCTCTGCTTTTCCTCTTTTAAGTCACTCTGAAGTAATCACCCTGCACTGATATCTTTGGACATGTAAGAAGCTATTTCTACATAGCAAGTTCTTTAAAGCATAGCACATTTCATATCCATCAAGAATGAAGACAGAATATGAGTGTAACACAGACGATGTCAGCCTGAGCCACATTAGAACAACCCGCTTTACCCTGGTTCTAGCAGGGTTGGCTACAGGCAGGCACAGCCAGGGATCCATACAGCTACTGCTGACACTTTCTGCAGGAGGGTCTTTAATTTGGGACCTTACAGAAACAGATCCATTAAGAATGAATTGATCTACATCATGCAGTGGTTACTACCTGTTATGGTTCATTAGAGGCTCCTGGGACCCCTGTAAGTGTATGTAAGACGATGCAGCCAGCAGTACCAGCTAGAGGATCCAGACAGCATGAGCCACACTAAGGTACAGCTGCCCAAACCCTCTGTCTGGGTTCTGGATCTGTATTACTCAGGTTCCTGTTGCTGTGACAAGTATCGGAACAAATCAGCTTTAGAGGAGGAGGAAAGGTTGATTTGTGGCTCATGGTTTCATAGGTCTCAGTTTATTGTCAGGACTGCCCGGCAGAGGAGGGGACAGGGTCCCAGTGTCCCTTCCAGGGCACAACCCCATTGACCTACTTGTCTCCTTAGGCCCTGCCTTTTAAAAAAATGTCCCACAACGTCCCAGTGGTGCCATAGCGTGGGAGCAGGCCTTCAGCACGTGGATCTTTGGGGACATTCCAGATACGGCCTGCAACACGGTCCTTTCCCACCTTCTTATCGTGCCCTGTCCACTTGCCTGCATGTGCACAGTCCTGTTCATCCGCAGTGACAGCAGATTCTTGGCCCCACACAGGAGTGGGCTGGGTTGAGGGAGGGGCTCGTGGGGAGGTTGCAGGAAGCCGTGGCTGGAAAGGAGACCAGGCCTGGTTTGCAGGGAGACACAACTGGGGGAGTCCAGCCTGTCACCTCCTTGTTGTGGCCTGTCCCATCAGCAGATTGACACTCCCCCTGCCCTGGCTGGCTGGGGGTTCAATTCTCACCAGTATTTGCAATGTCACCTAGGCTGCCAAATCCCCGAAGACCTCTCCCATGGTGACCCTCAGGGTACCTTTCTCCTTCTGGTGTCATTAGGAAGCACTCCTTGCAAGGATTTCTGCCTACAAAGAGGCCAGTTCAGTTTGGGACAAACTTCCATGGTTTTGTTGTTGTCTGTCGTCAAAAACAGATTAAGAATGTGTTTTAATTTTCTATTTCTTTAGAACCGTGCCCGAAAAAAAAGACTAAATATTATCATTGTGGCTGAAGGAGCAATTGATACCCAAAATAATCCTATTTCCTCTGAGAAAATAAAAAATGTAAGTTTGTGTAATTTCTCATTTTTACTCGGTTGTGTTCCTGCAAACAGGAGCTATTAGCATGATTGACAGGGTTTTGATTTAGAACACTGCATGGTATTAATTTTTTTTTTTTGTACCTGATGTTTAAAAATATTTTCCTAATGACTCCTGACTTCAGTGGCCTGGGGAACACACAGCTCCCAGGCTCCAGAGAGCCTGCACTTCTTATATTCTGTCTTGTGATATTCTTCAAGGCTGTGTGGCTCCAGCAGAAATACGGAGAGACATACGTTGGCCAAGCATGTTCTTTTGGTTAGAAAGTTCCAGCTATTGTGCATCAGCTGCTCCGAGGGTGAACAGGACTGACCACTTGGCAGCTGACCTGGGTTTTTCTGTTTGCAACAGCAGAAGTCCCTCTTCCAACTTGGAGCATCAGCTGAGCACATTTTCAACAAGCTGCCTCCTTGGCATTGGGTCTTCATGGCCCCAAGGAAGGGCGGGCTCTGGCAGGCTGTTGCCAAAAGACTGGCTGAGGGTGGCGCTTGCTGATCTCCACGACTGAAATAGCAGCCAAGGGAAGCTCTGGGTAGAAACCAGGCTCTGGCTCCAGCTAGGAGGCAGGGCAGCAGGCACTGCTGACCTGCTTTGCAAGCTGATTTCTTTATCTTGCTCAATTATGGTCAGTTGATGAGCAAAACATTTCTCTTACCGATTTCAGTCCCAGCTCTGCACATCCGTGTTAAATTACTGACCGATACCTATGAAAGACGTCTGCTAATATTTTACAAAAAGTGATCAATAAAATCAGGGCATTTTTTTTCCTCACTTAACTGAGATTAAATCATGAAATACTAGACCAAAAAGGGACCAGGGACATGAAATAGCCAGCCTTGCTCTTGGTAGAGAGGAGAAATCTGAGGCTTAGAGAAGTCTCGCCTCTGCACATCACAGGCCGTCGTTCCTTTGGGTGCAGGGCTGATAATCGTGGGTCACGCTGTTCAGATGACTCTGGGGAAATGCTTACATTTTCAAAAAAATATAAATACTAAAATATAAGCTACTGAAACAGTGTTTGGAAAATCAGTGTTATATTCGTTAGCTAGTTTGGGAGACACTTGATAATAAAAGTGTTATTTCAAAAAATATCAGCAAGCTGTTCCACTGAACATCCCCTTTGGGAGAAGAATTTAGGAAAAATTATCTGTGCCTTTGGGTCTAAAGAAAGAGTAGAGAAATCTTTCCTCAGTGCAGTAGCTGTTTCCACAGCTGAGTTGATGTGCCACATCACAGTTTGGTACTTTCTAACAGAAGCCTTTCCCTTTAGCTTGTGGTAACACAGCTGGGATTCGACACTCGAGTGACTATTCTTGGACATGTGCAAAGAGGAGGGACCCCTTCGGCGTTTGACAGGATTTTGGTGAGTGAGGATGGCATGTACCAGTCACAGGTCTCTGGGAAGGAAATATTTCCGGACATTCAGAGGAACCTGTTTGTCTCAAAGGCTGACGGGCAGCTCATCCTGGAGAAGCTAGCAGCCTGCATCCTGATTTTAAAGATTTTTTGAGACTTGCCCACCTAGAGAGATTTCCCAGTCTGAAATCACCCAGATGCTGGGAGACCTCAGTTGATGGGGAAGTCAGTGTGCCTGCTCAGAAAGGACCAGGAGAATAGAGCCCAAGAGGTGGAAATGCAGTGTTCTGAGTGTAGGTTTCCAGACACTGGCCCTGCAGGAACCCCAGCTCCAAACCCTCAGTTCTTAATGCCACCCTGCCACCATCTTGCCAGTTCTTACTGGAGTCATAGTGTTACAGGGAGGTGGACTAGAGGTGAGGAAGAAACTGGGAGGTGAGCACCCAGCTGGGTCTGTGTTCCAGAGCATAGAAATGGCAGAAAGTTTTGCCATGGTCTCTGTAGGCCAGTGGTGCCTGCCGTCAAGGTGGTGGGAATAGGATGGTGGGCCATCTTTGACTGTCACCAATGTCATTTCCAGGCCAGTCGCATGGGAGTAGAGGCAGTCGTTGCTCTGCTGGAGGCCACCTCCGAGACCCCAGCCTGCGTGGTGTCTCTGAATGGAAACCAAGCCGTGCGCCTGCCCCTGATGGAGTGTGTGGAGATGGTGAGCTTGGGCAGTGGGTGGGAATGGAGAGGTACCACCCTTCTGGCCAGGCAGGTGCCTCTGGCTGCTCTGCTGCTGATCTGTGACTAGTGGGTTAGATGCCCTTACTGAGAACGTGAATCCCCACCCCGTCAGCAATGGCAGCAGACTTCTGCTTCCATGGCACAGTGTATATAAAACCTACACAGTTTCTATTTTCTTGTTTCTTTTTTTTTTGGTACCGGGGATTGAACTCAGGGGTACTCGACCACTGAGCCACATCCCCAGCCCTATTTTGTGTTTTATGTAGAGACAGGGTCTCACTGAGTTGCTTAGCGCCTCACCTTTGCTGAGGCTGGCTTTGAACTTGCGATTCTCCTGTCTTAGCCTCCCTAAGTGCTGGGATTACAGGCTTGAGCCACCGCGCCCGGCTTCTATTTTCTTGTTTCTAAGTCACCATCCTTGAGGCACTCTAGTAGTAACCTCCCCTGAAGATGAGTCTGAAGATGAGTCAAGAACAGGTGTACCCTGGGGTCCTTAAGTGTCTCCAACAACACAAAGGATCCAGGTGGCGCCTGGGCGCCAGAGTCCTCTAGGAAGACAAGTGCAGGCAAATGGCCCTGTTGGGAGTGTGTAGTGCAGCATTTCACAGGGAGAGGGTGTGTCATAGTACATTTCTCCACTTTGAATCAAACCCTGTCCTTTTGTCCCAGAGGACATTCAGATCTGTGGTGGGACACTGAAAAGGCTTCCACTGACATTTTGGACCATCCCCTTTGGTCCACAGGAATGTCTACAATTGGATGAAGGAAAAATGAGTTATTAGTTTCTAACCTGTTGTTCAGTAGACGTGTCCCTTTGATAAGGGGGGGGGCACTTGGCCTCTCGACGGAGAAAGGGTCCCCGGGTTAGACGATATGGGGTCCCTCTGGAAGGTGGCGATTTGCGGAGCCAATCTCCCCAGGCCCCGGGGTGTAGGTAAAAATTTGCTTCGCCCCAGTGAGATGCAGAAATACCCGGGACAAAAGGGGATACAGCCAGGGCGAGGAGAAGCAAAGAACACCACTTTATTCTAGAAACTATAGAAGCTTAAATACTCTTGGACCAATCAGATCCAAAGGTCACAAACAAAGGGGTGCTCTCTGGCCAGAGCAGAGTCTATTAGCATAGAATTGGGAAGGATGGAAGGGAGGGGTGGGAAGGTATGGAGATACTCCTACAAGATGAAGTGCAATGGAGTTAGTAGCATTAGAAATTGCTTTTCTAAGCTGGGTGCGGTGGCGCACGCCTGTAATCCCAGCACTTTGGGAGGCTGAGACAGGAGAATCGTGAGTTCAAGGCCAGCCTCAGCAATGGTGAGGCGCTAAGCAACTCAGTGAGACCCTGTCTACATAAAACACAAAACAGGGCTGGGGATGTGGCTCAGTGGTCGAGTTCCCCGGTACTAAAAAAAAGAAATTGCTTTTCGTTTTTCCAAATATTTTGTTGACTATAACTTCGATCTTTCCAGTGACCCTGAGGTGAATGCCTTTTATGATATAGAGAAGTGGATAAGTAATTAAGTAAGGGGCTTGGGCATAGTCACCCTAGATACCTTAAAAACATACTTCCCAAAGCCATCAGGAGGGAAGAAAGTCTGTATGTGTGCGTGGCCATGTGTGTATGTGCGTGTGCATGTTTATGCAAGTGTGTTCGTGTCCATGTCGTTGGGGACCGGAGGACGGGAAGTGCCTAGAACTGTGTGAGAGGCTTAAAGGACCACAGTGCCGAGGTCTGTGCAGCACGTTTGTTTTGAGCCTATTTCTCATGTCTAGTGTCTGTTCTCCTGGAAACTAGGGTGGTACGTAAGACTTAGCTCATTCTTGGAACCATCATATCAAGCAAGGTTTTGTTACTAAAGGCCACAGTGAGCCATTTGCTCTTCCCTTGAAGTTTGTCTGGTGTTTTCCCAAAGGTCTGTTTTTAATAACCTTAGACAGCATGGGAGAAGGGTTGGGTTTTTTTTCCCCTATCTTACAGATGAGAAGATTGAAGTTTGGAGACATGGGTAATTTACCCAAGGTCCTAAAGTTAACTGGGGTCGCTGGAGCCTGTCAGTCCTGGGCCCTTTGTCCTGATGTGGTCCCAGCCCCTCTGCTCCCTCATCCTGCTATGAGCACACTCAGGTCCTGTACACAGGTCCCCAGAGAGACAGGAGACGGCACTTTTTTCTCCCTATCAGAATCAAATTAAGAAATTTTCAGAACTTTCCCTGAAGACTGGTTTCCTCTAAGTTTGCTCTTGTGGAGTGAAATCCTTATGCTTTCATGGCCTTGAACTACAGGTCCCACCTCCTCTTCCTTCTAGGAAGCAGCCTGGGCTGGGTCAGCCCAGGGCTCTGACCTCACAGCTGGGCACCGATAGTCCCACTACTGACCACAGTATTGGACACAGCGGATAGCTGGCCATGTAGGTCACCTAATCTTGGGACTGCTGGTCAGCCAAGGTCAGACTGAAAGGGTCCAGCTGTGGAGGCACTGACCATTTACCCCCTAGCCATCTCCACCTAGGGACATGGTAACCCTTGGCACATCTTTATTTCTTTCTTATTTCTTTTAAAAGACCCAGGATGTACAAAAGGCGATGGATGAGAGGAGATTTAAAGATGCTGTACGACTCCGAGGAAGGTGAGATATTTTGAAGAACCTCTACTTAATTAGGAATTTATACTCCTTGGGCCAGGTCTTCTACAATGTGCTTAGAGGTTGTGCTCATTCTTTCTCAATATACAGTATGCATAAGCCCTAGATGACTAGGTAGAGAAAAATCATCTTTTCTTCTCCTTCCCTTTTTTTATTTTTTTAAGTGGGGCTTGTTCAGATCCTAGTGAGATTAAGGTACAAGGAGATATATTGCCTGCATTTTGAAAAGAAACTTAAGAGGAACCCAAGAATGCCATTTTTGCTTAGCCTGTTTCTGAAGTAGAAAAAGCCTCATGCATCCCCCTCAAGGACCCTGTAGGACGTGTGTAATATCAGGGACTGGCTGTTCCCCAGTAGCCAATTGGGCATTTGCAGAGTATCTGGAAGAATTGTTCTGCGGGGGCCAGGCCCCCCACCCCACCCCGCATGAGCTGTCCCTGCTGTGTCCAGTGTTCTTGGCTCTGACTCTGCAATATCCTTTCCTTTCAGGAGCTTCGAGGGCAACCTGAACATCTACAAGCGACTAGCCATCAAGTTGCATGATGATCAGATCCAAAAGGTAGGCGACTGGGCTCTAGTGGTGCCCTGGTCCCCCCAGGGCCTCGGCGCCCTTCTGGCTCATGCACACAGGCCCCAGCTTAAACATTGTCTCTTAGGGGATTGTCCTTGAGCTCTGTGGCTGACCTTCCCACTGTGACCTTTACACTGCTGTGGAATGTAGTCACCCGCAGCGTAACCCGGCAGGCCGCGGACCAGGTGTGCAGTGTGCAGCATGCCTGGTGACCCAGCCTGCCCTCTCCTGGTAGAGCAACTGCAACGTGGCTATCATCAACGTGGGGGCACCTGCGGCTGGGATGAACGCGGCGGTGCGCTCCGCAGTGCGAGTGGGCATCGCCGACGGCCACAAGATGCTGGCCATCTATGACGGCTTTGATGGCTTCGCCAAGGGCAAGGTGAGTCTCCCAGGAGGCCCGAGGCATGTGACCCTGTCGCTGGGGATGCCAGGCTCCTGGTACCTTCCCACGTTTGTCATCCAGGATTCTGTGACACTGTGATGATAGCGGGTTTTTATTTAAAGGGTGACTTCTGCTTGAGAATCCTGTTCCAAGTTAGTGTCTGAGCTTCCAGCTGAGCCCAGCCTGTGACAGGGCGCCGAGTGATGGTAGTGGTCACAGCACGGGCATTTGCCAAGCCTGGTTGGGACACCAGCAGGCAAGGCGCACGGTCTCTGCTGTGCCGCACTCTTCTCAAATGCTTGCACTGTCTCGTTCTTCAGGATTTACATATATTAGCTCATTTCAGCCTTCTTCTAAATCTAAGACGTTGTTCCCGTTTTTCACTGTGAGGAAACTAAAGCACAGACACATTGACCAACTCAACCCAGTTTCCATGGTGTAGGATCTGAAACAGCACAGTAAGTCCACAGAGCCTGCGCCCCAGCCCTGTGCCACACTGGCTGAGACGAGCTACTCGTTCAGTTAGCAATTTTTGTTGTTGTTGTTGTTAAATTCTTACACTGTGGAATTAAACAAGGGGCCAGGGCAGTCAAAACGCCCTTCTCTGTGATCTTTATAGTTGAGAGGGAGAAACAGACCTAGTAAACCATCTAGGTCCTTAGACAATGAGCAGGGCTGAAAAGATGTCCCTAGGAGGGCGATGGAGCCTAGCAGGGTTTGCATGAAGGTTCTGTGCAGCCACCACTGGAACTGGATTTTGGACTAAAGGTCTGGAATCCGCCAGTGACTCCTACGGGCCTTGGGTATTCATCCTGGGAAGAGGAAAGGAAGTGCAAAGGCCCCGAGGTGGGGTGTTGTTGTTCTAGGATGATGGTGGCCATCCTGCCTGGGCAGGGTAGTGAGAGGGTGGGGACAGAAAGGAAGCTAGGGCCACATCATTGGTAGACAGTAGTGAGTAACAAGCTTGGCTTTTATGCTGAGCTTTTGTTCTAGGATGGGGAGGGTGTTCAACAGGGGAGTGGCACATACTGCTGGGCTTTCCAGGATCCCTGGGATGTTCCTCAAAAGGAACAGCAGGGAGCACCAAGACTAGTTGTGGGGAGGGGAGCAAGAGTGATGGTGGTGGCATTGTCCAGTCTGACAACCAAGCAGACAGACCTCTTCAAAGGTGTGCATGTATTTTCAAGACAGGGTTGTTAGGATTTGTTCATTTGATATGTGCAGATGCGGAGGTGGGGGTGGGGATTACTGCACTTCTGGCCTGAACCAATGGAAGGGGTGGAATTGTAGTTTATGGAGATTGGGGAAAGCCCAGGGTTGCTGGCTTGCAAGGAAATACAAGGAGCTGAGGCTCAGCGAAGCTAGTGGAAGATGTCCAGTGAGTAGGTGGACACGGTGTCCAGGTGTCGTCAGAGGTGTAGCCTCAGATGTGGGTCTGGGAGGCTTCAGCATCAAGGTGGGAAACAACGAACTTGAGTTTCCCCAGGGCTGTTGGTGGAGGTAGGGCAACGGGAGGACCAGTTGGAACAGGAACAAGAGACATCGGCCCAGGGCACAGGAGTGGCAGAGAGGAGAGGTGCACCCTGGGGAGCACCCACAGTTGCCTTTCCACCTTGGGCAGCGGAAGCACAGTAAGTTGGGTCCCTCTGGCCAAGTCTCAGCAGCAGAGGAGGACTAGGAACCTTGCCATCCTTGGGCAGCTCATTCTGCCATTGTTCTTGCTGAGGCTTTGGAAGACTTGCTGGTATTACGCTGATGCTGATCCATTGCTTTATGTGAAGAATTAAGCCAATCCTAAAGAATCAAAGGCCGGATGTTTTCTCCTACATGTGGATGCTAATTCACAATGGGAGGGTGGGGGTTAGGGAAGAATAGAGGTACTTGGGATTACACAGAAGGGGGTGCAGGGAGGGGAGGGGGATGGGGTAGAAAGGACAGTAGAATGAATTGGGCATTATTTCCCTGTGTGCATATGTGACTACAGACCAGCTGGATTCTACGTCATGTACAACCAGAAGAATGAGAGGTTATACTCCATTTATGTATCATGTGTCAAAATGTGTTCTACTGTCCTGTGTAACTGATTAGAACAAATTTTAAAAGAAGAATTAACTCTCTTCGAAACTGGCAGTTATAATTTTAAACTTTGGACTGTCAGCAGCATTATGTTGGATCCCTCTCCACCCTATCTGTCTGTCTGTCTCTGTCTGTGTCTCTGTGTCCCTCTCTCTCTCTCTCTCTCTCTCTCTCTCTCTCTCTCTCTCACACACACACACACACACACACACACACACACACACACACACGTTTTTTTCATACATATGGGCTTGGATAGTCACACTTTATGATATCTATATTTCAAATACACTTTATCCGGAGACTTCACATCACGTTAGGGGATTTGCCAGGTGAGCTAACATACCCAGGGCCCATGGCAGAAGCTGGGTGTCCTGAGCAGCAGCCTAGCGTGTCCTCCTCCTGCAGCTGCCACAGACTTCTCTGGTGATGGAGCTTCATCCGCATAGCAATTCATTTGTGTTTTACTTTTGCTTTTCTTTCTATTTTTTTTCCAGTTTACAAGATTTCTTTTCATCTTTTATTCATCTCAAGACCGAAATGTTTTCTTTCACTTCCCAGCGACAGAATTTGACCAGCAAAACTGTCCCAGCAATACACGTGTGTGGGGTTACGATGTGGAGTCCCTCACAGGCAGGGAGAACATGCTGTCGCTGGGGTCCTTCATTCCTCGTTTAACCTGAGACATCCACTCCGTGTCTCCACTCATGGACACTCTTTTTTTTTTTTAATTTTTTTTTAGTTGTTGAGGGATCTTTGTTTTATTCATTTATTATTTATATGTGGTGCTGAGGATCGAACCCAGTGCCTCACGCATGCAAGGCAAGTGCTCTACCACTGAGCTATAGCCCCAGCCCTCATGGACACTCTTGAGAGTGTAGTTTTGTAATGCTTCCAAATCTTCCTGGGAAAGCAGCCTATTGAAAGTACAGGAATCTGAGCTGTTTTTTAAAGCTTTCCTAGTCCCTTTTATCTCTCACTTTGATGTTTGTGTTTGCCTATCAGATCAAAGAAATCGGCTGGTCAGATGTTGGAGGTTGGACTGGCCAAGGAGGGTCCATTCTTGGGACAAAACGGTAATTTCCAAATCTTAACTCTCCACTTGCTCTCAAGGAAGAAAAAAGAGGCACGTTCTAGAAGCGAGTGGCTAGGTGTGGGTGCCTCTCCTAATTTCCTAGAAGGAATTCCTAACAGAAGAGACATTGGGGCATGTACCTGCCCTTGCTCTGGGAACCTGATTGGGTTTGAGGAGCTAGAGATGAGTCCCAGGGATTGGAAAAAGAGAGAAGGTAGCTAGTGGACACTTTTCTCCAATAATTCCTTCATTCCATACTTTGGAAGAGCAAAACTGTGCATCTCATTGGAGGTTTCAAGAGAGGCGATCATCACTAGGCTGTAGTAACCTGCTGTGTGAACAAGCACTAAAATCTCACTGGAGCAGGTGTGTCGTAGTGGGAATGACACAAATGAGCCCCCCATGGTGGCACAGAGCTTATTTCCACACTTGAAAAAATAACCTCAGTAATTCTGGTGTGAAAATCTATCTGAATTATGGTATACTTGAGTGTTTCTCCATAGCTGCAGGGAGGAAAGTCAAGCAAGATGTGTTCTTTAATATTAAGTCAAAGTCCTTTTCATCTTTGATTACCTCAAGGGTACAATATTAATGCCAGTCATTATTGTAGTTTATATTTTGATATGGAAGGAAAGTAATTTTTAGGTAAACCGAATATGTATTGGTTCCATCTGATGGTGGTTTATTGCCCCTAGAAAATTATCTCAACCCTTTCTTCTGCTCTAAAACCAGGACTTCCCAGATCGCCTTTGCTAGCAGAGTCCCACAGGGCTGGGTTAGTTCTCCAGATCTGCTTGTGTCCAGTCTTACCATGTGCCCTGGGGTTGGTTTACTGTCTAGTAGGAGGTTTATCTATCAGGTGCTTCTGGGCTTCCACAAACTGGCCAAGACACAGCATCAGTGTGCTGGGCACTGCTCTTGAGTCAGGCAGAATAGGTCGGAGGCTTTGGACACATTCTAATGATGCTTCATCATCTGCATCGGAAGGCTGGGAGAGACTTTGCAATTAGACACATCTACTCTTTTGCCCCAGTTGGCTCTGCTTGAATATTTTTGTCCTACAAATTCTTATCAGTCTATCAAAAGTGTAAGTACTTTATCTTCTCACATAAGCATGAAAGAAAGACAAGGATGGGGTTGGGTGGGATCTCGGGCAGAACATAGAGCACAATATCATTTGCCTGGTGTTATGGTGTTGATTATGTCATTTGAAATAGGTGACAACACAGAAGGAGAATAGCAAGTGTGGGTGTATGAGATTACACTGAATAATATAAGCTGAGTGCCATAGCACATGCCTGTAACCCGAACAACTCGGGAGGCTGAGGCAGGAGGATTGTGAGTTCAAAGCCAGCCTCAGCAAGACCTGTCTTAGCAAGACCTTGTCTCTAAATAAATTATATAAAAGAACTGAGGATGTGCTTTGGTGGGTTCAATCCCTGGTACCAAAAAAAAGAATAACATAAAAAATTTTGTTCTTGGGAAGCTAGAAATGTCCATTTAAACTATTGTTAATAATTACAAGTTACTTTGGTTTATTGTTTTCTAATGAGTCAGAAGGAGGCTTTTGAGGTGCAGGATTAGCTAAAGTGCTTCCTCCCAAGTACTTTTGGAAAATACATTCTCTTGAGCTGTGATTTCTGTCCACTGCTGCCTCGAGTGTCCATTCCCTGGCACTTTGCTACTATCTCTGCAGCAAGGGGACCAAAAAGCAGCTAACAGTCCACTGCCATAGTGCTGTAGAACGTGGCCATGGACGGGAGGTGGAGGGCGAGGCCCGGGGGCAGAGGGATTGCCGGCATGAAGCACATGAGGGATTGCATGCAGCTTGATGGTGCCTGACCTCACCTCTTGGTCCAACTGTTTCTAGTGTCCTTCCTGGGAAGTTCTTGGAGGAGATCGCTGGGCAGATGCGTGCCCATAATATCAATGCTCTCTTGGTCATTGGTGGGTTTGAGGTAAGTCATTGTTAACCTGCTTAATAGTTTTGGACATGTGAATATCAACCCTAATTTCACACAAGCGCAAAACTTGTTGGCTACTCTTCAGGAACTTGGGTTATAGATTCTGAAGCCAGTTGCCGCTGGCTGATTGTAATGCAGAAGAATAACAGGTGGCAAGACATGGCATAAGATGGACCCAGTTCCAGTAAAGACTCCTAACGAGGAAGCCAAAGCTTGACTTCTTAACTGAGACTCGCCTATTTGAGATCTGATTTGATTCCTGTCTATAGAAATCATTTCATCTCTTAAATTTGAACCCCACTGGCTCTTTCCAGAGGAAGGAAGTCATACGATTAGATTTCCTTTTTCGATTTTTTCAAAGTCACATAGAGGACTAATAGTCCTTAATTATTTTACTATATGATAAAGATCAGTCCTGTGGTAATCTTTTGATTTACTTTAAAGAAATGTAAGAACCTCAAGTAATCAGACTCTCGTCAATAAGAGTGAGTGTTCTACATGATGATGTCTTGTTTTCTCCTTTGTACTCAGCAAGCCTCTCACCCTTCTCTTGGACTTCATGCATCTCTGTGTTGATTTTGTAGTAATACCATGGTATCCCAATTGTACCTTGTGTTCTGTGCCAGAAGTGGCTTCCCGAGGCTCTCCCGTGCTCACACTCCCAGCGATGCCCTCTGTGCCCGCTGTGCCCCCTCCCAGCCTCCTGGCCCCGCAATCACACACACTTGTCTGACAGGCCTACCTGGGACTCCTAGAGCTGTCAGCTGCCCGGGAGAGACACGAGGAGTTCTGTATCCCTATGGTTATGGTTCCTGCCACTGTCTCCAACAATGTGCCCGGTTCCGATTTCAGCATCGGGTCAGATACAGCTCTGAACACTATCACCGACGTAAGTGCTCGTGCCAGCAAAGCAGAGGCGCAGCTGCTAACCCCAGGCCCGCCCCTTTTATCTACCAGTGCGCTAGAAATAGGCCCCAGGCCTCGAGGCAGTGCCTAGATGGGCTAACGGAGATCTTTCTCTTTTTGTTTTTTCTTCTCTTTTTCCTAAGATATATTCAAAAGTCCTTTTGGCTCTAGAAAAATTGATCTAGCTCCCCCAGTTTTTATGCCTTCGTCTGTGTAGCTGAAGGCATCATCTCTGCCAAGACCAGTGAGTGGTGGTGGCGCCGTGGCTCCCAGATTTGATATCTGCTAAGAGTTTTGTCTGTTTGTTTTGGCTGAGCCTCATTTACTTCCAGTCTGTAAATCTCACTGTGATAAAACCTGGACCAAGGTTCTCTGCCTTGATGTCTAAGGATGGAAGTTCAATATTTTGAATGAAATTGAATGAAATTCACATAAAATTACAAAATATTCATTGACTATTGAATCCTCTGTATTCGTATTTTTCGTTATTCTATTAATGTCATTTGCCCCTTCATTGGCAATTCTAAATTACAATCTGAAAATATCGATGCTGCTTTGTTTTTTAAATTTTTGCCAGAAGGCAATAACAAAACATAGAGGTACATTCTATGTATCATATTTGTAGATAACACTTGATAATTCATATGAGAGTCTGAAGATTTAATTTGGTGTCAAATATTTCAGTAATTCTCAGGTTTTTATTTTTCTGTGAGATCTGGTTCTTATGAAAGTTTTCTAAGTTTTTCCTTTTTTTGAACTCTTGGCACCAAAAAACCTATTTCTAGTGCTGGTAAATAAAAGCCAAAAAACTTTTTAAGATAAAATCCAAAGGGTAAGTAATGCTTAGCGCTTATTTCTTGCTTTTCTGACCTGCTTAAAATTTCTTTCCGTTTCGTTACTAAAGCAGTGTGACCCATGTCTGCCGAAGGTGGTGTGTGTTTGCCATCACTAACCTTTTCCTTAGATCTTGCATGTACTTCCTGGTGACTATTTTTACTGCTTTTTCTGCTTTCAGCTGATTTGGGCTCTTGATGGATCTTCATTTGTGAATGTAAAGATCCGAGTCTACCACAAAATGAATTTCCTTTTTCTTTCTCTCTTGCCTGGCCTGGCTAGATTGCGGGTGTCTGTAGGCTGAGTTTACCCGAGAAGCAGTTGGATGTGAGCTGCTTGTTTGCTCACTGTCACATAGTTAAAGCTCACCTCCAGGAGATGGGGGGGGGGACCTGGAGGCTGTCCTTTGCTGTGGGTGGGAGCTTCTACAGGTGCCAAGGAAAGATTCTCCTATCTTAGGATTCCAAGCTCCTCTGTTATAAAGAACTGTTCTCCCCAGATTGTTGAAAGAGAATACATACATAGTTGAAAATTTGAAAACCAAAATAAATTGGAGGACAAAAACCCAAACCATCTACCCTACTTCCCTTAGAGGGACTTTGTGACTTTCCTTAAATTTGGTCCTTTATTCGTTTGAGTTTCTCAAAGCTAGGTTAACCAACAATGATGTCTGAGAAAGAAAAAGAAGGAGCAGGTAGCTGATCATGCCTGAGAAACTCAGGCATGATCACGTGGCAAGGCGATGTGTGTGGTCTTCCTCGTGTGCTGTTTCTAAGGCTCCAAGGAGCTAGGTCTTCTTGGTACTGCCATCTCAAGGTAGGTAGCCAAGGCCGAGGCCAGTCAGGATAACCTCAGGACTGCTCTGATTGCTCTGGGGCCTGGAGCTCAGTGAGGGGTGAGGAAACAGCTGAGAGTCCTTCCGCATATCCTAAAGGGGAAGATACCAAAATCTGAACTTGTCATTGGTTTCTTCCAGAGATTTGTTTATTGGGCAAAACAAAATCAATTCCAGTTGTTTGGATTTGGGTTTTTTAAACTGGTCACAACCACGAAACCTCTACAGGAAATGGGGCGTGCGGCAATCTACACCGCTCACTTGGGGTCTGTCCAGCCACTGTTCTGGTGGGTCAGGCCCATAGCAAGTTAGTATCAGCTCACTCACTTTATTGGTAGCTTAAAGCAGGTGTCCTGCACAGGTCCCCAGAGCTCCCTGCACGCTCATATCTAGGTGCTCTGGTTTTAGTGGTGTTCAGCTGCCTGCTTGGCCCGGGATGGCCTTCACATTTAGAATCCATGGACATCTTCAATACCAAATGAATGGTACCCTTTGTTCAGGGAGCTTGGTGATTCTCAGCTGTGGATGGTTTTGCACCAACGGGCATTTTGGATTGCCACAGCTGGGAGAGGGACCACTTCTGGCATCTAGTGGGTCAAGGCCAGGGATGCTGCTCCACATCCTACAAGATAGAGGACATTCCCCACCACAAGGGATTATCTGGCTCAGAATGTCAACCATGTTGAGGTTGACAAAGCCTGAGCTAGTCTTATTTGATGAAGATATCATTGTCTTTGGATATCTGATCATTGTCTTCGCTGATCCTTTCCTCCTGTTAGCAGTGATGCCTGGCTTGCAGATGCATCCCTGCAAGGGGGTCTCAGTAGCCGCAGTGTCAGTGAGTCCTCTGGGCAGAGCAAAGTTAGCACAGTACCTCAGAGCAGGCATTTAGGAAACTTCCGTGAGGTAGCCGTGGGCTTTCCTGTTGAACTTGGCTTTTTATTCCTCCACAATCGTACAGCACTGTGTTCCAGCCAATGACACACCAAAGCAAGCCGAGCACATGCTGCTGCAGTGTCACAAAGGTGGCAGTGACTACAGCCCTGCCAATAGCCCCGGTTGGTGGCGATGCCTGTGAAATCAAAAACCATAACTAGGTCTCTAAGACTGTGCCCCATCTGTTCTCGTGATGTGGGTGGCTCTAACTATCCAAGGTAGCTTGGAGCCATGAGCAGGGAGGATCACTGATGCTCACTCAGGGTCTGGAGGCAAGACTTGCTTGTCTGTCTTCAGAGTGCCCTGCTTTCCTGGGCAGGGGGCTGTCCCACCCAGAGTTTCTCTTTCATTTGCCTGGAGATTAAAGGGAACAAAAGGAGCAATGGGAAACAGGGCGTAGGAAGTGCTTGCAGCAGTACCACCATCATCAGAGGCCTCAGGAGGAACCAAGTCACTAACCCTGCTGTCCACCCACCACCTCCTCCACCCCCCACCAGCTGGCCCACAGAGGGCACTCTGTCTAAGGCCTATGCCCCTTTGACTTCCAGTAAGAGCCTTCTCAGACAGCCACTTTCCCCACAGCCTGTCTTCAACTGACTCTGAGCCAGAGTGTTCCTCAGTAAAACACTTAGACAGTGCTGAGGAGCTCGTCAGAGTGTGGGTGCTGGCCACTGGGTGCCCCCAGATGAATCTTTTCATGGTTCATTTTGAACAAAGCGCTGCAGTAACTGCCACAGGTCACACAGAGACAAGCCACTGGCCCAGCTCTGGTGGAGCAGAAGACCAGGGCTGAGGAGGGCCAGGTGGGGGCACCCTGCTCCTGCTGATGGCCACATGACATCTCCCTACTGACTGCTCTAAGAACTAACCTGCCACAGGTCCATGACCCACTGTCCAGAATCTTCAGGCTGCACGGGCTCTAGAATTCAGGACGTTTGGGGTTGCAGAAAGGCAATACAGAAGGATAGGGGATGTGGCTCAGTGGTAGAGCACTTGCCTAGCAGGCACAAGGTTCCAGGTCCATCCTCAGCACTGCCAAAAATAAGACAGTTTAGAGCACATGCCATTTATTACAGAAGTTTCTGCAGCAAGACTGAAAACATGTATTAAGTGGGACCAAAAAAAGACTATAACTGGGCCAGATTTGTCAGCAAATATTTCATAAAAATGCCTTGTTCTGTTGGGGGCTGCTTGAATTTAGGAACTATGAGTAAGTGGACCTGTATCCTACTACTAACCTGGTTACCTCCCTGAGGCAGAGTCAAACCTCTGTCTACCGGGCTGAATAGCTCACCTTTTGACATCGGAGCCAGTTTCCATTGGAATTCCAAAGAACTTGATCAGACTCTTGCCGATCTGTCCTGCTTAATGTAAGCTCTGCCAAGGGCCCCAAAGAGAGGCTCCCTCCAGAAGGGAAGCGGATTCCCCAAACAGAGCAGTTGTGCCCTGGAGCCAGGGCTCCTCAGCGGCGGGCTGTGGGTAACATATCTGCATGCCTTCTTCCGTGTGTGCCCTTGGTGGTGGCGCAGTGCCTTCCTGCAGGTGGCCCTGCTCTGCATCTGTGATGCCAGTCATTTGATGTTGACCTCACAGCCCTGTGCTCTCCCCACCCCTCCCTGCAGAAGTTACAGGATTGGTGTTGCACTTAGACTTCCCAGCCTGATTGGCTCTCCCCCTTACTCTGAGATGCCAAGAAATGAGCTGCTGTCCGTCCAATGACTAACACGCTGATGCCGCCTCCACCCCCCTGCTCTGCTCCGGGCCTGCTTTGCTGCTGCCTTGCACCACCAGACCCCACTGCTTGTGGCCTCTGCTGCAGGATGCGGGGGAGGAGGAGGATGGGCCGCACGCACCCTGTGGCCACGTGTTGTTGGAGCTGGCCCTGCTCCCGCAGCGCTAATCCAGGCTCTCGAGGGCTCTGTTGCCCTGCATGAAGCGGCTTCCCACTGGCGACTCAGGTCCCTCCCTGTCACATCCCTGGAGCCAGAGCCCATACCCAGTGACCTGCAGGTGACGAGCCTGTGCCCACTAACTGCCATGGCCCTGCTGCTTCAGGCTTACTCCAGCGTGGTCATGATGGCTGATGCTCGCAGCAGCCATGAGGAGTTTTGCATCCCTGTGTGCGTCCTGCCTGCTACCATTAGCGACA
This sequence comes from Xerus rutilus, assembly GCA_028644305.1. Classification (NCBI taxonomy): domain Eukaryota; kingdom Metazoa; phylum Chordata; class Mammalia; order Rodentia; family Sciuridae; genus Xerus; species Xerus rutilus. The sequence goes on from CM053410.1 coordinate 8,006,185, forward strand.
GTGTCCCAGGCACAGACATAGTATTGGCTCTGACACTGGCCTGGAGGCAGTGGTTGAGGTAAGAGAACTCTGTCTGCTTTTGCTTTGTTTTGTTTGCTTTCACGATTTGTTTCTTCTGCCTTAAGAATTACACTGCTGTGAGGTCTAGCTCTTATTTCCGGTTCTCTTTCCCCCTTCACTCCCTGTCCTCCCCCAAGTGGACTTTGAAAGGGGAAACCCACTCAGTCTCTTAGGATGAATGGGCCAAGTTTATCATGACTTTTTGTTTCCTATTAGATTGGCTTTGTGTCATGTTTTTCTATAATAAGGCAATTTTTCCTAGTTTCTCCCAGGGAAAGCCTGTCTTTATTGACTGAAAGTAAGACGTTGTGTAAGGCCCTTTGCATAATGTTCCTGCACCACCTGAACAAGGTGAGCTGTGGGCATCCTTTCTGGCGAGACCTGCTGCTCCTGCCTGAAGTTGAATAGCTTAGAGGTGTGACCTTAGAGGAACGTCACAGAACAAGTCATGGGAGCATGCTGAAAGGGGGCTTAGGAACCCGGTAAGTACGAGGACTCCACGGTGGAGCAGTGCTGATCTGTACAAAAGTGTGATTCCACTGCTCGGAAGCACAGGCTTCCTGGTGAGATGAAGAGAGGCTCCCTAGGAGTCACTGACTGCAGCCCCCTGTGGGCGGAGACTAATCCAGCAGGTGCCGGCTGTGGTGCCAGCACCCATATTGCAGAGTATGGGACACGCCAAGCCTTCATGGGCCTGTGACTCCTGTGCATTGGACATGAGAATATCTGGCAGCTCCAAAGGCCTTCGCTGCCTAGAATGTTCCTCACCGAACCAGGAAAAGGATGGTGGCCATGCATGCTGGCAACTTCTGACTCGGTGTGTCCAGCATCCTCCAGAAGGGCAGTTGCAGGCCTCTTCTATGCATTCCCGTCTGAGTTAGTTCCAAGGTTTGCAATGAAAAGTCATGACTGTTGGAGAGTTTCCTCAACTCAGCTTGGTACAGAACTTCAGGAAATAGCAGTTTTAGCCCAGGTTTGTTCTTCTGGGTAGAATTACAGTATAGGAAAAGGAGAGGGCCTCACACACTCAAGCTTAGTTAGTGTCCTAAATGTCCATTAGAGTCCTAGCATTGACTCTTGAACTGACAGGCACGTCTTCATCATTGCCCTCTGGCACTGGTTCTTGTGCCCCTGGCAGGGAGCTGTCCTTACAGAGGCTGGCCCCAGCTCATGACCAGGGTCAAGGCTTCCCTGGACCCCACTTCTCCTCCTTGGAGTTCTGTTTCTTTCAATGTTAAATAAAGTCACAGATAAACCAGTAAAATAGCTCCCCATCCTTGCACACTGTCAGGGCCCAGGACAGTACCTGGGCCTTACTCTGCTTGAACACCTGGGCTACTTTAAACTGCTCAACTTGCAAGAAGCACAGAATTACCCATCTTCACTGACAGGAAATGAGCCTTGCTGGCTCCCTGCCAGCCTCCTGGCCCCTGCCCACCTTCTGCCCAGCCCCTGCCCCTGCCCTGTCACTAGTCCCGGGAGCTCCGCAGTCAACCAGCTACCTTGGCGGAATCCCACAGTCAGGAGGAAATGACCTCCTGGCTTGTTAGCAGAGCAAGACTGCGTCCCCACAGTACAGCCCACTGGCTTTCCCCCCATCTTAACTCTATAGTGAACCCCACCTTATCTTTTCACCTTTCATTTATATTTTCGAAAACCCAGTATAAAATGTTAGGGGTATTTAAACTGCAGCTTGTAGTTTTTCCTCTACTACAAATGTTCCCAAAAATTTTCCCCAGAGAGTCATCTGTGTGTGCCGTTGGAGGGAGTTGGTTGGTGTTTGATGCACAGGGAAAAACCAGTGGGGCTGTGGCTCAGCCTGCTGGTCCAGTTCGGGGACCTTCTGTGATCCCTCCTTCTACCCGAAGTTGGATAAGCCCCCTTCCCGTGGCCACCAACACGTGGCAGGCTGGCCTTTGTGCTGTGGCCTTTTCCTGGTTAGCATTACTTTTAGTAATCCAATGAGACATGGCTCAAGTACCTTCCTATTTTTAGAAGAAACTATGTCAAGCCTTCAGATACAATCTATGCAACAAGAGAGTATTTAGGAATGTGTGTTTAAGTTCTAAACAAAGGCAGACTGTTCCAACCCAGCTGTCATTGTTTTTTACAGTCACTGGCATACAGAATCTCTGGGCTTTTGTCAGTTGTCAAGTACACTTGGTGGACTTGTAGGTTTCATTGACATCCCATCTGGATCAGTTCAGAGACGCATGCATGCAACCTGCCTCATGATGGGACAGCTTTGCTGGCATTATTTTTTGGCCATTAGAACATTGTTCTTTGAACTAGTGACAATAATTCCCCCACCTTATAACAGGCACATGGGGGAGATTGAGTTGGAAAAATAACCCCCGTGGTTTTGTACCTCTGGGGAAGCCTGACATCCTGGCTGCCAGCACAGCCAGCCCGCTCCCCGCAGAGTGGCTCTAAGAACAGGCCACACAGTGAGGCTTTAAGTACCTGGATGTGTTATGGAAAGATCTGGCGCAGATATAAGAAGGAAAGTCCCGTGAACTCTGCACCCTTGTTCTGCAGCAGCTCTGGGTTCTTTGGGTCCTTGGCTAGTTTGGGTCCCCTGTCCCTGCATAAGCACAAAGAAGAGAATTGGTGCCATTGATCCCTCTTCTTCCAGCCCAGCTATCAAGAGAATTCAAAGCAGCCCACCCACTAAAACATACAGTGGATTTTTAATATATCAACCAGTTATTTTAGAAGAGGAGGAATCCATCAAAGAAATTGGAATTGTAGGTTAAAATAATAATTTTAATCAGGCCTGCATTTGTTAATCAAAGTGTTCTTTTAAATTTAACCCAAACTACTTAAGTGAAAATTTCCAAATAGTTATTTTACTTTGGTGGACACAAACCCTCTTTCCTCTTTCCCTAAAGATCCAGAAGCCTTGGCCTCTAACCCAGGGCTACATACCCTTCATGACTTCACTCTCCATTAAGTGCCTTGGAGACTAGGTTAGGGAATCCTGTATGATGGGCCCCGGCCTGGCTGATGGATGGGCCAGGTGTATGTGCATCTGTTTCATTCTGTGCTCAGAACTGGAGCTGCTGACCATGCTACAGTGGGTAAGCCCAGCCCTGTCCTCATGGAATTTGCATCTAATGAGGAAGAGGCACCCAAATCAAATACCTACACAAGTAACTTCAGGACCTCATCCTGGAGTGGTTACTATCAGGAAAAGATACCCAATGCCCCAAGAGCTCCTGCCAGAGAGAACTGTGCAGTCTTAGAGATCAGACAGTTTTCCTGAAGAAATGACATTGACCTTGGTCAGAGATAAGGAGGGAAGAGGGTGCCTGTGTGAGTTTCCTGTGGTTGGAGTTACTGAGCACATGCTAGTGTGTCCTAAAGCAGCACTCACGGTTCTCCACATCTCTGAGTGCAGAAGTCAGGGAGCTGATGTCGAGGTGCAGGCCCCCAGGGAGAGGCTACTCTTGCCTCTAGGGCTGCATTCCTTCCTCCCAGCCGGCAGGCGGTGTATTGCTCAGTGCTCACTGGTCTGCCACCACTGTGTCCAATCTTCTCTGATTCCCTTTTGTAAGGACACATGTAGTGGCATTTACAGGCCACCTGGATAATCCAGGATAATCTTCCTGCCCCAGATCCTTGGCTTAATTTATGAATGCCAGGACTAGGATCAGGATACCTTTGGGGGCTTCTGTCCAGCCCACCACCATGCCCAGAGACCAGAGTGTATGAAGACCACCAGGACAACCTAGTGCAGCATATCTCCAGACCAGGACAAAGGCTAGAGCCAGGAGTGGGACCTGGCCCTGGGAGTTGGCAGGCCAGGAGTTCCACCTAAAGGCTTGGACTTGGACTTGGAGTTGAAGTAGTTAGTGGAAGATTTTGAGTAAGGTAAGAAGTTGATCAGATTTGGGTTTTAAAGGTGGATCTCGGTGCTATGTGAACAGATTGGGTGTTGGGGCTTTGGTAGAGTCCTGAGGACATAAATGGCACCTAGACCTGTGCCACAGGTGGAAGCAGCTGTTGGATGTTCCTGAGTTGTTTGCCATAATCTTGGAGGTTGGATGATAAGATGTTTGATTATGAGAGTGGGTGCCCATGTGTCTGGAAGACTTCTCTGGATGTCTTTGTCTAAGAAGCTACTGTCTTTGACTAGAGGTATCCCTAAGCATGACATAGCGTCCATGCATGAGCTGAACATGACCAAAACCCTAATGGCATATAGACAGAGCTTCTCAAAAATAGCATAGTGATTTCCATCAACTAAGCAGTTGGTATTTGCATAAAACCTAGATTTGCACTAGCAAGGGCACATTCAAAAATCAAAGGTGAGGCCGATGTGGTGGCACATGCCTGTAATCCCAGCAGCTTTGAAAGCTGAGACGGAAAGATTGCAAGTTCAAAGTCAGACTTAGCAACTTAGCGAGACCCTGTCTCAAAATAATAAAACAAGGACTGGGGATGTGGCTCCATGTTTAAGTGTCCCTGGGTTCAATCCCCAGTATCAAAACAAGAAAAAAAGCAAAGGTGAGCTGTCTTGAGGGACCATCATCTTCCCCATCATCTCCTAAGGCACCCAGGAGGATAGTGGCCAGGCCCCCCACCATGGGTGATGGTAGCTTCTACCTGGTACTGGTAAATGCAGAGGCTGGCTCACATTATTAAGGCAGGATCCAGGCAGCTGTGCATACTGTTCCTTGCTGTGTCCAATGCTCATGACTGCTCGCTGGGGCTTGCTAGAGGGTCTTACTGCAGCTCTTGAGGGACACAGGGCTCTGGGCTGGTGTACACTCGGCACTGGCCAGCATCCTGGGTTGGAATGACTGATCTCCTTTTCTGTGAGCAGACATGTGACAGAATCAAACAGTCAGCCAGTGGGACCAAGCGTCGAGTATTCATCATCGAGACCATGGGGGGCTACTGTGGCTACCTGGCCAACATGGGGGGCCTCGCAGCTGGAGCTGATGCTGCCTACATTTTTGAGGAGCCGTTTGACATCAGAGATCTGCAGGTATGTCAAAGGGTCAGGCCCCCCATGAGCACCGTTGAGTTCAGAATCTACATGGTGCTGATAAGGGCACGATCACATTTGTCGCAATTCGCTTTTTGAGGGGAGGGAGATGGTCGTGGGAAATATCCCGAGCGTACACTCTTCAGTCATGGCCTCATTCTGTCCAGATGCAGTGATTTCAGTATGAGGAGCTCTTTTGATAGGTGATGAGGAAGAGACAGAGTTGAGGGCACCTTTTATTCCTGTGTGTGGAAACAGGGTTATACATTTTTTCCCTGTAAATTAATGATTTCATCTCTTATGTTTTTCTCATGTGTGACATAACTCACTGAAAGGTGATACTTGTTTAATGGGGTCTGATATGTTAAGCAGCCTCCATTAGGCCTTTTATGTATGACCACAGTCCCAGACCTCCAAGATCTTTGTGGATCTAAAGGAGGGGATTTTGTAGCAGCTGGAAAGTGGTCTTTGCCCCAGGGAGCTGGGGACCTGTACTGATTAATGAGCCTACGTTGGCACATCATGGCCCCCAGTCTTGATTGACACAAGGACTCACTGGGTGTCTCTGCAGCTCCTTAAAGTCCTAGGCTCTCTGATGCATACCTGCTTCCAAACTGACTGAGGAGGCCTAAGGCTCCCACTTGCTTCAGTTCTTTCACGCCAAGGGCTGGTTCAGCCAGTCCTTCAGGCTCTTCCCTCACTGGCCCAGGCCTGGCCAGAACCAGGCTGCTGGGTTGGAGGAAGGAGGCGTGGGCACCTGGTGGAGCTGGTGGCGGCCTCATTGCCTGCAGCAGTGGTCACGGATTTGGTGGGGAGGCAGGAGCAAGCCCATGATGGCCATAGTGTCTGCTCGGACTGGGGGCCTGGTCCCAGGCACAAACCTCTCAACCTTGCAAAAGGGTAAGCATGGCAGATGGGACAAGTTGAGCAACTATCTTTAAGCAAGTTAGGATGTTATGTTTCTGAACTCGATCAAGTAGTGAGATGTTTGGTGACATGAACATATAAACCACGAGTTTATTGACAATATTGAACTATTAATACTTGATGTTTCTATAAAGATGGTGCCTTACTGGCACTTATGGCTCCTGGTACATGGTAGATGGTTAAGAAATGTAATTATGATAAATTTGATGACTCATTTTTTAGGATGAGTCATTAGGAAATTACCCCCCTTTAGTAATCTTCCTCGCATGGACTGAAGTGTTTTTGCACATTTTCAAGACCGATTTTCTTAAGAGAATTTGTGTCTACATGAGCCTATAAAACTTCTTCTTGGTCAGAAAATGCTTCTTAGGCATTTGTATGAGATTCTATATAAAGTCAGGCAACAGATAGTTATTTTCTGAGAGCTCTAAGAAAATACGGTCATGAAAATAGATGGAGGAGCAATAGATAATCGTATAGGCAAATGCACAGAATAAAAACTAACTTTAAGAGGGAAATCCATTTATTTTGGAAAGCATTTCTTGTGAAAGTTATGATCTCCATCCACTACATATACCCAAAAACATAGCCCTGTTCCCACCTTGATTATTGTTACTGGTGCATTTATCACTATTATATCACTAATGTATTCTTATTTGTCCACTATAGTCTCCCACAAATAAATGTAAGCTATAGAAGCAGCTGCTGTCTCCCTCAATTGCTGCTTATTCTAGCACTTGTGATCTTACAGTATCTGGCACATAGTAGGTGCCTAATAATTGTCTGATTAACAAAATACTCTTTCTAGGCCAACGTAGAACACTTGACAGAGAAAATGAAGACCTCCATCCAGAGGGGTCTTGTGCTCAGGTAACGAAAAGTATTTCTTTTTTTTTTTTTTTGGTACTGAGGATTGAACTCAGGGGCACTCGACCACTGAGCCACATCCCCAGCCCTATTTTGTGTTTTATGTAGAGACAGGGTCTCACTGAGTTGCTTAGCGCCTCGCTATTGCTGAGGCTGGCTTTGAACTCACGATTCTCCTGTCTCAGCCTCCCTAAGTGCTGGGATTACAGGCTTGAGCCACCGCACCCGGCTACGAAAAAGTATTTCTAATCTTACTTCCCTTTTAGACCTAGGTTCTCAGAATCTATCTTGTGATCTGAAACCTAAGGTGCACTCATGCCACCCTGATTCTCACGACAAATACTAAAGGAACACAGAAATACAGCGATCACATGCTGTCAAAAATACACTTGCATTTAAATAAATGGCAATTTTCTGGCAAGGCCGATATTCACTTGCTCTCACTTAGACCATAGTTTTGTTGATGACAGCCTTATTCTGAGTCAATTTTTAAAATAAAGTCAATTTTAAGCAATAAAGGGTGATTTTGAAACTGAATACTTTAGTCGTTTCTTTTGTCCCATGATATCTCCCAATCATATCTTTAATTAAGCCCCTTGACCTTTATGAAGAAAAGGGAAAATACCTAGTCGTGGTAGGGAAGAGGGACCAAGCAGCCTACCCGATAGGTGGCCATGCACCCCAGGCTGCCACGGGTGGAGTGCTTCCCCAGAGAGCCCCACCTGCCCATCGCCTGGTGAATGACTCGGCTGTTTCCATTCATGGCAGGAATGAGAACTGCAGTGTAAACTACACCACCGACTTCATTTACCAGCTCTATTCAGAGGAAGGCAAAGGGGTGTTTGATTGCAGGAAGAACGTGCTGGGCCACATGCAGCAGGTAGGCTGGAGGCCTGGGTCCTGTTGCGGCCCCTATGCTCCTCAAGACAAAAGAGAGCTGTCTTCAGACTGATGCCTCATTTTAGCCGTTTTTGGAAAACTGTGTATTCATAAGTAAATTCTAGGGTGGCTAGAAATAGCAGCTGGATTATTCCATCATAGCAGTCCCACCAGCTTTAGAATTTGTTCTCATTTGTGATTATTACAGTGTATGGGGATTTTAAGGAAATCTCACCTGTAAATAGTGACACTGGTTCATTTGGAAATAGTATTCAAATGAAATACTTTCATTTTTTTAAAAATAATTTTTTATTTTTATTGGTACCGGGAATTGAATCCAGGGGCACTTAACCACTGAGCCCTTTTTATTTTTTGTTTTGCTAAGTTGCTGAGGCTGGCTTTGAACTTAGAACCCTTCTGCCTCAGCCTCCTGAGCCTTACAGACATGTGCCACCACACCTAGCAAGTGCTTTCTTAAACTATGGGGTCTAATAAGATTTAAAATGAAATATCAGACCCGTGATACTTGAGATTTATAAAAAATCAGAATGAATTGGAAGGAATTATAGGCTGAGCTTTTATTTTACGATTTCTCAGTGTGCCCCAAATATCAGCTGGAGCTCAGCTGGGAAGCAGGTGGTCCCAGGCTTCCCAGTTTGAAGGTCTCTGCTGTTTGCATCATTACCTCCTCTTCCTTATATTTTAGGAAACTTTTAAACTAGGGTCCACTGATTTATTTCAAAAGATTCATGAGTCCTTAAATCTTATGATAAAACAGGCAAGTGTGTATTTTTGTAGGAAAAAAAAAAAGTCCAGAGTTTGTCAAATTCTTAAAGGAAACTGTCATCTCCTTACCCCAAAATAAAGTCAAAAAACCCTTATGTGAGCCTCTACAACAATGAGGTCTGCTCGGTGATGGTCCAGTTGATTGGAACCCTGCCCTGTGAGGAAGAAAGGCCCTGCTGCGCTTGCCAAACGGCTGAGCACAGGCTGCAGGGATCTGAGTTTGGGTTTTTGACCCAACCAAACCCAAGAAGACAAACAGGCAAAACCAAACCATATTTGTAGGTTCCCATCTCTTAAAAATGTGAATCTTGTTCAACTACAGAAACTGTCATTTCTGCTTCCTTTGTAACTAATATTTCGTGTAACTTCACCACAAACAGGGTGGAGTACCTTCTCCGTTTGATAGAAACTTTGGAACCAAAATCTCTGCCAGAGCTATGCAGTGGATCACCACAAAGCTGAAGGATTACGGCAAAGGTATGAGGTGTGGGGAGGACGGCAGGGCCTTGGGAAGCAAGCGGAAACAATGTGTTAAGTGGAATGTTTTTGCTTTTTCTTACCTCTACTATTAAGCTGGTTGTGATAACATTGTTTAGTTTTGCTAGTCTTAGCACTGCTAGATGACTTTCAAGGTTAAAAATAAATACAAATCCTATTAATCAAATCAAATCAAATCAAATGCTTTACTCCTTTAGTGGTGGGTGACATTCCAATAATTGAGTGGCTTTGTATCTAGTAGGCAGAAACTGCTGCGCACAAGTTAGACTCTTAGCAGGACTGTAAAACGGGCTTACTTCCCTGGTGGTGAGAATCACTTGTATTAGCCTTTACTTAAGATACTTAGGATTTACTCATTGCGTCATTCACAACTTGAAGAGCGCAGAATCCCACAACAGAAGATGGGGGGTGTCCACACCATCTTCCTCCTTCAAAGCCCCAGTGTGTCCTTCAGTATTTTAGAAGTTTGTGATGACCATTCCTTTGATTGCTTTCAGAGATGGACTGTCTACGTAAGTCTTCCAAGAGTGATTTAGTTCAGGGTGACTTCACCGTGTGTCTGCTTGGAGAACTGCCTCTCCAAAGGCATCGGCCCCTGTGCTCATGCAAATCCATCATCTGCACTGCTCCAGGCCAGCTGACCAGTCTGCTGGCCCTGGCACTCCAGTGTCCCACACAGTGTGGTAGTGCCCAGGTCCCTGGGACCTGGCCCAGTTGTATGCCTGGGTTCTGCTGGACTACAAGGTCTTCAAATTAGTTTAGCAGCCACATGCTCATCGGCGGGCATGTAGTGTCCTGTTTCTCCCAGCTGGCCTACACCTTTTACCCTGTCTTTTAAGAATGTTGCCTGTTTGGTGTGCATTAGTTTCATTGGGGCTCGGAGAGAGAGAACTCGATAGGTGAAGAGGAAAGTGGCAGGTTGCATAATGTTCTTGTTTCTCTATATTTTGCCTGTTTTTCTGTTGCTTGGTTGCTAAGAGTCCAACATGTGCACAGCAGTTTCTGGCGAACAGAGGCAAAGCTACTATATTATTGGAATATCACCCACTTTTTCTTTTATGGTTTGAGTTTTCTGTTACTCAAATGTTCTTTTACCTTTAATTTTTTAATCTGTTTAACGTGAAGCTTAAGATCTGATTTCATTTTCTTCTATGTGGAGTGGGTAATCAATTATTTGGGTGACATTTATGTATATAAATTTTCGTTTTTTTCCCCACTTTTTAGTATAATTTTATTTATCATAGACCAGGTAGCCAGTAACTTAAAACCTTTTTAATATTTTATTTTTTAGTTGTAGATGGACACAATACCTTTATTTTTTTGTGGTGCTGAGGATGGACCCAATGCCTCCCACGTGCTAGGCAAGCGCTCTACCCCTAAGCTACAATCCCAGCCCAAACCTTTTGTTTTTCATCGTAAGACCTTACATATTTTTTGGTATGTTTATTCTTAGATTCTTGATTTTTTAAAAAATGTTATTATAAATGGTACTTAAAAATATTTATTGCTGGTATATAGAAATTTTTAAAAACCTGATTTATTTGCTAGGCATTTTTTCCAATTATTAGTTATTTTATAAATGTTTTATATCATGAGATGATCATTTTTCCTCATTAATCTGTTCATGTGCCAAGTTAAACTGACCAGCCTTGCATTTCAGAATCAACTTGGTCACAGTGTTCTTTTTTATTCACTGCTGGACTCAACTTGCAGTTCTTTCGTGCAGGCTGTGTGTGTCAGAGGTTGTGAATGTGTTGGCAATGCCCTCTCTTGTACTGTCCTTGTCAAGGGTTGGGGTCAAGTTTGAAGGAGGAATTCCCTCAAAATGAGTAGAAGATGGGAATCTTGCTTTGTTTTGCTTTTGAATGTTTGGAAGCATCTCCCTGTGAAATCATCCATCAAAATACCCAGTTTTCTTTGTAGAAAGATTTGACTGCTGAATTTCTCTCACATTTACAGAACTACTTTTTTTTTCCTTGAATCATTTTTGTAAGTTGCATTTTCTAGGAAACTTTCATTTAAGATTTTAAAAAAAAAAAAAGAATAGTCACTGAACTTCCCGTAACATTGTCTTCTTTTCAGCGCGCGCACCATGTTTAGTCTTCATTCAATCCTGAGATGGGCTTTTTGTGCCCATTTTTGTAAGCGTCGCCCCTCCCTTCTGGTTTCCGGATCAGGCACCCCAGATGTGTTTTTTTTATACAATTCTAATGTCTGGCTTCCAAAAACACAACTTATAAAAATGGTGATATAAACAGTTCCAACTTAATTTTAGTATTGAAAAACTGACATTGGCTTTCATTCCTTCTACTTTGATAATTTTTCTACATTAACTTGTACTTTGATATTTCTACTTTTTAGATTTCATCTATGAATACTCCTCTTAGTAACCTTCAGTGTCTGTCTTTCTGCAATTTAAGTCCACTTTTCCTTACTCCACTATTTAGTGAAATATTTATTCATTCTTAAAAATGTTCTTCCCATGAATCCCTCCCTCTCTGTGGTGGCTGCTGTTCTGGTAAGTGGCAGGTGAACAGCCCCCTTTGGGCTGTGTGGAAGGGAGGCCTCACCACAACCCAGGCCACTCTCCTCCCCAGTCCTGAGGGGCCTGGAGGAGACTCCAAGAGAACAGAGCTACACTGGGAAAGTCTCAAAGGGCACTGTCACACGGTGTACTGGCTGTCCCCACTGGATAGACAACTGGTTGTCCAATGTAAACCATGCCACACATCAGGATTTCCAAGCTTACTGGTCAAAACTGGAACTCCCTGTGTCCACCCCAAGGTGGCTCTGAGGCATCCAACTCTTAACCTCACCTTCACATGACATTTTATCAACATGATGCATCAGTAGTTCCTAATTTTTCTTTTCTTTTTTAACTTTCATAGCAAAGAAATGTGTTAGTGATGACTGCATCTGTGTGTTGGGAATAAGCAAAAGGAACGTCCTTTTCCAACCTGTGGCAGAGCTAAAGAAGGAAACAGATTTTGAGTAAGTCAACGAAATACTGTATGAGTAAATGTCAGTGCTGTTAGCAAGAATGAGTAATAGGAATCTTCAGGACAGAGGGACACCACAACCTAGTCATTATTAGTAACGCATGGCAGTATTTTAAAGAACACATGCGCTCTTCTAAAGCAAGGTTAAATAGCAGACACTGAGAAACAGGGCAGAACTTTTAGAAATACAAAAGTAATGTTTTCATTTGATCTGTGAAAATCACTTTATCATCCCAAGTTTGGTCGGGAAACTCCACAAACCCACTTTTTCTGACAAGTCTACTTTGGCTTGGTTGCAGCCAGAGGCAGCTGGGAGTTGTCCTCCAGCAGGGAAAGTGGCACTTACATCTTCTCTTCCTTCCTAGGCACAGGATTCCAAAAGAACAGTGGTGGCTGAAGCTGCGGCCTCTTATGAAGATCCTGGCCAAGTACAAGGCGAGCTACGACGTGTCCGACTCTGGGCAGCTGGAGCCCGTGCAAAGCCACGGTACTCCAGGGGAATCTGCAGCCATCTGAGTGCTGTGCTGACCACCAAAATGACATGTCCAGTGAGGCCTGGAACTTACCGGGACCATCCTTTTTGTAACATTTATTTATTGGCACTTCATGCAAGTATTGTTGGCAGTAATAGCTGATCAGAAAGCACCAGTCTCCAGTGTCATCCCAGTCACCTGAGACACGAACTGCATATCCGTTCAGTGAGTTGTCTCCTCCCTCTTGTATCTATCTCATGCTTCAAAATGTCTATCTAGTGGAATTAAACATTTGGCTGAAACCCTTAAGAGCACTGTTCATTTTCTTGAATTTACAACATGATCTGCAGGTGGCCACTGAAGGATCCCTCAGCGGTTTCACGGGCAGAGATTAGCAAAATATAAGGAATCACTGAACTATGCAAGCACAACATCATGAGAAAAAAAGACAGTGCTTTGACAAATAGCAACTGTGTCATTAACAGACATGGAACTGCCCTTTAGCTCATGCTGAAGTCAGCCTGGGCCTGGCTCTGCTACAGTGACCATGTGGTAGGTGGGTTAACTCCAAGCTCTTAATCTCTCTTCCAAGTGAGACAAAGTGCAGAATTAAAAAATGAAATATATGAACAAATGCCTTAAGAATAAGCTATCATAACTATTTTAATCCTAGTTGTATTTTAAAACCACAAAGGGAGTTTTTAAGAAGAATCTGATACCTAGTATGTCCTTCAGACCACAACAGTCAGCTCCTGCGTGGGGATGAGCCCTTGAACTGACGGGTCTCAGGGGGACACTATTTCTGCCTCTTCTTCAGTTGACACTCAGGTCTAGTCTGCAGGAAGGCAACACACGAGCACCAGACAGATGACTCAGCTCTGCTGACACAATTGCTGAGAAAGACACTGCATCACACGATGGGGGAGAGGGTTCACGGAGGGAGGGGAAGGGGCACTTTGGTAAGTTCTGTTTGCAAATCTGAGGATAAAACAATAGAGGCAAGATGGGCCTGAGAAGTTTTCTGTCTCAGTGAAGAGGATGGGAAACATTTATCAACAGAACACTCCTTGTTCATGAGCTGGACTCCCCTAGGGCTCACCTGTTGGACTCACATCTGTGAGGCTGACTTTTCTTCTGGTCCATGGTGTAATCACACCAAGCAGACAGATTCTGGAACACCCTTGTCATTTACCAATTTTTAATGAAGGTTTACCATGTACAATTTTAGCAAAACATCATTTAAAATAATGACATACAGGTAGGTCAAAGTTGCCTTTTATTTTTAAAATAAATGTTCCAGGATTAATAAGTTTTAAAATTCTAATTTGTATTTGGTATTTAACACATAATCACTTCAGTTTATTCATGAGGACCATACTTCCCTCATACTTCAACTTGCCAGTTAGTACTTGTGGCCAAATTTTATAAAAACGACATGATTTTTGGAAAAAGCAGTAACACTTCTGATCTTCCAAGTTAAATGGCTCAGAGGCTTATTTTTCAAGAGCCTGCACACATGTAGGTTTAAATGAGTTCCAGGGTACAGTCAAAAATACTTGACACCAGTTATCTTATTATCCATGAGGGGTCCTTAGCAATTTTTGCATTCTCTGGTCCAAGTACAGCCAATCCATGCGTGCTTTTCCCAGTGCCAAGGTACCTGGAAGGAGGACAGTAAATCTGGACTATTTTCTACAGTACACACATTCCCCAAGTCAACGAAGTCTTAACGTGTCGCTGACTGGACACGTCACAGCACAGCACACACTTACTCATTGCTCACGGCGGTCAGCCTGTCATGGCTGACAGAGAACAGCTGCTCCCTGTGCGCCTGCTTCATCTCATCTGAAAGGCCAAACAGGAAGTGGTCCATTCCTGAAAGTAAAACCACAGGTACAGATGGAGGAGCTGGCTGGGTCTGGCTCATGTGGGGGGCTCTGTGCTCACAACCTGGCAGGGACACTGAGGTCACTTTATGATGTATTTCAAATGGGTGTTTGTGTGGCCCAGAGAGGTCAAACCTTGACCTCTACTTACCACGGAGCTGTGCTCAACCTCTCCTACAGAGTCTTTGGAGTGTGGATAAAGTTGTTAAGAGTCACCTACGGCTGGTAATACCAAATGGTGCTACGTGATGACGTGGCTGTTCTCATGACAGATCAGAAATATTCAACCCTAATACAAACTGTACCACTGGGTCAGCAATTTGATGGCACTGGTTCCTAGATTATTTAAGCTCTGAGGTGGTATGACTCCATTCATTTGAAGTGAAACATCAACATGCTCTTGACTTGATGTCAGGAAGCATGACTTTGGGTCACTGTTTAGGTTATTAAATATGAAAACCATATCACAGAGGAAAAGGACAGAGACGGGGAAAAAACAAGACAGAGTTGCTGCCTTTGGTCCCTACATGCCAAGAAGCGAGTACTCAGAAAACTCTTGAATTTTAGCTCAAGGTTTTCTTAATTTACTCAAATTACCTTTGTCTGAAGGAGCAACAGGAGCGTCTACAGCAGAGAAAACAGAGAGTTTGGCTTCATCAATGTCCTGCTCTGTGAATTTTCCAGATCTAGCCCAGTCGATAGCCTTCTCAAAAGACTGGAGTGTTTCTAGTGAATTTGGATCCCTGGAAAACCACAGTTAAATACTGGAGTATTTTACCAATGGAAAAATTAATGAAAAGTATGTGTTGACCAAGAGTTCTTCGACATTTTGTTTGTTAACTGCTACTTTTAACATGTCATATTCCAAACACTCCACTGACACAGCAATCACACTCTGCAGAAGCTTAAATCTGACCACAACCACCTCATGATAAACTCCCTATACTTGGAGACATGGTCGACCTGCGTAATTTTATTGCCAGATTATTTTAAAATGCTCTTTTGTGATTCCCTCAGGAGAGAAAGTCACATGGGTGAAGGGAAGTCAGGATCACAATGACATTACAAGAGACTTGTGGAAAAGTTCAAGGTTAAACAAAAATACTTCCATAAGATCAACCCAGAATAGTCTAAGATTTACCCAAAGGCTGGACAATTATTGAGATATTTCCTTGTATGTGAATGGAAAGACCCCCAGTCCTTTCTGCCCACCACCATGGTTCTGCAGGTGACTTCTGGGGAACATGAAGGAAGCACCTGTGGGCCATTCTCACCCCCTCGTCTAGGTATGACCTGGGCACAGATGCAGTCAGTGGGTGACGTGGGTGACGAAGCTCAAAGGAGGTGGGACAAGGAGAACTGTATCAGAGTAACACCAGACAAAGCACTCTGAGTGTTCTAGCACATGCCTTCAGGCAGCAAGGCCTCGGGAAATTTAGAAATTATACCACATAAAAGGGTAACAGTCTTAGGTCTATGAAAACCTATAACAGGATCTCCCTTAGGCCTCTACAACTGACAGGCTCAGAAGGTTCTCAGGTTATAGTCTAACTAAATGTGACAATTAGCAAACGAGGATTTACTTAAAAATAAGTAATGCAATATTACACTCCTGTCCCTGGTCCTTACAACACAAAGGACATTGCTGGGTATGGTTAGGTGACAGTCACTCCAATATATAAGATGATGACACTGGTAATTAATACAGCCAAGTACAAGAAGTGAAATGGCGTGTGTGTATTCACATGTGTGATGGAGTGAAAAGACAACTCACCTGTAAGAATAAAAAGTGAAAATTCCATTATAGTTGAGTTTAGCACCTCCACCGTAAGCACCCCCTTTTTCTCTAATTTCTGTATGCAAGAATTTAGCCGTCATCACACGTGCAAGGATCCTCAGACTGAAAGGATTCAAAAATGCAAGTTAACAACAACATGGCTGATAGGAAGTATTACATGTAATGTAATGTTCACTTGTTGAAAATTATAAAACAAAAAAAAGGGTTAAAAAAAACCCACCCAGAACTAACCTCTTACATTTAAATGTTTTAAATTTACATTTTTCCTGCTGAATAGTAGAAACATATATCATACAGAGCTTAAAGAAATATTTATTTTCTACTAATATGTAGAAAATATGTAAACGCTAAAAACACTTGAGACCCATTTCGAGGCATTTCCTACCTTGAATCCCTTCCCTGTCCTTTTCTCGGCCCCCAGGAACACTCACTTGTCTGCTTGGCTCCCATGTGCCTGTCATCGACCCCTCCATGGCACACGCACTCCCTCCTCTCCACCTGGCCACTCGGCCCAGGGCTGACCTAAGCTTCCCACTAGGGCAGGCAAAACAGGGACTCTAACTCCCCAGAGGGACCTAGAAATAAGCACTTCCACTTCCAGCACCCCACAGCCTGCTTGAAGGGGTGCATGTTTCCTGCCCGCTCGGCTCAGCCAGGCAACTGGCTTTCTCCGTACCCTTGCCCTCTGCAGCTTCCCAGCATCACACGCTCCATGCTTCTCCACATTCCTGCTTTCTAAGTTTACCTGCAGCTCCCGAGTGCTGTCTGCCACCCCATCTCCATTCCTTCTACCTTGCTTTTCAAGACTCTGCTGATACTTTGCCAGGTTACTAGAGAGTTCAAAAGTAAGTACACAGGTTCCATCCACCACATTTACCACAAAGCTTCAAGCCTTCGTTTATGCAATTTTTACCTACAGATGAGACTAAGTTAGGCATTTTGAAAGGAGTTCATTTAGATCCGTGTATGTCAGTATTTTTACAGGACTACTGGAGGGATATACATTGTTTACAAAAATAGGCAGCACACTGAACAGGGAAAAATAAAGTACCTCCTTTAATATCAGGAACAAGATAAGGATATCTACTTTCGATACTCCTACTCAGTATAGCTCTTGAAATTCCGGTCATAACAATTAGTTAAGAGAAGGAAATTAAATGGATACAAGAGGAAAAGAAGTCTTCAAATTATGTTTGCTAATGTCATGTTCCTATACATAAAAGACCCAGAAAATGCAACCAGAGACTTCTAGAGCTGATAAAGTCAGCCAAGTAACAGGATACAAGATCAGCATACAGAAACCAATAGCTTTTCTGTACTCCAATAATGACCCTGATGAAAAAGAAAACAGGAAAGCAATTCCATTCACAATAACCTCAACAAGCAACAAACCAACCCCAAAGCAAACCTGGAAATAAATCTAAGGAGATAAAATATCTCTACAATGAAAATTACAGAACACTGAAAAAAGAAATTAAAAGAAGATCAAAGAAGATGGAAATATCTGCCATGTTCTTGGTAGGAAGAATTAATACTGTCAAAATGGCTATAATGCCAAAAGCAACCTACAGATTCAATGTAATCCCCATCAAGATACTAACTGACATTCTTCACAGAGTAGCCCAAAGCAATTTTAAGCAAGAAGTAAGGCTGGAGGCATCATAATACCGGCTTCAAATTATATACTATACCACTACAGTAACAAAAGCAGCATGGTTGTTGGCATCAAAATAGACACGAAGACCAATAGAATAGAAGACACAGACATAGATCTACATAGATAGTCACCTGATCCTTGTCAAAGGTACCAAAAACACACATTGAAGAAGACTGCCTTTTAAACAAATGGTGCTGGGAAAACTGGAGAAGAATGAGACTAGATATCTTTCTCCTCTCACCCTGCACAAAAGTCAACTCAAATAATGATAGTTTGAGTTCTTCTTTTCCTATTCGTATCCCTTTAATTTCCTTTGTCTGATTGCTCTGGCTAGAATTTCAAGGACTATATTGAATAGGAGTGGTGAGAGAGGGCATCCATATCTTGTTCCCGTTTTTAAAGGGAATGCTTCCAATTTTTCTCCATTTAGGATGATGTTGGCCTTGGGCTTAGCATATACTGCTTCAACAATGTTAAGGTATGTTCCTACTACCCCTAGTTTCTCTAGTGTTTTGAACATGAAAGGGTGCTATATTTTGTCAAATGCTTTCTCTGCCGTCAATTGATAGAATCATGTGATTCTTATCTTCAAGTCTATTGATGTGAGGGATTATGTGTATTGATTTCCGTATGTTGAACCAACCTTGCATCCCTGGAATGAACCCCACTTGATCATGGTGCACTATTTTTTTTATATGCTTTTGTATGCGATTTGCCAAAATTTTATTGAGAATTTTTGCATCTATATTCATCAGGGATATTGGTCTAAAATTTTCCTTTTTTGATGTGTCTCTGTTTGGTTTTGGAATCAAGGTGATACTAGCCTCACAGAATGAGTTTGGAAGGGTTCCTTCTCTTTTTCGTGGAATGATTTGAAGAGTATTG
>CM053410.1:8025392-8079697 GCA_028644305.1 Xerus rutilus
AATAAATTTCATAAAGCTACTTTTCAATTACTCCTGCCTTTCCTGGTGAATCACAGAGTGAATTTTCGTGTAGGGTTGAATCTCAAAAGTTGAACCCAGTGCATCAATGTGAATTCTGTAGGTGCCCAGTGAGTATTTGTTGGTTGAAATAATACTTGCCTTCAACTATTATCTGGCTAAAAAGTTCACTAGGTCTGTGTGAAGGACAGGGAATCACCAAGCAATGAAATATCTGACCTTTTTCATAGATCTGCTGCTTGTCTTCCAGGGAGAGAGAATCGACCTTTTGCTTCAGTTTTTCTGTTTCTATTTGTGTTTGTTTCTCATAATACTTGTCATCTGGCTTCATTGATAAAGTCAGTTTATGCTGATTATTCTGCAACAGCCACAACAACAGAAAAGTTAATATGGGACTTTGTTAAAGCCTAACCTACTAAACCAATATCACGCATCCTTGGTTCTGCAATTCACCCATTTTAGAACTTAATTCAAGGGTTGTTTTACAAATCAAAGTATATAAGCCACATAAAATTCTTAAGACCACACCTGCCATATAGTAAGTATATTATTAACATAAGCTGTTACTATTTTTAGAATGTAACAATGTTCAATATTTCCTTTACATTTTGGTTGTAAAAAGAAACTATATGCACTCGTTAGTATTATAAATCTTGGATGTCAGCCTAAATTAAAGATAACAGAATTCTAACAATTTCTGTCTAATATTTATTATCCTATTAACTTCTGAAAGGCTGGAACAAAAGTTTTAATTCAATACTTTGTAAACTGTTAGGACACAGTAGATATTAATCTAATATAAAAATAAATGTTAGGTGATTGAATGGGTTTCTCTTAGTATTTCAATAATCTAAAAAACAGGCACAAAATGCTCATTTGTAATACTATAAAGAAAGGTAAGAGAAGCCGGGCGTGGTAGCACACACCTGTAATCCTAGCACTTTGGGAGGCTGAGATAGGGGAATCGCAAGTTCAAAGCCAGCCTCAGCAACAGCAAGGCGCTAAGCGACTCAGTGAGACCCTATCTCTACATAAAACACAAAATAGGGCTGGGGATATGGCTCAGTGGCCTAGTACCCTAAGTTCAATCCCCGGTACCAAAAAAACAAAAAGAAAGGTAAAAGAATTAGAGTAGAATGAAAATTTGTAACAAAGAGAAATTAGAGGTCAAATTATCAAATCATGTTCTATGTCTGAAACAATGGTACATATTAAAAATTACCCTTCAAAACAGACAACAGTCTGACCTACCAGTCATATCTTTTAAAAAATTGTACTAGTTTAATGAGTATGTAGAGCAAGGAACAAAGCCAAGCACAAATGCCAAGAAAACCAGGAACACAAGCAAGCATCAGAAGAACTCAGTCATGAATATAGAGAATATTCAGTGTACTCAACTATTTACTTATAGTTTATATTACTCATTTAATAAAATAGGAAAATGTACACACTTTGTCAATAAATGTATACATATATAAAAATGGACACATGTATTAATATAAAAAAGACCAACTTGCATTAAAACCTAGAAAACAATAAGTTAGTGTAAGTATTTACATTTTTAACTAAAAATTCAAAAATCATGACACCTATTATCAAAAATTGACTTACATATATATAAATATATACATTATGTTCTTAATGTTCCTTCCAATATTTTGAAATCCAACTTCAAAGTTAAAGAAATAAATTCTCCAATTTTCTTACCATAAAATATTGTTTCACTTTTTCTTGCAAAAATTTAGGATTCTCCTTAAGGCACTGCCTAAATTTAGTTAACTGATTTCCCAACTGCAAGAGCTCCACAGGGTCCCCATCATGATTCCAGCAGGAAGCCACATACTAGAATGAATAACTTTAAATCATACACAGTAGAACACAAGCACTGTACTACCCCATAAACACTGTACTACTCAGTAAGTGCGGAAGGCATGATATTTTATTAAAATCCTAGTTTCTATATTTAAAAATACTATGGATAAGTGTTTATAATAAAAAAATTAAGTCCTCAGTTCATTGAAAAGGAAAAACAAACTCATTTGAATCTTATTTCCTTCTAATAGAATAAAAAGCACAAGTTTAAATTATCTTTAGAAAATACAATTACCAAGATTGCTAGATATCATATACATTTAAAGTTATGTGTAACTTTATTTCACATGAAAACAAAATATCAAGAAGCCAATTAAGTTAGTACAAAGATAAAAATGTACTATAAAACCAAATTTATATCTGATTCCAAAATAGTCTAATTTACAAGGTTCAAAGGAAAAGTACTATCAGTATCTGTTCTCAGTACTGTCAAGAACTACTAATTGCCCAAATAAAAAAGCAAAACCAAACCAAACCAAAGCTAAACCCAGATAGTTGAGAAATCATACTGATATCAGGGCACGTCCAAAGCTGGTTGACTGATGCTTCATTTGAATTTCAATTTTATGAAGTAAAGCTTCAATTTGATCATCTTCAAATCCTTTCCTAAAGAACATAATTAATGAGTGAGATGGTAAAAAGAAAAGTTTAGGCATTGCAAGGCAACATCAACTAATAATACATGTTTTATTACACAGAGAAAGCTAAAACATGGACAAGCCATAGTCCCTCCAGGAAGAGAACTCTTGAATGAAAGATGAAAGCAAATCATTACAAAAGACCACACTTACTCAACTACTTCATCAAATGTTCTATCCACAAGGTCTCTGACCTTCTGAATATCTTCCTCGGCAATCCCTTGCAGGCCCACACTAAAATAGGCCTCCCTTGTGCTTCCATTATATCTAAAAAAACAGAACCGGGGAGTGCGTTAGAACCCACGCGCTTTCCTCGTAACCTCAGAACATCTTTAAAGATCAGAACTAAGACCTGTCAACTGCAGGTTCTATTAAAGAAAGCTCAGTAAAGCCATGTTCTCAGATACGCACTTCTCAGATACAGTTAACCAAAAGTACATTTATGTCTTTTCAAATATTTATAAAAATCAGTATAGAATTTTTGAACTGTGGCGAAATCTAGAAATGAAGAACTGCTGAGTTTTAGAAAAACTTTTTAAGATTTCAAAGACTTCTTCATGATGTAACTTTTAAAACAGGCATCAGTACGATATTCTGAGAATTTGAAAACGCTTTTTCACTTTGGCCAAAGGCCTCTGGATCCATAATCTACTCCAGAGCTCCCTGTTAGCAAGGGGGCCATCCTGAGCATGGTGGGACATGGAGCAGTGTCCCTGGCATCTACCACTAAACACCAACAGCATTCCCTCCAGTTAGAACGACCAAAAATGTCCCTGACAATGTCAAGTGTTCTAGGGTGGGGCAGTGCAAAATTGCCAACTGATAACTATTGATCTAATCTAATAATAAAACTTACCCAACATCAGGAGAAAAGTCTGTGCCAAGTCCAGACTCAATTAAGGCTTTGTAAAAGGGGGAATTGGGCCCAGCAACCAAGAGTGAAGACAGAAGACTTAATGTGAAGGCTTCAAATGTGTCAGTGATACTTTGTGGAAAAAAAGGGAGGGGAAAGCAAAAGGGAAAATCTTTAGCAATTATAAACATTTCTTAAATCATTGAAAATCATCACTAAAATTATACTTTTATCTCCAAACAAGCTGAAGTTCTACGAGAAATTCTTACATTTCACGTTTTAATCATTATATAAACAAAAGAGAATTTTTTTTAATATACCAGGTTGTTTTTCTTTGTTTTTAACTCCAAACCACATAACCTAAATGCATACAGAATGCTCATCAAGTGACAGTTTGCCAAGTATTTTTACATATATTATTTCAATTACAGGTACAACATCACTTCAACACATGAAACAATCAGAGGGTTGTGCAGCTGCTACACTGCATCCACAGGTGAGGCAGAGCCAATGTCCTCCCTGGTCTCCATAAAGTTTTTAGAATTTGAAAGTTTTCTATGTGGTATGTTTTTCTATGACAAATTATCACAGTATTCTCATAATCAAAGGGACCTGTGACCATAAAAAACAAACAACTGCTAGAAGTTCTAACGCAGTTTTTCCTCTGCAGGATTAATTAAGAGCTTTAAAATAGAAAGAAGTAAATCACTTTTCTGCTGGACAGTTAATAAACATGGTTTCCCACATAACCACTTTTGATGTTATTAGATATGTTCTTGATATTTTGTTCTCATTCTTAAAACATGCCTAACTCTTGAATCCTAGCTGTACGTTTACTTATAATTGACCGTGAAATTCCCCTCCTAACCTTCTAATCTGGGTATTTTCCTACTGTTTTTCAGCTAGTACAGACTTTAGCAATGCCTACTTACTCTGGCAAGAGGAAGCTAACGCTGACCATTGTTCGTTTAGAGGCATCTGCAGCAAGTGAATGTGGGCCACATGTTATCTGGAATTCCCTCTGCAAAATGACATGATGTGTCACTTTAGTAGGAAAAGAATCTGAATGGTGGTAACTGCAACAGGTTATCTGGATATATAAAATGCTCCAAGACAAGATTTTCACTAAGTTTCTTTCTAAACAAATAACAATCCCCTAGTTTTACAAAGCTCTTACGTATATTGTACTGACCACAACATTTTAGAATCTAACTATTAGTACATAGTTCATCCTCGTTTCAATGTATTTAATAGGTAAGATAAAACATTGACAAAAACTGGATGGGGCACTTACTGGCTTATCCCAGGGCTTCTGTGCTGGCACTGCAGTATTTGGTTCAATTTTCTGAAATTTACTCAGCGCTTCTTCATGAATTTGTTTCAGATGCTCTTCTAGTTGAAAATTACCATATGTGAAGAACCTGAAATTTTGAGGCAATACATTGGTCTGTTTTAGTTTACATGATTAGAAAGCAACAGTGATTTTTTTTTCATGAAACAAAGGATACACAGTATTATAAGAGCTAACCACCCTCTCCATGCTTAAATAAACTTTACAAACCAATATATATTGTTTCACTTTACAAACCAATATATATTGTTTCACTTTGTTTAAACACAAACACCAAAAGAAGCTTTTGCCTTTTAAAATAGATAGGTGGCTCAAACAAAACACAAACCATAAGGAGGGCTTAATTAAATGCAAATGCAGCAAAAAATAATCCTTTGTATTAAACCTACTAGTAAGGAATTACAAAAACCAAATGAGTTACTTGTTAAATATTTTAGCACCCTAGCTATAGTACTATAATAATCAATCTAATATTGACAAAAACAAAAAATTTCATAAAATTCAATTTTAGGCTACAAATTTTATATAGATATAAGCTTATATAGATACAAGCCAGAGAAGGCTTACAATGCCAGAATTTATCTTTTTCTTTACTATAAAGCTGTCTGAGCTATGGTTAACATTTGGGGATTATCCTAAAGATTCTTTAAAAACTTTAATGCTTGAGAGTTTAGAAACAAATCATACACACAAGGACTTGGATAATCCACTAGCAATCAGCACCCCTAGAGACACTGATCTATCAACACATTTCCCTATTCAGTCACAGAACCTGGTGGATAAAAGGCTAGCTGAAGACTCAGAGCAGAAGAGCTTGGATGTACATGGGGGGCTCAATGAAAACTAAGAAAGTATCAGAAAGGAACTCCCACGGTCCACAGCAGGGACACATTGAACATAAAAATATATAGATTCCATCTAATCACACGACCTCAAATATATGTGTGTATGTGTGTGTATACACACTTCCATGAGATCATAGTGTTATTTAGAAAAAAAAAAAACAAAGCAAAAAAAAAAGAAGGTTGGAGGACAGAAGAGAGAGAGAGAGAGAGAGGAAAGAAGCCTCATTGAACATGACTACAAATAGCTTCTGCTACCATCTATCCCACTGAAGTTGGAAACAAAGCAGTCCCTATCCCACCAGACCATATTTCTAGGCAACCTAATAGTCCCAGCTGATAAGGAAGAGCTTTTCTTTGTACAAGTCCAGCTAATAGATGTAGAAGTAATTATGAAATGGAAAAACTTAGCAAACTGCAATAAAGTAGTTGATTCATGTAGTAGTTATCAATAAGGTGTCAAGGAACTCAAGCAATTTTCATGGGGTATCAGAACCTCTACCGCAAGATGGCCTGTGATTGTGTGAAGAAAAGCAACCTCTCACTGCATAGAGGCTGGATGTCACCCTCCTACAGGCTGACTTCAGCAGGCCCGAGGAGCATGAACACGCATCAGAGTATCTGACGGGAATGCAGCAGGTGACATGAGCATCACCCTGAAAGTCTCCCTGTAAAAAGGCTTAACCTGCCTCTAAGCAAGTCCTGGGATCCAAGTTCCAATTTTTGATAAGTCAACAAAACCACAAAGCAGCAGTGGGACAACTCAGAAAGTAGAAGAAGTCGAGAAGCCAGGCCCAACCTCCCATCGACCTCCTTGAGGAGGTACCCATGACATGCTGGATGATAAAATGCCATGTGTGGGCCTCATTTAGACTGAACATACATTTTGGGGAATATGAAGAAATCTGAATATTGAATAAGAAATACACAGCTTAAAGAAAGTATGCTTTGTTCTGTTAAGTATAAAAATGTTATGTAAGAAAATACTCTATGTTTTTGGGTCACAAAACTTTTAGGGGTAAATAATTGTGATGTCTATAATTTAAATCAAAAACATTTTTAAAAGTATCTATGTGATAAGTGTACTTTTATATGTGCTTAAAACTTTCCATAATTCAAAATTTTATTTATTTTTTTACAAAACAACCTTGCAAATATGATTTTATGCTAGTATTTATTTGTAAATATAGTTATAGTTAGTGATATGTTAAACAGGCAACAATTAATACATCCACCACTTCATTGTGCCAAGGAAAAAGCTTAAGCTTTTCAGGTATTGTGACAATTAGCTCTACAAAGTAGATGCCATCACAAGCATTCCCATTCTACAAGTAATGAAGCTGTGACAGAGGCCAAGAAGGAGCATTGGGACTCTCCCTGGCGGGGGGTGGGTGGTGGGGGTGACTTCAAAGGCTGTTTGTAACAACCATGCTGTGCCAATGGCTATTATCACAATAGATTTTTAAAATGAACATCAAAATAAGTTAGGCAGGAAACTTAAGCAAATCATCTTCCCAAGCCTTACCTAGTTCTTAAACGAACATTTCTTTGCTAAACGTGAGAGAAGCAATGTCATTTAGTGTAAGAAGGCAAATAAATCGATTCTTAATTTACCATTAAACCTTTAAAACACCATGTTAGAGTGGTAAAAATAAGTTTGTGAATTTAAAATGATAATCAGAGTTACCAAGGGCTTGAAGAACAGTCATCTGGTTGAAAAAGTGCCCTCTAATGAACTGAAATCATAAGGCTTTTGTTGGTAATAAATAAAACAAAACTATAAAAAAAATAAAAAAAACATTACCTAGCATTACTTGGGTGATAGTGAGTAGCATGAAATTGTTTAAGCTGCTCCCAGGTGAGCTCTGGGATGCACAATGGATCACCACCAGAGATCACTGAATAAGTGTGGTCAGGAAGAATTTTGTTCTGAAGGTGCTGGGAGAATATTCTCTCATTATCTGTCTTGAAATTAAAAAAAAAAATAATTAATATGCAAAATACAGTCATACACTGTCATAATAATTAATATGCAAAATACAGTCATAACCACATTTCTATTAATGATAGATCACAAATGCAATGACAGTCCTATAATATTTCAATATAGCATAGATGAGTAGTAGGCTATGCCATCTGGGTTTGTGTGCACATACTCTATGACATTCACAAAACAACAAAATCACTTGCTAACACTTTTCCCAGCACTAAGTATATGACTATAAAATATAGTCATATACTTAATATAGTCATGACTATAAAATATAGTCATATAAAATATATGACTATAAAACACACTATTATATTATAATGCAGCAAATTAGTCACACTCTGGATCATACCCCTTTATTATATGGCAAATAAAACTGTCCTAAAGGTAATCAATGACATCCATGCAGGTATGATTTAATGTAACATTCAGTTTACTCATAATCTGTGTACTGGATCCAACAATTGGCTCTCTGGGAAGAGAAAAACAACTGGCTTTTCAAAAAGTGCTGGGTGAAAGACTATGCCACTACAGTCAAGAGAATGGGTGGGTAAGATCCTTTGGTCCACTAGCCATATGGACATGAGGACATGAGGTGTCTCAGAAGAAATGATGCCAAGTGGAGTATGAAAGGGTAAATTTGCCAGATGAAAGAGGCCACGAGAACCAAGAAGCAACATGCAGCACACAAGCCACCCCATGCACTTCAGAGACTAGGACAGACTGGGGCTGGTCTTCTAAGTCAAGAGGACCCACAATGATGATGCCTGGCCCTTCTACCACTGGTCATTTCTACTCACAGCACTGACCCAGCTAATGCAACACTATTGCTTAAGAGAGAATGTGAAATAACTAAATGTTAACTACCTTCATGCATTTCTACTCTTCAAAATGTTATACAGGTAAGATGATTTTAACACAACAGAAAAAAGAAAAAAATACTTACAAATGCTCCCTTCATTTCATTAAAGACAACTCCTTTAAAGATCAAGGGTGTCTGGGGATCACTTGGATCCTCATGTTCTAGTCGCCATCCTTCCTGCCTAAATAATGACAAATAAATAAATACATAAATATGACAGTGATTTTAATACTAAAATCGAAATTAACCAATCAGTTAATCATTACATACCAGAAATCTAGTTCCCGCAAGCATGGAAAAAAGGTTGCATCCAAATATACTGAGAGGAGATTCTGAAAATCCTTGTGATTTTGTGTGGAAAATGGATACTGAGTAAAATCACTGGCTGGGTACAAATAAAAAGTAGGGTTTTATTTTTTTTAACTTTTTTTCTTTCATATACTTTAAAAAAAATTTCCTCATTTTTATTGGTGCATCATAGTCATACATATTAATGGGATTTATCATTACATATTCATACATGTGCACAATATGGCAATAAGATTTGATAATATTTGGCCAATGAAAAGTCAGATTTTAAAATATAAGAAATTCCTTCAGAAGTTATTTTCAAGCCTCACTTCACCATAACACAAGAGGAACATGTCAGAGGAACACAAGCTAGAAACCCCACACTCTGGATCCATATTTCACTTCCTTCCTTGGCTCATCACCCCAACTTGCCCAGACCTACCCAACTCAAGATTTTCCCTTAACAGGCATGACCACTAATTGTCAGTGGACTTTTCTGCAGTTCAAGTTCCTTTTGAGAGATTTTTATATTCCTGGAAAGGCACTCTTAATTCTGTGCACACACTGCTTTCATTTACCCTTCTCAGGTAAACTCAAACAACACTGACACTGACTATAATGCTACAGACACCTAATATATCCACATTTCCTAAAGAAAACTATTTTGAATTTTTTCAGAAAATACTTAAATACCTTTCTACTAAAACTCCAGTTTTTATGATCTAACCATGATGTGGCTTCCCTAAAGGATTAAATTTCTACCATCTTTCCACTAGACTACAGATCAGTGATTTATTCTAAAATATTTATTAATGGCCAACAACTCTCTTTACTCTTAGAAACTAAATGTCAGTGTTTGTATCTGGTAAATCCAATAGCAATTATGGCTCAGGATATTAGTCTTACCTGTGAAGGCGTTCATGAAAGTGGATAATGACCTGTTCAACATTTTGAAGAAAGGATCTCTACATGGATATTTCTGAGAGCCACACAGGACCGTATGCTCGAGAACATGTGGAACACCAGTACTGTCCATTGGAGTAGTGCGAAACTGTACACTAAGAAACAAAAGATAAATGAATCAGGAAAGGTTAAGCATAATACTGTCCAATAGAAATCTTAAACATGTGATCACCTCCAATTATTAAAAAGAATCTTCTAACATCACAGTCTTTCAACATTATTATTATTTCTGATTATAATGCTGGAAATCACTGAGTCAGACTGTAAAATTTTAATGTATTTATTAGGTGAGGATAGAAATTCATGTCATCTTTTCCTTATATTTTCAGGATGTTCTGTCAATAAAAGTAAAATGTTAATGTGACGTGATTTTAAATTACTTAATGTACAGTAGATGTTTTAAAGAGAAACATTCAAGAATACGTTGTTACATTGCACCACACACCTGAACACATTATTTTTGTCTTCTCTTGCCAGGTGCAAATATCTGGCTCCTGTGTTGTCATGGCTGAGCTTCACTGCAGTTAGAAACAGTTCAGGAATAGATGTTACCTGAGGTAAGAAGAGACAACATGAGTGGCAAAAGCTAGGTGGAATGGTTACCTTCAACACATGGAGAGAACAGGCTTCTCTGTTTTAAATTAGACAGTGCCGGGAAGCTAGCACTTGAAAGCTGGAAGGCACAGGCCATCTTGTCCAAATCCCCTGATCTTGCAAACAAAAAAATTAAGACCTGAAGAAAGGCTGATGTTTCTGTTTCTGTTTTCCTTAAGCACCTAACTATTTGCTAAGCATTTTCTAAAAACAAGTAATATGTAACCTGTGAGGGAGATATTCTCATCCTCATTTATAGATGAAGAAAACCACGGCTCAGAGTGACAGAAAAAAACTTCCCAGGTCACGTAGCCAGGATGCACTGGTGTGTCTGCTCTTTCCCATTATCCTGTCACATCTAAATACCAGTGGTTCATCCTCTGCATGTTTGCTATGCGTCTCTGACTTTTGCGCACGTTTCATTTAATGCTCAGAACCACCCTATAGGGAAGGTAAATGTAGAAATGGCCCTTAGTGTGTGTGAGTGGAAGGATCCTCTTAGGAATAAACTTTGCTTGATCTAGTTTATGATGGGTTCTCTGAGATAAGCGGAGGTTGTTACCAGCTGCTGATCCCTCCTGGGAAGATGATCATGCACTCAGCCAGGACCTTTAGGACACTGATAAGAACCAGGAGGGTATAAATGCCCTAAATGAAAATGAATGAAACCTCATTCCCCAGGGAGGAGGATAGCAAAAGAGGGGGCAATCATCTCTTACTTTACATACGCCTCCACATACGTCTCCAGAGTTCTTGATATTAAAGAAAGTGTCCTGTCTTTCAACTATGCCAGCCCTCTTTCCTTTAATCACACACCACATTGTTATGACAGCCACATCACTTACCATCCCCTTTTTTCAGTGCCACCAAAGTAACCTGTTCATTATTAAAAAGGAAGTTACTGACAGAGCTGCGATCAGAACTGGAGCCTCATGAGGAGCCCTGTCACACCTATAACTCTTACAACATTTGAAAAGTAAAGGACTCCACCATTCTAAGATCTTTTTAAATGGTAACTTGTACTATAAATCCAAACTTTTTTGCATGGCCTTCAAAGGACTTAATGCTCTGACCCTGTTTTCATGACTCATCATTCCTGGAATTGCCTGGAACTCCCGTGTCACTGGCCTGCCCAGGATCGGAGGGCTTTCTTTCTTAAATATCAACCCTCATTACAAGCTTTTCCCTCTCCTGCTTTCAGTTCTCCCTCTTTCCTGGCCCGTGGCACCTCTGAATGCTCCTCATCAAGCTATACCTTCTATTACAAGTTGTTATTTGTCATAACAAACACAGCACAAAGCCAACCACCAAATATTTAAGTATATAGTTTTCAAGTTACATTAAATAAAAAACCAATAAGAAAGGTTTAAACAAACAAAAACCAAGAATCAACAAAATCCATTTTAACATATACTGAGTAAATACTGGTCTACAATCTCTTCTCTACAATTTTGGGACTCAGATGGTTCAGAAAACAAAGTTTAAATCCAAGTTTAGAGGAAACTATTTGATGACAAAACCTGACTGGACAGATATAGGGAACTGAGTTTTTTTGATCACACTCCAAGTGAAGCAACAGATTTGGCTGCAGAAACATTAGTGTTTGATTGGGAAGACTGCTAGGAATGTCATTTTCTAAAATCTGAAAAGGTGTCAGGCTTGAAGGGATACAAGTAAGGGACTGGGGATCTTTTCATTTGCACATTTGGTCTTCAGGGTCTGGGAACACAGGATAAGATCTGCAGTCTCGGCTCTGAAGAATTTCACACGCCAGCAGAAGCTGTATACGTGATCTGCCTCAATTTAGAAAGAGCCAATGAAGACAGACTATACCTGGTTTATGGTGAAGCCATGGATCTTTTCTCCCACTTTATACTGCAGTGCTCTCTCACAAGCTGGGCTACTCCTCCACCTCCATACTCTGTGGTGTGTACTGCTGAATTGAAACATCAAAGTCAGACGATTTTTAGGAAAACTGTTAACATAATTCAGCAACATGTCGAAAACACTGCTATGTGACAAAGATAATTAAAGAAAAATTAATTTCATATCTCCAAAATCTTGGGTATGTCAGAAAATTAATTTCTAATAAAGTTCTTTTCATTGTAACCTTATATCTCAATTCAGATAAACTTTATCTTATCAATTATTAATTAAATGTTGAAAATTTTAGTTTTCCATGTTCACAAATAACTACAATTATGTACAAATTTTCCTTAGTTGAATACAAACAATTCTTGTGTTGAAATGGCTTCTTGCCATGACAGACTTCTCAGAGGCCTTCACAGTAAAGCAATAACTCAAAATACAATACAATCTCATTACATATTTATCGAGTTGGTGAAAGTTTAAAAGTTTAATATTACTATGAATTTTCATACACTGAGACTGGGGATGCAAATTGGAATGATCTTGGAAAAGTTTGCAGTGTCACTATACTTAGAAAAGTTGGAAATCAACAAGTCCTTTACCTCTTTCTATAGCCTTGAAAACTTGTGCTTGCACACAGAACACACACACACAAGAATGGTGGCACTAATGCTAACAGTCTCAATCTCAACCAACTCAGATATCCATCAACAGAGAATGGATAAGCTGTGGACTATTCATTCAATAAAATTTAGCAATAATAATAAAATGATTGCAACTACATTTTAAAAGATTTGGTCACATAATGTGAAACAAAAATACAAGATTAAAAAAAACAGTATTATTCTACACAGGTGTTACTCAAACAGGTAACTATTGTAGGAATGTATTCAGGTGGTAAAAATGTAAAGAAGCAGCAAGGAAATAATTATAATTCAGGAGAATGATTACCTGGAAAGGAAGTAGAGGGTTATAATCAGGGCAATATTAAGCCTAGTAATGGTGACACAACTTTTTTTTTTAAATAATTACTCTCTCAAACAGTATTACATGTTTTATAAGATTTTCTACATTGACATCATATTCAGAGATATTTGTTTTAAAGGTTATATATGCAGGAAAAGAAAATTAGTCATTGGCAATATTAGGGAGATATAATAAAATAAACCCACATTTCCTTATTAATTTAATAAATTCTAGATTATGGATTAGAGAAGAATTTTAAGAAATTATTTCTTATCAAGAGCACACTATGTATGAAAACCTTGAGAGACAAAACTAAGGTTGTTCCCCTACTATACTTTCTGGTAACCTGCTATATATGTGGTAACCAACTACCTATATGAATAAAGTTCCCGTTGGCAAATTTAGACAGTCCACAGAGGCCTCCCAACCACTGATATAACCCCATGCTTCCTTACCTGGGCCAAAGTATCTAGACTGCACTATAAATTAAGTAACATTTCGTGGATTATTGTGAAAATTAAACACTTTTTAAGTCATCTTTATTTTTTCACAAATTGAGTCATTAAAAAAAAGTTCAATTCCAGGCTACAATTTTATATAGCAGCTTAAAGTATAGCCTGTAAAACCTTCAGGCCTTTAAAGAACTGTCTCACAACAAAAATTAAATGGAGTGAATCTATTAATGAGAACCATAAACTAATTACTTTTTTTAAACACATGTTAAGATCCACATCAATGACCAACTCCATTTCAAAAAGCCCTGACAACCCACACATAGGGCCACCCACCCTGGGATCACCTGATGCTGGAGAAGGTGGGTCAGGCGATTCCTTGGACCTCTTCCCCCTTAGACCATAGACTTTCCGGATGCATCACCCCAACCCGGGTAGCTGGGACGGGAAACTCCTGGTAGGAAATGCTCTGCCACCCCAAGAAGCTGAAAGGACTTCTTGGAAGTCCCTGTAGGGGCCCTCGCTCTGGACTCTGGGTTATTTGGGTTTGGGACCCCCACAGGAGGCGTCTCGAAGTTCAGGAACTCCAGACAACAAGTGTCGGGATGCAGGGGCCCAGACAGGAGGCTGCAGGTGCGGGAGCCTGCAGAGCCAGGAGCTGTCACCCCAAGTACTGGGATGGCAGAGACCCTGACGCCTCCCGCCCACGGGCCGCCGCCCCCTTCCCTGGTCCCAGTGTCCCCGCCGCACTGCGTCTGCCCTGCGAGTTTCCTGCCCGGTCCCAGCGTCCCCAACTCCCCAGGGGGTCTCACCAGCCCTGCAGCCGCTGCAGAGCATCCTGCGCCCGCCGCCCGCCGCAGCGCCACATGGCGAGTGTCTAGCGGCGGGACAGCTGGGAGACTGCTCTTAACCCGACGCACGCCGCTGCGGGGCGTGACTGCCGCAATTCCCATTGGTCGGTGCGTATGGCAACGTACTCTCTGATAGGCTAAGGAGGAAAAGGGCGGGTCCTCTGCTGCGAGAACCAGCCTTAAGGGCGGGGCGCGGCGCGGGTCCTCAAGGGGGCGGGAGTGTGGGGCGTGGCTATAAAACATGCTGGGCGGGGCTCCGACGAGGCGGGGCGCAGAGCTGCTGGGGGCAGCGAGGGACCCGGAGGGAGCGGGTGAGGGGCGGGGCTGCCTGGAGGCTTGCTGGGTGGAAACTTGAACGAGGCTTGTGAGCCTGCTGCCTGCGTGCCTGCACGCCCGCTAGTAGGGCTAGGGTGAGAGAAAAGGATGATCTGCTGGGCCCTTGTCAGGCTTTGTAGCTTCGTGGATGTGGCCTTCAGGCTGCTTTGGCAGGCTCCCGGGGCCACGACTCCATAGTGCCAGGCATATTAGGAATGGTCCCTTAGCAGGATTTCCCCAGCACACCACTGGACACCCAGAGCTCCCGCGCGTTCGTGTGTCCTACTGCTTCTCACCTCCTTCTCTGCATTTCGTGTTTAGGAAGATTACACTTGTGTGTTCTAAGATTCCCAAAGTGCCCACGGGCCCTTTTTGGAAACAGAGGCTTAAGGAGACGGGTGGAGTGAGCCCTGCCGCTGTGGGTTGGCAGGGGCATTTGGAATTAACAACACCTGGGACGTTCTTGAGTGGAATTTGGGAAATACCTGCAAATTAGACTGACCTCAGGTTCGCAGAGACTTTGTCTCTTCATTCTTCTCTCTCCTTCCCCTGGGAACCCCTAATGCAGACTCAGAATCTTCCTCTACCTTCCCCCAGGAGTTTTTAAATAGATGGCTACAAACAGTTTAAACACGCAAAGTCTCGCGGTAACGTAGAGGGTAATACAGCGAGGAAAAGCCACAAAATGTCTACCAAAAAAGTATATAGTGCAGAGGATTCTGCAGTTAATCAAGTACTTCTTACGGATGAACTCGAATGAACCGGAACAAAGGTCATCATAAGAAAGTCTGCATACAAACACGTTCGGCTCTAGGGAGCACTTGAGTCATCACAACATCTCTGTGATCTTGGGGGAGATAGTTGGGTATTATTAACCCTATTGTGAGTGTACAGAAAACTGAGGCACTGGGGGGTTATAGTATTTTTCTCTCTTTAAAGAATAGATGCTATATAAATCCAGTAATTACCACCTGCTAGGATGTTCCCACAGGTCACAATCTCACTGATGGATAACCTAGTTACAAGCACACAGAGAGAATTTATAAATAGTTATCTTGAGTAGCATCTGGCCTAATTTTAAGACTTAAATGTAATCTAAATAAATGTTAATATAAGTAATTACAATGTAGAAGTAAAAATTATGTATGCAATTTTCTACGTTACAAAAACATTGTATGGTATAATGAAAATCATTGCTTTAGTAAGATTATTGAGTAAGCATTTTTAATAGAAGAGACTGTCCCTGTCAAAATCTTAGATGGGTAATCAAGTGAGTATTGGGCTGCCAGGTGTATAATTGTGTCTCTCCAAACATGCCAATACCTCAGAATGTGACTGATTTTGGAGATAGAGCTTTTACAGAGGTCATCAAGCTAAAGTGAGGTCAGGGGGTGGACTTGACTCTAGTATGATTGGTGTTCTTAGAAAATGGGGAAATTTGAATGCAGAGACAGACACACACAAGGAAAACATGATGTGAATATAAAAACAAAAATCAGGATGATATTTCTACAAGACAAGGAATGCCATGGACTGACAGGAAACCATAAGAAGCCAGGAGAGAAGTCTGGAACAGATTCTGCATCATGACCTTAGAAGGAACCAAGTCTGCCAGCACCTTGATCTTGCACTCCTAACTTCCAGAACCATTGGATAATGGACTTCTGTTGCTGTAAGTCAAGTCTCACTAAGTTGCTAAGGGTCTTACTAAGTGGCTGAGGGTAGCTTCGAATTTGCAATTCTGTCTCAGTTGCCCAAATTGCTGGGATTACAGGCAAACACCAGTGCACCCAGCTCTACTCTAAAGTTCTATAGATATTTTATCCCAGGTGTTACTGTAGCATTGATGATAAGATTGGGTTCAGCCTTCAGTTTTATTTTCTGCATGTTTAAAATGGTCCATTAAAAAAATAAAATTAATTTGGCTGCTTTTGATTTTCTTTCTGCTTCAAAGTATGGTCCCTAATATCTGCCTTTGATGGAGATCAGCTCTTCCCCTGAATTAATTTTTTAAATTTAGTGAATTTGCAACCTAAGATGTTGTTGATTTCCTTTTGGCAAATGCCCTTCATAACTTTAAAAACTTTACAAATTGATATATATACATATTTTGAAAGGCCAGAACTATTTATAAATAAACAGAAAGTACAGTAACTATGGGATATTTATTTTATCTAGCAGATGTAACAGTCTGATAAAACTTAAGGCTAGTGAGGTTTGTGAAGGTATGGCCATCAGGTATTTTCATACTCTGAGTATATTCAGAGCTATACATTTCTTGTCTTTTGTAAAGCATTTTAACATATTTGTACAAAAATAAAAGTGTGTATGTTGTCACTGGAAATTTCACCTCATGAAATTCACCCTCCAGCTGGAGTCTCACAAGGGCACATTGATGGATAAATAAGCATGTTCCCTTCAGCATATCCTTTTTTGACTATAAGAAACAGAACAACAAAAAAGTCCATCACGAGTTTTCCTGAATAAAGTATAACACATTCATGTAATTACGTACTATGCAGATACTAAAATTAGTGATATATGTGTGTATATACATAATTTTTCACATACACACTACCAAATAGTAAGCAAAAATCATTAGCAGCTAGATAGATACCAGATGGAAGCTGAAGCTCTTGCTTGAATTGGAAAACATACTCTCTTTTGACTGGAAAGAATCCAAAGGAGATTTTAACCCAAGAACCTAGTATATAATAATTTGATGAAAGATATTTGTGAAAACCTAAATGTATGGCAAAACATTCCATGTTCATAGATGGGAAACCTAGTTTGATAAAGTTCTTGATTCTCTCCAAGTACACAATGCAACTGCAGTAAAAATCCCAATAGTGACACAAAATGATCCTAAAATATAATACGAAAGAGAAAAGATTTAAAAACAGATGTCAGGGGCTGGGGTTGTAGCTCAGTGGTAGAGCGCTTGCCTAGCATGCATGAGGCACTGGGTTCAATCCTCAGCACCACATAAGAATAAAAAAATAAAATAAAGGTATTGTGTCCATCTACAACTAAAAACAAAAACAAACAAACAAAAAAAGATGTCAGCTTTGAAGAAGAGCAATATGGAAGACTTATTTTGCCAGCTGTTAAAATAAGCCGTTCTTATTAAGGCCTTCTTACAGACTTGTTAACTCTTCTGAGGTGCTTTGGTTTGATTACATCCACCACTTCATTGGCACACCTGCTGGAAGGTTGGTCCTTGGTGTGGGGATGTTGAGAGGTGGTGGAACCTTTAAGAGGTGGGGTCTAGGGGAGGCAAATTAGGCCATTGAGGTCCCTGCCCTTCGAAGGAATTAATGCTGATGTCACACAGTGAGTTCTTGTGAGAGCAGAATTGCTATTAAAAAGTAAGAATGCTGGCGCAGTGGCACATGCCTGTAATCTTAGCACTTTGGGAGGCTGACAGGAGAATTGCAGTTCAAAGCCAGCCTCAGCAACAGCGAAGCACTAAGCAACTCAGTGAGATCCTGTCTCTAAATAAAACACAAAATAGGGCTGGGGATGTGGCTCAGTGGTCGAGTACCCCTGAGTTCAATCCCCGGTACCAAAAAATAAAAAAATAAAATAAAAGCAAGACAGACCCCTCCCCACTCTCTGATTTCCCAGTTAACCATGTGACCCTTTCTGCATCTGTCAGTTTTCCTTTCTGCTCCTCCTCCATGTTGTGATGTAGCCAGGGAGATTCTCACCAATGGGAAGAATAGATGAGGCTTCTCAGTCTTGGACTTTCAGACTTCCAAAATGTGAACTACATAAGTCTCCTTTTATAAAGTGCTAAGCCAAGCCTAGAGTATTTTGTTAGAGCAACAGAAAACAGACTAATACATAAAGCT
The DNA here is from genome assembly GCA_028644305.1 of Xerus rutilus. Classification (NCBI taxonomy): domain Eukaryota; kingdom Metazoa; phylum Chordata; class Mammalia; order Rodentia; family Sciuridae; genus Xerus; species Xerus rutilus. The sequence goes on from CM053410.1 coordinate 8,043,974, forward strand.
ATAGTAAATAAGACAGGGTAGTATTGGCAGAGAGGGAAAGGGGCTGTGTTAATCAGGTTTCCATCTCTGTGACAGAACACCTTAAAAAAAAAAAAACTACTTAAAGAAGGAAAGATATAATTTGGCTGGCAGTTACAGAAGTTTCTGTCCACAGATGCTCAGCCCCATTGCTGTGGGTGTGGTGAGGCAGAATGTCATGGCAGCATATGTGGGCAGAGCAGAGCTGCTCATCTCAACCAGGAAGCAGAAAGCAAGAATGAAGGGGCCAGGGACAAGAAATGCCCTTCTAGAGCATGACCTCACTGACCTACTTCCTCCAGCCAGACCCCCATCTCCTACAGTTTCCACCACCTCCAAATAGCCCCTTCAATTATGAACCTATCAATTGATTACCTATTGGTGAGATCAGAGCCCTGATGGTTCCAATCACTTTACCAAAACCCAACGTCTGAATATTGCTGCATAGAGGACCAAACCTCATCACAGGAGCCATGGTGGGGACATTCCGCATCCAAACCATAATAGAAGCTAGAGGCAGAATACGAAAGGCCAGGGTAGATCTAGTCCTACAAGGAGACACATTCAAATGCAGAGACATGAGGAATGGCAGAGATAGCTTACTGGAGAACAGATTCAATCCATGTTGTAATTTGTATAGAAAAAAAAAATTGAATTGATACTAAAATCACCTTCCACCCCACCCCAAGGTCATAATGATATTATATTAAGGATTAGAAAGTTTCACTGTTCTCACATATGCTTTGAATATACATGGTTTAAACTTTGTTTCTGATTCTTGTAATAGAAAAAAATCTTCTAGACATAAATGAACTCAGAATAAGTCATTAGCTTGAATTCTCAATTCAAAGTAGAACGTCCAGGATGCAGTTCAGACAGAGAAAGGACCTCTCTACTCACTTGTCCTTCTTGACATGTATTTTACTGATGCTTTAAAACTTTAATGGGAGACAAAGCTTTGTGCACTTCCTATTGTTGTTGTAACAAATTACCATAAAGTTAGCAGCTTAAAACAACACAAATTTATGATCTTACAGGTCAGAAGTCTAATTTGGAACTCACTGCAAAGTCCAGGTAGAAGCAGGACTATGCTTCCTTTTTTTTTTTTTTTTTTTTTTTTTTTTTTTTAAATATTTTTTTAGTTGTAGATGGACACAATGTCTTTATTTTATTGCTTTGTATGTGGTGCTGAGGATCGAACCCAGGGCCTCACGCATGTGAGGCAAGCGCTCTACCACTGAGCTACAATCCCAGCCCCCTATGCTTCCTTTTAAGGGAGAATCCTTTCTCTCCCAATTTCTAGCTTCTAGAGATCCCTGAAGTCCTTGGCAGGGGGTCTCTTCCTGCATCTTCACCAGCAGCAATGATCAAGCCTTCCTCCTGATACCCTATTTCTGGATGTGATGCTCTGGTCTCTCTTCCCCAGTTAAGGACCCCTGTAATTACACTGGCTCAACCCAGATAAGGTCAAGGTCATCTGAATAGCAACCTTAATTTCCATCTGCAATCTCAATTCCTCCTTGCCACTTTCCATTACCTATTCACACATTCTAGGGAGTAGGATAAGGATATATTCGGGGGTCATTATTCTGCCTACCACAAAGTTAAAACAAAGCCTCCTTGTGAAGTACCAGAACTTTAAAAAAATATTTAGTTGTTTGTGAAACAAAATTAACATTTTATTAATCTGTTGTTATTTTAGACTACATTGGTCAGATTTACATTTTTAAAATATGATAGTTGATTGATACCAATTCACTTTTTTTTTTGCAGCTTTTATTTTCCCCAAGCTTCTTCCTTCAATTTCGTTTACTGTTCAGAATCATTATTTCACAGATTCAATGTGAAGATTCTATTGCAAATGCTTCATATTTTCAACAAAACATTCTACAATATTCTAGCTTTGCATGAAATTTAAATGAAGGATGAATTTTGATATGCTAGACCTAGAAAGAAGGAAACGAGTCTTATAATTTAATTTTTAGACATTACTTTTTGGAGCTTTCAAACAAATACCTATCTATTCTAGAAAGAATGAATGGGTATGTATCAGAAAATGAGGAAAGAAAACAATACCCATGATAGCGTTTATACACTATTTTATGCATTATTGTTTGTGGCAGTGAAATAAATATTCATTAGTGAAACATCTTTTTAGTGGAAACAAGCCAGAGGCAATAACATGTTTATAGACCATAAAGCTCAGTAAAGGAAAAACCTTTTCTTTTTTTTGAAATTTCTCAATTGATTCTTTTTTGATTCAGACAACATCATCATTAAGGTAGATTCAATTCAACACTTCTCTCAACACAGTAATCATTAAAATTACTACATTATTGATAACATTGAAATGCCCTTTGGGGGAAAGAGTGAATGTCTTTCAGGTTAGGAGTCAAACAAATATGTGCCAAAGAATGGGTCCCAGTGTACAAGGTTAGGGCTTTATTTTCTCCCCACAGGTAGTCTAAATAAGAAGAAGAGTGGTCCTATTTCCAATATCAGGGTTCTTAGACACAAAAGTGGGAAGGCCTAAATGCAAATATCAAGTCCAAATTCAAAGGGAATTTAATCTTGTAATGATGAGTGACACCATTCTCAGCTAATCCAATTGGATAAGATTTAAATGTTTGAAATTATTAGTCTCAAGAGAAGCTCTTCCTTTATACAGTTGGTGGAGACATTAATTACTACAAATATTTTGGAGTGCTACATGACTATATTAATCAGAAAGTAAAATAATACACGTTCCTGAGAATAGACATCTTGCCTGTCACTGTTTTCAATACCCATACATTCATGGAAGACTGCGAAAATTTTATATACAGCCTAGTTGTAAATACAGACATACATAAATGTCATCTGACAGATTATTGTATATTCATCTAATAAGAGTTTTACTGGAAGAGCACTCCATCCTTAACTGTGTCTGGTGGACTGAGCAGCCTGAACTCTGTGAAGTTCAATCATGAAGTCTGTCTTCTAAGTGTCCCGTCTTTGAACTCTACTTTACAGAGAAGCCATATTTTCCAATCTCTTTAGGTATGCCAATAGTGTATTCCAATCCCTCTTACTCCAGGTTATGACTTAAATTCATACCCTTCCCTCCTCCCAAATCCACCCATGCCCAAGGACTGGGAAGGACTTTCCCTCTGTCCCAGGCTTTGCTGGCTGGGGGCTGCACTGGCTAGGGCTGTAGTAACTGGGGGCTGTGCTAATATCACACATGGAAGAGAGAGTGGAATGTCTCTAAAATCTCCCCTAGGACCTTCCACACGGACATGCTCTCTGGTACAGTAGCCAACCTCTTATCACCTCATCCCTCCCTCGTTTGAGCAGCTTCTAAGAAGAACTAGGAAAACCTGTTCATTACTGTCTCATGTCACAATGTGGCTGCTCCATGTGCCCATAGGATGAGATGGCCAATCAATAGTGTGGGAAGACATAAGCAGTAAAAAATAGGATCCTTGTTTACATTTTTAACAATATAACTTTAACCATCTTGACCATTTTTTATGTTGTGCAATGTAAGGACATGCATTTTGTTGAATCCCCAATCTCCAGAACTTTTCCCGTTGACCCAAGCTGATTTTTGGTACTAATTAAACAATAACACCACATTCTTCCCTCCTTCCAGCCCTTGGTCAACATCGATGTTACCTGTCTCTGCAAATAACTACTCTAGGTGCCTCATATCAGTGGAATTGTACAGTGTTTGTCTCTTTGTGACTGGCTTATTGTAGACAGCATGATGTCGTAAGGTCCACGCATGCGTGGCCTGTGCCAGAACTTCCTTCTTTAGAAAGGCTGAACACTATCCCACCACATGGAGAGACCACATTCATGGGCAGGCCCAGGGTTGCTTCCACCTTGAATCTTCTGTGAATACTACACCTGTGAACATGAGTATAAAATCTCTTTGAGTCCCTGCTTTTGGGTAGATACTTACCTAAAAGTGGATTTGCTTGGATCATCTGGTAATTCTACCTTTAATTTTGTAAAGAACCACCAGTGTGATGCTTTATTAAGTAAAAAAATTTAAAAGTATGATACAGATATAGGTGTCATAAAAGTGTGACATATCTGGATGCATGTAAACTACTAATAATCGTTACTTTCAAACAGTAGAAATGGAATAGGGGAGAGAGAAAACATTGACTTTTCACCTTTCAGTCTTTTGAAATGGTTATTTTCCCCCCATGGGTATGTATTACTTGAATATCAAAACTAAGCATGAATGCAGTTTTTATAGGTATGCTTTGCAATAGATTAATAGAAACATGAAAACAGAAAGGCCTTAGGTCTCTACAGCTCCTTCCTTGGTTGAAATTGAGATGTGCTGTTCACAGGTTCTGTATTTTCGTGTTCACTTTCCTGGGCAAGAGCCATATTCATAAATATTTATACATTTGTTTGGGAACTCCTGGAAGGCAGGGCCACCTGTCATTCACATTCATGACATCCATTCCTAGATCTATTTGAAGTGCAGAAAGCATTTAATGTGTGTTACTGTCAACCCTGTTTATTAATTCCTGAAAAGATAACTTGAGCTCAGACCAATTCCCCCAGGAATTCATACACTTGGCCTGGAAGAAAAGATAGTTAATCTCCTACATCTCCACTTCTTTATTTTTCTTCCTCTCCTCCTCCTCCTCTTTTATCCTTCTTCCCTTCTCTTCCTCCCCTACTCCCTCCCCTTCTTTCTTTTCTCCTTTTCCTTGTTCTTCTCCCCCTTTTTCTTCTCCTCTTTCTCTTTCTTCTTCTTTCCCCTTCTTTTCCTTCCTTCAAGACAGAAAAGCTATGGGAAAGTGCTGCATCCTCCTGACTGAAAGTCTTTCAATCGGCCTTTATTCCTATAAGGGGTCTTCATCTGCTCTACTACTTTTTATACCATATGCATAAATGTAATTTATATCAAATTGCTTAGGATTCTCCTCTAAAGTGAGCCAAAGCAGTTATATCAAATAAAATTTTATAGTCAGAAAGATTTGAGTTTGGATTTCAGTTCTAGCACTTTTGGGCTATTTAACTTTAAACATTTTGCCTAAATTCTTTAAGTTTTAGTTTTCTCTAAAATAGGGATAATATAACCTATCTCAGAAAATATATAAAATATTTAGTGTAGTATCCTTTATCTTATAAGAATTGAATATTACCAATTATTGATACTGGTCTTGAAAATCAGGACTGGGTCCTTTATTTCCCCAGGGTAGAAGATTAAACACTGGAGAAACACTGAGGCAAGAGTGGAAAGTAAATTTTATTTAAGAGACAGGAGAGAGAGAAAAAGAGAGAGAGAGAGAGAGAGAGAGAGATTGATTGATTGAGAGAGATACACAGACTCCTCAGGAGAGCAGTTGGGGACCCAGAACGGGTGAGGTGTCTGGAGTGGGAGTGTTTTGCATTTTTGTAGACTCCCACCACCTCCTTTCCTCCCTGCAGAATTGCCCAAAAGGCAGGAAAGAGTAGCCCCAGGGGGTAATCCCTTGTTTTGGAAAGGGCATCCTTCCCCTCCCCCTGGCAGCGTTAGCAACCAGTTGGGGAAGAGCTATTTACTCATTTCCTTTTCTTTGATAATCAGCTACCGGTCCTTTGCCCCTGTCTCATTATGACCATCAGGATTATATTAGTCATTTCAACAATCTTCTCACTTCAAACAGGTTTCTTAGTGTTGTTAGGGTAGCTGGCACAAATACCCACAAGAGACATAGTTGTTTATTGACAGAGAATGTCTGCCAGGCTGCCCTCCGCAAAGTGCAGCAGCCTGCTGGAAAACATTTCTTAACTATATAGTCATGTACAATGGAGTAGTTAAAAAATAACCCTTCTGGTCCTATGATTGTTATTTGACGTCTTTGTTATGGTTTTTGTAGTTAGGGACTCTTTGGGGAAGGGCCTAATGGAGAGGTCATGCCTGGGTGGGCAGGTGCTGATTTTCAAAATGGAGTTTATTTGGCCTAAGGACCTAACAAGTTTACTTCTTTGTAAAAAAAAAAAATGACACTTTAAAAGGTATGTAAACAGCACATAACTATTTATAATCTGTTATCTCTTCATAGTAGTAATACACGATTAAATTTTCTCTTGAAAATGCTGAATTTGAAATTAATAGTTTCGTGGTAGTTTTAGTTAACCCCAAATAATAGATTTTTTTGGTACTTTTTAGAATACAGCATTCAACCTTTAATCTACAGCCCATGAAATGACTGTCACATATAATATAAAATGGGGGCTAATAATTCAGTGCTCATCTTATAGAGTGTTGCTGAAATTGAGCAGATAACAGATGGGAAGTGCTGGTCAGGAGATGTGCAATCAGGCCCTGTGATGACCAGTAGCTGAGGCTGCCTGGAGCTAACTGCTCTGGTCCTCCCCTCCAGCACTTCCGCTTCTCTAAGGAGACCAAAGCTTCTGGCTTCTTTTAGGCCACTTCAGTTAGGATGGTCATATGTGCTGTAGGGTACTGCAGTATCAGTAGTATCCAGATTCCAGGAACATTTTCCCAAAAGTTCCTTTTGGAATAAACATGCTGCCCATGAAACTTGGTGAGCCCCACCAAGTTTCCATGAATGAATCATGGTGTTCATTTTTGTATACTTGTTTATTCCCTTGTGTTCCAGGATCTACCCATTGAATAGACAGATCCCATTCAGGTTTTTCTTTTCTAGCAGAAATTACACATAAACTATTTTAACGTGGATCCTGGTGCTTTGGAGGCGTTTTGAATATTTGAGTTCTTAGAAAATTATAAAGAGGAACATTAAACCTAAGACATATATTCAGAGAAAATATATACGTCATCAATGAACCTGATTGTGCTGTCTGGATTGTTAGAAGAGTTGATTTGGACAATCAGTGGGTGAGCTGATTAATTGCACATAAGGGCAGTGTTTTTCTAAAGTAATTCCAACAGAGTTTATCCATTTCTTGGCAGAGATTTAGCTTCCAAATCAGTATGCAGTGGATTTATAGGTAAGTTTACTTAATTGGAAAACCTTGTTAGGATTCAAAGGCTGGTCCATGATCATTTAATCTATGAAATAGAACCAGGCTTAATATTTTAAGTTTTTTTTTTTTATTCAGTAGCTCTAATGTTTAGTGACATGGAATACAAATGTGAAGCCTTCATCCCAGAGCTACGCAGTAAATCTCACACTGAAGAAGCCTGCTTATGTCATTGTACAGAGGTGCCCCAGATCTATGTTGCACAATACCGTCCTCAAATAGTTTTCTGGTATACGATGAGGAAAGTTCAAAACCTGAGAATTTGAGAAAAATTTTAAACTAAGAGTTTAGAAATTGAGAAATCAAAGACAGAAACTGAATTTAGAAACTTTAGAAACTTATGTTATATGTTAACAAAAATGTCATTAATTTAAATCCAAGATAAGTGTGTGCCTCTGATTTTATATTTATTTTGTTTTCCTAATAAGTAATCTTCATTGTATTTTTAGAAATATCAGACCTACTGGATTGGAAATTTAAACAAAACAAAGCTGTCATTTCATCACAGATACTTTGGAAAGCCCTAATTTAGAGGCATGCTGTTTGTACAATAAGGGACTCTTTTTCAGTGTGTTCCTTGCCCCCCTCCCACCACCCTGTGGTGTCTCCCATTCAGGAAGTTGTTAGACAGAGTCTACTAATCCCCTTCCACATAGTGTGATCCGAGGGGTGCAAATTGGAACATAAAAATACTGAGACCTCAGCCGGGCGCGGTGGCACACACCTGTAATCCCAGCACTTTGGGAGGCTGAAGACAGGAGAATCGCAAGTTCAAAGCCAGTCTCAGCAATGGTGAGGTGCTAAGCAACTCAGTGAGACCTTGTCTCTACATAAAACACAAAATAGGGCTGGGGATGTGGCTCAGTGGTCAAGTACCCCTGAGTTCAATCCCTGGTACCAAAAAAAAAAAAAAAAAAAGAAAGAAAAAAATACTGAGACCTGATGGAAAATGTTTGGACAGAGACAAGAATTCTAATCTAGGAGGAAATTTAACTTAAAAATTTACAGTTCATGACAAAACTCAGCAAATGGATATGGAAATAGAGTTATTTATAACATGTGTAAATGTTCAACAGTGGGCCCTTCAAAGGGGCGGGGAGGGGAATCTCCTCTTTGTAGCATTTGCAGATTTCCTTGATGTAAATGCTACCATTGTAGGTGACTTCCAGGGACCAAGTGCAGTTCCAGAAAGCAGGGATATTGATAGTAACTTTTGATAAGTAGCTTTTGAACCCCAGCATAAGCTGCTCCAGCCACTCCAAGAATCATGCTAAACATCCCAATCAACTGCAGACAGAGAGACTGATAGACAAAAAAAAATGGTTTTGAATTTTGGAGGAGAAGCTGCCATTAAAATCCTGGTACCAGCTCTTCCTGAAATTTCATCATTAGACAATCTGAGTGACTTCAGGCATTCCTATCAGGACATTGCAAGGGCTTAGGCCTTACAGGCAAGCTCCCAGGAGCTAAGGGCAAAGGCAAGACCTCTCTTTAGGCTAGATTAGTTCTTTCCTATACATATTTTAAAGTCTTAGGATAGAACTGTTGTTTTTGAACTTCAAAGATATTAACTGAAAATACAACTACCTTATCCTTGCTCAGAGTGAAAAGATCGGAGCAGCAATGCTCTTTCCTGGATGCTACTTAACAAAGCTTATTTCTAAGCCGGGCGCGGTGGCTCACGCTTGTAATCCCAGCACTTAAGGAGGCTGAGACAGGAGAATCGCGAGTTCAAAGCCAGCCTCAGCAATGGCGAGACACTAAGCAACTCAGTGAGACCCTGTCTCTACATAAAACACAAAATAGGGCTGGGGATGTGGCTCAGTGGTCGAGTGCCCCCGAGTTCAATCCCTGGTACCAAAAAAAAAAAAAAAAAACCTTATTTCTACATTTACAAAAAGCCTACAAAATATATTTTCTGAAAGTATTGCACATATTAGACAATTGAGTCATTTCATTTAAGGTATCCACAAGACCACCCCAGAATACAGCCACCTGTCAGTCCCTGCTGGGGTGGCCAGTGTGAGGCAGCAGTAATATGTGATACGGGACCAAATCCTGTGACTCAAACTGATTTAGAAATGGGCACCCAAATCACTGATGGTCTCTTCATGAGGTCCATGGTATGACTTGATGCCACAGACTCTGCCCAAACATTCTTAATCAATACTTACCAGCTGAGCCAATCAGAAACCCTCTCTAGTAATTTCTAATGGAAACCAAAGACTAAGCACAGGAAGTGAGGAAACACATATCAGGCTATAGAGAACCTGCATTCCATTAACAGTGGAGCCCTAGGGTCCCTCTTCATGGAGCCTCAGAGCTGCCGTGGATGCACAGGATGGTGGCTTTCCTGTGATTGTTTGAAGAATGTTCCTGAGTTCACTCCACGACCTCACACGTTAGCTTCTGATAGACCCCTTGTCACTCTGTCCTGCTGAGTGGCTCTCTGCTCCCTGCGAACTGCTCAGAAAAACAACCAACTATCCAAGGCCTGTGCTGAATGAGAGGAGGCACACAGAGCTTAGATCATCCTTATTTTGAGTGAAAGGTACTGAAGGATTCTCCAGACAAAGGCAAGGAAAATGATCAATGCTTTCTGCTTTATATAATCTTTGCATTCCTTTTATAACAAAATATCCACTCTAATGTCTTTTAAAAAATGTAAATGACAGGTCTACATTGATATTGATCACATATTATATGGTCTTTATGTTCAGGATGGTATTATTTTATTACCCATGACTAAATTTGATGGGCTGATTTATCTTTTTTTTTTTTTTTGCAGAGATATATTTGCTGAAGTTTAATAATGAATACTTATCATATTATTTTATTGTTAATAAATAGTAATTTATGTAAAAATCTAACAATCTATACCATTGATAGATCTACATGTGGGAATATTTTGATGAAAAAAAAATTTTTTTTTGTACTGGGGATTGAACTCAGGGGCACTCGACCACTGAGCCACATCCCCAGCCCTATTTTGTGTTTTATATAGAGACAGGGTCTCACTGAGTTGCTTAGCGCCTCGCCATTGCTGAGGCTGGCTTTGAACTCGCGATTCTCCTGTCTCAGCCTCCCAAAGTGCTGGGATTACAGACTTGCACCACTGCGCCCAGCTCTTGATGAAAAATTTAATAGGAAAGAGTAGTCTGTTCATGAACCATAAATTCCATTTAATTTCAAAAAATAAAAGAAAAAATGTTTGTATTACAAATAGCACCTGTTTCATCTGTGATTTCAGAAATAAACTGTTCTTTCTCAGAATTTTAGCAGATATTTTGCATATGTCATTTGAATGTTGACGAAGCAATACCAACAAGGTCATGGACATAATTTCAGTCCTGTTTAATAGTTGGCAGGTAGCAATAACATGCACTTCAATAAACATTGGGCTGAGAGTTCATGCCTGGCTCTGGCCAAGCTGTGTGACTGGAAATTCGTATAACTTTTCTGGGCTTCTCTTTTCTTTCCATTTTGCCTTCCTTCCTTCCTTCCTTCCTTCCTTCCTTCCTTCCTTCCTTCCTTCCTTCCTTCCTTGATTTAACCTTATACAACAATATGATATGGGAAGAGATTTTTGGAACATGCTCTTTGTACTAATATTCCATAACTAAGATGTATTCCCTTGGTTGGATAGAGACTAGTAGTGGTATTATTGGGTCTTTGCAATGTGAATAAACACACATATACTAAAATTAGTGAAATCCAGTAGTAGAAAATGTTGCCAATCGTATATAGAAATTGCAGGGTGAGGTAGTGAGCCAGGAGCAGGGCTGAGTCCAACACAGGCCTAAGAGCACAAATGAAAATGGCTTCTGCATTATTTTCCCATCCATGAATTTCCATGTAGATCTTGTCTTTTATTAAAGGAGCAAATAATGTATATTCTCAAGTCATTTGATTTCCTTTCATTGATAAAGTGATTTCCACACAAATAAAGTTGTATTCCTAAATCCATTAAACTTACTCTTAGCAACAATATGAAAGGATATGGTCTCTAGATAGCTGCCTTTTTTTTTTTTTACCTTTATAATTTCTTTGGCAAGGATTTTGCTTTCGAGTAAATACAGCCTTTACATGGCTTATTTATTTTCCTAAAGTTGCTTTTCTGACAATGATTCAAAGTTACCGTTGCTATATTCTGCTAGGTTGGCCTTTTAAAAGGGGTAAGTGACACAAAGCAAATGTCGCTGTAGATAAATGGAAAGGAGAGTTCTCCAAATGACTTGGGTCTTATATGGGGCTTTATTGCTTGGTCTTTGACAGTCTAGATGTCCAGGCACAGTGCTAGTGGAAACGCCCTGGGCTTGGAGTCTGGAGGGGACAGGCATTGACTTTGCTGTGATGGTGCTGACCCCTGCCCACACACACACTCTAGGTGTGATGCTTCCCCTCCCACCTCACACAGACTCTCTACTCATGGGATTTGGCTCAGGTCACCCATTTCCATTTTAGGCCTTGCAGATCAGAGCATTTCTGTCCCCTATGGGAACTGATTAAGGAATGAACGGGCGAGGCCAGCCACGACAATCAGAGCCCATTTCTAGTACTTTTGTGGCAGAGGGCCTGCGGTACCTGCGATCCCTCTATTTTCTTGACATCCAGAGACAGCCCCTGCCAATACCTGGTATCTACACTTATGCACTAATTCTACGCAAATGTTTATAATGATGTGGTTATACTTAGTACCTTAGTAGATCTGTATTTTACACATTGTAGTTTCTGCTAGCATTTCTATGCTTTTATATATTCTTCAACATCATAATTTTTAATGTCAGTGCAACATTCCAGCCTGTAATCAAACTTTTCCCCTTCTAGCCTCTGCTTTCTGTCCTCACTGTGTAAAGATTCCTGGATACCAGTTTATCTCTTAGGACACCTTCATCCAGATGTCCAGAGTATGACTGAATATTTAAGATAGCCCTAAGTTGGTCTTGGAAGCGCTCACTGGCTTTTTAAAGTATATTTCCTTTTAGAAAGGAATACCTCAAATTGCAATCAGTTTGGGGAGAAACTGCTCTGACAGGGAATGACATAGGGACTGGTCTCCTGTCATTAGCTGGACATGCAGACAGAAATGACGCCCCTGTCACCCAGCCCGGATTCCTCTCCCAGGTGCAAGTGGCCAGCAGCCCAGAAGTTCTGTGGATCAGGAGAGTGGGATGCATTTCTGCATATGTCCTGGGTAATCCAATTCAGGCACTTACATTAATACAAGCTCAGATTTTGTGTTGGATAATTTGGTAAATTGTGAACTGCTTTACAAACTCAAAGGTAGAAAACCCCTCATGAGAGATTTGTTTGGAGAAAGAATATAACTAGAAGTGAATATTAGGTACTTAAATTTCAATAGAGTCAATATTTTCATACTAAATGTTCCCTATTAATGAAAGCAGTTTGGTAATTTCCATTTTTCAGGTTTTTATCATTATTATAATGAAAAGTGGAATCTCTAACAACTCTTTCAATTTCTATTATTCCATTACTACTATTGTCTCATTTCTTCTCAATGATACTTATTTTTAAATATGGAAATCAACTCCCTCATCACAAGGCCACTCTTTCTACTAAAATCTACATAGACCCACTATTACATGACCTCCATTTCTAAGCCAAATTTTATTCCATGTGGAGCAGAACATGGAATATTCAAGAACAAAAGTATTCATATATTTCACTTTTTCCAAGCAGAAATTAATTTGTTTATATTTTTGTTGTTGTTGTTTTTTGAGTATTGAACTCAGGGGCACTCGACCACTGAGCCACATCCCCAGCCCTATTTTATATTTTGTTTAGAGATAGGTTCTCACTGAGTTGCTTAGCACCCCACATTTTTACTGAGGCTTGCTGTGAACTTGCAATCCTCCTGTCTCAGCCTCCCGAGCCCCTGGGATTACAGGTGTGTGTCACCGTGCCCAGCTAGTTTATAGTTTATGTTATTCATTAGCCTGTAGTTTTTTAATGTCTAAAGTGCCCACATATTTCCTATACAAAATCTACAGACATTTGTTGGACTCTGAGTCAGCCCAATTGACAATTATCTAATGAGCTTCTACTCTAGTAAGATCCTATCTAACATGATGTATAGTTCTGTGCATGTGGTAGGTTTTCTACAAATATCTATGGATTGCTTTATGTTTATCTACCAAACGATAACATCGAGAAAAACAAGCATTGCATTCTTTCTATGTATTTCCTGTTTTCCCTAAAAGAAATGTTGCTTAATCCAAGGATTAGTGATAGAATAAGAAAGAAAAGCAACAGCAACGCTGACAATAAAGATCAACAACTTCAAAGTCAGGTAAACTCATTTGAAAAGAGACTTTAACTGCGGGTCTAGGGAAATGTTTGTTTAAAAAGTATAAGACGTGGAGTGCGGTGGCTCACGCCTATAATCCCAGTAGCTCGGGAGGCTGTAGCAGGAGGATTGTGAGTTCAAAGCCAGCCTGAGCAAAAACGAGGCACTAAACAATTCAGGGAGACCCTGTCTCTAAATAAAATACAAAAAAAGGGCTGGGATGTGGTTCAGTGGTTAAGTGCCCCTGGGTTCAATCCCAGGTAGAAAAAAAAATTGTATAAGACTGTGTCTGGGCACTGTGGTGCACACCTATAATCCCAGTGGCTCAGGAGGCTGAGGCAGGAGAATTGCAAATTCAAGGCCAGCCTCAGCAACTTAGAGAGGCCCTAAGCAACTTAGAACTTGTCTCAAAATAAAACAACAACAACAACAAATTTTAAAGGGCTAGGGGTATGGCTCAGTGGTTAAGTGCCCCTGGGTTCAATCCCTGCTACCAAAAAAAAAAAAAAATATATATATATATATATATAAATAAAAAATATATATATATAAGACTGTGGCTAAAATGTTCAAAGATGGATTACCAATGTGTTCAGACAGAAGGCTGGGTACCATAGGCTAGACCAAACTCCACTTATTTTTCAGCCTGTGCTTTGCCATCTTCTCATGTAATAACTGTTAAAATTCTCTTAGGTTCAAGGAGCTACTAAATACCTGGTGACTATAGTTAACTTCCTACTAACTGGGGCTCAGGGAGTAGAAGAAGGAATGGAGGGCTGTATTTAATGGACAGTGTCGCATGGATGCTGTCTAGGAAAACATCTATATCCTAACACCGCTACTGGGAGGTGCCTAGCTGAGCTAGGCAATCTGGGCGCTCAGTCAGCCCTGTGTGCTGGCTGGTGCTGCACCATGGATTCAACCAACCTCAGATCTAAAATATTATTTTTAAAATTGAATCTGTATTGAACATTACAGATTTCCTCCTTTGTCATTAGTGCTTAAACAATTCAGTACGACAACTATTTACATATCACTTATGTTGTATTAGGCATTATAAGTCATTGAGACATGACCTAAGTTATGCAGAAGAATTTGTGTAGGTCATATGCCAATACTATGCCATTTTATATAGGGGACTTGACATTTGTGGATTTTGGTGTCTGGGGTGGATATCAAGGTATGAATGACTTCCAATAGATGGATTTTTCCTTTGAAAATCATAAAAGAGTTACTTTTCAAGCCACAATCCCTCTGTTGAGTACTACAGTGTTCTTATGCTCAACCAAATGGATTCCATCCAGTTATGATAACTGAAAAATAATCCAAACTCTATGTTGGTTTCTAAATCTTTGTGCAAACCATCAACAGTCTCTGGCAATATTTATCTAAAATCCACCCTTTCTAGAACTCTGTCATTCAATGCCCACACACAATAAAGCTGCTCAGGGGCCTCTTCTCAAAGCAAAAACAAAAATAAAAGCACGACTAATCAACTGTAGCCCGCCCCCATCCCCAAAGCCCCTTTTATGTCCTCTTCATCTTTCCTTGTTTCTGGATTTTCTGCTAGAGGCCCAGGTGCCAATCTGGACAGATAGGCCCTTCTTGGGGGCAAGGAATCCTTTATATTAAAAATTTTTATCTTATTACAGATCCTCTTTGGCCAATATTATTAATCCCTGAGGACAAATGTAAAGCTGTAAATGATCCACCCAGAGACTTTTTCTCTTTGGGGTCTGGATTCTTCCTGCTTCTCTCTTCTAGAGACGCTGGTGGGTACAGTTGGTGGGGGTGGGGCCTTTCTGAGTGCACAGACCCTTGCTGGGAAAGGAGTAGCTTCTAAGGTGGGAGTCTGAGCACTTGTGTCCTAAATGGCAGGACATGGGAACCTAGACGTAAGCAGACACCCAGGGCTTGATGCCAATTTATCCAAAACCAGATTACAAGTTGAACACATAATTATGGGGTAGTAAGACTTGCTGGTGTTGATATTTTTTAAGGTCATATTTTTTAAGCATACGGACAGCACTCCATGCTGGGCCTAGGAGGCAGTGTAGGACTCCACTCTGTGAGCTCCAGCCAGGTGTGGTAATGGCTCTTACCCCCAACACAGCACCCAGAGGGGCCCCCACTTAGGGGAAGAAACCAGCTTAGTGTCCTGGGTCTAAAGCCTGCTGGAGTGTCCTTGACTGGGAAAGGTAGGGGAGAGCTCAGCTCTGATCTCCTCCCCTGGACCTTTTATTCTTCACAGAGATGGACCTTGAACTTCTTTTGAAATTCTTTTGTCCTTTGGGCCAGACTGAAACCCATTTCTGGTTGGGTTTAAAGAAGGTATGGCTGTTGCTCTTGGTTCTGTTTCACATTCCTCTTGCATTTTCTCAGTTCGGTGCTAGAGGAGCACGGGATTCCAATGGTGGCATTGTCTCTGACATTCTCCCACTTTCTGGTGGTCTCCCAAAGGTCATCCCAGCCAATGTCAGGGCACTTTTGTTCAGTATGCCAGCAGGCCACCACAGGAACCTTCACATTCTCTCAGGCTGCCAGGGCTTGTGTCCATCCCAGCAGAGCTGGGAACTGCAGATAGATGCCAGTTGCGGACCCCCAGAGGACAGCATCCCTTGATGTGTTATTGATACCTCCAGTTACCTGTGACGAGTTCTGCCTCCTCACATGCTGAAGTATAACATTAGAGAAGCACACCAAGGCAAGCATTTAAGCAGGGTTTACTTTAAAAGGGCTAACAGACTTCTCCCAGGAGGGAAAAGGGAGCCATAGCTGATATCCTGGTATCCCAAGAAGTACACGTGCTTTGCCTTTTTGTATGTCCTAGGCTTCCTTTCTTCCCCTGCTCTCTTCCTCTCATCTCTCTCCTTCCTGCCTATGTGACTAGGCTGAGGAGATGCTCCATGGGATGGCCAAAAAGGTGAAAAAGCACAAGAATAGGGGGAAGGGCCCAGATGGGGCATAATGAACAACTCCCTGTAGGGAGGGATAATCTCTGGGACTGGTTACCTTAGCAACAGGTTGGATCTGGGGCAGGTTATCCTGATAAGGGTGGAGGTAGGGCTCTGAAGGCATTAGCATATCAATTCTTCTCCAACTTCCCAGACCCAAATTGGCCTCCTTGATCCGATCTGACTTGATTTACCTGTCTACACTGACTGCCTGTCTAATTCTGGCTCCATTATCATGCTAGAACGTCATGCAGAAGTGGCCATGGGCAGGAAAGGGGCATAAAGTGAAGAACAAAGGGATAATGCTTATGCTTTCTGTGCATTTCCTATGGATTTTACCGAGGAGGAGATTTGGGACAAAGGCGACTCACAGGTGGAGACGCAGCAGTTTCTTTTCATCCTCTGAATCCCAGGGACGCCCTTGCTCCTTCGCTGGCAGGAGCCTAGTAATTTTTTGCCTCCAGCAGCAGATACTCTGGGACCTTCCTGCTGTGAGACACTGGGTGGCAGCAGAGGTCCAGCTGACTGCTGGGCCACTCAAGGGAAACCCTGGGAATTTCTCAGATCTCTGTTCTAACCCAGAGGTAACAGGCCAGGATGCCTTCCTCCTGCCAGGGAAGGTTAGACTCTAATTGCTTCCTTGCTTCACAAAGTTCTGGAAGAGACACTCCATCAAGTTTCAGAGCAACTGGGGTTTGGAATTTTCATTGGGATCTTCTAAAACGTGCATTAATTTAAGAGATATTTTTTCTGTTTGAGGATTTCTTCGAGTCAAGTCATCATGACTAACAAGGTTTACTAGGGACAAAGATCTGGGCTTTGTTGTCACTTGCAAAAAATAGGCAGGAAAATAGCTTTCAGAATTAGCTCATTTTCAAGTCGTTTTGATGGAGGCCGTTTACACTATACTTTACACTGTTACATGTTAAATTGCCTAATTGTATGACACAGATGCTAAATCCAGTATTGTTAAAGAGGCCTCATAAAATTGTCTTCAGTTGTATACAACTTTCAAAATATTCCTTAGTTTCCACATAGTTTCCATCGTGAGCTTATGCAGTAAAACATTTATCTGAGTATGTGACAATCCAGTCAATTGGACATATATAAGTTATCGATATAATTTTTTCTTTGTTTTTGAACATTGTGTTTCCTTGTTTATTCTTTGGCATTTAAGCACAATCTAAAGTACAGTCTATTCTCTAGCATTTGGGAATGGATTAACAAATTTTCAGACAAAATATGCTTAGAGCCAAGCTGGGCTTCAAGAAGTGTTCATTTTATCTGTGAAAAGCATTCCTTAGGAAGAGGTTGGTTGTCTCAGTCAGCTTGGGCTGAAGTAACAAAATACTATAGCTTGGTGACTTAAACAACAGTCATTAATTTTCTCAGCTGTGGAAGCTGGGAGGCCCAAGATCAAGGCCACTGAGGGCTGCTTCCTGGTTTGCCGATGGCCACCTTATTGCTGTGTCCTCACATGCCACGCACAGAGATCTTCCTCTTCTCATTAGAACACTAATCTCCTCATGAAGGCCTTACTTGCATGACCTCATCTAACCCTAATGATCACCTGAAGGTCCCAACCTCCAAATGTCATCACACTAGGGCTTTGATGTGTGAAATGAGGAGGGAGGGGCATAAACATTTAGTCCAGACCAAAGGGGAATAGAACGGTCATGCTGAGTTGTATTGCGTCTCCACAAAATTTATATGTGGAAATTCTAACACCTGGGAACTCAGCATGTGACTGTAGTTGGAGGCAGGACCTTTAAATGAAGCCATTAAGATGAGGATGTTAGAATGTGCACTAATCTAATCTGTCTGGCCTCCTTATCAGAAGAGAGGTCTAGGACACAGACATACCTGGGAATGACCATATAAAGACTCAGCAAGATGATGGCCCTTTACAAGCCAAGGAGAATGGCCTCAGGATAAACTTGTCCTGCTGATACCCAAGTCCAGGACTCTATCCCTTGGGAACTGCAGGACAGTTTCTGTTGTTTAAGCCCCCTACACTGTGGTGCTTTGCTAGGACAATTTGAGCAGGCTAAACCACCTGGCAGGTTTGGGCTCCTCTGTGACAAAGCAGCAGAGAGATGGAGTGGGCAAAGGGGGACATGTGGAGTGGAAGGCTGGGGTCTCTCTAGCTCTTCTGCATGGCATTTACTTCTCATGGAGCCTTGAGATCTGCTTGCAGCAGATGGAAAGTCTGGCTTGGTGTCTTTCGCAGTTCAGCTCTTGCCTGTACCACTACCGTGTAATAGCCCATTAGAAACTCCAGCCCTCCAGGAAGGAGAGTCTCAGTTGTCAGGGCTTATCACTAGGGATTTGCAACTGGTCTCGAGGTTGCCATCCCACCAATGAGTCCATTGCTTGGACCCCTGCCCAATCCGATCATTACATGATGCTTTCAAATCTGAAAAACATAACAGAACAAACCCCCTGCCACCACCCCACTCAAACCCCCTGAGTATGTACTGTGAGTCAGATGCTCTGTTAGGGGCTGCCTGTGTAAGTGTGAATAAGACGTCAAGGATCAACCATAAGAGATTTTTTAAAAAAATTTTAAATTCATTTATTTGTTCTAATCAGTTACACAAGACAGCAGAATGCTCTTTGATTCATCGTACATCAACGGAGCACAATTTTTCACTTCTCTGTACACTAAGTAGGGTCACACCATTTGTGCAATCATGCATGTACCTAGGGTAATTATGTCTGTCTCATCCCACCATCTTTCCTATCCTCATAACCCCTTACCCCTGCTTTGGCCAATCCAAAGTTCCTCTACTAGTCCAATACTCCCTGCCTCCATCATGGATTTAGCATCCACTTATCAGAGAAAACATTTGGCCTTTGGTTTTTTGGGGTTGACTTATTTCACTTAGCATGGTATTCTCTAACCCCATCCATTTACCTGCAAATGCCATAATTTTATTCTCTTTTATTGCTCAGTATTATTCCATTATGTATATGTACCACAGTTTCTTTATCCATTCATCTATTGAAGGGCATCTAGGTTGCTTCCACAGTTTAGCAATTGTGAATTGTGCTGCTATAAACATTGAAGTGGCTGAGCCACAGCAGTATGCTCTTTTTAGCTGGGTCAAATGGTGGTTCCATTCCAAGTTTTCTAAGGAATCTCCATACTGCTTTCCAGATTGGTTGCACCAATTTGCAGTGCCACCAGCAATGTATGAGTGTGCTTTTTGCCCCATATCCTCACCAATTTATTGCTGGTTGTATTCTTTTTTTTAAAAATTTTTTTTTAACACAGCAGAGTGCATTTTTCAATTCACAGTACATATATGGAGCACAATTTTTCATTTCTCTGGTTGTACACAAGGTAGAGTCACACCATTTTTGTCTTCATACATGTACCTAGGGTAATGATGTCCATCTCATTTCACTATCTTTCCTACCCCTGTGATCCTTCCCTTCCTCTCCCTCCCCTTTGCCCTATCCAAAGTTAGGATAGTGTGAGTGTGCCTTTTCCCCCACATCCTCGCCAACACTTATTGTTGCTTGTATTCTTTATGACTGCCATTATGACTGGCATAAACAAAATCTTAGAGTAGTTTTGATTTGCATTTCTCTAATTACTAGAGATTTTGAACATTTTTTCATATATTTGTTGATTAATTGTATATTGTCTTCTGTGAAGTATCTGTTCAGCTCCTTAGTCCACTTATTGATTGGGTTGTTTGTGTTTTTGGTGTTAAGTTTTTTGAGTTCTTTATATATCCTGGAGATTAGTGCTCTATCTGACATGTGTGTGGCAAAAATTTGCTGCCCAAATGTAGGCTCTCTCTTCACCTCATTGATTGTTTTTTCTTTCTTTCTTTTTTTTTTTTGCTAAGAAGAAGCTTTTTAGTTTGAATCCATCTCATTTATTGATTCTAGATTTTATTTCTTGCACATTAGGAGTCTTGTTAAGGAAGTCAGGGCCTAGTCCAAAATGGTGAAGATTTGGGTCTACTTTTTCTTCTATTAGGCACAGGATCTCTGGTCTAATTCCTAAGGCTTTGATTCACTTTGTGTTGAGTTTTGTGCATGGTGAGAGATAGGGGTTTATTTTCATTTTGCTGCATATGGATTTTCAGTTTTCCCAGCACCATTTGTTGAAGAGGCTGTCTTTTCTCCAATGTATGTTTTTGGTACCTTTGTCTAGTATGAGATAACTGTGTTTATGTGGGTTTGTCTCTGTGTCTTCTATTCTGTACCATTGGTCTATATGTCTATTTTGGTGCCAATGCCATGCTGCTTTTGTTACTATAGCTTTGCAGTATAGTTTAAGGTCTGGTATTGTGATGCCTCCTGCTTCACTCTTCTTGCTAAGGATTGTTTTGGCTATTCTGGGTCTCTTATTTTTCCAAATGAATTTCATGATTGCTTTTTCTATTTATATAAAGAATGACATTGGGATTTTAATTGGAATCATATTGCATCTGGATAGCGCTTTGGGTAGTATGGTCATTTTGGCCATATTGATTCTGGTGATCCAAGAGCATGAGAGATCTTTCCATATTCTAAGGTTTTCTTCAATTTCTTTCTTTAGTGTTCTGTAGATTTTATTGTAGAGGTCTTTCACATCTTTTGTTAAATTGATTCCCAAGTGTCTTATTTTTTTGAGGCTATTGATAATGAGGTAGTTTTCCTAATTTCTCTTTCAGAGGATTCATCACTGATATATACAAATACATTTGATTTATGGGTATTGATTTTATATCCTGCCACTTTGCTGAATTCATTTATTAATTATAGAAGTTTTCTGGTGGAATTTTTTGATCCTCTAATTATAGAATCACGTTGTTGGCAAATAAGGATAGTTTGAGTTCTTTTCCTATTTATCCCTTTCATTTCTTTTGTCTAATTGCTCTGGCTAGAGTTTCCAGTACTATGTTGAATAGAAGTGGTGAAAGATGGCATCCCTGTCTTGTTCCAGTGTTTTAGAGGAAATGCTTCAAATTTTTCTCTATTTAGGATGATATTGGCCTTGGGTTTATCATAGATAGCTTTTACAAAGTTAAGGTATATTTCTACTAATCCTAGTTTTTCTAGCATTTTGAACATGACTGGGTACTGTATTTTGTCAAATGCTTTCTCTGCATCAATTGATAAAATCAGATGATTCTTATCTTTAAGACTATTAATGTGATGAATGATGCTTATTGATTTCCATATGTTGAACCAACTTTGCATCCTTGGAATGAACCCCACTTGATCATGGTGCACTATTTTTTTAAACATGTTTTTGTATGCAATTTGCCAAAATTTTATTGAGAATTTTTGCATCTATGTTCATCAGGGATATTGGTCTGAAATTTTCTTTCCTTGATGTGTTTCTGTCTGGTTTTTGTATCAGGATGATATTAGTCTCATAGAATAATTTTGGAAAGGTTCCTTCCTTTTCTACCACTAAATTAATTAATTAATACCACTATTCCTCAAATTTCATGGAACAATTTGAGGAATAGTGGTATTAATTCTTCTTTGTATGTCTTGTAGAACTCGGCTGAGAATCCATCTGATCCTAGGCTTCTTGGATGGTAGGTTTTCATGGTGTCTTCTACTTCCTTGCTTAAAATTGATCTGTGTAAATTGTGTATTTCCTCCTGGTTCAGTTTGAGTAAATCATACACCTCTAGAAATTTATCAGTGTCTTCAGGATTTTCCATTTTACTGGAGTATAAATTTTCAAAATAATTTCTAATTGTCTTCGGTATTTCAATATTATTTGTCATGATGTTTCCTTTTTCATCACAAACTTCATTAATTTGAGATTTCTCACTTCTTTTTTTTGTTAGGGTGGGTAAGAGTTTATCAATGTTATTTTTTTTCAAAGAACCAGATTTTTGTTTTGTCAATTTTTTGAATTATTTGTTTCAATTTCATTGATATCTGCCCTGATTTTAATTATTTTCTGTCTTCTACTACTTTTGATGTTGGTTTGTCCTTCTTTTTCTGGGGCTGGGAGATGTAATGTCAGGTCGTTTATTTGCTGACTTTTTCTTCTTTTAATGAATGAGCTTAATGCAATGAACTTTCCTCTTAGCACTGCCTTCATAGTATCCCAGAGATTTTGAGATATTTATCGGAGTTCTCATTTACCTCTAAGAATTTTTTTATCGCCAACCTCCCTGATGACTTCTGTTATCCATGTGTAATTCAATAGCATATTATTTAGTCTCTAAGTGTTGGAGTAGCTTCTATTTTGTATTCTATCATTGATTTATAATTTTATTCTATTATGGTCAGATAGAATGCAGGGTAGCATCTCTCTCTCTCTCTCTCTCTCTCTCTTTTTTGGTATGCTAAGAGTTGCTTTGTGGCATAACATATGGTTTGTTTTGGAGAAGGATCCATGTGCTGCTGAGAAAAAAATGTATTCACTCATTGGTGAATGGAATATTCTGTATGTGTCTGTTAAGTCTAAATTATTGATTGCTTTATTGAGTTCCATAGTTTCTTTATTTAGTTTTTGTTTGGAAGATCTATCCAGTGGTGAGAGAGGTGTTTTAAAGTCACCAAGTATTATTGTGTTGTTGTCTATTTGATTCTTGAAGCTGAGGAGGGTATGTTTGATATACATAGCTGCTCCCTTGTTTGGGGCATAGATATTTAAGATTGTTATGTCCTGTTGATGGATGATTCTCTTAAGCAGTATGAAATGTATTTATCATGATCTGTGGTTTAAAGTCCACCTTATCCGATATGAGGATGGAAAGCCCGGCTTATTTATGCAGCCCATGTAAGTGATAAATTTTTTCCCATACTTTCACCTTTGATCTGTGGATGTCTTTTCCTATAAGGTGAATCTCTTAAAGGCAGCATATTGTTGGGTCTTTTTAAAAATCCAGTCCTCAGTCTATGTCTTTTAATTGATGAGTTTAGGCCATTTTCATTCAGGGTTATTATTGAAATATGTTTTGTATTCCTGGTCATTTTGGTATATTTTTGGTTTTTAACTTGACTTGATTTCTCATTTGATTGGCCTTTCCTTTAGTGTGGTTTCCTCTTTGCAGATTTTCATTGTTGGTTATCATTTCCTCCTCACGGAATATTTTGCCAAGAATGTTCTGTAGTGTAGGCTTTCTCACTGTAAATTCTTTTAACTTTTGTTTATCATGGAAGGTTTTTATTTCATTATCAAATCTGAAGCTTAATTTTGCTGGATATAAGATTCTTGATTGCCATACATTTTCTTTCAGAGCTTGGTATATGTTGTTCCAGGATCTTCTGGCTTTGAGTGTCTGGGTTGAAAAATTTGCTGAGATCCAAACTGATCTCCCCCTATATGTAGTCTGATTCCTCTCTCTTACATGTTTAAAATTCTAACCTTATTTTATATGCTAGGCATTTTCATTATAATGTTCTTTCATGTAGATCTATTGTAATTTTGTACATTTGGTGTCCTGTAAGCCTCTCATATTTGATTTTCCAATTCATTCTTCATATTTGGGAAATTTTCTGATATTATTTCATTGAAGAGATTGTACATTCCTTTGGTTTGAATCTCTGTGCCTTCTTCTATCCTGATAAATCTTAGATTTGGTTTTTTGATGTTATCCTATAATTCTTGGATGTTCTGTGTATGGTTTCTTACCATCTTCACTGGGTGGTCAACTTTATTCTCAAGACTGTATATTTTGTCTTCATTGTCTGAGATTCTATCTTCCAAGTGATCTAGTCTGTTGCTGATGCTTTCCATTGAGTGTTTTATTTGGGTTTATTTTTTCCTTTATTTCAAGGATTTCTGTTTATTTATTTGTTTTTTCCAAATTGCTATTTCTTTCTTGAAGTCATCTTTTGCTACCTTTATTTGCTCTTTTCTCTCTTTTTTGGAGTAATCAGTATTTGCCTATATTTGCTCTTTTAAGTTATTCTTTAATTTGGAGAGCATTTTAATTATGTACATTCTAAACTCCTTTTCCAGTATTTCATCTACTGTGCTGTCAAAGGATTCTATTATTGTAGTATCTTGGTTTGTTTAGGGCACTTTCCTCCTTTGTTTTTTCATGTTGCCTATGTGTTTTACTCTCTTGTAGTGCAGAACTGTAATATTGCTGTTTCTACCCTATAATTTTGTAGTGTCCCTGCAGGTTAGCAATATCTCACCTTTAAGGGGGAGATCAGTGTTTACAGTATCCATGCAATGAATATGTAGCCATACATCTATTAGCTTCTATTTAGACATTTACAGTTTTGTTGCTATGAACAGAAATGAGGAATTTGGTTATCTTCTACCATATAATCAGCAGGTTTGCATAAGGGTTTACAGTTTGTAATAAACAGAGAGAGAAGTGTTAGGGGAAGGTAGGATGCGAGAACATAGAGGTATTAGATTATAGGATGAGTGAAAAGGGAATCAAAAGAAGTTGGCTGTTAGCAGGAGAAAAAAGAGAGGTGACCCCATGCAAGGCTCCCTATTGCCTCTGCAACAAGATGGCGTCTGTCAGCACACCTAGTAGGGATACCTCTGGTGCAAGCAGGCCCACGGGGACCTTGGTGACAGTCTTTCAGGTCCTGATTGTTGTCCCTAGATGGAAGCAGGCACGTGCCTAGTTAGTGGCAGCAGTAGCGTCAAGCTTGTAGGTACTTTGATGTTGAGCTTCCTGGGCCCAGTTGGTGTCCCAAGATGGCAGCTTCCTCAACTAAAGATGGCAGAGGTGGCTATGGAGTTCACCCAAGATGGTGGTGGAGGGGTCCCAAGATAGAGGCAAACGCTTTCAGAGATGGAGCTGGAAGGATGGGCTGTGCGGTGGTGCTGGGCGTCCTGTTCAGCGATGGCACACTGTGGCGAGCAGTGCTGCAATGGGCAGCTGCCTCCTTGCCCAGTCCGTTGGCCCATGGTGGAGATTATCACGTGGAAAGGGCTATGGTGGTGGCTGCAGGGTCCCAAGGGGGAGGCGGTTTGGATGGACTCGCATGTTGGTGTATGGGGAACCGCGGCGCAGTGTTCCTCTCCATGCAGGTCAGGGCACAGTGTTCTCCTCCAGGCTTTGGCGAGGCACGTGGGGCATCATAAGAGTTTTAATTTTTAAGAAGAAGGGGTCCCAGATAGTTGGCTGTGCAGGGGGCCCTTCTGGATTGCTAAGGCATAAAATCCACCTTTCCATGGGAGCCAGAAAGGCCTGGGTCATGGGGAGGGCCTGAGCTGCAGTGGCTCCACTGGTTCTGTTCAGCACTGATGATCCTGACTGGGGAGAAGAATCCTTCACAACACTCAGCCGCTGTCTGCCATAGGCACCAGTTTCAGCTTTCTCTCATTCGATTGAAATTGCCCAAAAGTTTGGGGGAAACTATTGTTATAGATGTGATGTATTCCCCACAAGCTCATGTGTGAGACCATGCAAGAAGACTTCGAGGCAAAACAATTGGGTTATGAGTCTTAACTCAATCAGTGAATTAATCCCTTGATGGGTTTAACTGAGTGGGAGCTGAAGGTGGATAGGGTGTGGCTGGTGAAGGTGGGGTGTCAGGGGTGTGCCTTTGGGTATATATTTTGTATCTGGTTAGTGAAGTCTCTCTCTCTGCTTTCTGATGATCAAGTGAACTGCTTTCATCTACCATAGTCTTCTACCACCCTGTTCTGCCTTACCTGAAGCCCCAAGGAATGGAGCTGGCTTTCTGCAGACTGAGACCTCCGAAACTGTAATCCCCTAAATACTGTTTCCTCTCCTGAAATCATTCTGGTCAAGTCTTTTAGTCACAGCAGCAAAAAAGCTGACTAAAACAACCATTTTGTCTGCTTCTTATAGTACTGAGCATATAACAGACAATTTCAGCATATATTTGATAAAGAATGAAAGAACCAGTTCAAGGAATTCTAATCATGGAATTGGGATGTGTGAGTCTTGACAAGACCCTCAGGCTGTGGAATTCCAGTGACAACACAGCCCTTAGGCATGGATGAAGTTAAATGAGGATGAGTTGTCCCGTGATTGGAGCATGCTAGCCTCCGTAAAGCATTGATGTGCTCAGCCATGCTAAGTCAGAGTGGAGAAGCTGTGGTTTGGGAACCTTGGTTTTGCTATTACTCTACAGTCCCTTCCCATCATCACGTGGGACTTCCTTTCTGAAGGGCTGCTGCAGAGTGATTGCATTTGAAACCTGACTTCAGAGAGAGGGTAGGATGGCAGGCAGGACAACAGGCAGCAGATGTTTCTGGTAATGGCAATGGTCAACTGAAGCCTGTGACCATGTTGAGAATATTTGCATCACTCTGCTGTGGAGGTCAAGGCCAGCAGTCAACAGCTCAGTGTGAGTTAGTTTAGTTTTCCCAACATGACTCCCAAGTCACAGCTGGTGCCCGTTAGTGGTCACAGACTAGGGGAGGGGTGGAGGGGTGCAAGGAGGAAGGCAGGGGCCTTAAGGGAGACACAGTTTCACAAAGACATTCAAACAAATAAATAAGCAGGGAAGCCAAATAAACACCGTGTGGGGAGATGAATCCTTAAGGGCAGGTGCATAGATGTCAAGTCTAAGTTTGATGAATTAAATCACATTTTATAGCAAGTAAGAAAATGTAAACTGTCTTAATAAAAGTTCCCAACCTTAGAACTTAAATAACATACACATGGTAGGTATATTTTTGAAACACAATAAATCATTTACATTGAATTCATTTATTCATTCTTTCAGGGAATATTTATTTAGGGCATAGAATAGGGATAGCCCATGTACTAGAATATGAGAATTGGCTGTTAATTTTCTGCTCTGAAGCATCTCATAAGCTGGCAGAAGAGGAAAAGGTGCTCATAAAAAGGGATAATGATTTGGAAACTCTGCTGCTATGTCAAAAGGTGTGCACAGTGCTGTAGGAACCAAAGGATGCTGGATCAATGCACAGAGAGCTTCAAGCCCAAGCTCCTGCAGAAAGTGTGGATAAGAACCAACTGCCTGGTGGTGCCAATGCGTGTAATTCAGTGCAGAACATACCAGATATACTTTCATAGCAAGTGCAGTCTATGCTGCTCCCTGGAAGGAACTGAGCAGCCTTGCAGTTAGAGAGCTTCAGAACCGCAACTGGACAGTGCGTGGCCATTTCCCTGCTTCTCAAGCACCCTGGACACACTTCTCACATCATTCTTTTCCAGCTATTATGTGTGAACAAAATATCTGATATTTTAGCATAGGTGAACCTACCCATTAGTTTTGAAAATATTTGCCACAAAATCTGAAATGCAATAATGATTTTTTCTCGAAGGATCTCAGCAAAGCAGCTGGAGTGACCACCTCAGTACTTGGAGATGATCACAGACATAGCACAGAGACGGGAAGATGCAGGGTCCCACGAGAAGCATCGCAAGGCATCACTGAGTCCCGGGGCAGCCACACTCTGCTTGCGCAAGACGGCTTACTTCCTTCTCTGAAGTTTTTTTTTTTTTTTCTTGAATGCCTGTCAGCTGGTAGAGTCCACTTCCTAGAATGGCCACTAAAATCTTGGCAAAACAAAAAGATTCAAAACTGAGTATCAGCCAGGCGTGGTGGCGCAAGCCTGTCATCCCAGCACTTTGGAAGGCTGAGACAGGAGAATCATGAGTTCAAAGCCAGCCTCAGCAATGGCGAGGCGCTAAGCAACTCAGTGAGACCCTGTCTCTACATAAAACACAAAATAGGGCTGGGGATGTGGCTCAGTGGTTGAGCGCCCCTGAGTTCCATCTCTAGTACAAAACAAAACAAAACAAAAACCTGAGTATCTCCTAGATTTCTTCTTTTCTAAAATCCTCTGAGTCCCAAGTTAAGTGCAACAATGAGAATTTTCTTTTGGGTAATAGCAGTAGAGGATGAGGAATCTCTGACTACAGTGAAAACCCTGAGAAGATGAAACCACAATGTCATGACCAAGGTCAGGCCTGATTCCCAGAGCAGTGCTCAGGGACAAGGACACAGAGTGAAGAATGGAACAGACAGATGAATCCTCCAGGAACAGGTGATGGGATGTCTGATTTTCTCTCCATTATTAAATGAATTTTCCCTATCCTTCCAGTCCATAAAAAGAACATGAAGAAGCCAAATGTAGCAAATTACAAAGTAACACCCCAGGGAGATGCTGAGATAGACATACTTATTGAGTTTTATTAAAAACAAATGTATTGGGGCTGGGGCTGTAGCTCAGTGGTAGAGCGCTTGCCTAGCATGCGTGAGGCACTGGGTTCAATCCTTAGCACCATATATAAATAATAAATGAATAAAATAAAGACCCATCAACAACTAAAAAAAATTTAAAAACAAACAAACAAACAAACAAACAAACAAATGTATTATTAACTGAAGCTATGGTCTTCAAAAAGATTCAAAGTCCTAATCTCCATGAGGATCCTGGCAAGTAAATTACATTAGGATATTAGTCATGGTCCCCCCTCAGGACAGAAGCTCTCAAAACCCCAGCTAGTTAATGACAATTTTTCTTTAACAATCTTTTCTTCTCCCAACCTAAGTATATTGTAAGGGCATAAATAGAAGACCTGACTCTGGTCATGATGTTTGGGGTAAGAAACAGAACACTTGCTTTCCCAGGATAGCCACGTCTTCTAGCATGCTATGAGTGCTGTGAGCAGCTTGTCAAATACCCCAGCAAACATAGCAACGTTTCAATATTTGTACATTTTTCACAGATAGAATTCTTAGCAGTGGGCTGGCTCTTTCACCTCCCAGACAATATTGGGATTGAGGGTACCTTACTGGGTAGAAACCAGTTTCTTTCATCCTACTCTTAGTCCACAAAAAAACTTAGGAAAAAAATTTTCATAAGGTTTTTGTGGGGGATAAAAAT
Source organism: Xerus rutilus (assembly GCA_028644305.1). NCBI lineage: Eukaryota > Metazoa > Chordata > Mammalia > Rodentia > Sciuridae > Xerus > Xerus rutilus. The sequence goes on from CM053410.1 coordinate 8,073,033, forward strand.
TCATTTCAATGTGGAAATCTCAAGAACTGATCAAGCATCAGTGGACTTGGAACCTTTTAAAATTAGCTGTGGCCAGGTGTGGGCTCATGCTTGTAATTCCAGTGGCTCAGGAGGCTGAGGCAGGAGGATCATGAATTCAGACCAGCCTCAGCAACTTAGCAAGGCTTTAAGCAACTTAGCAAGACCCTGTCTCAAAATAAAAAAATAAAAAGAGGTAGGAATGTACCCTTCTGTTCAATCCCAGGTACAAAAAAATCAGACTTAAATTTTTCTCATTTGTGTATAAATGCATATTTTCCCAAAAACAGGTCAAATGACTTTTTTTTGTTTTTGTTTTTTTTTTTGGTACTGGGGATTGAACTCAGGGTACTTGACCACTGAGTCTCATCCCCAGCCCTATTTTGTGTTTTATGTAGACTTTAATTGCATTCCCTGTTATCAAAAATTGGTGCTATCAAGACTCTCTAGGGTGTGTAGCTAGCATAATACAGGGTTCTGGTGGGAACTCCAGACAGTGAATGGGAGGAAAATTGACTTGCTGACAAAGTAGATTGCAGCTCATACCAGCCCCCACAGTGTCCACAGGGGCAGCAGGAATTGAACCTGTTGGCTGTTGGCATCTCAAGAAGGCAGAGAGGTGTTTGGTTAGAAGTATTTCACTTGGCTGCTCATTAAAGAGGGAAGTTAAGAGCCGTTCCACACAAGGACAGGGCACTTTCACAGAACTGCAGTTTGGCTGAAGAGACTGAGCATGTTCTCTAAGTGGACCTCTGCCTTGGAAATCCCATCACAGGGAAATTCAGTCATTCCCAAGGCAGATGTTGATTGATTCTTCACTGCCTTCAAGTCTGCGTTCATATTCTATTGAAAATACTATGAAAATGTAAAAGGAAATATTAGACCTTCTTTGAAAGAAAATTGGAATGTCCAAGGCAAAAATGAATAAAGATACTGAGAGAGCCTTACTGAGGAAGAAGACAAAAATACTACAGAAGAATTCAATAAATTCCAAATCAGTCATAAATTCACATCTGTGTGACTGTCATGTGCATCAGCTCAGCTTTGGAAGCCATTCTTTTTTTAATTTTGGTACTGAGAATTGAACTCAGGGGTACTCGACCACTGAGCCACATCCTCAGCCCTATTTTGTGTTTTATGTAGAGACAGGGTCTCACTGAGTTGCTTAGCGCCTCGCCGTTGCTGAGGCTGGCTTTGAACTGGCGATTCTCCTGTCTCAGCCTCCCAAAGTGCTGGGATTACAGGCGCGAGCCACTGCGCCCAGCTAGAAGCCATTCTTTACATCCTCTTCTGCATGGGTGATTGTGTGTTTCATGTGCTACTCTTTGCCCACCTCTTACCACATTATTAGATACAACGCTATGATTAAACCGGCTTGTTTTCTGTTGCGATCCTAAAGGGGCAACAAATCAACAGACCATCTAGCCTGGTGTTCATTATAGTTCCTTTCTGCTCCATTCTCCAAGTTCTATACATCATCATAATAACCTGTTATGGAGTAATCTTTCATTATTATACACAAACATGCTTTAAAAAATCTGTATTTTGAGCTTGCATTATGTCTGGAATAATGAATGTTGCCATTTTTCTATGGCATAGAAATGTATTCTTCCAACTGGTTTTTAAATCTAAAACTCCCTGTCTCACCAAGCGTATACTCTGATCCATTCAAAGTGCTCATTCAAATGCTTTCCCGTCATTCCTGTCTTTCAGACTGGTATGTCCTAATTCTAGTCTCTGGTCTCCGGAAGTCTGTTTCTTCTTGATCACTTCGCTTTTGGTCCTTGCTACTCTGCTGTCCCTTGAGATAGAAGGTGCAGGAATTCCATGCATTGTCCCGAAGCTCACTCTGGTCTCCTACCTTGACCTGGGAGGAGTCAATGGCTTGGAGACTGGTCCTTGTCCACATTGATGAGGTGGGTGACAGGGATAAGCTAACTTCTTTTCTCAGGGCATCTGCTTCATGAAGGTTATCCTGGGTCCCTCCAAGGTCAATAGTCTATGACTGCATGATTTTCCTAGTTGTTTATCTTTAGAGTCTCCTGTTTTTATTTTACTTTATCAATAATTAAGTAGTCTCTGTGTACATGATTACTATGTAAAAAACCTCCCCACCTGACAGGCTCTGCTGATACAGAGAGCAGCATTTGACAGATTTGGTCCCTAAAATTCAGCAGCAAAGGTGAGATTATATATTATCCCTCTGAAGCTATTTCCCAGCTCTGATGAGCTGCTTGAAGACTGAGTGACAATTCTGGGCACAGATGCATAGGATGCTGAGACTCCTGTCTATTCTCTCTGAGCCCCTCGCATATTTAGATGTATGTCCTGTAGAAACAGCCAATCATTCTCTCATTTATAAGGAGCTATTGCAGCCGGGTGCGGTGGCGCACACCTGTAATCCCAGCACTTTGGGAGGCTGAGACAGGAGAAATTGTGAGTTCAAAGCCAGTCTCAGCAACAACAAGGCACTAAGCAACTCAGTGAGACCCTGTCTCTAAGTAAAACACAAAATAGGGCTGGGGATGTGGCTCAGTGATCAAGTACCCCTGAGTTCAATCCGTGGTACCAAAAAGAAAAAGGAGCTATTGTTTACTACAATTTTTCATAGATGGCTTTGCTATGAGATTCAAGGTGTTGGGAGGGATAGAAGGTTTCCTAACCTAAGTTTATCAAAAGACTGGGAAGTAGGGAGAGGGTGGAAGAGCAATGGATTTAGTGTGAGAGTGGCCATGACCCTTTGCTCCCAGTCATGACTGAATTGTGGCCCTCCAGAATCATATGTGATGCCCCAACACCAACATGTCTGAGCTTAGGGATGGAGTTGTTTTGCTTGTTTGTTTTGGGTACTGAGGATTGAACTCAGGTCACTCAACCACTGAGCCACATCCCTAGCCCTATTTTGTATTTCATTTAAAGACAGAGTCTCACTGAGTTGCTTAGCGCCTGGCTTTTGCTGAGGCTGGCTTTCAACTCGTGATCCTCCTGCCTCAGCTTCCCAAGCCACTGGGATTATAGGCATGTGCCACCACACCTGGCTGGAGATGGTGTTTTTAAATAAAAAACTAAACCTATTTAAGTTATAAAATAAAAACTTAACTTTTAATTTTTAAGTTAAAAAATGAACTTATTTAAGTTTTTAAATAAAAAACCATTCTCTGGCACATGATAGATGGTTGCCCTGAGAAGCGGACATATGTAAATGTGGGGCTTTGTTCAGGTGCTCTGTTAGCAGTGGTAGCTAACAAGCGGTAGCTATTAAGTGATCACAAGCTGGGCCCATGCCAACCACAGGTGAGCATGCCATTGCTCTGTGAACAAGCGTCTTCTCTGAACCACCTGTACCAAGCCGTCTCTCAACAGATCTCCTACAAGTTACATGCAAAACCTTTGTGGGCTTTTACTGTTCCTCAAAATATATATACATACAAGCAATATATGCTTAGATACCTTGGACTTTTCATTTTACCCTGTCAGATGGTCTGGGAACATACCAGAAACACTGAGGCCAACCAGTAGTATGCTCTGATCTCACTGAACCTGTTTTTAAAGAGCAATTGACTCTAGAAATAATTTAATTCATTAAAAATATTAAAAATATAGTTTTCCCTCTACATTATCAAACATTATAAACATTGTAAGAAGATACATCAATTGTCTTCCTCCTTAAAAGTCAGAATTAGTAACATGCAAAGTAAATAAAGCCCAAATCAAATGATTACATTCTAGAAACTCCTATGATGCATGTTTTTAAAAGATAATCAAACACAATCACTAGCAAAAACCTTTGATCCTAAGATATGCCTTTTTTGTCCTCCAAAGTATATTATTTTTCTCTGATTATGATAATTAAAGAAGATTGCCTTTAATAACCTGACACAGAAATACTTTGGTTCCCATTAACTTGAATTTCAAGCTTGTTTCAAGCACTAAAGAGAAAAAATATTCTTAAATTTTGCTTATGAAGAAGGATCTACAGCTCCAACCCTACAAATATGTTCTGTGTTTTCATTTTATGAAAACATGATTTGGACAGCCTGTACCACCCTTATGCAAATATACTGTCCTAAAGAAAAATTTATATGGTGCATGGATTAAAGTTGAGACTGCTACTTCTTCAATTAAGTGAAACAAAAATTATAAATCTCTAACTGCTTGTTTGTGACATAATGTCATTAATGAGTATTGTCTCTTATTTTTAAGAATTTTCAGAACTGCTTATATAGGGCCCTTAAATTGCCCCCTGTTGGATATTTCATGAGACTCTTGTTTATGGCCTGGTTATACAGGTATAATTTGGGTTCAAACCAGTGATATTGTTTGGGACAGGAGGAGACATATCCAAGAGACAAAAGGGACAGACCTGGGCTCAGATCAACTGATTATTAGTCATGGGACTTTGAGCATGTATTTTACCCTTTTTAAATGTTTCATCATTTGTAAAAAATTATATTTCATACAAGTGTTGTGAAAATAAATGAAACAATACATATCAAAAATGTAGCTAAGTGCAGGACACATAATAAATGCTGAATAAATGATAGCTATTATTATCATTTTAGACTTTTCTGAAGTCACTCAGACAATGTCCAGTAAACTTGGAAATAAAATTTAAGCGCCTTGCCAGGGAATCTGCCTTGAGCACTAAGAATGTCTCCAGGGAATGAACCCTTCACAAAGAAAAAGCACACTTGGGTCAGGTGTGCAGCCCACAATCTTGTTCCCTTCAGGGATGGTTCTTTTTGTAAAGTCACCTTTCAGGCTGATGCACTGTTTCTCCTGGTAATTACATTTGGTCTATGGACTTAGGAACGACATTCCCAGCCTCCCGTTTCCACCCAGCAACTTGGAGAAGCTTGTTGTGTCCCAAAGGCTAAAGTGACACTGCTTCTGCTTTGGAGGTTGTGACGGCCAGTTCTACCTGCTTTGCCCCTTACACCCTTTCATGGCCTTGGAGCCTCAACTTAAGCACCCTGCGAGTGGTCTCCTAATGCCACCTCCAGTGTGTACCTTTGTCACTGTTCAGCAGTGCCACACTGTCACAGCTGAGCTCTGGCTTGGTCAATTCTACATGCACAGGGATCTTCTTTTCTTGAGCCCAAGTAGGATCATTTGTCTAAAATACTGGCATTGTTCCAGAACATGGAGGCCGGTGTAGAGTCAAGTTATTTTCTTGTGTGTTCTGCTTAATTTTGGTGTTTTGGTTTCCTAGTGTTTTTTAAAATTTTTTTTTAGTTGTTGATTGACCTTTGTTTATTCATTTATTTATATGTGGTGATGAGGATTGAACTCAGTGCCTCCCACATGCGAGGCAAGCGCTTTACCGCAGAGGCACAACCCCGCCCTCCTAGTGGTTTTTTAGAAAATTTTTTTTGTAGTTGTAAATGGACAAAATGCCTTTATTTTATTTGTTTATTTTTATGCGGTGCTAAGGGTCAAACCCATGCCTGACACATGCTGGGCAAGTGCTCTGCTCCTGAGCTTGTTTGAATCATTTAAAAATAGTGTTCTGAGATGGGCTCCTTAGACTTCTCAAAGAGACCCATGGCATTAAAACATTAAGAATGTCTTTAGAGCATTAGAGGAAAGATACAAGATAACTGTAGAGCACGAGATATGAGAGCATCCAAGGCAGGAGACGAGAACTCTGAGTATAACCAGAGCTCTGTGGCTGGTACACAGTGAGCACTTAGTGTTTGCTGAGTACATGCATGAACACTAGGTTGGGCAGCCCCTTGGCTCCTGATGCCTGAACCTTTAGCGGCTCTTATAAAGTACCTCGTTCACTGTCCTGAGGCCTTTGTTTCCTAATACAGTTGCTGGCTAAAGCCAGTCCTGTCTCTGTCTACCATTTTGCATATCTATGGCCAGAGGCTGGGTTGGCCTTTGTTCTGGATTATCTTTTCCAGGATGTTCCGGCAGTGAACAGCCTTAGAAGGTGGAGTTAGGTAGTGCCTCCTGCCTACTATAAAAGACCCAAGTTCTTCAAGTTAGGGGTTACTGTTTCCCTTCTGTAACAACCTGCAACACAGGGGTGCCACCTAGTCCTTGGGTCATCATGTGGAGCTTAAGAAACTAGTCCCTGTTGGATTAGGCCCTGAATTCCTTAACAAGACTCCTATAGCACAAGAAATAAAAGCAAGAATCAATAAATGGGATGGACTTAAACTAAAAAGCTTCTTCTCAGCAAAAGAAACTATCAATGAGGTGAACAGAGAGCCTACATTTTGGGAGCAAATTTTTGCCACATGCACATCAGATAGAGCACTGATCTCCAGGATATATAAAGAACTCAAAAAACTTAACATCAAAAAAACAAACAACCCAATCAATAAATGGGCTGAGGAGCTGAATAGAAACCTCTCAGAAGAAGATATACAATCAATAAACATATATATGAAGAAATGTTCAACGTCTCTAGCCATTAGAGAAATGCAAATCAAAACTACGCTCAGATTTCATCTCACCCCAGTCAGAATGGCAGCTATCCAAAATACCAGCAACAATAAGTGCTGGCGAGGATGCCGTGAAAAAGGTACACTCAAACATTGCTGGTGGGATTGCAATCGGTGCAACCAATCTGGAAAACAGTTTGGAGATTTCTTAAAAAACTTGGAATGGAACCACCATTTGATCCATCTATCCCA
>CM053410.1:8079797-8131651 GCA_028644305.1 Xerus rutilus
GGGGAGGGAAAGGGGAATGGGTATAGTAAAGATGGTTGAATGAGATTGTCATCACTACCCTTGGTGCATGTATGAAGACACAAATGGTGTGACTCTATCTGGTTTGCAACCAGAGAAATGGAAAAATTGAGCTCTATATATGTACTATGACTTGAAATGCAACCAAATAAACTAATTAAAAAAAAAAAAAAAAAACTAGTCCCCCCAAATACTGATGCTCTGCTGATTGCAATTTTTATGGGTAATGAAGTTCTTTGACCCAAGTGTCTCATGCCTTCTGCCAGGTTTAAGGCTCATTAGTTAGTTTGCAGGACAGTAAAACCTCAGACCCTTCTCCCCAGGCATAACAGCTGCCAGGACAGCCTCATCGGATGTCATTCTGCAGGCTGGAGGCATCCGGAACCCGTGGCACGCTCTGCCCTCTAGTGGCCGATGTCGATTATACATTAAGGGGAGAATCTTGCCAGGGAACTTGCTCAGAGCCCTCTGAAGTGGCTTAAGAAGAGATCCAACAATGCATGTCCTTTTTGGCATTGTGGGCAAGTGTTTTACATAATTTATGTTACCTATTGTCAACCACAATATTTCCTTTGGCTTTGGGTGGAATTTATGGCCGCTCTCCTGAGGATTTGTATTGTAGCTGTCACTAGGTGTGTTTTTCCCCCTTTCTTTTTTTCCTGGCACTATCCATCCACACTAGGTGCCAGGAATAATTCCAAGTCCTGGGATGCCAGCATGAGACAGCTCTGGCTTGGGCACTATAAGGCCTGACTCTGTATTTAGAGCACTTGAGAACTTCTAATTCATTATTTCTTTCTCTTCTTGGCCTTCATACGTTCTGGATGGCTGTGTCTCAGCTGTGGTAAAAAAAAAAAAGTCAACATTAGGGACCATTTACCTCCACTTTCATTCAAGTGGGCTGCAACCCCTACAGATCTGATCTGTGAGCGAACCCAACCTAAGAGTGGTCCAGAGTGGTCCAAGGTGAGCCCAGTGCTACCCCGTAGAAGTCTTTGTTCTAGTCACACACATGTGTCTTCAAGTAAATCAGACTCTGATGGGTGGAAGCTTGTCAGACTCCCCTCTGACAGCCACATATTCTTCCGGCTGTTGTGGCTTTGCTTTCTCCATAATGTTGTAGAAGAGCTGTGTTATTCAGCTTCCTGATGCTATGACAACATGCCTGAGAAAAATCAACTTACAGGAAGACATTTCTTTGGCTCACATTTTCAGAGATTTCAGTCCATGGTCAGTTGGCGTCATTGCTTCTGGGCCTGTGGCAAGGCAGAACATCACGACAAGGAGCAGGTGGTGGAGGAGCCGCTATTCATGTGGTGGCTAGGAAGCGAAAGGAGACAGAGGAAGAGCTTAGCTTCCTAATATCCCCTTCAAAGGCACACTCCAAATGATCTAACTCACTTCCACTAGGCCCCACCTCCTAAAGGTCCCACCACCGTTCCCAAAGCCCCATCAGCGGGGAAGCGAGCATTTAACACATAGGCTTTTGGAAAACATTTAAGATCCAAACGATAACAGATCCCTTTCCAGTGCCGACTAAAAAGTCCATCAACTAAAAAGTCATTAAAAACTTGCAACATTCCTTGGTAGTCTTTCATTTATTTCAAAATGCAATTGGAAACACCGTGTGGTGGAAATGATGGACCCTACGTGTCAGGGTCAGGTTGGCAGAGGACTGAAAATTGACAAAGGGGAATATTTTAATTTCTCTCCTACAGAGAGGATTTCCCTCATATATCACAGCCTTTCAAGACTGAGTCTGATCTCTTGAGTCAGCCCAAGTTCAACATCTGCTTTAGATGGTGCCAAACTTCTATGTAAACATTTGTCTTTCCCAAACAGTTCTCGTCTAAGAGTGAGCGAATGTCTCAGTGTGGCCTCAAGTTCATGTTGTTTTCTCTCTGTGAGATTCGAGGATGCTTCAGGGTGTCCACAAATAGTGTGATAGGATTTGGAGCCGCAAAGGCCTGCCTGGATCTGGAGTGCCTGTCATTTGCCCAGAGCTTTGTAAAGCCATCCATCTCAGGAATAGATTTAAGACACTGGGCAACTCAGAGAGGTCAGCTTTCCAGAAGACTGGAAAACAATCTTACAGGGACATTCTCATTTCAACACTGCTACTTTACCAGGTTTGACCTCCCACGTGTGTGACAAAACAGCATGACCTGTCTTCAGGATGTCTCTGGGGGTCACTTAATAAGGAGGAAGGAACCACTGCACATGGCAAGTCAGATTGCTACCAAGTGGGCTACACTAAGAGGCCATAAGATGTCAGGAAACAAAGATTCCAGGAAAAATAGGAAGAATGAAGGATAATTGAAGTTCCCTCTTTGGTAATCACTTGCACTCTTCTACATAGAAACACACAGACACACAGACAGAAGCAGCCACAGATGCACACACAGACACAGACAGAAGCAGCCACAGATGCACACACAGACACACAGAAGCATACACAGGCATTCTGACACACACTCATCTTCCATTTTTCACTTCTCTCCAACAACAACTAATTTAACTAGTATATACCAAACAAGACAATCACGATTAATACAAATTTACATGGAGATTGCAGAAAAAAATGTAATGTTACTTTTTCAATAAAAACCCACACTTTCTCTAGTAATTATCCTTATGAATATGCTTTAATGCTTTAATCTGTTTTTTAATTTTAAAGTGTCATGGTGCAGCTGAAGAATTGTCTTATGACTTGTGCAAAAGATGGTCCATGCATGGCTTATTTTATTACACTTAAGAATATTGTTGATTATAAAGAACTCAAAAAACTTAAGACCAAAAAAAAAAAAAAAAAAAACAACCAAATAACCCAATCAATAAATGGGCTAAGGAACTGAACGGACACTTCTCAGAAGAAATACAATTGATCAACAAATATATGAAAAAATGTTCAACTTCTCTAGTAATTAGAGAAGGGCAAATCAAAACTAAGATTTCATCTCACTCCAGTCAGAATGGAAATTATCAAGAATACAAGCAACTGTAAGTGTTGGCGAGGATGTGGGGGAAAAGGCACACTTATACATTGCTGGTGGCACTGCAAATTGGTGCGACCAATTTGGAAAGCAGTATGGAGATTCCTTAGAAAACTTGGAATGGAACCACCATTTGACCCACTATCCCACTCCTTGGTCTATACCCAAAGGATTTAAAATCAGCATACTACAGTGACACAGCCACACCAATGTTTATAGCAGCTCAATTCACAATAACTAAACTGTGGAACCAACCTAGATGCCCTTCCCCAGATGAATGGATAAATAGACTATGGTATACATACACAATGGAATATTACTCAGCAATAAAAGAGAATAAAATTATGGCATTTGCAGGTAAATGATGGAGTTAGAGAATATCATGATGTAAGCCTATTTCCAAAAACAAAAAAAAAAAGGCCAAATGTTCTCTCTGATGAGAGGATGCTGATCCATGATGGGTGGGGAGCGCATGGAAAAAATGGAGGAACTTTAATTGGGCAAAGGGGAGGGAAGGAGGAGAGGGAGCATGGGGGCAGGAAAGATGGTGGAATGAGATGGACATCATTACCCCAGGTGCATGTATGACTGCACATATGGTGAGACTCTACATTGTGTACAACCAGAGAAATGAAAAATTGTGCTCCATTTGTGTACAATGAATTGAAATGCATTCTGCTGTCGTGTATAACTAATTAGAACAAATAAAAAAAAAAGGATATTGTTGATTCAGCTCTCCATTCAGGTGAATTTTCTCAGAATACTCATATCACTGTGAGGGATGCAAAGAGCTACATCCCGTTGTCTGCAGTTGTGAAGGGGCTCTCAGACAAAATTATGAAAAGAAAGAAACCACCCAGGAGAGGGGGAGTGATGTTTCCTGCCTGCTGGCTCTTGTCCTGGAGAGATGCCTCATTTTCAGCCTGAGCTCATTTGGTGGTGTTCTTATCTGTCTCAGGACACAGGCAAGACCTTGGAGAAGGTGAAACAGGACTTGCCAGTAACAAGTCCTGTGTACCCCGCTGAAGGGCATCTGCACCCGGAGAGGGCCAGGAGCCACCACCATGTCCTAGCCATGCACATGGTTCTGTGTGCTTTTGATGGCTTTATTCTTACCCTCCCCCATTGGTTTAGACTCCAGTCTCTGGAGATGTCCTTGCAAACAAACCTGCGAGCTCCTGGCCCGAGCAAGGCTGGTGTAGTACCTGTGTCATTAGCCTGCCCTCTGCACTGTAGTGGACACTCTACCTGCAGTGCACAGTCCCATGACCTTCTCTTAACAGCAACTCCTGTTTGTCATTGAATCAGCCTTTTCTCCCCATGCCCCAAGCACAGCAGACTTGTCTTTAGCTGTAGGAGTAGATATCAAATGGCCTGCCATACACTGAGGTCACACACAGAGCTCAAGTCAGGGAGACGAGAGCCAGCAAGAGGACATGGCACAGAGAAGGTCCTGGGTGGAGACCGGGTGGCCTTCACTTAGGAATCAGGCTGGCCATCTTTGGGGAACTCAAAGATGGGAGGGAGGGCAGGAAGCCCAGAGCAGCTGCACCTGGGTCACCTTGAAAAGTCTGGAGAGCACCAGGAAGCAGAGAGTAGTTCGGCCTCCCCAAAGGGTGAAAACCCACGGGGCCCCAGCAGGCGGGATTCTGAAGCCAACCCACACTTGCCTGTCCTAATCCCTGGGACTGAATGTGGTAGGATTTCACGTCCGTGAGTGTTGCGTTGTGTGGGACAAAAGGGAGATTGTGCAGTTGGCCTGACCAATTTGTCTGAGAGAATTTTCTGTTGTTTGGTAGCATGAAGGGAAATCAGAGCAGTCTGAAGAGGAACATTCAGGGATCATGGCTGAATTTGAAGGTGGAGGGTTTCATGCCAAGCACTTGGAGCAGCCTCTACAAGAGCCAGTGGCTTCCTGGCCACCAGTTAGCATGGTCAGCATGGAGAGAGAGACCTCACACCTAGAATCCCATCTATCAATCATTTATATCTATCAGTCATATCTTCATTTCTCATCCATCTCTATCACCTATCTCAAATCTATCATTTATATTAGGTATCAATCATAACTATCATTTATCATATTCCTTGTCAATAACATCTATCATCTATCACTTATCTATACTACCATTACCTATTTCTATCATCTATCAATCATATCTATCATCTATCTTATCTATCCACCTATACAGAGAGGAAGAAAGAAACTGCTAGGGCACTTCAAGTTCAGAGGTCATCTTTCCTAGAATCAGAATGAGGCCAATGTTGCAGACAAAGTTTGAAGGTCATCTTCTGAGGAGTTTTTATTTTGCTAGAGGAAGCTTGGTCTTTTTGTTCTCTTAAAACCTCCAACAAGTTGGATGAGGACCACCCACATTAGGAAGGACAACTTCTTAACTTAAAATTTGCCCATTTAAAAGTTAACATCATCCAAAACACCCTCACAGAAATACTTAAAAAGAATTTTGGACCAGATATCCGGGCACCCTGTGGCCCAGCCTCGTTGACACATACAATTAACCATCCTGGCCCACAGCCTCAATGAGCCTGAAGGCGGATTTTTCCCAAAGCCCCATGCGGCTGACAGTTTGCCTTGTGACTCCCTAAGCAGAGGTCCCAGATGAGCCTCCTGCATTTCTGCCTTAGAGCACTGATTGCTGATCACATTGGCTTTGTTTTCAGCTGCTGGGTTCATGGTAATCTGTTGTTCAGCAGGAAGTGAACATGGGGACCCTGGAGCGTAAGACAGATGCGGTGAAATCAGAGGAAGGAGGGATTTCAGATAAAGAGCATAGTTTCTCTCCAAGCCTGTGCTCAGAGAGCATTCGGGGATGGCAGCAGTGTGAGAGAAGAGGTTGGAAAGGTACGTGGTGGCTAGACTCTTCTTTTGCAGATATGTGAAGGAGAATGACTCAGGGATTCCACTGACATATACCTCCCCAGTGACAAAAGTGCTGTAAATGAATAGGACAGCTACAGTCGCCTTTGAGTGGCTTGTAGTGGATGGACTCGTGGCTTTTCTATGTTCTTTCATGTGTGATTGCATTTAAGTCCCCAGATACCAGCACCTTGCACTGAGTAGCTAGCCATGAATGATTCCCTTTTGATAGACGGTGAAAGCCAAGGCTGTGGGATCTGGGAATACTTCAAGTCCACCAATTCACTGGAGGCAGAGGGAGAAACTGACCCTGGCTTGCTGTCTCTCGGTGTGAGCAACAGAGGGTCTGCAGGGTGGTGGTGGGGCCTCCTGTCATTTCACTTTAGAATGAAGACTGCCTGGGAGCGGGTATCAAGGAGAAATGATAGTGGAACATCAAGAACCCCAAGAGCAGTGAGGACCCAGGGGAGCCACCAGGTAGGGGAGAGTTTCCCACAGAGAGCCCTTGTGCTTGTGCACAGAGAATGCGGGGCAGGGTGGGCACAGGCAGAGCTGCTGTCCAAGGCCCATTCCACCAATGCCATTCTTTGCACATCCTTCACTTTCTAGATGATTATTTCCTTTAAATTTCAGTGAGTGATGACCTTCTAAAGCCAAGCCGAATGAGGGGGCACCTCACCTCCCTCCTTTCCTCCATTTTCTTTTCCAAAATGCTAATAAAAATCTATTTGTGATCAAAGAGAAAAAGCATTTGGGGAGGGGTGAGTGGAACAGAAATAAAACCAAATGTCAAAGCCAAGTGCTTAGGCCAAAAAGTGATGTGAATTAGTACAAGTTTGGTCATTTTAAAACCAACTCCCAGACTCATCCTTTATCCCAGCTCCTCATTGTGAGTTCCAGGGTAATAAAGCAGGGATTTAAGCCTCTCTCTTTGACATGTTTATGGGCTCCTGGGACACTGTCATTCTCGGTATTTCAAAGTCCTGGTCTGGCTGTCTTCATAGCACAGTCAAGGGCTACATTCTTTTGAAAATTAAGCTACTCTAACTTCTCCTGAGATAGTGTTGGCCACTTGAGGTCAAGGCCTACCCGGACCTGGCTACATGATTTGCAGCTCTGGTGCGGCCATGAACGTATGGACAACAGGCAATCTTGGCTCACACCTGCGTGTATTTCTAAAACTCTGCTGCTTTTCACTTGGGGTTGAGTCTGTAGACACAAAGCTTTCCATGATTGTGAAAAGCTATGTGAAAAATCCTGGTTTTGGGGATAACGATTTTGTTATATTTATGGCTGTTTTAGGATGCGATATCAACAAGGTCACAAAATCCTGGAATATCAGATAACCTGGAGACCAGCGGTCCTTTCTTCTGTTCTAGTGATGGAGATGTTGAGGCTTACAAGGGAGAAGGGTCATCTCAGAGCTACTTAGTGAGGTGGAAGAAACCACTTTCCAGGGTGGTGTACCAATGGCTCTGTGGGCATCGGAAGGCCAAGGATGTGTCCATCTCTCTATCCATGTTATGGATCATCTACCAGCCGATTTTTACTTCTTTTTAATTATGGTAAGATACACATAACAATTTACTGTTTTTAAGCATACAATTCAGAGGATTAAGTGCATTTCCATGATTGTATGGCACTGCCACCAACCATCCCAGAACCTTCCCACCTTCCTAAGCTGAGTTCTGAACCCATTAAAGACTAACACCATAATCCCCTTCCCCCCGTCCCTGGCAGCCAGCCTGCCACTTTCTGTCTACATTTCAAATAATAGGGTAAAGACATCTTCATTTCCAAAGTTATCCCCAGAAAATAAGAACGTAAGCCAGAAAACAGACACTTGAGCTTTAACGGAGCTTACAGCATAGCCACAAACTATCTATAGTGCATGTTCAAGGGTGTCAAACAATGGCAACATCAAGCTGGGGTCTGGAAAGACTCTGATAGAAAAGACTTCCATCACGGCAGCTTTTAGAAACTGTCAGCAACTGGCCACATTTTCCAAAGTAATTCTGCAGTAATTCTGCAGCCTCAGGGCAGAAGCAAGAATCCTTGTTTGAAACACTGGGGTTTGATGTAGGGAGCTGTGGAAATCTCCCTGGGAACTACCAGGAAGTAGGAGATATTGCCCAAAGTGGATGAGGGAACTGCACTTTTTGAACATTTATCATGTGTTAGGTGTTGTGCTTAGTACCTCAGATGTTACTTTAACAAGAGACCACTGCAGGAGGCCATTGTCAGTGAAGTAAGATGAAGTCTCAGTTTCTGTTACCTGGTGAGAAAAAACTACAAATGCATGTAGATTCACACACACACACACACACACACACACACACACACACACACACACAGAGGCACACAGCTCTGGGTTGCATAGAGCTTAGCTTGGCAGCTTGAGCTGCCCTGTCCTCTGCCCAACTTGTATCTGAGTAGACTCAACTTATTAAAAGAATCTAATAAGAAGACAAAAAGTCTGGACTCTTTTTTTTTTAAATATTTATTTTTTAGTTGTAGGTGGACACAATATCCTTATTTTATTTTTATGTGGTGCTGAGGATCGAACCCAGTGCCTCCCGCGTGCTAGGCGAGCACGCTACCACTGCGCCATAACCCCAGCCCCAAGTCTGGACTCTTAAAGGTCCATGTGACGGAACGTTATGCAGCCTTCAAAAGGAAGGGGATCTGATACACGCTGAAGTGTAGGTGACCTTGAGGACATTTTGCTAAGTGAGCTAGACTAGTCACAGAGAGGCCAAAGCAGTCTGGTTCCATTTATACAAGGTAGCTAGAGATGTCACCTGGTAGACCGAAAGTGGAATGGTGGCTCCCTGCCTGGGTCTGGGCAGGGGAGAGGGTGCAGTCAGTGTGTAACGGGGAAGAGTTTTAGTGTCGGATGATGGAAAAGTTCTGTGGGTTGATGGTGGTGATAGTGGCACTGTGATATGAATGCATTAATGCTTACAAATGGCTCAGATGAGAAATCTTATGTTCAGTGTTTTTTGCCACAATTAATACACTATTAAAATTTTCATAAAACCACCAGAAACCATAACACATGACAAAAGCAGACTTGGGATGCTCTAACAGTTCAGAGTAAAAAAACAAAAATTCATAAATACACACAAAATAGGAAGAACAGCCAGAATTAGTAACTATGAATGAGTAAAGATGCCATCTTCCCTGTACAATATATTCAATTTATATACCATGTATGCCTTGAGAAGTACCCAGATAGATTTAAAAGTAATCAAAATAACTATGATAAATGATCCTAGCATAATTAGCATGAGCTGATAAGTTGTTTTTATTAATCATCTAGTATATGGTCACTCTTATGGTTTGGATCTGAAATATTCCCCAAAAGCTCGTGTTGAAGGCTTGGCCCTCAAGGCAGCAGTGCAGTCAGAGGTGTGGCTTTTGGAAAGTGACCCGATCATGAGAGCTTTGGCCTCATTAATGGATCAATCCACCGATAGCTGGGTGGTGTAGGAACTGTAGGAGGTGGGGCATGGGTGGAGAAGTAGGTCACTGGGGACAAGCTCTGGAGAGCTATTTCTTCCCCCTGCCTATCCCTCTTGCATTTCCTGGCGGCCATTAGCTGAGGAACTTTCCAAGCCCTTCCACCTTGATGTTCTGCCTTAGAGCCGGTCCACTGTGTCCTAAAACCTCTGAAACCATGAGCCAAAATAAATCTTTCCTCCTCTGAGTTATTTTGCTCATGCATTTGTCTCAGCATTAAGCTAATATACTCACTCTACCAATTTAGTCATTACCAACAGAATAAAAAATGACATTTTATCAAGAAATATATGAAATCATAGGATTGAAGAGAGAGCTCTAGCATACCATGGGATCCTAGGATAGCGGAAGTTTTTATGGTATGACCCATGAAGCAAGGGCCTTGCTTATCAGAAAGCCTACAGCTGAAATGTCAATCCATATGTCTGAGCACGTCTGAGCAGCCTCAGGTGTGACCTGTGACATACACAGGTGGAGGGGGCCGGTGAGGGCTACAGAAGAAAGCCCGGACAACAGAGCAAACCATCTTGAAAAAGGAAAGAGAGTTACTCTGGAAGGCAGTTCTGATGGGCTTTGCAGATAATTGGCAAAAGTAATTCTTTCAAACTAGAATTTTATCATTTATTTCTGTTATTGTAGTTAACAAAACAAAGAATGAGGCATCTGAACTTTCGCCAAGGATTTTGACTATAGCTGTGATAAATAACTGTAGTTTAACAGCAGAATTTGAGTGTCAGAAAATATTTGTTCTCTTGATTCTCTATGCCTTTGTGACAGCTTATTCTGAAGGCCATTCATTGCGTTTTTGACTTTCCTTTGTACACTTCAGGGTCTGTTTGCCCTGTGTGACCTTGCAGTTCAGACCATGTGACTGTGAATATCCTGTGGATAAGAACCTCGTACAGTCTTTGTGTATTCATGACAAATTATCTATCTATCTATCTATCTATCTATCTATCTATCTATCTATCTATCTACCTGTTATCTAGGTATCTACTTCTGTTCCTTTACTGAAGAATATTTGACAAATAATTGTGTATAATTGAGATGTATAATGTGATGTTTTTATATATGCATACATTGAAAAGATTTCTACAATAAAGCTATTTAATATATCCATCACATAGTATAATTAACTCTGTGTGTGTGTACGTGTAGGCACGTGTGTGTGTATGTGTGGACACGTGTGTGTGTTGAGAACATTCAAGATCCATTCTTTTACCAACTTGCAAGTGTATATTCTGTAACTACAATCACCATAGCCAAAACAAAAACTTTGTGCTCTTTGACCAACAAAGAGGAAATGAGGAGATGTTGGTCAGGGGCTATAATCCATCTGTTTCAGTCATTTAAAAAAGGCATTAATAGTCTAATTTGTAATTGGCATCGTATCACCAAAGTCTTATGCTAAATGACTACGTGGCAGCTTGGTTTTTAAGCAGTTGTTGAGGGCATTTTTTTTTTTTGGTACCAGGAATTGAACACAAGATTACTTGACCACTGAACCTCATCCCAGCCCTCTTTTGTGTTTTATTTAGAGACAGAGTCTCACTGAGTTGCTTAGCACCTTGCCATTGCTGAGGCTGGTTTTGAACTAGCAATTCTCCTGTCTCAGCCTCCCTAAGTGTTGGAATTACAGGCATGCTTCACTGTGCCCAGTTTTTGAGGGCATTTTAACACAGAATTAACAGACAAGATCTCAAATATGTGTTTGAGAAATTACAGCAGCCTCCTGCTAGCAGAGGCACAGGGTTTAATTTCCTGTTTTGTACTGTGCAAAGGGCAATGTCTCCCAGAAATGAATTGCATTTTTAAAGTTGAATTAAATAAACTATTGACATGCAAACATTCTCAAGTCATATCATTTAAACCTTGAAGTGCATTTGCCCAAATAAACAACATCACCGAAAAAAAAAAATTTACCAAGTACAAGTTTCAGTCTATGGTATACAACACATTTATGTAGATTTCCCAGTGCTCAGATTATTACTGAAATGATACCTGAATTTGATTCATCTAGGATTATTATTCCAATTCCATTTTATGTGGCTTTTATCTATTTTCATTGAAAAACAAAACAGATGTTTTATGGAACAGTGGTGGCAAAGAGTAGTGAGTTCATTGAGTTCATACATTATATACTCAATACTGTTTACATAGGGGAAATAAATAGGGCAGCTGGGCGGTCAGACTGAAAACATCATTCAATGGAGGATTTTGCTGCTGTTGTGAACGTTAGTGTGCACACCTTGAACAGCATCTCAACACTGAATTACAGCTTCACTAGCTCATTGAATTGCACGCATTGCCATTCCTAAAGCAGAGGGATAGGTCTGCAGACTTCAAAAAATGGGGCTTCCTTGATGAGAGCTAGGAAATTTACCAACTTGTCACTACCAAGGAAAATTATTGTAGTCAGACAAGTGAATTTTCACTGAGAGATTTAAGTGGATTTAAAGATAAATAGGCTTATTATTTTGAATTCCAGTGGTCTAAGAACATGAGGTCCACCCCACTGATCCTATTGTCTTGGAATTATGAAAACAATAATTATGAAAATACATTAATTCAGATTTCAATCACATTAATGCTCATTCAATCAGTCTTTCATTAATAGTGATACATCAAATGACATGCAAATGAGAAGATGCAATATTAATCATGAATTAAACTTTCTCTGCAAAAGGAGCTTCCAGGAATTTAGCAAATGATTTCCAACTCATTCATTCAGTGAACAAGATATTTGTTTGGGTGTCTATCATGTATCTGTCACAGTACTAGATTGTATAAGAGCTTATCAAGGGTGTAAGATGCTGCCTTGGAAGATGTAACCTAGACCCATCACCATAAAGAACCATGTTTACAGTTTGAATCATCAGAAAGACAAGCAGAAAAAGGGGGAGGAACAAGAAAATGAGGATGAGAGGTCAGAGGAAGACCCGGTAGCACCCCTTACGCAGTAGGCCGTGACTTCAGAGTAACTGACCTTGGCCCCACGGAAGGCTCATGGCTCTCTCCTGTCTCAATATGAATTCTTTGGTGTGCTCTGCTCTGATTAGGTGACCCACAGCAATCCCTTCCAGAGAGGGATGCTTCGTTTCTAGCAGAACCTTACAATGCAGGACCAAGGAAAAAAAGCCACACCAACAGCTCATTCAAGCTTACTAGGTGACCTCATCCTATGAGAGGCTGGAGATGAATAACTGAGAAAAATGACCCTTAGTAAATGGGAGATAGAATGGCTTTAAAAAGCACAGCAGTAAGATTGGAGACAAAGAGGTTGAAAGGAGGTGGAAAGCTCTTTGGGCCCTGCCTGGGCTTCCTTGTCTGTCGGTGGAAGAGTTGAGGCCAACTGTGCTGGAGGCTTCCTCCATCTCTGACCTGTGTGAGCTGTTGAATCTAAGAGGATTCTTAATACAGGGACACAGACTGGGGTAGAAAGCCAGGAGCTTCCCCTGGGCTCCTGTGAGATCTTATAAGTGCCCTTTCAAAGAAAAATGATTGAAGGAAAGAAAATCATATTCTAATATATGATTTGCACAAGAAGAGAGCTCAAAGACAGCCAGCACTGGCTTGATGAAGAATAGTTCCTGGCTTGTGCAACTCAGATGTTTGACTTGGTGCATTAAACATATGTCACATTTAGTAAATAACTGGATTTATTTTATTCATTTCCTCTTTGAGCAAATAACCAAGTCTTCACTTTTCCAACAATTACTTTGCTGACATACTGAAATAATGCTAAAATGCTAAATGGTCCACATAGGTGACTGCACTGATTTTATTGGAAGTGAAGTTCAAGGTGTTATGTATTATTTATAGAGAGCACATGCCAGAGAGCTGTTTCCAAATAGGGTAGGCTTGGCGTTTCTGAGCAGCAACAACTTCTTTCTCATTTGTGCTGCCTGTCCATCCATATGAGTTGCACTGGGCCTCTTTGTTTTGTGGTCACCCATCTATTGATCTATTTCAACCCATGCTCGCCTGATTACAGGACTGGTGAAAGGAGAATGGGATGAAACCCAAATGGCTCCGAAAGCTCCTGCCTATAAGTAGCACCATCAATTCCCCTTCTGTTTAATTAGTAAATCATATGGCATTGCCTGAGCTCAAGTGTGCTGGCATGCTGGAAAGAGGGGTCTGAAGATCTGGGACAGTGACATGGTTGTTCTCCACTGGGACTTCCTGTCCCCATTTGGTAAGTTGCAAGTGCAGAAGGGGCCGCAGTCTCTCAACTGTGTTGGCTCTCAAAACTCTTTCAGGAGCCTCATGAATCCTTCTAGTCAGGGTCTGGTCCTGTCCCAGCTCCTGTGTACCATTTTGGTATCCATTAAGTATGTAGGACTGAAGTGATAGGGCTGTATTGGAATTCCACCAGTTATTGCATTATGAAAAGTAATACTTTGTCATCTGTTTTGTTGAAGCACCAGTTGATTGAGACATAAAACTTGAGATACTGAAGCATCATTGTGCAGTTCCTTCAGAGGTGAAAGAAGAGGGATGTCCATGTTCTTAGGAGGTTGGGTTATGTGGACCTCAGACCCCTGGGAGAAGGCAGACATTCAGGAGAAAGACATGCCCAACAGGCTTTGGAAGAACAAAGCTGGGTGCCTTAGGAATGAATCAATTGGAGGTTTCACTGACAGCTGTCATGGTAAAGATATGCTGCTCTCCACACCATGTGAGGCTGGGGAGAAAGGAGAAATGCAAACCTGCATGAACACCAGAGAATTGCCTACTCACTTCCTCCACCTGCCCAAGGTACCAGTGACTCTGTGGACCTTTTATGGAACATGTTTTCTTACATGTTGGATAGGAATGAAGTGTATATATATATATTTGGTACTGGAGATTGAACTCAGGGGCACTTGACCACTGAGTCACATCTCCAGCCCTATTTTTTGTGTTTTTGAATGTAGAGACAGGGTCTCACTGAGTTGCTTAGCACCTCGCTGTTGCTGAGGCTGGCTTTGAACTCGTGATTCTCCTGTCTCAGCCTCCCTAAGTGCTGGGATTACAGGCTTGCGCCACCGCACCCGGCTTGAAGTGCATATTAAGGTAAAGAGCTGTGTAGCCTTAGTACTTGGTACAGGCATGCTGTAGGTATTCAGAAAATTTGTTGAATACATAAAAGAAAAGGGAAGGGTATTTACTTCTGTTGGGACTATGGGCAGAGAGAAGAAAGCTTGATGCTTAGAGTCCTTTGCTATTTCTCTATATGGAGAGTATATTGCTGGGGTGAGGTGTCCTCTGCTGAATCTTCTGCAGCTGGGGGAATAGGCATAAGACTCCTCTCTTCATGACATAGCCCTCTGCCAAAGTCCTGAGCGTCATCTGAGCCCAGAGAAGTCGTCTCCTCCCTCCAGCACTATCCTGGCAACAATATTATATCCCTAAGTCAGATTCTGCTTGAATAAACAAGAGTAGCTGCTCTGGGGGCTGGGATTATGGCGCAGTGGTAGCGTGCTCGCCTAGCGCGCATAAGGCCCTCGGTTCGATCCTCAGCACCACATAAAAATAAAATAAAGATATTCTGTCACAACTAAAAAAAAAATAAATATTTAAAAAAAAAAAAAAGAGTAGCTGCTCTGAATCTTTTAGAAACTCAGCACCAGGTTATCATCAGATGGTTTGAAATTGTTGAGCAGGTCATGCAGCCTCTTTCAGCAAATTTTTCTCTTGCTGTTCCTCATATTTATTTTTGCCCTTGTTCTCAGCTCACAGATGTTGTCATGGCTGAGGTAAAACTTCTGGTCTAGAAACTGGGTCCAAAATTATTGTTTCTCTTTTCACTTTTTAATGTAGCTTCAGAACTGTTTATTATTTCAACATTTCTTGCAAAGATACTAAGAGTTTGGGGGAAAAATAGACCTTAAATCAAATCGGCTTTGAAGTAGGCCAGCTTTTGGTGCTACTGTAATAATGTTTGACATTTTGCTTTAAACAAAGTCACACTTTGCTAACGACTTAAATAAACCTTACTCTTTGGAGAAGAGATTGAAAAATGGACTTGTTCCATCATGTGGGTGAGGCTTGCTAAGCAAGCGGAACTTGTAATTGAGAGAGGATGGGAAGGAGCAGAAAACAACACTGATCTCTGCAGCTGGTCTGATGGTTTTCCTTTGCTCAAATTGCTGGATCCCTGGAGATGGGGAAAATTTTCTACTCCAGTTGGATTCTCTTTCTCTTGCCTCTTTTGAATTGATTTCCCCTCACCAATTAGTTGTTCATCGCTTAACTGTTCCAGGTACTCTTCTCAAAAAGCATCTGAGAGCCAGGCATGAGGGCACACACCTGTAATTCCAGCACTTTGGGAGGCTGAGACAGGAGAATTGCAAGTTCAAAGCCAGCCTCAGCAACGATGAGACACTAAACAACTCAGTGAGACCCTGTCTCTAAATAAAAAACAAAAATTGGGCTACGAATGTGGCTCAGTGGTCGAGTACCCCTGAGTTCAATTCCTGGTACCAAAAAAAAAAAAAAAAAAAAAGAAGAAGAAGAAAAAGAAAGCATCTGGTATATTTTCAGATGTCTTGAATACAGGGGATTGTCTCTGTGCTACCCTCATGAACAATGTAGAACTCTCAGAGCAAACCCTTTGCCTCTGTGGCCCTTTATTTAAGGGAGGGAGTACCGCATGAACATTTGTATGTGTTTCTTTTACATAAGCCAAATTCGTGTTCTATTTTTTCCGAATTCTCCTCAGGGGCAGGTCAAGCACCTGAACAGGTGCAGAATTTTTCTCCTTTAAATATTTTCATTAGTTACTTTGTTTAAAAATGTATCCAAATTGATATTGTTTGACATACTGTAAGCAGTGGACATGCATACCCTAAAATGTTTGCTTTTAATGTTTTCTTTGCTTTTGGCTCCCCACATTTATTCTGAAATCTCCTGTAGAATTTATGTAATGATCCTCTTTTCCCTGTTGTCTTATCCATATTTCATCTCCTTTTTCTCTGCATTTTCAAGTTTGTTTACCAAGTGACTGGCTTAGTCATTCAGCAGCAATAATTATATTATTTTAATTCTTCTATTTTTATTTTGTATATCTGGGTCCTAAATTCCCCTGAACCATGTAGGTAGTGATCTATTTTTGAATTCAGATATACTACTGAATAAATAGGTCCCTTTGGTACAATCTTACCTACCCTTTTTACTCAGGTTCCATTGTTTTTGCATGACCCCACCTCCTCTCATGACCACGTTCTTCTTCATGGAAGCCCTATCCTCTCTGGGTCTCCTGAGAATACTGAAAGGCCTCCTGGAAGTCTCATCTGTGTCTCCCTGGAAATCGCTGTCAGAGGCGAGTCTTTGCTCTGCTCTTTAACCCCTGGTACACATGTGCTTTTTTGTTTGTTTTTTAGTCTTGTTTTTTCTCTTAACTCATCCTCAAGCAAAGCAAGTTGTGAGAAGAATTAACATTTGCCAATAACAAGGTGAATGGGTCAACTTAGGTGCCTGCTCTGGTTGTGTGAGGCCTGACCCTGTCTCTCCATTCCACTCACTGACCTTTTTCTGGTTTCTTTCTCTTCTGAGGCAGCATCTCATTCTCATCTCACTCCTCGGTTCCCCATCTCTTTGAACCAATCTTAAGATTTTGTCCATTAAAAAACATTTTTAATAAAAATGCTGGTATTAATGTTCTTTATCATACTCTGCAATGTAGGGAACTCCATTTTTCTAGAACATGGCATGGTGAAATAAGCTAATGCTTGATTTCACATGGTTTTGGATTTTGAAATATTGGACCCCTACCTAAATCCTGTAAAGAGTTTGGTGATGACGTCACTGGCGGTGGTATTGATGGTGTAGCTGATGGTGGTGATGTTGCTAACCGGTGCTGGATCAGATGATGAGTATGATGAAGATGATAGTGAGAGGGTAGGGATGGTTGTACTGTTGGTAATGGTGTTTCTTGTGGCTTTTTTGATGCAATTGGTGATGGCGATGGTGATGGTGATGGTGTTGGTGGTGAGGTGGTATGTGGCCATTGAACCTCACCCATTTCGCAGAGCAGGACCCAGGAATAGAGAGGGCTCATTCAGATATCAAAGGATGAATATTCCATGAAGAATTTAAGAATCTGTACATGAATTTTCTAAGGAAGATAGATTTAATTTTCTAAGGAAGATAGATAATACTTACAGGTATCCCGCACCATAAAAATACCCATGGTCAGTTACAAGTGCTTTGCATTTTGAACCTGGTATCATGAATTCTGCCTTTCTCATGGCTCTTCTATTCACTGTAAAACCCACTCCTTAGAAGACAAGATGACAGAAGTCCTCTCTCTATCCTTTGCCTCTGAAGGGGAATTTCTCTTGATCTTCTTCCAGTGAAGGTGATGGGTCTCCCCAGAAGTGGGTTTCAATTCTACCATCTGTCCACTCTGGGCTGTTCTTGGTGTTTCCTGAGCATCTCCCAGCAGCTGAGAGCCCAGTTTGGTTGTCCCTGAGGGATGTGTAGGATCTCCTGTTTCCTTTTTCTTTCCCTACCTTTCCCTGCTCTGAATTCATCACTTACTTTGTTCTTTTTAAAGTCCATGTGGTGCTCTGAGTTTCTTTAAACTCATCTTGAAAA
This sequence comes from Xerus rutilus, assembly GCA_028644305.1. Taxonomy (NCBI): domain Eukaryota; kingdom Metazoa; phylum Chordata; class Mammalia; order Rodentia; family Sciuridae; genus Xerus; species Xerus rutilus. The sequence continues at coordinate 8,097,792 of CM053410.1, forward strand.
AGACAAAGATGAAGTCAATAATAAATAGATGGAACTAAATTTAGTGACAGGAAAAATGACACATCAGAAGTGGATACTTCCTGCTCAAATGTTCTGCTCTCACTTTCCTTTTATCTGGAACAGCATCACCTAGCACATCAAACTCTACCCTTGCAGATTCACCTTCTGCCTCACTATTTACATTTTTTCCCCCTACCAAATTAATGGCATTGATTCACCATTTCTTCTTTTTCTGTAAATTCAGGGATCTACTAGACATACACGAATGATCCAATAGCATCTGGGCTAAGAAGCAACCATGGGTCAGCCAGTTCTGTCAGACCTTCCTCAAGAGTCTCTGCTTTTACAGTGATTGGCACGTCCGCGACGACAACTTGAGTTTACTTATCTTAGGTCAGGCTGATGAGTAGCTGAGAAATCATTCTGCCATGAAAATCCACTTGACTCACGCTATATGAACACACAGGCTCATTCCACCTCTTCTTAGCCAGTTTGATTTCACTCTTCCTTTTATTGAGCTAAGAGAACACATGCTTTGCTGGTTATAAATGTCATGCATTTCTGAAAGTTCATATATAAAAATAACATGGATTTTGGATAATTGCAGTTAATTTTAGTGAAAGAAAGTTCTTTTTTTCTCACTTTGACTTACTTTTAAAATTCTTCAATGATTTTAGACATGTGAACATAGATTTAGTTTTCTAATTATCTCAGGTATAATGGTCTTGACTATTTCTGGAATTTAGACAGAATACAGCAGTCTGAAAATTTGCTCCGACAAGTCATGAGAGGGACAGATGGGATGTGTTTTTACTACAGGGGTGGGAGTTGCTGGCACTACTCCAGAGACAGATGTGAATTAAAAAAGAAAAAGAAAGAAAACCTACAGACTCTTTATATGGAAATTTTCAGGCATATGAAAAAGTAGAAAGAATTATAATAAACCCTCACATACTTATCAGCCAGATTTCTGAACTATCAATTTGTTGCTGATTTTGTTTTACCAGTGCTGAACCTACTATTCCCCCTTCTCTCTTCATTAGAATTATTATTTAAAAACAAATTCCAAAGATGCTCCCTTTTGCCAAAAAGCAGTAGCAAATTACCCAATGAAGCGATATGTGTGCTCTCTCCAGGTTCTGGACAGCCGAGCCCACTTCCCTGAGGCCCCAGAACTTATCAAGGACACACTGACTCATCTGCTTCAGACAGAGTCTTGAGGTTTATCAGGCAAGGATTTTGAAAATAGCATATTGTTTCCGGAAAGCAAGATTCCCTCTTGTGTTCTCTAAGTTTGAACGTGTCTGCTGTTGAGAATTAAGGCATGCAGGTAGTGGTCTGGGGAGCAGGGATATCTCTTTGGCCTGCACCGTCCTCCTCACAGGCAGTTTCCTGCCTGGGTATGAGTTCTTGGGTGGCTCCATTTATTAAACCATGAATTCACATTTGTGTTCCTCATGCTCTCAAAAGTTACCGAAAATGTCCTCTGTTCCATGCACAGTGGAGAACGAGACCAGCAAAGTCCACGCTTCCGTGGGTTCCATCCTAGTGGTGAAAACTGAGAGGCTTGTTGTTAGAGAGACATGGCATTTACTCACACCTCCTGTGAAGGAGAGCAGCAGCCATGAGTGAGGTGAGCGTTGCTACTGGGACAAGTTTATGTGGCACTTCTATGGCCGGGTCCTGCCTCTGTCTGATCGGAGACCACAACCACAGTGAGCCTCCAGCCTGGGAGGGGACATGGGATGAGACCAGCCTCACCTTTCAATCTTGATTTGACTAGGCTCAAGCCTGAAAACCAGTTATACTGTTACATGTCCACCTGACCCCATCACCATTTCCACCTGTGCGGGAGAGAGACCTTAAGCCAATTCTCCTGGCCTGGCGCTCCCCACTACTCCTCTCCCCCATTCTTTCTCAGATATGAGTCTATTTCCAGGCGTGTTAGCTTTGGGAAGGGCTGTATCCAGGGTTCCACTGTCACTGGCCATCCTGAGCTCTGCTGGGAGCACCTTCTCCATGGCCCTGCTCGGGCCACAGTCGCCATGGCAGTCTCTCCTTCCTGTCCAAGGCTTTCCCATGTCCGTCTCTCGCCACTTCCTCCTGCTCCAGCCTCCTGTTTTGGGTGTGGAGAAATGACAGCCACCCTCTTAGATATTTCTGTGGTGTATGCTGAGCAGGTTAGAAGGGACTGTGTCTGTCTGGGACCTACCCTGAGTGAGTTAGTGCTTTAGTCAGCTTTTTATCTCTGTGACTAAAATTCCTGACCAGAACAACTTAGAGGAGGAAAAATTTATTTTTTGAGCTCATGGTTTGGGAGGTTCTGTCCACAGTTGTTAAATTCCCTTTCTCTGGGCTTGAGGTGAGGTGGACCATCATGGCGGAAGGATTGGTGGAGGACAGCTGCTCAGCTCATGGTAACCAGAAAGCAGAGAGGGAGCAGGAGGCCAGCAGGGACAAGATTAACCCCCAAGGGCCCGCCCCTGTGGCCAATGTCCTCCAGCCAAGCCCTCTCTGCCTACAGTTACCACCCAGTAGAGCAGTCCTGTGAAATTATTACTCCATGAAATGAATTAATTCACTGCTTCAGTTACAGCTCTCAAAATCTCATCATTTCACCTCTGAACATCAACACAGGAACTTTTGGAGGAACATCTCATGATCAAACTGTTAACAGGTGGTCTTGTTTTCTCTCTACTCCAGGATTCTCACACCCATGAGAAAATTCTGTTGTCCCCTCCTTGGACATCACCAGGGGTGGGGAATAGGACCAAAGTCCTTTCTCAGGAACCCACTAGCATTTAGACATTCTTTCCCATCTATTGACTCTTTCCTCCATTTCCTCCCATTTAGGAAAACACATTGAATCTGGAAGCAGGAGGGGAAAGAACTGCTTCTCACAGATAAAAGTGTCCTTCCAAATCCATTGTGTTTTTTTGCCCATACCTCAGCTTCAGACATTCAGGATCTAGGAATCTGCCTCTATTGTTTCTCTCTGGGCCACTGATGTGTCATTCATTTCCTGACCAGCTCAATAAAAACTTGTGGTTGTATGAACAGGGAAAAGTATGTGTAAAACAGAAAAGGGTTAGGAGAGATTGTTAATATATCAAAATGTTCATCACCATGTTTTTTCTGAAGCCCAGAGTTTCAAACTTATGGCTCAGGAAAAATTGTGAAATAAGCAAAGTGTGTCTTTCATGATTACCTAGTAGGGTAAGGCTCTGTGCTGGGTTTTGTGGCAACTCCAAGGATGAATCAGAGATGTTTCCTGCCCCTAAGAATATGATGGAGTGGAGACACACACACCTGCACACTAGACAGACAAGGTCAAAGAACACAACAGAAATAAAGCCCTGTGCAGATTCCCATGCTTAATTCTCATAACTATTTTATGAGGCAGATGCTTCCCTGGTCTCTATTTTGTAAAGAAGTTCAGCATAGAGAAGGGAGATAATTTGTCTATTTCACAACTAACAAGTGATAGAAGCAAGAACCCGCCTGTGCTCAGTCTCCAGAGTCCATTCTGCGGTGAGATGGGAGAGACTGGAGCCCATAAAGCAGTTGGGAAGCAGTTGGGAAGTGGGTGTAGAGAGCAGTATTGGGGTTTGACAAAGGGTGGGAAAGTGGGAACAAGTCTAAGACAAGCAAGTGTGCCATTATTGATGTTAGTGTCATTTGGAAACAACACAGATGTTCACATAGTCCAGCTTTGGGACCACAGTCCTGTCTGCAATTCATTTCCCTTCTCTGCAAATGGGGACAGTAAGGGCACCTACTGTTTGGGAACTTCACCAGGCAGGTGTTTATTGCAGAGTCTGAACATGGATGCTGTTGGATGCTGGGGGGCGGTTGCAGAAGACCCTGTGCTGGACCCTCCAAGTGAAATGGTGCACACAGTAGCACAATTCCTACCAAGTATTTGAAAAGTGGAACACTTCCACTCCCCAGTATCCACAGGGCATTAGTTCCAGAAGCCCCTGAGGATGTACATATTCCTTATGTAAATTGGTGTATTATTTGCATATAACCTACACACATCCTCCTGCATATGTGAGATCATCTTTAAATTATTTATAATACCTAGCACAATGTAAATGTTATGTAAATAGTTGTTATACTGTATTCTTTAGAAAATAATGATGATAGAAAAGTTTATACATACTCAGTACAGATATATAGTTTTTCAAATATGTTTGGTTGAATCCATGGATGCAGAACAGGCAAATTACACAAGGACAACTATAAGAGAAAAGGCTCATGATATCATCCATATTAAAAGAAAAGCAAGGTAAAATATGATCTGGGCTATGTATGCAAAAACAAATTAGAAAGCAATTTATGGAGAATATTAATAGTAATTTTCCTCTGACTGATAAAACTGTAAGTGATCTTTGCCTTCCGGATTCTTTTTGTTTTCCCATTTTATTCATTATTATTACGAAACACTAGTTTTGTAATCCAGATATATCTTGATTTTTCTAGGAAAAAAAAAACTGTGGACATGGGTTAAGTGCAAGCTCATTTTATGGTGCTCCCAGGCATTGCGTTTCTACAAGCTGAAGACGTGTGGCCTCCTCAGGTTCAACAATGTATTGGTGGTATTTTCCCAAGAGCATGTGCTCATTTCTTGTCTCTGTGTCACATTTTGGTAATTTTCTCAGATATTTTAACCTTTTTCATTGATAATATATCTTTTTGGTTTTTTTTTTGTTTTTTGATGGTGCTGGAGATTGAACCCAGGGCCTCATGCATGTGAGGCAAGCACTCTACCAACTGAGCTATATCTCCAACACGTATCTTTTCATTATAATAATAGTACCAGATGATGTGTGATGGCACTACTCTAATTATTTTGGGATACAACAAACTATGAACTTGATCAATATTTCTGTGTGTTTTGACTGCTACTCCACACTTCTACATCTTCCTCTTTTTCCTTAGACCTCCCTATTCTCTGAAATGTTGAAATTAAACCCATTAATAACCCCACAATGGCTCCAAAGCATTCAAATGAAAGGCAAAGACACATATCTCGTTTTTTAAACCAAAAGCTAGAAATGATCAAGTCTAGCGAGGAAGGCAGGTTGAGAGCTGAGCTGGCAGAAGTCCAGGCCCATGGTGCCAACAGTCAGCCACGTTGTGAAGCAAAGGACAAGTTCTCAAATGAAATCAGAAGTGCTGCCCCAGTGGCACATGCATAATAAGAAAGCAAAACAGCCTTTGAGCTGAGAGGGAGTGAATTTTAGTGGTATAGACGGAAGGTCAAACCAGCTACCACATCCCTGATGTCAAAGCCCAGCCAGGGCGAGGCCCTCACTCCCTTCAACTCCAGGAAGGCTGGGAGAGGAGAGGGAGCCCCAGAAGAGAAGTGTGAGGCCAGCTGAGGTTGGCTCACAGGAAAGAGGCAGACTCCATGACATCACAGTGCAGATAAAGCAGACAGTGCTGGTGCAGAGGCTGCGGCAGATCACCCAGGAGGTCCAGCTGGTCACCCAGGAGGTCCAGCCAGTCACCCAGGAGATCCAGCCAGTTACTCAAGAGATCCAGCTGGTTACCTGGGAGGTCTAGCTGGTCACCCAGGAGGTCCAGCCAGTCACCCAGGAGGTCCAGTCTGTTACTCAGGAAGTCCAACCAGTTACCCAGGAGGTTCAACCAGTTACCTAGGAGGTCCAACTAGTTATCCAAGAGATCCAGCCAGTTACCTAGGAGACCCAGTGGAGACAGTTGACAAGATGGCTTCAGTAAACAACTGATTTGCCAGGCTGTTGAGCCAGCCTTGTATTAGATGAAGATAGCATGTAGGACTTTCATAGCTAGAGAGGAGAAGTCAGCATCTGGCTTTAAAACTTCTAAAAGCATAGGCTGACTCTGTTGGGAGCGCATGCAACCGGTGACTTAAAGTTGAAGTCGATGATCATTTATCATTCCAATAAATGAATCAGAGCCTTTAGGAACTCTCCTAATTCTACTCTTCCTATGTGCCATGAATGGAACAACAAAGCCTGCATAATACCACATCTACCTACAACATGATTTATTGAATATTTTAAGCCCACTCTTGAGAACTGCTGCTCAAACAAATTCTTTTCTAAGATTGCGAGTTCAAAGCCAGCCTCAGCAACGGCGAGGCGCTAAGCAACTCAGTGAGACCCTGTCTCTACATAAAACACAAAATAGGGCTGGGGATGTGGCTCAGTGGTCAAGTGCCCCTGAGTTCAATCCCTCATACCAATAAACAAACAAACAACAACAACAACAACAAAAAAAACAGAAAAAAAATTCCTTCCAAAATAATACTGCTTATTGACAATGCACCTGATCACCCAAGAACTTGGATGGAGATGGACAATGAGACAAATGTGGTTTTCATGTCTGCTTACATAACATCCACTCTGTACCTCAAGGAGTAATTTCAACTTTTAAGTCTTAGTACTTAGGAAATGCATTTTATAAAGGAACAATTGCTATGGATAGGGATTCCTCTGATGGATGTGGGAAAAGTAAATCGAAAACCTCCTAGCAAGGATTTAGCATTCCCGCTGCCATTCATGATTTGTGGAAGGAGGTCAAAATGTTATCATTAGCAGGAGTTTGGCAGAAGTTGAGTCCAACCCTCAGGGACAACTTTAAGGTGTTCAAGACTTGAATGGAAGATGCAGCTGGTGGAAATAGTAAGAGAATTAGAACTGGAAATGGAGCCTAAAGATGGGACTGCTCATGTTTAAACTTTAATGGACGAGGGTTGATTCTTGGGATGATCAAAGAAAGTGATTTCTTGGCAGGGACGATTCTCCTGGTGAAGATGCTGTGAACACTACTGACATGATGAAAAAGAATCTAGAATGTTACATAAGCTTAGTTGATACCACAACACAGGGTTTATGAGGACGTCCTCTGATTTTCAAAGGAGCCTACTGTGGGTAAAATGCTATCAAACAGCGTTGTATGCTAAAGAGAAATCTTTCATGCCACAGCACGTGTTATTGTTGTTGTATTTTAAGAAATTTCCTATAGCCACTCCAACCTTTAGTAACCACCACCTGACCCCTCAGCAGCTGTCAACATGGAGGCAAGAACCTCCAACCAGCAAAGAGTATGACAGGCTGAAAGCTCAGATGCTCTTTAGCATTGTGTAGCAATAAAGTATTTTTCCTATATTTTTATTGGTATTTTATAGTGGGAGTTGTTGCTACATATTCATACATGCACATGCTAAAACAGTATAATTTGGCTAATACCCTTCCCCAACATTTCCCCTTTCTCCCCTCTCTGGCCTCCCCTGGTCCCTTTCCTCTATTCTACTGATCTCCCTTTGATTTTCATGAGATTGTCTCCCCCACCCTGCAGCCCACAGCTTTTCTCTTCCTTTTTCCTCTCTAGTTTCCACATATGAGAGAAAACATACGTCCCCTGGCCTTCTGAGTTTGGCTTTTCACTTAACATATCTTCTCAAGTTCCATTCATTTTCCTGCACATGACACAATTTCATTCTTATTTATGGCTCAATAAAGGTCCACTGTGTGTATATATACCACATTTTGTCCATTCATCCATTGACAGATGCCTAGACTGGTCCCATAGTTTGGCTCTTGTGAATTGTAGCAATAAAGCTTTTTAAGTTAAGGTTTGTACATTTTTAAAGACAGAATGCTTTTGCACACTCAACAGACTATAGTATAGTACAAACATAACTTTTTAATGCACCGGGAAACTAAAAAATTTGTGTGACTGAGTTTATCACGATAGTCATTTTATTGCAGTGGTTTGGAACCAACCCTTGATATCTGTGGGGTGTGCTGATGTACCCCACTGTATTCTCAGTATGGTTTCTAGCAGGAGTAAGAATTAGCTGATTCACAATATAATTGGGAGGCAGGAGCTAGAAGAAATATTACAGGGGTTCTAGTTCAAACCAGCACTCCATAGGAATGGAAACTGAGACCCAAGGAGGTTGAGTCATGTGTCTAGATCCCTTGGTGCTGACAGGGAAAGGATGACTTTGGGATCTTGGCCCAGGGTCCTGGCTCTTGGTCTGATGACGTAACCCATTTCCCAGCTTCTCAGGCTGGAGTAAACCTGAGTATTTATGGTTTGTTTTCTCTCACCAATATACTCTCAGGTTATAAGTACCTGGGTTTTCTAAAGATTCTGTTGAAAAATGTCTCTTTCTCAATATTTTAATTTGCATATGTATGTATACATATACATATGAATCCTAATCCACAGCTGGGCTTCTGAAGGCAGAAGCTTCTTGTCAACAATATTTAACTACCTTCAAGCAATTTCCACTTTTCCTTCAGAAAACAAAAATGCACCAGCAGCTGGGGTTGTGGCTCAGTGGTAGAGCACTTGCCTAGCATGTGTGAGGCATTGGGTTCGATTCTCAGTACCACACATAAATAAATGAATAAAATAAAGGTCCATCAACATCTAAAAAAATTAAAAACAAACAAACAAACAAACGAAAATGCACCAGCAATCTTTTTGGGGTCTTCTGTGATTGTGATACTCATTAGCTATAACAATTTTCCTTCGAAGGCAGTGGAAGGGCTGGTTCTTTATCACAATTTTCAGCACTTTGTCAGGAAGGACTAATAATTCTGATGACAGAACAATCTCCTTTCTTCAGTCCATGGCACAAATCCAGGAGACCACTTGTAAGCCTTCAGGAAGGACTCCTGTTCCATCCAATAGTAACGATTTTTGTGATATGTAAAATATCACTTTTATAAGTCATGGAACTTAGAAGACCCCAAGTGGGAAGACATTGCTGTCTTCAGTGGTGGACTCTCTGGGACTTCACAGATCGTGGCCAGCAATGACTGTCCCTCTAGGTCTAGGCTGTGATGGTTCTCCTCCTAGGAATCTGCCCCAAGTTGGAAAAACACTATCCAAAGCAGCCAGGGACTTTGCTAACATGATCCCTCCTGGATCATTGACTCTGTCTACACATCTGTCCCAGGAGACTGTAGGAATGGCTTCAGAAGAGAGGGGAGGTGAAGCAGGATTCCAATGCACCCTTCCCCTGTCAGCACCAAGGGATCAGGGCAGGTGACCCAACCTCTCTAGATCTCAGTTACGTCTTGTATAGAGTACGGGTTTGAACTAGAACCCCTGTAATATTTCTTTAAACTCCTGCACCCCAATTCTACTATAAATCAGCTAATTCTTACTCCTGCTAGAAAACATAGTGAAAATACAGTAGAGTACACAGCGCCCTGCAAGCAGCTCATAAGAGGCACCTGACCTGTCTTCTAAAGCATGTGCACAGGATTTGAGAGTTGAAGCTCACAGTATCACTCTATAACATAGTATATAACTTATCCTTCTATATTTAATGTTGTAATAAAATATATCGTCTAAGATTTACTTTAATATTTTAAGACTTTGTGGATGAGACCTACCTTTACAATCTTACATGACTTAATAAGAGACTCTTGTTCATGACTTAAGGCACAAGGAAGGGCATCACTTTCCTTTTTAGTGGCTAATGATTCACTTGCCCACTGAGAAGTCAGCAAAGATAAAAAATGGAGGAATCAGACATAAAACAACACTCAGGATTTTCCAGGAAACCTCAATCTTCTGGATATGTGTGTGTGTGTGTGTGTGTGTGTGTGTGTATAATTATTACATAAAACATGTTGGGAGCAAGTCAAGTTAATTGAGGGAATCTATTGTGGTTTCCCCTCAATTTTCGTTGCTATCATGTGGATGTATACTTATTTGATAAATACCATATATAAGAAGATTGTGAGACTCCATTCTTCCAGTAGTTGAAAAAGGTAGTTTCATAGGAGGCCTGTAGGCACAGCTTGGGGCTGGAGATAGTCACTGTGATTTTTACAAAGGAGTGTTGTTGTGCTTTAAAAAGTGCACGTTAGTGACAGGGAATGCAGAGCATCCCATTCAGTGTCAATTTCAGATGAAACAGAAAGGTTTATTAGTGTTAGTATGTCTCATGCAATGTTTGGAACATACTTATACTAATGCATTTTTCATCCTTGATCTTAAAATTCAAGTGTGACTGGGTATCTTGACAACCCAAGCCAATGACAGTATTACATGAGCAAAAAGTTAAGCAATCACATACCAGGAAATTAGTTTAAGGCAATGTCTTACCCAGAGGCAGGTCATCTGAGTCACTCTGCTTGCAAGCGGTGACTTCTGCTCCTTCTTGCTTCACCACTGGGTCACTCCCAAGCCCCATAGTTTGCTGGTTTAGGGGTGGCGTGAGTGTGTGTGTGAAGTGTGTATATGTGTGTGCGCACCCATGTCTAAAGGCAGGAAGGATGAAGCATGAAAAAGAGGAAGGAAGGGCTCAGAGTCCGGGGCTATTGCTAGTCAAGTGGGAGAACAAAAAAGACCGTGATGACAGCTGTCTGCATCTCATCCGAACAATCAAACTCTGGGCTTACTGATCGATCGATTGATTCATGGGATCATTCAATCATTTAATGACCATCGAGAATTAGGCTGTATGCAGTGGTGGAGAAGGATGTTGTATAGGAAGTTCTGAGCACGTGTGGGGCGTCTCTGTGGAGAAAGTGCACGGAATACTGAGCAGGCCGAAGCAGTCAAGGGTGGCTGGTTGGGGACATGGCACTAAGCAGAGAACTGGTGGCTGAGGACAGTGAGGAGCAGAGAGTTTTGCAGCTCTCCTAAAACACTACTAATGCAAAAATCATTCTCATGAACAAAATATCAGATTTTTACATAAAGACCCAGTGCTGTGCTGAACCATATTGGAGCCTGAGGCAAAAAAAAAAAAAAAGTGATAGCAATCTAGTCTTTAAAATTTTGATAGTTTGTCTGACATGGGTTTTTGCACTAATTTTGTTTTTTTAAACATATTGCATTAAAATGTCGTTTACCTTATGACTGAAATTTTGTGCTGGATGGGTTACCTCACTCCCCCTCACCTGAATGTACCTCCTGCAAATCAGGGTCCCACGTGTCACCTTTGGGGGTACCCTGTCCTGTAGAAACACTTCCTTTTCTCTGTTTCTTGGTGGCAGCGGTGAGTGGGCTGTGGGGGGGCAGGCAGTAGAGGGGTCATCTGTGCAGGGCCAGGGCACAACAGACAGAAAGCACAGGAATGCTCATTCATTAATTTTTGCATGTTGTTTGATCATTTTTCCAAGTGTTGACAGGTACAAGGCATTGATCAATCAGGATCTGCTTCAGGGACCAGTCAAAAGGTCTTTGTGCTTGGTATTGTCATTTTCCCTTTCAGAGGATCTGGCCTCCGCCACCTTTCTCAGCCACTATGCCATGACAGAAAGTGCCCTTACAGATTTCTGCCTTCCTGTCTTCCTTCCCTTTCAGGCCTCGGTGAGCAGAAGCAGAGCAACACAACTGCCAGTTTGACTTGCTGCTCTCCCTGGTGAGAGCACCGCTTTCCTGATGATCTTTCTGTCCTTGTCACCTTGCTTCAGAGTGGGCTCCAGGAGGCAGCCTGCAGCCCTCATTCTGGCCGAGGTCACAGGGAGCTGACTGGAATCAGGAATGAGATGCAACAATAGATGATGCTGTGCATCAGCCTGGCTGGGAGCAGGCTCCTGGGACCAGCATCCACTGAAAGCCAGATGCGGCGCCTCATGTGTATGTGGGAGCCTGCAGCTGCATAGCACCTTAGCAAGGAGAAACAAAGCCTTAAACCCACGGCCTGGCTTCCTGCTGAAGCAGGGAGGTGAGGGAGGAAAACGGGAGACAGGATCCCAGTGTGGAGTTCAGGGTTGGATTGGCCCAGAAAGAGTTGGGCTTGTTCCAAGTCCCGAATCTGAAAGGGGGATGGAAAGAAGGCTCTCTCCCCCCCGAGACTGGGGAACACATGTTCTCTGATTCAAAGGGCAGAGCCGAAGCACACAGCTCATGCGTTATTCATGAGCCATCCTACTTCTAGGTTTGAGGGACAGTTATTTATAGCATATAATCCTTTTTACAAAATGACACTACCCAGGCTGCAGGCTGAATTACATTTAAGGCAAGTGTTCTGAACCGGGTGGAAATCCTATTGATGATTCAGAACATATATAATGTGTGCTTGAAAATGAGTATGTATAACTCGTATTTTTGTCACATGTCTTCACAATAGAACGGGTTTTAGACAGCCAGCCCCAGTGGTGAGCTATGTCTGAGAATGGAATGGCACGGCGTCTATTTATATCTATTTTAAAACAGCAGGAAAAAAGCCCTCAAGACTTATCCTCACACCAGGCAGCGGCTGCAGGATGCAAACTGCTGGGGGAGGCTTTGTTGTCTTGGCTGTGTTCCATCTTGATTGTCTTCACAGTTCCCAGTTCTTGGGTCCAGTAGACAACCTATTCACAATTAATGGCACACCAGGTATGTTCAGGTCAGTCAAAACAAATTGCTACCCAAGAGGCATAGCCTCCTCCCTCCTGCACAAAATTATTACCATAGGCATTCATTCAGAAGGGACCAAGGTTAGGACAGAGCAGGTGGAAAGCTTGACTCAGGGCTGGCAGGAGACCAGGGGCGAGCAGTAGGGGCAGAGCTGAGATCCAGTCATTCCATGCTCATCCAAAGAGATAACCCTGAGCAGTGGAAGGAGGTGGGCACTGGAGACAGTGGGGTTAAAACGTGGACTGTGTATCTAGAATACACATAATGCTGGTTTGATTTGTTTTGTTTTAACACTAAAGAGGGCCATGTTGTCCCTGCAGACAGCCTCCTATGAGGGAGGGTAGTAATAGTCCATTTTTAAAATAGAAAATGACCATTACATCATTATCATTTTAATTAAAGAATTAAGGAGAAGGGGATCAATCTAGTCAACATCTATAACCTTAGCACAGGTTAGAATGAATGCCTATTCCCAGGATTTTTAAAATTAATACTTACTTCGAGAAAATGGACCAGCCAGGTGTGCTTTTCAGGTGTCTGGCAAAAGGCACTCTGGTTTTCTGAGCTCCCTTACTGTGCAGTAGCAGCTTGTCTACACCAGAGCAGGTGTAGGGGTGAAAGGAGCTTTTTTTCACCCTTCAAAGTTTGGATCATCTGAGTCTATAAAACCAACTGAGAATGGACAGACAAACAGGAGAAAAGGCATATACGTTTGTTAATGTGTAGTACTTATAAGCCACACAGGTCCAAAACTCAAAAAAAAAAAAAAAAAAAAGCCAGATGGCTGAAGTTCAAGTACCTTCTTTGTTGGGTAGAGTGAATGGGCCTGAGGGCAATTTTAGAGGAAGAGTAAATGCGTTTTAGGGAAGATGAATGGGCTTGGAATTGACTGTGAAAAGTTTGCCTGGGCTCTGGGTGTGGTGTCAAGAAAACTTTTTTCCCCCTTTCAGTTCATCTTCTAAAGGATCTGGTAGGTGGAGGAACTTCATACACTTTGGGAGGAAAAACAGGGGGAGAGATGGAGTGGGGTGGATGGGAGAAGGTCAGAGAGACCTTGCTCTTCCTTTAGTTTAAACATTTGACAGGTCAAAGCGTCCTGGTTTGGGATGTCATTTTCTGAGCGCCAACATAAACATCAAGATAAGAAGTTGGCCTGTGGATGGCTCTGGACCCTGGTCTCTGGCATAATCACAGACCTCTTGGGAAGCTCCTGTTGCAGAGACAGAGACATGAGGGCACATGCTGCTTTCGTCTGGAGGTCGGTCTTGTTCTTAACTTAGAAAGATTGCTTACAAATGAATTTCCTGCTCAGACCGTTCCTCGCTCATGGTTTTCCTCCCAGAAGCAGCTTCAGTGAGAGCAGCAGTCCAGTTCTTTTGGGTCAGCCATCTTTTGGGTCTCTGGATACATCTTCACCTGTGTGGCTTCAACAACCCAAGGGATGGTGGGGTCACTGGCTGCAGTTCATGCACAGGATGGATGATGCAGCCCCAAAGGACATGTGGTACTGGGCACAGAGGCTCAGGCAATGTCTATCCACAGGACCTGGAACTAGTCTGCAGGCCCTGCACGGGGGCTGAGTGGGAGGTGAGGAATGGCAGGTGATCGTCAGAGTTCCTCCTTGGAGCAAAGCAGACACAACAATTAGAAAATGGAGCTGGCCCCAGGAACAACTAGAGAAGGCGTCGTTTCTCTGTTTGGGTCATCCTGACGGCCCCTTGTTCCTCTTCCATCCCTAATCTTTTGTCTCAAGAGATCTCTTTTTTTTTTTGTTGGAGGGGGGCAGGGTGAAGGGAAAATGGATTCACTACATAAACCATGTCTTATTTAGAGTTAGTCTGACAACAATTCAAACTTCATTCTTTTTCCCACTTCGAAAAATGAGGAAGGATCCTTGAAAGTGTTCAGTCTTAGGAGGCTGTGAGATTGATCCTTGTCCAGGTTTCAGGGAAAGGGCACATATGTGTCTGGGTCAGGGTATCATGTAATCGTATTTGCAGAGTACCTTCAGGAGATGAGAAATGCAATTAATCACCTCTCAGTTATAGTTGGCTTATTATATCAAAAACTAGAATGTAAGGAGAAAAATATTAAATTTAAAACATGTTCTGACCGTATCCCCAGTCATGACAGGTACTATGAAAAACCAGGGAGATAGGGGGAATAGGAAAGGAGGAATGACTCCTGGTTTGCTTTATCTGGGACCAGGATTGGGGGACAGGCTCGTTGAGGTCGTGTCCTATGGGGTTTCGAAGTTTCAAAGTCCTGAGAGTTTATTTTATTTTCTAATCTGTACATTTTCATCAAGATGTTAACCCGACATAATTTAATGTCTGGTAGTGCCTAAAATCTGGCAAAGCCTGGGAAGGCACAGCCAACCCGGTGCTGTTGGCGTTGCACCGCACAAGAGGGGCTGGTGCTACCGCGCGTGGAGCAAACGGTCACTAGGTGGCGCCATCATCCTCGGAATGGAAGCCGCGGTTCCCTGCGAGTGCACTGGTGGACTTAACTGGAATGAAATTTTCTAGATTTCAAGGAAACCATCCTTTCTAATAATAATAAGATGGTAATTAGTAGGAGAAATGGCATAAGATTATTTTACCATTTAGGAAAACCATGATTCTAAAGTACAGAAAAATGTCTTTTTAAGAGTTCATTCGGCAAGTGTGTGACAATTTCTGGGCTTCCTTTTCCTGGTTTGCTTGGTGGCCATGCTTAATAAGAACCTCTCCTTCTTCCCTGGTGCTTTGATCCTCGTCCTGTTCATGTCTGTGGTCAGAGGGCCACAGTCCTGTGTGTGCTGTGCATGCTCCACAGACTGTCCCGGGCAGCTTGCACGTGGGTTGCATAGGGTTAATGAGGAGATCCTACGTGGAGAAGAAGGAAGACTCAGAGGCTCTGCGTAGAGCACCACAGGCAGACGATCTGGGAGCATTTTGCACGTGTGGGAGGGAGGCTGGATGTCCCTTCGTCACTTCTCATACAACCGTCATCTATTTTACTGATGAGGCGTAGAGCAATTGTGGAACTTTTAAAAGCCAAGTTCAAAGTCAAAGTGGGTTTCAAAATGTAGGACTGTGTGGCTCTCAGACCTTTGTTCTTTCCATCATACTAGAAGTTCCCTGTGTTTGCCCTTCAGTAGCTAACTATTCGAGATGCACAAAGTCCTGGCGGGCAGGAATAGGAAGGGCTATTTCTTAGGATAACCCCAAAAAGCAAGGGAGCAAAAAGAAAGACCAGAGCTTTCTTTAGGACTCAGCGCCAGTGCTGCAGAGGAGGGCAGAATCCACACTTTGCCAAACAGGATGTTTTCTGGAACAATCAGGATAAAATAAAAATGAGTTTGGGACAAATGGCAGTGCAATGACAGAAAAGTGGAGGCTTCTTTCACCAGCAGAGGAGTCAAAATAGATGGAGGCTGGGCTTCCCTCTGCTATTGTTTCCAAGTTCCGCCTCCTGAAGCTTTGTATCACTTCCTACACCAGACTCCGCCTCCTGCTCCTCCTGCTCCTCCAGCTCCTCCCTGTGCCCTTCTCCACAGGCAGAAAGGATTGTTCAGAGCAGACCATGACAGGGATCCACGTTTGCAGTTACCAGCTGCAATTGGGCAGCTTCCAATCAGTTCAAAGTTAGAAACCTAATCCTGAGCTGGGAGAATTGCAACCAGAGGTTGCAGATGCAATTTGCTAAGTAATTTCCAATTAAGGACCATTAGAAATAGCTGTCGCCTGACTTTCATGTTGTGGAATCCAGTGATTCTGCACAATGAGTAGGGGATTTTTTTTCCCCTACAGCTCTCTTTTGTGATTTGGCACTTGCTACAGGGCCCCCATATTACTAGAAACTGCAGCCCAGCATCATTAAAGGAGGCATTATTTTGTGTTTAGTAGAGCACTAAATTGGTGATAGATAGTTGTGATTCTGGTAGTGAATCCCAGTTACCATGGCAATGATATTATGCCATATTAGGTTGTCCTGGGTGTTTCTGGGAGCAACCAGGTCTCCATAAAGTCCCCATTCACTTTGGAGATCCTAATAGCCCATGATTATGCACACTGAATTGAATCAGGCACATTAGGGCTGTGGTACTGAGGATGCATCTGACTCTGTTATTATGCCAATTTGCTGCATGTTCATGAAGCATTTGCATTAAAGTAAAAGAGACAGTGAACCGCAGTGACTGATGCACATATATTCTGCAAATTTGTCTTTTCACGTTCTAAGTACTTGTAAGAGCTCCAAGTCTTGTGCACTCAGCCTCTGACCTCAGGAAGCTGCATGTGAGTCTTGGCATGCAGGCACACACGTGTGCACACACACGCCAATACGTGCATACACATGCACATGCGCACACACAGATTTCTGTCAGAAAGAGATTTCCACTGAACAGCCCCTAGTCTGCAAGCTATGTCTGCATGCCTCGGGAAAAGAAACACAGCAGCACACTGGCTCTAGAAAGGGAAACCAAGGGAAGGGTTGGGAGGGCTTAAGCCAGGCGGCCACCTAATCAAGGACTTTCTCCTCCACAGGGCTTTGTTTCTGTTGATCTATTGATTCATCCTGGCTTCCTTTGAAAATGATGGAGGCTTAGACTGAAGAGTACTTGAAGCAGGTGTATATGCACGTGTGTGGTGTGTGCGTTTATGTATGTGTGCTGTGTACATATACATGGGTGCGGTGTGTGTGTAGGTGTGGTGAGTGTAAATCTGCATGAATGTGTGTATGTGCAAATAGGTGTGTGCTGTGAACATGTTTATCTGTGTTGTACATGTGTGGATCTGTGAGCCGTGTGTGCTGTAGATGAAATGGGGGGATAGGAAGAGACAGACATCACAAACAGGGGCGCAGGAGGTGACAAGACAAGGAGAGGGGCTGACTGGGTGTGTATCATAGTGACAACAAGAAGTGACCCATGCGTTCCTTGTCACATTCCATCACATGCTCTGAATCTCATTTTTTGGCACCGAAAAGCTCAGAATCCTTCCTGGCTGACTTCCCATCAGTCACAGCTTCACTGAGCAGAAAGAACTCCCAGGACACTGAATCCTGAACGAATTGGACAAGGTTGGTTTGGACAGTGAGTCTCGAGTTACAGTCTTGCTGGGAAAGAATCCCAGGTGACCTTCCCAACCAGCTCTGGGCACCCTCTGTGGGGGGCTTTCTGCAGGGTCTTTTGCCAGGGCCAGTCTGACTGATAATTATCTCCTGGGAGCCTTCAATAAACACCATCTCCTACAGAAGCCAAAGGAAGTGAGCTTTCCTTCTCTTGGCCAACTTTAAACATCGGTGACATGTGGAACATGGTAGTCTTTGGAGTATACAGCACAGCAGACAGCACTCTCTGGTAATTTAACAAGTACCTATTTTCTGTTGTACACAGTCAAGCTAGAAACAGCATAACAAATTTTGCAACTTCACAGGTATTCTCTGACCTCCACACCCTGATACCATTAAGTGAATCAATCAAAGTACAAATGATTTTTATCCACGGTAGCTGCATGGTCCCAAGAGGCTGACAACGTACCTAAATTGCTTACAGGTGACAGTGTTTTGTGATGAGAACTGGCATCTCGTACAGTTAATAAACTAACAGGGGAATACATAAAAATGAAGCTAAAGAAATGAAATAATTTCCTGTGATGGTAGTACAACTGTGCCTATTGATAATATTTTGAGTAAAAACAGGGCACAACATCTCAGGTACAGAGATTTGCTCAATGCCAAACATTCCAACACTCAGACTCATCAAACTTTAGCCCGAGCAATATGCATAAGTTTCCACAGCTGGATATTTTCCCCTAAAAATAAGAAGGGATTGAATCACAAATTGTGTAAAAACTTATGCAAAATATATATTAAGATTTATATGATTTGAGTTACTTTAAAAATGACAATTTTTTTTCCATCAACTGAATCCCTTCCTTTCTTTTCTATCTTTTAAAACAATACATAGCACCTAGGAAGAGCGGGGCTTTTAATAGTAAAAACAGGTTCACATCTGTACTCATCCAGAGAGCATTTTCCTAGTTAGGCAGCCCGCAGGCATCTGCAGTTTTTATTCTAAATGAGATGAAATGGACAATATAGCAGAGAGAAGGGAAGGCAAGGCAGGCTCTGGAGGGAGCAAATATTGGATTCAATTTCCTCAGTTATGTTTTGTGACTCTGAGCTGCTGCGTCGGTGAATGAATGACCTTTTAGCTTTATACTCTGTTTTCCCTTTACTAGGTTAAATTGTATTTTTTCAGTATATTCATTCCAGTGATGTGCTGTAAATCTATTCTTACTTTAAGAAAGAACTCATTTCACAATATATTTGCCTGACACAAGCCTATGATTAGGGCAGTTTGCAAAGATTTGTTCTGCTTGATTTTTTCCCCCCTGTGAGAAAGGAGCTATCTGGAGAATAGTTAATGGAGCCTCTGACTCAGCCCATTTTTTGCTGTGGTTTGTTCTGTGATCAGCGAGGGTGTCTGGTTGTTTTCGTAGAAACCAAGGAGAGTCCTGGAAAAAGTGACAAGGGGCACTTCAACTCACAGACACACCAACTCAAATTTGAGTTGAGGAATATTGTAGTTTAACAGTTGCTTGGGTTGGAAGTTGTTTTCACTTCCCACAGGCTTACTGCTTAGTTCAAAAATTAAGTTCTAGTGGGAGGGATAAATGTTTTCTTACACAAGTTTTTGATTCAATTTGTTGTTTCACCTCTATGTAGATTTGCCCCAGATTAAAATACTTTACCAAAAAAGGGCAAAATAAGGCCCACGATTACAGTTCTGGAATTGGTAAAGGACACTGCTTCATGGTGGGCACCAGCAGACGATGATGACGGTGGACATTCGTTTGATTGAACAATTCAGTGCAAGCTCTCTGATAGTAAACCTGGCTTAACTAAGTTGACAATATGTTAGGCCCGAGACATCTCTGAAATATAAATATTTTCTGAGGTGAGATCCAGCTTCACGGATTTGTCCTTCATGACTTTTAGTCATATGGAGAAAAGACTATCTTGTGACATTCAAGAATCAAGTCAGTGCAATGAAAATTCAAGAAATAGAATTTACCAAAACAAGCTGGGCGAGGTGGCGCGAGCCTGTAATCCCAGCACTTTGGGAGGCCAAGACAGGAGAATCGCGAGTTCAAAGCCAGCCTCAGCAACGGCGAGGCACTAAGCAACTCAGTGAGACCCTGTCTCTAAATAAAACACAAAATAGGGCTGGGGATGTGGCTCAGTGGTAGAGTGCCCCTGAGTTCAATCCCTGGTACCAAACCCCCCCCCCAAAAAAAACAGGTTATGTCTTAGAGGCCAAGTAATACCTGGTGTGATAAGTCTGCAAAACTATTTCATTTACTAATGGATTTAATTTTCCCAAACTAACCCATGATGTTTACTGATTATTTAAATGTTTCTTACAGAAATTTAATTAGAACATACAAGTGAATGCTTTCTGTTTTCATTGTTATTTTCAGTTAAGAACTTCTAGCAGGAACCCATCAGCAGCAGACGTAAATAATAGGACACGTAGAGTGACCGATAACAATTGAATCATGGGTGGATCTTCTGAAATAATGAAAGTAATTATTCTATCATTACAGATCTAAGGACATTCCTAGCTGCAAATGTTTGATTATAAGAGTTTACAGTTGAATGGATTTGAGGTTGGGGACTTTTTGGATATGGTAACCAACTTAATGTCAATTCTTCATGTTATAAATATTACATAGGACATATAGTCATATTAAAAAAGAACATTGGATTCTCATGTGCTCCGTGACTGTGGTGCTTGGTTACCATCCATATTGCCTTCATAAAGGGTTTTGTGTCCCCTCTCCGGCTTGAGCTCCATGTGCCCACTGTAATGGTAAGCCTGTGCATGACCTTCTGGTCTCATTTTCTTCTTAAAGCTGGGTAGGAGCAGAAGGCTCAAATGTCAAATGCTGAGGCAACAGACAGGTGGCAGAGAACGTCAACCAGAGTTGGTAAGAGTATCTGCACGCAGGAAATAATAGCAAAGCTTGTATTAATCCCATGCCTTACAGAGTTATAAAACTTACCAAGTGTTTCTTCTTCATTTATTTTGCACAAAAATCCTATGAGAAGAGTAGGCAAATATCCTCACCTTACAGATGAGAAAACAGATGCTTGGAGGAGTCTGGGCTTTGTCAAGAGAGCAGAGATGAGGCCTGGGCTTGTTCTGAAGCTTCTGGTGATGGGTCCTATCTCTAGTACTGTCCCACACCAACAGGCCCACCCCATGTCTCTCAATGACACAAATGATCTCATAATTGGGCAGCACAACCTCGTAGCACAGACAAGCAACCAAAAATCAGACGAGCAATTTAGTAGTGTATTTTAACTTCACTTAGCTCTTTGGTTCTGATGCCTGTGAGTGTATATACCATTAGGAGGTGCATGCGAAGGAAATGCACACCATGGACCATTATTCCCTACCAGACCTATTGCATCCTTTTCTCTGTAGCTCTTAAAGCTTCTGCAAACAGCTTCATATTCTGCTTTTGGATAAGGCATCTTTCCTGGGTCTTCTCTCTTATTCCTTAGGAGGAGTCTTCTCTCCAGAACTGTCTCAGGGCCTTGTCTGTGGTCTCCACAGGCTTACCTTGCTTCCATCCTCACCCTCAAACCACCAGGGGCTTAGTGAGTCTCAAAACAGGTGGTTACACAGTATTCATCTGGAAGCTTTGGAGGCAGTCATTGCCCAACTCTGCTAAATCTGAAACAGGAGTGGCTGGCTCAGAAGCCTGATGAACTTCAATCTGTTCTGCTGGACACACAGTCCACTGAGCAATTTTGCCACCAACTGAAATGACTTCTAAAGTTTGTGGCTTCCAACAGATTTCCCCTTCTATTTGAGATAACATGGCCTCTCAGTCTATTGGCTGTTAGCATCTGCAATGCCAATTCTGTTTCCTGAAGACTGAAGGCACCTGTTTGGACTGTACCATCTACAGCACTGCATGAAATTCCCTATGGTATCAAGAGTCCAAATTAATTCCCCAATGCCCCTCAGGACATTGTGTGTTCTGGCTTGGCAAAAGTCATCTGCAACAATATTTCATTTGCCAATGGCAGGTTGGTTTTTCCTAGTTCTCAGTTGGGAATTTGATGTCATCTTTAATAGTATCAGTTAAAGTTGTTTTGTCAAAATTTAAGTTGGTTTAAACTCTGAACTTTTGTTTTTAATGGATATGTCCAGAAGTTCACACAATGAATCACTTCAAACTAAATGACAGGTTTCATGAGTATATGAATTAA
Source organism: Xerus rutilus (assembly GCA_028644305.1). Lineage (NCBI taxonomy): Eukaryota > Metazoa > Chordata > Mammalia > Rodentia > Sciuridae > Xerus > Xerus rutilus. The sequence goes on from CM053410.1 coordinate 8,119,437, forward strand.
ATTGATCTTAATGCCCTGCCAGAATTCAAGTCTTGAATTTCTTCTAAGTAATGAACACCTATTTGTCAACCCATTTATTCACTTGTCTATACCTATGTGCAGTTTAGTCAAAAAAATATTCAAAATTGAAAATAAATTTAGATTTGCAATTATAAGTGAAAGCAACATAAAAAGGATACTGTATCATCAATTTCCTTTTTCCTCTCTTTGTGTTGGAAATCTCAATCCACATAGCCAAGTTATGACTCTTGCCTACTCTGGGTTGAGGGGTGTTCCCTTTTACAATATAGATGTTTGAATAGTCTGAACATTGCCTGGATGTAAAATGCACATTTTTCCTTTTTATATGTTCACTTCAATTCTGTTTGTGCTAACCAAACCTGACTCTCCAAATACTCCAAATTATTATTGAAATTCTGCCTTCAAATATCTCTTCAAACATAGTCCTTCTGTTCATTTGCCATGAAAGGACACTCACTTGCTCTTGGGTGGAGCAGAGTCAGTCCCTACTTGTTAATTTTAACTGGGAGATTAGGAAAGACTTATCCACACTTCCATATGACTGAGGAAATATTTCCCATCCCAAATGGGAATGGGTAAGCAATACACGCATACCCATGTTTATAGCAGCACAACTCACAATAGCCAAATTATGGAACCAGCCTAGGTGTCCATCAATGGAAGAATGTATAAAGAAAACGTGGCATATATACACAATGGAGTTTCATTCAGTCATAAAGAAAAGTGAAATTATGTCATTTGTACGAAAAGTGATGGGACTTGAGAACATTATGTTAAGCAAAATAAGCCAAATGCAGAATGTCAAGGATCATGTTTTCTATCATATGTGGAAGCCAGAGGAGAGAAAAGTAGGGATGGGATCTCATGAAACTTAAAAGATCTGCAGAAGAAGAGGAGCAGGAGTTGGGAAGAGCAGAGGGAGGAGGGAAGTGTGGGGAGTGATATTGGCCAAATTATATTGTTACATTATATGCATGTACAAATATGTAAGAAAAATCTCACCATTATGTACAACTATAATGCACCAATACAAAAGGTGGAAAAAAATTGCTGACCTATTTCTTTATGAAAACAGCATTGTGCCATGCAGCCAGAGCAAATTTAAGAGCTTATTGAATGTATGTATGTATGTATATATGTATCTATCTCCCATCCACCTCTCTACCCTTCCACTGTGGCTCATTTACTTATTTATTTTCAGTTACAGATGGACACAACACCTTTACTTTATTTATTTATTTTTATATGGTGCTGAGGATCAAACCCAGTGCCTCACAGGTGCTAGGCAAGTGTTCTACCACCGAGCCACATCTCCAGGCCTCCACCCTTCCATCCATTGTCCATCTGTCTAACAATAGTTCTATTATTCTCTCCATGTATTCAGCTCTCTCAGTTTTTCATACTACAGAGGATTTGTTTATTTGTTTATCTCTTAATTTACAAACAGGACCTAAAAAAAATAACAAAAGGGCTGACGGTTAGTTAGTCAAAATTAGAATCAAGGTCTCTGAACTCAATTATCTCACTTTTCATCAAATCCAATGAAATATTCTGAGCACTTCAGCTCTTTTAAAATTTGGTTTTCAACACGCAACATTAGATGATGAAGCTCATAAATCCTCTTTCTGTATTGAAAAAATATATTTGGAATGGTGAAGCAACAGTCAACTCTCAGCTGCAAATATCCAGAAAATTTATTTTAAAAATGCTAAAAGAACAGCATCCTTTAGCTGGGTTAAGCATGTATTTTGATCATCAAATAGTCTGCCTATGCATTGTTGGTTACATAGAATAATCTCTTTTGACTTGTCACCTGAGGTTATTTCTATTATTCTTAAAAGCCATGAAAATATTTCACAACTTTTGATCTTCCATAGCAATTTCCATCATATTGTACTCTCCTCAACTTTTAAAAATGATTTTTACAACATTTCAGTTTGCCTCTTGATTGATAGCAGGAGTCAACAAACACACACCTCCCACACTGTGAGATTAGATTAATACTTCGTGTAATTAAACAAAAAATACAAAATATTTACAAAAGAGTCCTGGCCCTGTGCACAAAATAGATGCCTCCAGTTCCAGTGGACACAGGACTCAGAGGGGAGACATTTAGCATTGCTGTTTCCCCTGCCTGTGAAAGGTGCAGTTAGGTCAGACGGGAGCTCAATGCTGCGGCAAAAATGCCCTTGGATGCACAAGCCTTGCTGAAACTTTCAGGAAAAAAAAATACATTATGTATTTGGTTCTATATAGGGGAATACTCATAAATGCTATGTTTCTTCCCTTTCTTAAATTAAACTGATCCTTGGGTAAGGGCACAGAGGGAGAAAGCCTAGCCTAGGACAAAGAGAATTGGAAGCTACTACCCGCAGCTGTCCAATGTCTGGACAACCATTTCCTCAAACTCCACCTCTGCCTTGGATTTGCTGTTCATTTTGGTGAGGTGTCCTGGGAAACAAATCCATTTCCCCGACTCAAAATGGCTTTCCTTCAAATATACTCAACTAGATTGTGTTTTCCCCAAACTTTTATGGTTTTTATTTAAAATCCAGTTTATAATGCTTTTTAAAAATACCTTAAGACAGAAGTGAATACAGAACTGAGGTCCTAGACGTCCTGTGGTGGTGGTGTCCAGTTGAAGCCAATGGTCTATAGGCTGCCTTCCTTGGCCCAGCCCTTACTTTGTCTTGGATTTAGGATTAGGTCATCGTCTCAGATTCAACTGAACAGCTGGTTTCAGCAGACACACACTTAATTTACACACACACACCTTTGTGTTCAGAGTTGATGGAACCCACAGACATCTAGAACATGTCAGGAACCTCTACCTGCGCTGAAATCAGCAGGGCTGCTGACGAACTTTCAAACAGAAAGTACCTTTTATCCCTCACAGCAAATGTGTATTGTGGGCTTGGGTCCACGTCTCACATGATTGCTGTGTTCTGAATAGGGTGCCTCCTTTGTCTCCGGGGACATAGGCATAGTTTAAGGAGGCTATGACTAGGGGGAACAGTCCATTATGCCACAGGTCTGGGGTGCTGTGGGCTTCCTGAGCTTTCCTCCTGAGAAGCTTTCTCCCTCTGGGCCACAAGGACTCAGGAAAGTAGCCACAGTGACAATAGGTATCTCACCTGAAGGCTTCTGGGAGCTGATAGCAGCAGGCATCGGCTTCTCCACAGGAAATCCTTCCTTGAAATGATCCCAGTGGTCTCTTTGGAAGCAACTGCAGCTAGTGCTATTTTTTTTTAACCATCTTTTATGCTATTTTCAAAGCTAAGGTGACGTGTGTGTGTGTGTGTGTGTGTGTGCGCGCGCGCACACGTGTGTAAGGAATGCCTAAACTCTCCCCTCTTCAGTTTCTTCTTTACTCAATACACTCTCTATTTGCAAAGTGCTTTATATTTCCTTTTCATAACTTTTGGAGAAAAAGGAAAATATCCTCCACCAAAATCCAGATGAGAAAAGAGAGGCGTCACCCCAGACTTTCAGGGTTCCCAGGGGCTGTGGGTGATTCTCATTCCTGATAACTCTCAACTCCCAATTTTTCTAGGCATCGTGTTACTATGGTTACTCCTTGTCTGGTGGCAGAGAGAGATGTGAGAGAACATTTTAATTTCTGTTCCACCTCATTTTCCATATTAACGAAGGATGGGTAAAGGGATAATATCACTAACTCGATGAGTCCTTCCGGGCATCAGGGTTCTGCCTTCAAATTTGAAATTCTAGGAAGAGAGCTAACACCTTCTCAGAGGGGTTGAAATTTGTCCTTTTAAATTACATCTTCTGGAGGGAGAAATGGAAGGGATAGGAGAGATTCCTCCTGAAGTACAGCTTTTGAGAGAATAATGTTAAAATTGAATGCACACAGGAATAGACCTCAATGAAACTGTGAAACATCTATAAAGCAAAATTGCATGGCTGGGCAGAAGAGCACCTCCCTGACCAGCCTGGACACGCATCCCACTGGTGTAGAGAGTGAACTGAGTCCAAGATGTTCCTTGTTGTTTTCTGATCTTTATTCCTCCCACATGTTCAGCCCTTCAAGGAGAAGATGCGTGGGCATCTGCAGACATACTTTTCTCATTCAGTCTCAGTCCTGGAAAACACTAAAGGACAGAGCCAAAGATCCACGCAGGTGGGAGAGAGCAGAGTGGACTCCCAGTTCCTCCCAGGATGGAGATGCAGCCACATGGGACTACTTACTTCTCTCATCTGCATGCTCCACTCCTGAGTTTGATTTACATTCCAGAGAGAACAGGTAAAATATGCTCTCTTGGACACAGCTAAGGAGGCAACTGAAGTCCACCAGCTTGTTTTATACATAAGAATAAGTGAGAACAGAAGGGCGTTGTGAGTCCCAAGATTAGTGGAGTGAACCAGTAAGGGTGAGGTCCACATGTCTGTGTGAATGCAGTTCTGTGCTCATCCCTCCAATACACAGCATTCTTGCTTGTGGCAAATGTCCTGGAAAATTCTATCAGAGTGCTAGAGATTTCACAGGAAGCTTGCTCAGCTGAGCTTACTAGTCCTGTTATAAGTTATGGGTCTTGAGTGGACCATAAATTTGCACTAAAAAGACTCTATTTCCTATATAATCCATGTCTTGGCCCTAACTGGCTATAAAATTAATTCATATCCTTATCCTTTATCATTTGATTAAAATAACTAGAGACTCCATAGGACTCAGAGGCTGCTGGAAAAATGTGGGCACAGGACAGGCAGGGATTGGAGATATAGTTTTCTCTCTCGATTATAGTGGCTCTAGGGATTTTAGGTAAGGCGTCTGAGAAGAAGCTGGCATTGATTGGTTAGGAGACCTCCAGCCAGACTTGAGATCTTCCCACTGCCTGCGTACTGACTGTACCCTGGGCAAAGTATGCTTCAGCTTCTGAGTCTGTTGTTAAGAAGTAACAAAACTTGTGCAGGGAAACACATGGGATCTCAGTAAGAATATTGTCCCTCTTCCCTTTTCCTTGATCTCAAGTTCTGTTTTACCTCCTAATTCCTGTGAATTCTCTACTCCAATTCAGGAATGCATGGAGATCCTCCCTAACTTGCCTTGCTTAGTTTGCCTTTAGCGATTGCATTTAAAAAAAAATCTGACTATAGAAGTGTTCCTAGATAATGGAAAATGACAAAAGAGATGAGCTTTATCAAGAGTATGAGATTCTCTGGGATTTTAATGGAGTCCCGAGGACCTATTTTATTGAGTGCTATCAAAATGGCTATGTTCTTAGGCAAGACAAAATGAACCAATTCAATCCCAAGCCATACATCCCATTATTAAGAGCCTCAAATAACATTTCTCTTTGTTGAGCTGCCTGTACCATATAATCTCCAGCAAGTAGGTGGAGGGAGTCATAGGGGACTCTTAGACAAGTAATGGGCTTCCCTTTCCTCCAAACCCGCCCTCAGAGAGGCATGGGGCTAGGGAAGTACTGCATGTTTTCATAGTGGGCTTAAATTTGCTCCCCATCATACCAGACCAAGGGGAGGAGAAAAGTAAAAATTAAAATGCTCATTCACGCTCCCTGAAGCCTTACGCGTGATCTCATCTACTTTCTTAACAGTACTGCAAAACAAGTGTCAGGGTTTAAACAAGGGATTCAAGTGTAGACTCACAAAGCAGACTCCAAGGCTGCTGGAAAAATGTGGGCACAGGACAGTCAGGGATTAGGGGAAAAAGCAGTCCCTGCACTGTTGAATACCACCATGCACTGTGCTTTTTATATTACTAGAAATGAAATATAACAATAGCAGACGAGGGAGAGATTTGGGGGAGGGAGGCCCTGTCCAGGCTTTGGTATTTCTTTTGCATTTCTCAGCATAAAGCAGAACTGACTTGGAGCACAGCTTCCGTGGGGCAGAGCTGCTGATAGCCAGGCCCTCGGCCTCCCTTCCTGCTCACGCCTTCCTGGGGCTCCCAAACACACCTCCGCTTTCATCTCATTGTCTCCTGCTGTGCTCCCAGCATGGTGCTAGATGCTTCTGCTTCATCTCACACATCCTAAGGTAGCTGCAGTGGGCTGCTTTAGACAAGGTGCCTGCGGTCCAGAGAATCTGTGTGTTATTCACAGATCATCTTGACCCCGGGCTGTTACATCCTGGAATCCTGAGCAGCCCTTTAGCACCTGTTGTCTCTCATAGTCAAGGTGGAAACACAGAAAAATGTGAGCAGCAAAGGCAAACTCGCCCATGACCCTGTAGCCCAGCATCTTCCACACTCTTGGGGCTGTTCCTTGCCAGATGTTTTCCATGGAGATCTCATGGGTGTGTGCGCATGCATATTTAGTGTCATTTGATTTACACAGTACTCCATGCCTACGTTGTGTCCAGGTTTTCCACTTAATATGAAATCTTGAGGTTTTTCCCCAGTTGTTCACTGAGCAGTTATCACCAGCACCTTTTTTTGGCTAGCATCATTTGATTTACACAGTACTCCATGCTTATGTTGTGTCCAGGTTTTCCACTTAATATGAAATCTTGAGGCTTTTCCCCAATTATTCACTGAGCAGTTATCACCAGCATCTTTTTTTGGCTGAGGAAAACTTCAACTCAGGGAGGTCCAATAACTGATCTTACTGCCAAAGAGTAAAGCCAGATCCCATCCCAGCCAACTAACTCCCAAGCCCATGTCTTTCTCCCATGTCAGGTTTTCAACAGTATCACAAGGTCTTGAGAGACAGGCAGAAAGACATGTTCATTTTACTACTTCCTGAAGCACCCGGCAGTGCTTTGTACCTTGGCCACTTATGTCTGTTCACACTTCCTTCTGCGTCCTCTAAGACATTCTTTTTTCTTCCAATCCAATCCCCTCTGAGTGATCAGGAAGTACCAGGCCAATACATGGAAAAGATGTGGTTTTCCTTTATCAGTGAGAAAGGGAGCCCCAGTTCAGAGAAGGGGTCAGATTTATGTTTAAATAATTAAATATTCATTATTTATTCACATAATGAAGGTATTTGAGCAACGTCTTTGGACTCTGTAGTAACCTTGACAATAGGGTGTGCAGTTCAGTGGGGAGAAAGACGTCTCAGTAAACAAATGAAATGCTTTTTAAAAAATGTGGTAGAATAGACGTAACATGAAATTTACCAATTCAATCATTTTGAACTGTATGTTCAGTGGTATTAAATATACCTATATTGTTGTGCTACCGTACATATCCAGAACTTTTTCATCTTCCAAATATGAAACTCTGTCCCTATTAAATAAGGATTCCCTATTGCCTCCTCCTTGCAGTCCCTGGCGTCCACCGTTCCATCTTCCGGCTCTGAGTTTGACTCTTCTAGGTACCCCATATGAGTGGAATCATAAAGTCTCTTTTTTTTTGATAAATGAAAATATAAAAGTCCATAATCGTGATTGTGTTAGAGATAAAAGTGCAAGACACGATACAGGCATGAGACAGGACTTGTAAAACAGAACAGGGCACCGAGGCAGTGCTATTTCAATGAACATCTGGAGGAGGAAGGGGTGAAAAGGCTGTGATGAGGCTATTCCGGGGGTGTCCCTGAAGCAGAAAAGGCCTTGGGAAGGTGCTACATACATTCAAGGGGTGGTGCAGAATGTCCCTGACTTTAGGTCTGAGATGTCTGATTAGGCAGCTCTTCATTTCTGGCCCTGAACTCTGGTTCAGCAGGAGGTCACAGAAAGAGTTGAATTTGGAGGTGTGGCAGAGGTGCAGAGGTAGCTCACAAGTACGTCAGTCTTGTGGGATCCAAGATGCATGGTGTGGACAGAGATTCCTTCCTGAGGTTTGGGCTATGGTTGGATGGGGCGATGGCTGTGGGGTATCACTACATCTGCTCTATGCTGGATCTCTCATGCTGGATGTAGGATGGTATGCAGAAAGAACCCACTCCCAGTCCTGGTCTAGAAATGAACAAAGGGTGCCATGGGCCCAGGCAAACTCCATTGTCTGCTCATAGCATTCCTTGCTCTGTGACAAATCCTTCACATGCAGTATTTCTGTCATCACTTTACATGAAGAGGATACTGCTACCATCCTCATTTTTCTGATAAGATGGCTGTCACCTGAGAGCTTGGGTCCCTGGCAAAGGCGTCCCATTCAGTATGAAGCAGGGCTGGGCATGGGAGCCAAGTCCCTCTGCAAATCTTGTGTTCTTGATCAGACGGTTTATGAGCTCCCTTTTGGCCTGTCTGAATTGAATTCCGAATTAGGGAGTGTTTGGGTGTTTTCTTTCTTTGTGGGAAGTATCTTAATACTGAAGAATCCTACTATGCAACATGGCAACCTGGGGAAGTGACTTATTTCTCTTTGCTTAGTTTTCATCCAAATCCAAACAATAGGATGGAGGTCTCCTGTGAAGAGTGGCAGGGAAGCAAAAAACCCCAAGAGAGGCAAAACCACGAATTTAAAAATGCTATTATTTTTTAAACAAAGGATAGATAAACTCACAGTGCACATTTAAAAAGGTTAAATCCTATATAGCCAGGCCAATATTTGTTTAACTACACTAAGTGAAAGATAATTTGGCTGAGGGACCAGGGAGAGATCTTTTATTTGATCTTATTTTACACAAACCTTTCTGCACACAGAGAGGGTGAGAAGGTTCCAGAACCTTATCACAACCATCATTCAATGTCTGCTCAGGGGATCATTCATCTTCACTCCAAATGTCATTTCTTAGATGCTGACTTCAGGGCTCATGGTGATAACTCAAGTTTATCCATATCAGATGCACTCAGCTGTGGACACAATACCTGGAGACCTGCTTAGGTAGAGATTCTGTCTGCTCAAGCAAAGGTTTGCAAATAGAAAATATGCAGATCAGAATGCTCTGCAGTGGAAAGGTTAAAGAGAGCTTATTTATAATTATCTAAAAGGAAAAGCAGCAGCCAAAGGAGTTTTTTTATTTTTTTCTTTGGGGTACTGGAAATTGAACCCAGGACCTTACGGTGCTAAACAAGCATTCTGCCACTGAGCTACCTTCCCAGCTCCTTTCATTTTATTTTGACACAAGGTCTTGCTAAGTTATCCAGGCTGACCCTGAACTTGTGATCTTTTTGCCTCAACTTCCTGAATGGCTGGGATTACAGGCTTGTGCCATTGCACCCTCCCGGTAGAAGGAGCTATCTTATATCTGTTTATTTTTGCTTTGGCTGAATACAAAACCACACAAATAGTTGTCTAGCTGTGAGTAGTTGGTCTTTGGCAAGTGGGTAACTCATGTGCATTTAAAGGGATAAAATGAAATAGACATCTCTTTAAATAAACTAGAGCTCCACTAATCAAAATGATCAATTAGCCCACCTCTGGCTGGATGTTGCATTCTATATTTAGAAGCAAGAGCTAGATCTGAAGGAAAATAGGTCATGTCATGGGCTTTTCTAAAAAAATTCACTTGGAGTATGTATCCCTAGGATGGTTGTTTCTCAACTTCTACTTTACATCTAATTTATAAGTTATGAGATTTGTAATTGGAATGATGACCCAAGGTATTGAATAGTCTGAAATGATTAAGGGGATGCTGGGGCAGCTCACTTACTTTCATTTATTAAGACAGGGAAGAGAGAAACAAGCTCATATCTTATGTAAAGAACTTCAGAAATCCGTGGGAACATTCAGCAATGCTTATTTAACAAAGACCATTACTGTCCAGAATACTTGGCTCTGTTGATCTCACAGGAAATCAAAGTGCAAGAGACAAGGCAGAATTTTGGTGCATGGCACAGCATTGGAAGCACCTGAGCTCACTCCATTCAAATAAGGAGGAACGGAAGAAAGGAGAACAATTAAGTCCAGCAAGGAGTCTTTGGAGTTGAAGTGTGAGGCTGCGATACAATGGCTGGCACATCTGTCTTCTCCTTGTGCAGGACTCAGGCACCTCAGGGTAAATTAATGTGGAGACATCGATTATACAGTGTCATGTCTACTACAAAATCCATGTCAGAAACAGATCAGGGTAGTTAATGGCTTTGTGAAATAGATGCCTGAGTTCAAATCTTAATCACGTCAACTGCTTGTTGGGTGAACTTAGCAAGTTACCTAAACCAAGTTACTCCTCATGGAGCTGACTGGAGGACTGCACTCCACAGTGTTCCAGATGGGCTTGATGCAGGACCTGGCTCTTAGTACATGCAGCACAGATGCTAATTCCTAGGGAAGAGATATATGAAGTTAAATAGAGTAAAGAGCAAGTGATTTGTTCTTTGCTTACTGGTTATTTTGCAATGTGCTTTATTTTGTAGTTTGGCATTTCCCAACCTTCCTTGTGGTATGAGACCAAAACCTAATTAATGAGCAGGGTTTCTTTAAAAGAGAGAGTTAAAGCTTTCTCCTGCTCCTCCTTCTTGGTTGCATTGTGGAAGTCTGGATGATGTTTAATCAACTATTTTTTGACTATGAGAGGGAAGACTGACAGGGCAGCAAGACTAAATAACTGGCAACTCCAATGCCCAGGGAGCCATCATCCTGACCTTGACTTGCTACCTCTAGACCCATTTAGCTGTGCAAAGGAAAATAGCTTTCTGTCTTACAGAAGCCGCCTTGTTTTATTTTGTTTTCTGTTTGCTAGGTTCAGCTGAATGAAATCCTAATTAGTATTCAAGATCTCTGAATTTGCTAGCTGAACTGACGTGAGGAACTGAGAGAGCAGATGCAACTGGCTAGGTGAGCTTAGCAAGTGAGGCCATTCTGTGAACTGTGCTTTCTGCCTGGTGGACACACTCCTGGAGACCCTGTTGTCTTGTTCTCTGCACATTTCTTTCACTTTGGGTCTATTCTAGACCCTGAGCTATTTAGGAGATAGCTGGTCTTATTTGTGAGCACAGAAATTAGCCGTTCAAAAGAAGCAGCAAAACAAAGGTCTGTCTCTATGATTTAAAAGTCTACCCAGAACTCAGGCTTTTCAGGAGCCTGTTCATTCACTGTAGGAGGAAAAAAAAATTCCTTGATTGGAATTCTTCAGATTGCCAGAGGTTGTTTATTATTATTGTTTCATCTGTATCAGTCATTCTCAAGTGTGGTTGAATATTTTACTTTTGCTTAAGGTGCTCTTAACCTTCTGAAGCCCAAGCGGTACCCTAGGCCAATTAGATGGGGAGCAGAGTGGCATGTGGGGAGCCCTTGCAACAGCGGTTTGTAGAGGGCCCCTGTGGATCCCACAGTGAGGCAGTTTGGGGAAGCAGTGACGTTAGTCCTTATCGCTTAGTGCGGCACTGGGCTAGCAGCTCCGGGAGTCTGTTGGAAACAGAATCTCAGGTTCCATGTCAGGTTTACTGCAGTTGAATTTGCATCTTTCATACGATCTTCTGACTATTTGCGTATGCACTATAGTATGTGAGAAGCTCCCATCTCAAGGCAATTATGCTGACGACCCTATGCCTATGAGAGCAGCCCGGATGACTCCTATGAGCTGGGAGATTATTCACCCAACACCCAACACAGCCGAGAATCTGAAAGGGCTTCATGCTGGAGTATTGAGTTACCCGTGGAGCCGTGACCCACCAGCCTGGCCAAGCAACAACGTCCCTGACCTGGTCTCAGAACTTGTCTCTTTCTGACCATTGCTGACCCCTTTTAACCTTTTCTGCCATAGCAACGTGTGTTAGGCTGCTTTGCCACCTGTACCATGGCCATGCCTTGGCTGTTGAGGGATTCTAGGGATTGGTGCTCAACTACCATAAACACAGCAACAATGGCAAATTGAAGAAATAGCTGTTGAATTATACTGTTATTGAGTCATCTGAGCACAAACCAGAGAACTACATACTGTGGGGACAGGGAGAATAGTGCTGCTACTGAAACCACAGGAGTCTTATAAATAAGATAACTGCGGGGGGAAGTAGATCCTCGCATCAGAGAAGGAAATGGCTGAAGCCACATGGGTGCCCTACTCCAAGGTAGGAGAACTCCCAAAGGGGCAGGCTGGTCAGGAATGCTGACCTTGACCTTCCACTACACTATTCTGGTGGGTGTTTTATACACACATATGTTCCACATGGTTTTAAAGCAGCATAGACTACGCTTGCAGCAGGAAAGAAAGATGTGATCTTCTGAAGGAAACACAGGGAGGACTCTTGGACTGAAGAGAGACCTGGTCAGCCCCCACCATGCTGCAGGAGAGGGGAAGCTGGTGAGGTAGGACAGGAATGTTAATCCAGAGGTAGAGAAGAAGCAGCCAGCACTAGCCAGTCCTTTCTTCCCACACATGGGAAACCAAGGA
>CM053410.1:8132151-8159540 GCA_028644305.1 Xerus rutilus
CTTATTCTGGGCCAGGCCATCTGCTCATTACATTCCACCTGCATCATCTTCAGAACTCTTTTGGAGGTAGATACTTGGATTGTTATTCTTTCCTCTTTTCCCAAACAATGAAACCAAGGCTCATGGACTTTAAGTCTCTAAAACCTGGGTCCATTACTTGTAAGTGAGTTTATCCCTGAGTCTGTCTGCCCCTGTATTCATTGCAGTGCAGAAGGTGCTTTGGGAACCAACACTATCACAGTATAGCATCCAGCATCCAGCACAAGCCTGTGTAGAAGATGCATAACTCTCACTCAATCAATGGATCAATAAATGGATGAGCTCAATGTTCTAACCTGCAAGGAGACTCTTTTGTGCATAACATGAGGATTCGTGTTTTTTTTCATGTAACAAAGAATTCAGATAATACAGATGTCTCAGTATCACAATGTACTGAGTTTTGAAATTAACAACTCCATGTTATAAATCATGCACTTCTGCAGATCTGATGCATCTTTTTTGGGGACCTGAAAGTTAGAACTCCTAAAAAACAAAAGGGTACAGCTCTTGATACTGTACCCAATGCAACTGTTGGACCTCAGTCCAAACTGCACTTTTGACCACAGACAAAATTTGTGCCTGAACTTGCACCTGGGAACTCTCATCCCAGTTCAAGTTTGAAGTGAACCCTTTAGCTTTGTTTGCCGAACTTTTCCCATCTTTCTGTTTTCTGGTGAAATCATACCTTAGCTCTGATGCCTGCACATGACTACTGCACTTTAGGGATAAATGATGAGAGGGCATGGTGGTATTGCAATTCCCAGTTATCTCCTCAATTGACTTTCCAAATCTCCTATAAACTATGAGCCTGTCAAATCACCAGTCTTGACAATATCCCTAGTTGATCAACCAGGAGCCCTCCCAGCACTACAAAGTCCTTCTAGAATTGGCACTCGGCTTCTTGCTATGTCCATCCCAGTTTGACTACAGAAACTCCATCTTCCCCCAGAGAACCCCCTTCCTCACCTCCAGACCTACAAGTTGTCAATTTGGTAGATACACTTGGTGAATTTCCAACTTGGATACCCTAAAACTCTAGTTTTCTTCTGCACAAGAGGAAAGAATATTGATATTCTTTTTATAAAGCCATCACAAAAATCAAATATGATGGACATAAAACACCATCAAAATGTACCTTCTTTCATAAAATGTAAAAACTGGGAAAGATTATTATTTTTCTGGTGGCCTAACAAGTACATGCAAGTGGTAGATTGTTGCTTTTCTTCAACAGCAAGAAGTGGGCCAGAAGCACCTCTGTCTCTGTAGATGTGTGTTCATCTTTGTTTGTCATAGATTTGAACTGGAGTTGTGAAGAAAATGGTACCTGCTGAGTCAGGAGTATGCCAAAAACAGGAGTTGAAGGCTAAATGAAATTTCCCTATGCTAACAATATTTATTTTCTGTGGCCATTTGAGAAATGAAAATATAGACACATCAACAAAAAACTATTTTTCTAAGTTGAATAGGTATGTGTGGAGGGGACAACGAGGGGTCTTTTTAAGTAGTTCATGTCTCCCCTTTCTGTTTGTACATAGATGTTTGTGAAGTTCCTACCATACTTGGCCATGACTTGAAAGAGAATCTGTGTTTACTGGTGCTGATTTCACTAAGTATTTATTGATTTCTAAATCAGCATTCTTAGCATGCTTCAATGCACAGGATGCAGGGTAATTGGCAAACATTCTAACTTTGTAAAAATGTCATGTATTTAAGATGTTTGTCCAAGATCTTGAGAAATCTACGAAGTGGCATGCATTCTCCCTTATCTGTCAAATTCTATTTTTTACTCATTCTTCTTATACAAATGAACTGCAAGAAGCTGAGGCCTCCCAGCCTCTTCCATAGCTCGTGGTACCACGTGGCTCATGCTGGATGATGGGCCATGGCTGGAAGTCTGGTTGGTGTTATTACCCAAGTGCATGAAATCATTTTCTTCTTGTGGCTGAGGATGTCTGTGACCAATGTGTCCTCTTCCTTGAAAAGGATATTGAATGAGGTGTCCCTGGGCCACCAGCGATACCATGGAGTATGCAAGGCAAGGTTGCACTGTCAGTATCTGAAATGAGCAGTCAACAACCGCTGGGCAGGCCTGAGAATGACTGCAGGAGATCGGCAAACACATCACGTGTAAGATTCAAGACTAGGGACAATCTGCCCTGCTCACATCAAAGCACTAACAACAATGTATTTAAAACAGACATGGGCAGATTCATCCACGAGGAGGTGGAGGTGACACCAAACAATAGTTAGAACGAATGAAATCCTAAGAATTCTAAGCCAGACAAAAAGATTTTCTTGGCTTACCTGGTGCAAACAACATTTAATCCATGCTGTAGTTCTCTCTTCTCATTCATATTAAGTCTTCTTTATTTCGGTACTGCTTTGTGCCTTTGTGCCATCTGTCTGACCTTGAGAGTATAAAAATTGAAGATTTTCTTTTCCTTTTCTAAAGAGAGGGCTTAAACTTTGTGTTCTGATGTTTTGTAGAAGTAGAAACATTCCTATTGTATTAAAGCACAATTTGGTAAGGTGGGGTATGATATTTTTGGTCTAAATCCCTGGACCGGGTATTGTTTCTCAGAAAAACTATATATTCCTGAATTACTGATAGAATCACATATATTTTATGCTGTTGGTTACTGGGCTAAGTTTGGTCTGGTCCTGATCAGAAGCCCTGGACTTCATGCTGACCCACAGCATGACCACCTTACATGAATTCTTATGCCCTCTATATTCAGCCATGGGGGGAGGTATAGAGCAAATGAGTGGCCATATGCAATTAGTAATTCAATTCATTAATGTAACAGACCCCAGGGAACTTGAGAGGTAGTTTGATATGAAATGCGTCAAAATTCATACTTTGCAGTCTGTGCAATATCTGTCACATAGTGGGCAGCAAATCTATGCATGTGGACTGAATTAATTTGGTCAAACTTTTCAAAGCACCTAAAATAAATATATACATGTTTTGATATAAGAATCTGCACAAATATTCTATTTCCTTACTAAAATAGATTTTTTTTTGTAGAGAAACACAGAGGTGTTCTATCTTAGACCATTTGGGTTGATATAATGAAGTGCCAAAGTCTTGGGTGACTTATGAACGACAGGCATTTAGTTTTAGTTCTCACAGTTCTGGAGGCTTGGAATCTAAGAAAAACACACCAGCAGTTTTGTTATCTGACATAGGCCTCCTTCCTGGTTTATAAAAGGGGACTTCTTTCTGTGTCCTCACATGGTAGAAGAAAGAAGGCACTAATTCCATTCATGAGGACTCCAAAGACTGAGGATATAGCTCAGTGGTAAAGTACTTGTCTAGTATTTGGGAGACCTTGAAATCAATCCTCAGCACGGTGGAAAAAAGAAATCATTAAAGGACTCAAGCTCATGACTTGATCACCCCACAAAGGCCCCACCTCCTAATATCATCATATTAGTAGTTAGGGTTTCAACATAGGAATTTTAGGGGAGATGCAAATATTTAATCTGTGGTATGCACCATGAAAAAATGGCAGAAATGACCCTAGACATGGCCTACTAAATACACTTGTTGATGGTCTGTCTACCAATTAAATCTTTTAGTTGAACCTAGAGTCTATCAAGTGGAGCTTAGGACATGGGGTCCATCTTATCCAAAATGTACTTATGGCTTCCTTTCTGGGTTTTCTCTTTTGGGGACTAGGATTCCATTCAGTTTGAAAATCTTTGCATGCATTAGTTTGCTAAGACATAATTTATTCCATGGAACCACAGTTCTAACTCTATCATTCTTGTGACAATCATCTGGCATCATATCAAACCATGCAAAGAACTCACGAGCAATTGTGACTTAAACACAGAGAAATTAGCTTTACAGGGGGAAGATTGCTCATCCTTTTACAGGGTGGACTAGTAATCTTGGTTCATTGTCTAGATAAACTCAGTTAATAAAGACTTTTTCAACCTTCTTGTGGAATTGGGTCAGTTCACCGATAACCAGATCTATGGGAGGGTCGGGGGCTACTAGTGTTCCAAGACAGTTTTTTAAAAAACAAAATCAACTGGGAAATTATTTCGTATAGATGGAAACTACTTCCTCCTCCTCCTCCTCCTCCTCCTCCTCCTCCTCCTCCTCTTCTTCTTCTTCTTCTTCTTCTTCTTCTTCTTCAAAAAAGAATAACATTTAGGTGAAGTAGACAAATTTGTTGGCAGGAACTATTAGGGTACTGGCTTCCTGAAAAACATCTGTGCAGCTCTGTCTCCTGTTCCAGAGCCATATTTCTACACAGTTGTTGTGATAATATTCAGTTTTGGTCATCAGGCTTGAAGGAGGCCTGCTTTGTAAATCATAACCCCATCATCTCATAACCTTCAGCCCTGTTGCTTTTTGCATCTGCAAAGTTAGGAGGCACCCAGGCTCATTTCAATACAGAAAAACTATGTAGATGGGTTGATGGGTCAGAAGCCCCACACAGCCACAATTAGATAAAACAATTTGCATTTCAATTGCAGGAAATGGAACATTGCCATTCGTCATAGGGCCAGTTTTATTTATTTGGTGTTTTAAGGACTTATTCATGAGGGTACTCTGGGAATGCTTTCAACAATGAAAAATTATGTAGGATATTTAATAGCACTGGGGAAATGAGCCCTGTTTTCGTAGAGGTTTGCTTATTTGCCAGCTATAAGAACAATTTTGACTAATTTAGAACTGGCTTTATTCTTAGAACCCCGCTTTTTTTTCTATTTGAAGCAGTAATACCCAACCTGGCTTCAAAATGAAGATTTATATTCACAACTTTATTATATGGCAAATGTTATGAAGCTGATATTGGCTTATTCAAAAGACTATACAATTTGATTCAATGGCCACTCTCTAGCTGAATAGATACCTTTCTTATTTTTTAATTAGAATATTGAAAATTCTAAACATCTTTCATTCAAAGGCTATTTCTTCCCTTCTTTTTAAGTCAGTGGGATTTTGCTGCCACTCTGTAAGCCTCTGTCTCTGACAGACGGGTTTGTTTTCCAAACTATTTCTTACATGGCGACTCTGCGTAGCATGATTAAGAAATTTAAACATTGCTTACTGAGTTAACCTTTGGAAGGGAACATCTCATTTTAATGAGACCCTTGGGAGACATGAAGATCATATTGCCTAACTTCAGATTTTATGGTATGCTTCACGCTAAAAATAGCACAAAGAACAGGCCACAGTTATCTTTTAATGTAACCGAATTGATCACAGTGTGATGTCCCTTAACAATAACAAAGCTCCATTAGTTAAAGGAAAATCTGCATTTCTCCTTAAATAGCTCTGTCCTGTGATTACATGAGCTATGTGGACATTTCTCCCCATTTCCTGCTTTTGTTGGAGTTACTTTTGAGCTTTTTTTGTTTTTGTTTTTTTAAACCTTCTCCACTTTTGGTTTAGTAGGCAGAATCCAGGAAAGAAAGATGGGAGCCCGTCTCCACCAGCTTGGAGCCAGCAAGCAAGTGTTCAGAGAAATTAGGCTAATTAAATTAATAGTAGGGGTAAAAGTGCAGGGTCTTTCATTTGCATAAAAGCAGAGGTTTGGCATGCTTTGTGCATTACTTACGTTACCAGTCTCGGGAGCACAATTATGATATGCATGCATTAAATATTTCAGTGGTGAATAAGGATGGAGGCTCTGGTGAGGACTCTGCAAATAGACTTTAAACTCATCAGGTTTTTCATCTAGCTGTGTGATGCTCTCCAGATTCTGGCTTTAGAGATGCTTTAATCCACTTGAAGGAGGAAGGAGAAGGACCCAGCTAAATCCCAAGGTATTTAAATTAGTCAAGTGGCATATCGCATTACTTAAGTGGAGTGAATTTTTTCCCCTTGGTAATTCTTTCATGTGTAAGTGACACTTCTTACCACCAGTAATTTTGCAGCTTATGGAAAATACAGAGGAATCAATCAACAAAGCCTTACTCGCATATGAATTATAATGTAAATCAGATGATTTTCCGTTTCAGTCATTTGTTGTTACATCTCGCATAGATTTCATTGATTGCCAACGATTTTGTGAATAGAAAATGGAACTGTTATTGGTGCTTTTTAATAGAGAGGCTGGTGGGTCCTTATGAGTTAAAGTAGGGACAGTGGCTGTGTCATTTGCAGTGTTGGTGAGATTTCCTCTACTATAGGTATTTACGGTCATTGAGTCATAGACCTTGGAAATAAAGGGAGAAAGAAAGGTACAAACAATAAAGGATACTTTTGCATGAAAACAATTGATAAGAGGCCAGAATCAATCAGAAGGATTATTGGAATATGACTGATATTGCTTTGACCTTTTACTTTATTGCTCAAGATTATCGAAAAAGGGCTGACCGCCCATACCCTTCCGTTATTTTAATATTGTCACAGAAGAGCGCTGTTTGAACAATCTCTATTCTGTTCACATTAACAGCTTAAGTATTAGATGATAGGCAGAGAGGAAATGAAAGTGAAGTCTTATGAATAATTAATGGACTTTCTTAGCCTAATGTGTATATGATATCCAAAGGATAGTTACAAGCATAATATTTGCTTGTAATAAATTCCTATTTAAAAGAATTATTGTTAAAAATAGGCCTGAGAGACACAACTCACTTAAAAATATTGCTTTTTAAAACTGTGTTATGAAATAAAGCTCTTCCATAAGCCCTCTTTCTACTTACGTTTTGATCATCCAGAGCTGCTCTTGATCTCTTCCTCTCTCACCTCCCCACACATGCACACACACTTGCATGAGAAATTCCAATATCTGAGGAAAACCCAATCATTTCTGCAAGGTAAACTGAGACTAGATAGAGATAATAAAAGCGTTACTAATATAAAGCTCCTACAAAATCTTTTGTTTCAAGTTGGCCTTGGTGAAGAGATGATCACAATGCGCTAAGAGTCTTCTAGTTCTTCACTGATTTAAATCTCTTTTTTAAGGTTCTTAACGCTAAATGAAGTTCGGTAATACTATAGTGCATTTCCTGTATTTTTTGGGTATTTCCCAAACCCACTTGTGTCATTATTATCTCTCTTTTTGTACTAATTAGTTATACATGATAGTAGAATGTACTTTGACATGATTTTTGGACATCTCAGGACTCTTTAGTTTAAATAAAGAAAATGTAACTCTCCTACAGAAAAGTACACAAAAGGATTACTTTTTTATTTTTATTTTTTGGTACTGGGGATTGAACTCAGGGGTATGCCACTGAGCCACATCCCCAGCCTATTTTGTGTTTTAGACAGACAGGGTCTCACTGAGTTGCTTAGCGCCTCGCTGTTGCTGAGGTTGGCTTTGAGCTCAGGATTCTCCTGTCTCAGCCTCCCAAAGTGCTGGGATTACAGGCATGCGCCATTGCACCCGGCCAGACTACATTCTTTTGCATCTTCCAAGTTCTTAGTTTTAAGCATTCATTCTCTCAATTTCCCTTTGAATCATTCTTTTACCAAATAAATTTTAGGGGAATATTTTTGCATCCAATAGTCAATGACAACACGACCATACTGTGTGCTTTTTATTTCCAATGAACACAGAGGACACAATGGCAGAGGGTGAATCACCGAAGAACCCCTGATTGCTACCAAATCTGCAACATTTCACTCGCTGTATAAATCTCTTGACACAAAATTAGCTCAGCCCTGAAAGGAACAATATTTATCATATTCTCTCTTGGTGTGGTGCTTCATTTCTGCCGATGATCTTTTCATTGTTCTTATTTTATCTTAGTTTTATAATGGCCAACTAACAATAAGACCTTGTTAATCCTAATTCACCGATGAAATTGGAATCCTAGGAGGCTGCCTGACATCACAGCTGGAGTCCCGGCAAGGCCCTGAGGATGAGAGGAGAAGAAGACAGGAGAACAGGGTTGAGCGTGAGTAGTGAACGTCAGTACAGTGGAGGGTGATGCTCTAAGTGATGAAGAACATGCATAGGGAAGTCCCAACGCCACTTCCATGAGGCATGTTCCCTGAGGAGGGCGGGCTGACTGTCTTCCACACCTTACCTCTCCCTCCAGTGGGCTCCTCACCTGTGGTGGGCCAAGGGCCCCACAGAGCAGGCTGTGTTTAGAATCCATCACTCACACTCTGGTCTGAAGACGCCAGGACGAGCCAGCCTGGAGAGTCCCCGTTGCCAGGGTCTCCGCATGATGTCCAAGCCCCGACCAGTGTTCTTACCCCTGTATGCTTCCCGCCTGCAAAGCTTTTCACGGTGTCTCATGAAATCCTTTGCTATCAGCACCCTACCCTGTAGCCTCAATCTTTTCTTGAAGTATTTAATTCACCCGTAAAGAAGAGTGAGCAGCTGCAGCTAGTGAGGCAGGAGGAAGCTGGGAGGTGTGGAGTGTTCTCAGCACCTGCTGACAAAAGGGATGGGAGGGAGGATGGACTGGCCGGGCATGTGTCCTGTGGCTGAGAAGTCAGGGAGGGGGAGGACTCCACATGAACTCTTGAGTTTGGCCACATGGATGCCACCAGTGAGCTTGGTGAATGGTAATTGTCTTCAGGGACCTGCAGGGATGAAAACAACCAGAGCGGCTTCAAAAAGCATAGGCATAAAGGAACAGAGAGGACACACATACACAGCTGTTCAGGTGCACATTAGCCAGTGGAAATAGCACTAGCTATGCTGCTGTGGTTGGGTGCTCTCTGAATGTGTGCCCCAAGGAGGCTTTGTCTTCGGTATTCTGGTGCTGAGAGGTGGTAGGAGCTTAAGACTTAGAGCCTAGAGGGAAGCCCTGAGGAAACTGTCCTTGGAAAGGATGAAGGCATATTTCCTGGGACCCCTGAGCTATCTCAACAGCAAGTTGTTATGAGTGAGCCCTACCCTGAGTCGCTCTCTGGCTTCTTGCTTCAAGATGTGATTTCCACTGCCACAGGTGCTCCTGCCAACCCTTGTGACACCACCCACTGTTGGGTTTTGGGGATGACTAGACATCTGTCCAAAAAGAACTGAGGCATTAGCTGGTGTTGTGTAAACACAGTGATTTTAAAGATCTAGTGGAACATTGTGGCATTTTATTTTTTATGCTCCTAGAAATGATTCAATATAGAGAGAAAACTGAGTTATGTAGAAGAGAAAGAAGACAGCTGCTGAAAGAATGTTCTTAGAAAAGTGAGAGGAAATGGGGTCCTGACTCAAATAAGCACCAGGGGATTCCTCCCTAGAGACCTCGGAGAAGGGGCAAGCCCGCCATTGGTGGGTCCTGAGGGAGCCTGTGGGAGTTTTCTTCTGATTGGTCCACATTATTCCCTAGGGAGATGAGGGGTCTGAAGAGGGAAAGGGGGTCACAGAGTTACCAGGGAAATGGAACTAC
The DNA here is from genome assembly GCA_028644305.1 of Xerus rutilus. Taxonomy (NCBI): domain Eukaryota; kingdom Metazoa; phylum Chordata; class Mammalia; order Rodentia; family Sciuridae; genus Xerus; species Xerus rutilus. The sequence continues at coordinate 8,141,503 of CM053410.1, forward strand.
AGTGAAAAGGAATGGAAGGAGGCGAGGCTGCCTTAGCTGCTCACTCAGTAGCACCACTTGGCTTTTTAAAGGATGTCAAGTTTAATGGTTACAACCTTCTCTGTATTTGTTACCTCAAAAAGCTCCTGCCTCTAAGCCTTCCACCATTTCTGTAAGTAGCATCATTATTTACCTTTTATTTAAAACACAAACTTGAAAATTCTTCTGGTTTTCTCCTCACGAGTCGCTAGGGAGCAGCCTATGCAACTCATAGGCCTTCTCTGGCTGACTCTGCCTCATCCCTCCTCTGTCCCAGCCTCCTCCTCTCTCTACCCTGTAGTCTTCTAGCTGCTGCTTTTCCTGCCTTCCCAGAGCAAAGTGACTCTTCAAAAAAACAAAAAGACTTAAGTCACATAATCCCCCTCCCATCTTCAAAATCCATCCTGACTTCCCTGACATATTAGGCCAACCCAGATTCCTTCCAGTGAAGGCCCCTGGAGCCACTTCTGCCTCGGCACCTATGACACTAAAAGTAGTGTCTCTCCTCCCCCACCGGGCTTTCGTAGTCTGAAACTCACCAGAGTCTCTTACTAATTCTACTATTAAAACAATTTTAAGGTATACCCATCGTGTGATCTGGAAATGCAGACAGCTCTTGTGAATTCCTTTCTCCACCTTCTCTTCATGTTCCTCCCCTAGTTCCACCGCAAGCACCTGTGCATGATGCTGATCCAGGTGCCCAGAGCAATAGTTTTTGTTTTCTTCCAGATTTGAAGGGCAGATTTCAACATTCAGCAGTAGGTCAATTTTGCTTCAGTTTTGCATTTTGTCTTTGTTCTATTTTGTTTTGTGTCTGCCCTTCATTGGATTTAGGACATTCCCTTTCACTGCAAGCCCATGAATTGATTCTCTGTTTTGAGGGTGGAGGTTCCTTGTCTACTGAGAGTGCAATCCTTTCTGATCTCAGCTTTATGAGGAGAGGACTTCCTGTGGAAACCCCCACTTGTGCACGGGTCTTCAAACTTTTAAGCGTTCATGAAATCTCTTTTCTCTTTTGCTTGGTTAAGCAGGTGCCCTCAGGACACAAGCTGTTGTATGCCTGGCTAAAGCCTCTGCATTACAGGCTCACATTCCACCCTGATAATTGCCCTCTATTTTGTCAGCTAGTCAATAATTTTTAAATACCCTTCTTTAGAGTTCAATTAGCATCTTTCAAAGAAAAAGATGACCTGAATAACTTGGTGTTCCCGATTACTGGAAATGGAACTCTCTGCTTAGCTTCTAAAATGGAGTTGCTGTTATTTCCTCTCCACTTCTTAAAAAAACATTGCCAATTGATATCTTAGAAAAAAAATTTCTCCATATTTCATAGTGGCTGTTTAAGAAGAGGCCCAATTAGATGTGTGTGTGTGTGTGTGTGTGTGTGATCCATTTCTTTGTGTAAGTTTCATCGTACAGCTGTGTTCTTCTGACCAAGATAAAAATAGAGATCTCTAACTGAACTGAAATCTGGAAAGAAAGCATGTTTTAAAAAGAAAAGAAAAATTAGTCAAGTAAACTTTCCTTAGCATGTTTAACTAAAAGTAACTAATTTTCTAGAAAAATAACATGAAGTAATATTTACGTACTTTAAAGACACCTATATGACACTAAAAGTAGTTGCCTCCTTTAAGATCCTCCCTTTGGGTGACACATTGAGGCAGCCTGAGTTATAACACATATTTTTGGATGCTTACTTTTCTTTTTAAAAGCTAGCAGTGTATCCTATGAGGTGGAGTTGGTTTTTTGAAAATAGCTAGAAGTTAGATTTAGTCAAGTATGATGAATAAGAAATGTTCCATTAATATGTTGCTGTTATTGATAAGTGTGTATGTGCACATGCATGACTGAGGAAATGTCCTTATTGGTAGCTTCTTGTAGAACTGGAGGAAAGTCTAAATGGAAGTCCAGTAGATATTAAATGGAAGTCCAGTGCTCACTTCGTCAGGCTGCATCAAATCAACTCCAGGACAAGGAAAATATCATTATCAGGCAAACCCAGTCATCTCTGCTCTTCTAAGCACATGTACATCATCCAGAGGAAAAGTGAGGAAAAGGTGAAAAAATTATTTAATTTTAGAGTAAAACATATATAAATAAAATTCCAGGAGAAATTTTATGTTTATAGGCAAAAAGAGAAAAGAGGACCTCAACCTCAATCTCATACTTTTTACAAAAATTAACTAAAAATAGATCATAGATTTAAATGTGAAACATAAAACTCTATATTTCAAAAATAACTTCAGGAAAGCTCATCATGTAATCACGTCAGATGCCACCATGGAGGAACTGGGGAAAGGAATGCAGAACTTCTCTTCATACACATCTAGAACTATTTTGAAGTAAGAACTTTACACATGTAAGCTCATTTCTGTCTTCCTTCTTCTGCACCCACAGGTCGAATTAGATTATGTATATTTTGCTGTTTGGGACACACACACACCCCACAAACTAATGCATCTCACATCTACATTATTTATAGGTTGTGCTTGAGGGGATTTTTTGGTTTGTTTTGGGGGGGTACCAGGGATTGAACTCAGGGACACTCTATCACTGAGCCACATCCCCAGCCCTATTTTGTATTTTGTTTAGAGACAAAGTCTCACTAAGTTGCTTAGGGCCTTGCTAAGTTACTGAAGCTGGCTTTGAACTCACAATCCTCCTGCCTCAGGCTCCCAAGCTGCTGGGATTACAGGGATGTGCCACACACCTGGCTGGTTGACTTGAGTTTTAAAACAGCTGTGTACAGGGGCCTGTGAGTGTCTCTGTAGAAGGCACAGTTCCTCCAGTCTGAAAATTCATAGTGCAGTTGAGGAAATAATGAGCATCGGTGGAAGAACAATTCCAAAATACTGCTCAACATTGGAGCCCTTTCGTGGCTTTTCGCCTGCCCGTCATACAGCTCATTTCTCTTGACCCCCTGTCATAAGGTCAGAGCCCATTTACCTGAGTGAGCAAGAACTCGTTTACTGAGCTGCATGCACCACTGAGAATGATCAGAATCCTTTGGACTCCATGAGAACATTTGAGAACTTTGTGTTCTTTGTGACAACAAGCCAGAGTTTTTCAGTAAAATCTTGTTTCCTCCAAGGCCACCCACACTTACTGTATTTAGAAGCCTGAAGAAAAGGCTGGGAGATGTATCATCTATGTGTTCAGGATAGTTGATGGGGTCAGTTTGGCTCTGGTGATTATTTTCCTTGGAAGTGCATGGAGGGTGCTGAGTCACTTTGGAAAGAAAAAGATCCCCTGGCAAATTCATATCCCATTTTTTTTCATCAATATGATGAGGCAGTCACTTTTAATACGGGCCTAATGGAGAGTGTTTTTAAGCCTCATCACATGGAAATTGAGAATATGGCTTTAGCGATAAATGTAAATGTGTTGTAGCAGCTTCATTGAGAAATATCTCTGAACTTGCTGGCTGCATCATCCTTTGGTTTCTTTATGGCACAAAGGTGTCGTGTTTTGCATGACATAGGAAGTGACGTATTTATTTATTATCTCATTATTGGTGAGTATCCTATAGGACCGATGCTTATTCTCTTCGTATTGTACAAATAGGCATGGGAGCTGGTGGCCTGAAGAAGTGGTTGTTTTGATCTGTGATGCTCTGACTGTGGAGCCAAACTCACATTGTGGAAAATGGAACATTTTATGAAGTTCATACATTTTCAAAATTGCTCCCACAATGGTGCTTTCATTTTGTGTTAGGCCTGGAATGATGGCTTCTATCTGTTCCAGAAAACTTCAATATTGCCTCAAGTGAAAAAGGAAAAGCTCATATTTCAGGGACACTGACGGCCGCCCATTCACATTCTACAAGGGAATGGACGCCAGTTCCTTTTGTGGGGAAGAAAGAGTGATGTGCGGGGTCTGGTCACTCATCTCTCCACCAGTCTTCTTGGTTTGTAGATCAACTGGCCTGGCTGCTGTAACAGGATGAAAATGTAATGTTTCCCAGTGAGCTAGTGAATATCAACACTCTTTCTCTTTCTGTGCGTAAATGCCTTCTTTAGTGGATAAAGCCATTAGTTGACAATAGTATTGACACTTTTATGGGATTGTTTTTGGAAAAGACTAAAATGTAATTTTAAATTCAACATATGGTAGTGGTCAAACTGCAGTTCTACTGTGTAAAATGCTTGAATAATAACCGACTGTGTTGTCTTGGCCAGTACACAGAGAGACACTTGATTAATTTCACCAGCATCCCTTAATCTCTCTCCTTGGCTCCCATCCCATTTTGCAAGGGTTGATAAATCTTACATCCCCTGAAGATTATTATAGTTTCTAATAGTGTTATGACATTAGAAAGAAGCTAGGCTCAATGGCACAAAATGCATTCACCAAATGAAATCACATAAATAATTTAGTTTTCACAATTTAACTTTTATGGGATTTTTTTGTTGTTGTTGTTGCTGTTGTTTATGGGGCATAATAAGAACTGTTGGACTGTGATGCAGTAAATAAAAGGGAAACATTCTGACACCAAAAATTTCAGGCTTGTCACTGCCTTTCACCAAGAGCAATCAAGTATTTGATTTCAGTCTAGGGTCATGTATATGTTCATAAGTAATAGCATCACAGAGGAAAATACATGCTAAAACTATCCTCTATTTTTAAAAAAAATAAAGTTAGCCAACTTTATCCCTTTCTTGTCAAATAATATTTTCCTATTATAAGCCTAGGGTAAATTTTACATATCTTTGTTTTGAATTAACCTGTGCCAACTTAAGAATTAATCTTTGACCCAATAATTTCATCCTTTAGAAATGTAGAGATGCCTGCACCAATGATCAAAATATTTATTGCAGCCTAATTAGCAATATTAGGACCCAGAAAGCTTCCTATATATTCCAAAAAGAAGAGCAGAATTAAACACATTATAAAACATCTGATTAGGGATAATCTAGCCCTTAAAATCTGTACTTTTAAGAATATTTTATACAATGGGAAAATGCTTGTCATGTAATAACACCTGAAAACAAAGAAGAAATCTAAACTGCAAGTTCACTGTCATCCTAACTATGGAAAAATGTACTAAAGGGAAAAAAGTATAAAAATATACCCAAAAAGAAATAATGAGAAAATAGACACCAAAATCTCAAGAATTTATTTAAAAACTGGATAGCTGATGATTTTTATTTTATTCTAAATATTGTTCTGACTTTTCAGAGCTATAGGGAACCTGCAAACTTTGTAACAGAAGAGCAAACAAAAGCAATTATCTTTTGCCTAAACATACTCTATGAATCATTTGAATGTAACCGCTTGTCTTATTCTGTTTTGTGTTACTATAACAAAATCCTCGAGGCTGGATACTTTATAAGGGAAAGGAGTTTATTTAAGCTCATGGTTTTGAAGGCTGAAAACTCTAAGCTTAGGCAGCCACATCTGGCCAGGGCCCTATGCTGCCTGTATCATGACATGGCAGGCGCATCACATGGTAGGAAGCCCCCACACAGAGGGGGCTCGCTTTGTAAAAACTCACTCTCACAGTAGCCACTCAACTCCCGGGAGCCGGGCATTAATCTCTCTGGAGAGTAGTGTCCCAATAACTAGTGACCTCCTACTCCTTAAAGGTCCTATCACCTCTCAGTACCGGTGCACTGGAGACCACACCTCCTGTGCATGAACTTCTGGGGACAAATCCATCCTAACATGGCACCACTCCAGCAAACAGTCCTAGGTCACTCCACAGGATTCACTGGCTGCTGTGTCTCCTCAGCTGTTCTGAGGTCATGCTCAGGAACCAAGCCTTGGGGTCACACTTTGATCCCACCTTTGGTGGAGAGTAGTTTAACGGAATAAAGGTACAGCTAGGCTTTCTTGGAGTTAGAACTGCAGTTGGCTCTGATTCTTCTTGTCTCCAAATGCAAACCATTTTTCATGTACCTGAAAAAAGTATTTTTTATTTTTTAGAGCAGTTGACAGAAGAATTGAGCAGAGGCTACAGAAAATTTCTGTATATGATCTTCCTCCTGCATGCTTGTTTGGTTTATAATTTTCCAAGTGTAATTTAGCTCAATGTGCACCAAATCAATGGGGAAATGTTCATTTCATTTTAACTGCTCCAGTGCAGTGTCTAAAAGCAAACACAAGAGAGCTGATTTTGTTTATAAATGCTGCACACAGCATTTCTGCCCTTGCCCACCAGCAGTGAGCTGGAGAGCAGATCCTGCAGTCGTCTGTCCATGGAGATGTGCTGCAACCCATGTGTCATGTCAGAACTGAAAAGCCGACCTGGGACCTCCTTTCACTTGGAAGCAGTATGTCACATGGCAAAAGGGGTTGCTTTCAGAAGAGCTAAATGTCACCATAAATATTTATAAGGGACCTGGTATTGCTGTGCCGGAGGGCAGTTTATTTTTATAAAAGTCACAATAGACCTGAAAAAACAGTGGCAAATATATTACAGCTATGTGTGTGCATCAATATATGTGTTTGGGTGTATGTGTGTACACGAGTGTAGACATATTTGTACATGTGTTAAACCTGTGGGTTTGATACATGTGAGCACTTCTATACCTGGCTTCATTTTCTTTTTTTTGCCACGCATATTTATGTCTTTATAATTTGGCTTTATTTGTGTTCATCCTGTCCATAGTCCTTGTGACATACAAGGCTTGAATTCCAGTGGATGCTTTTCTTCATGTTCACCCAGCAGCCCAAGTTGTGCAGGATGCAAACTTGCTGGGTGTGCAATGGCTTCTTCAAGTACCACGTCTGATTTGAATGGAAGCTAGGATTCTCCTCATGACTCACTTGCTTCCAAGTAGAGAGGGACTGATGGAGATATGGACTTGTGCTGAACATGGGTGTGTGTGTCTTTGAGCAGGTGTGTTCAGCTTGCTGGCGAGACCTGTTGTTACAAGACTGGTTGTGGATATCACAAGTCATTTGTAACTACTGCTAATAAAAAATATCTCATTTAACTGTTTGTTCACTGAACATGCTATTAAAGCAGTTTCAATCAAACTGTCTCTAGTGAGGGCACCCCCCCCCCACCTTGTGTTCTGCTGTAATGTGGGGTGTGACTGAGACCGGACGACCTTTGAGATTTTGCTAATACATGCACACTGCAGCATTGATGAGGATCTCCTCCTTCTCCCTCCTGTGCCTCCTCCCTCCACCAAAGCCCTCCACTGTTGTGGCTATTTTCTTGAATACCACTGACCAGCAGTGCCAAATTCAGTGGATAGCTCTAAGTCTCTGTGACACTTGACAACATCACCTGCTTCTCTTTTTACACCTTCTTTCACTTGGTGTCAGGGACGTAAGGCTTCCCTGGTTTGATTCGCCGGCTGTGCCTTCTCAGTACCTCTTACTGGATTGTCCTCATTTCTCTGCTCTGAAACCTTGTCTTGACCATGGTGCAGGCTGGAGGGCACATTGCTTAAAATCTATGCAGTTTATTTTCATATCTGCCTCTGGCTCACCTTCTCCCCTGAATAGCACACTGTGGTCCAGCTGTCTATTGGATGGCTTAACTTTTTTGTCCAGACTCAGTGGGTCCAAACTCCCACTTTCTCTCCCCTCAGGAAAACTGGACTCTTGCTGTCTCCAAGTTCATGACCAGCAACTCCATCCTTGCAGTTGTCTTGGCGGAATCTTTGGAGCAGAGTGAAAATGGAGAGTCCTCTTTTGCTACAAGTAGAGTAGTGTTCTTGCAAAATTAATAAGTCCCAGTATCTCAGAATGTGGTTGTATTTGGAGATAGAGCCAATAAAGGTAAAACTAGGTCATAGAGGTGGCCCTAACCCAATATGTCTAGTATCCTTATAGGACGAGGAGATCAGGACACAGACATCCTCTGAGGGGCCACCGTGTGAAGAAACAGTGAGAAGCAGCCATCTGCAAGCCAAAGAGATGGTCCTTAGGGAAACCAACCATGCTGATACCTGATCTCAGACTTTCAACCCCTCAAACAGAGAGAAAATAAATTTCTTTGTTTAAGCTCCTGGTCTGATGTGTTGTATTATGGCAGCCCTAGCAAACTAATACAAGCCCCTTGTTTAAAAGTGAATAAGAATTTCACAGCATAGCACTAAAGCATGCTCAGGATGCTAGTGATTCCTGAGTTTCTTGCCCTCAAGCCCAAGAGCTCTGGTTTAGATAGAAAGTGCCCCCCAAAACTCATGTGTGAGACAATGCAAGAAATCTTAGAAGTGAAATGATTGGGTTATGAAATCCTTAACCCTGTCAGTGCATTTATCCACTTGCATGGATTAACTGGGTGGTGACTATAGGCAGGTGGGGTGTGGCTGGAGGAGGTGGGTCTCTGGGGTCATGCCTTCAGGGTGTGAGCAGAGCTCTCTCTGCTGCCCTATCTCCATTTCCTGATCTGCTTTACTCCTCCACAATCTATCCTTATGATGTTTTGCCTCATCTTGGACCCAAAGCAATGGAGTCTACCCTCTATGGACTGAGACCTCTGAAACCATGAGCCCCCAAATAAACGTTTCTTCTTCTATATTGTTTTTGTCAGTATTTTGGTCACAGTGGTGAAAAAACTGACAAAAACATCAGCCCTGCCTCCATGTCTGCATGGCTGTTCCCTTTCTTGTGGTGTCCCAAATTCCAACTCCCTGCCTTCAGAAACACCAGGACAAGGACTCCGCTCCTGCTGAACTGTTATTGTGGTCCAAGGTGGTGTCTCTCTTCTATTTCTCACACCATCTCCCTGCCCCCTTCTGCTTGCTGGGTTCTGCTTTTGGCTTGCAAGTTAGTGCGGTCCTTACGCATGTTTGGTCAGGTCCCCTTCTCTTCTCTCCTCCAATCCCTCAGTGTCCTTCCATCTCACTCAGAATAAAACACAAAGTCCTCACCTTGCTCTGCAAGCAGGTGTATGACACATTCCTCCAGCCACATCTCGGCCTCCTGCTCACACTGCTCCCTCTCTCCCATCACCCTTGGGCATGGCCAATGCTGTCCCCACTGGGGCCTTTTATGTGGGTTTCTGCTCTGTCTCATACCCACAGCTCTGGGTCCTCACATTTAAATGTCACCCTGACTTCCCTCTCTGAAATATTCCCATGGCCACCCTGGTCACCCTCCTTCTCCTGTTCTTCGGCCTATTATTTCCCCCTGGCACGTATCCCCATTTACATTTATATGTTTATTTGCTTATTACCTGGCTTCCTGTAATGGAAGTTAGCTTCCCAGTGGTTGGAATTTTTACGTCTTCTTTATTTCATCCCCCGGGCTTAGAAACTTGCCTGGAATTTAGAAAGCACACCATGATATTCACTCAATGTTAACTGGATCTGGGTCTATCTTGCAGTCAATATGCTTCAGTCTAAAACGAACAAGCATTTTAAAAAGGTGAGCTGTCATCGTGGGTATTTAAAATTGTTGCTGCTTTCTTGCCTATAACACAACTGGGGTTTCTAGAGGACCAAGGTGATGCACCATGGGTGGGTGGGTGTGCTCCCTTGCTACTTCCTTGCTTTTGCCCAGGTGCCCTTGCAACAGCTGGGTAAGCTCTACTTCCTGTTTCAAACCTCTTCTTCCTTAAAAGGCCAGTTTTTCTGATAAAACTCTGACAGCCTTGTAGTCTGAGCAGAAGGTAGAGCAGCTTCACTTGGCCCAGTCTGGAGGACACACCAACTCCAGGGTGTACTGGTAGGCTCACATGTAGCGTTCTGAGCTGGACAGCTCCTGTGAGATCCTGGTTCTCCGTTCCACCCCTACCACAAAGGGCACAGCAGTGAGCACTTCAATGGACCACTAGAATTGTCAACAAATCAAATTCCAGATAACATGAATTTTAATTCCAAGCTGATTAATGAATTACTTTGGGCAAATGACCTCATTATGTTTCTTTTCCCCATAATAGACTAAAACTACCTGCTTTTCCTTTGAAAACTTGTAAGTTGTTATTGTTGCTAAATGAAGAGAAACATGGTATATACTTTCATTTCACATCCACTAGGAAAGAAATCATTATTATTCAGGTAGAAAACACAAACCACCAGATCAATCACCTTAATGTGAATTACTTTAAGGATTTAGTAGATGGAATGTCAAATATATAAGATCTTCCCACTTTTTTTTTTTTTGGTACCAGGGATTGAACTCAGGGGTACTTGACCACTGAGCCACATCCCCAGCCCTATTTTGTGTTTTATGTAGAGACAGGGTCTCACTGAGTTGCTTAGCGCCTCACTGTTGCTAAGGTTGGCTTTGAACTCGCGATTCTCCTGTCTCAGCCTCCCAAAGTGCTGGGATTACAAGCGTGAGGCACCACGCCTGGCTAGATCTTCCCACTTTAAACATTTTCAAAACAGCAGTAAAATCTTAACAATATTTGAATAGGATTTAAAAATTGTCATAGAAATGTTTAAAACCATTGTCTTATACAGTCCTCACTGGGACCTCATAAAGTAGATGGTGCAGATCTTATATGGTCCCAATTTAGAGATGAGAAAACTGAGATTTCAGAAAGATATTTTGAAAAAGTTTGAACAGAACTAAATCCCAGCCCAATGTCTTTCCATAGTTCTGAGAAAATTCCCAAACCCATAAAACATTTGAATTGAAAAAATTCCTGGAGAGAATATGAACATATCAAATCAAAATGCCATGTAAGGTGGAAGAGGACAGTTTCTGTTCATTCAAGTGTTTTTATTAATTTTTGAACTAGTGTGTAAATGTGAGCACACACATGCAAGGGCATGTGTTGGCTGGAACAAGGATGGACGGGTTGTATTTAAGGAACATTGCAATGGATGAATGGAATTTTACATCCTTCCCAGGTTAACACTGGATTGTTTGCATGCAATTAACTAACAGCATGCACACTGTGAACAATGCTGACATAAATAACAGTTCCTGCATTTCTACTCTGTAATCTGGGCACAGAGACATTCCTTAGTGTGTTTTCCTTGACACACAGTGGCCTCTGTGCTTACTATTGAAGAGGTGTAAATAGGGCGAATCCAGAAGCATTTTCGCTCTTAAGGGTTGAGAGGCAGAGAGTGGAGATGTTCTAACTGAAGAGGAAACCTTTGGAAATGATTGTTCCATTCCAAAATGCTGCCTGGGAAGCATGCTCGGTTGCTGTCATGCTTTATATTCTTTCTTTCCAGTTTAGAAGCCCATTTCCATAGCAAACAAGCAGCTGAATGGGAGTAGTGGGAAAATTAGTCAGCAGTCTGAAATTGAGTGTCTTCTACTTAAAAATTCTTTTCCTTTACTCCTAGGTTCTGGCAGAGAGTAATAATTACTTCCCATAAAACAACTGACTCAGCCATCTAGTTTGTATGCTGGCGGGAAAAGGGATTTAAGAAGAAACAGCTGTGATGTGTTCTCAAAAGCTTTATTCACTGGAGATAGATCTGTGATAGATATATGAAGATATTGCAGAAGAAACTCACTTATAGTCTTGATCTCCCAAATTTGTTCTGTGAGATGTTTCCATTTCACAAAAGAGCAGCAAGAAATATATTTAAGTTTCAGTTTGCTTGGATACTCATTGTAGATGTGAACTAGAACACGTTGCTAATTTGTCAGAGCCTCCGAGAACTCTGTCTCCCTGGGCTGGAAGAGGCTCAAGTCATCTCTGGCCTGAGGCAGTCTGTGAGGTATCTTTCTAATAATAACTGCCCTCTCTCCCTAATGAAGGAAAGACTCATTTATACTAATAAGTAGAAGGAGAAGCCAGCCAGGCAAAGTTGGGGGATGGAGAGGCTGGGCTGTCATGGGCCATGCTCTGCTCCTTGGCTCTGGGGTGCATTCTCCCAATTCCCCAGCAGGCGGGCTTAAATGGGCCAGGTGATTCTGTTACTCAAGATGCCCATACACAGATGCATGAGAGGAGGCTGTGACCCAAGCAAACTGGAAGCCCCCAGGCCACGCACTTCAGAAAGCTCTTCGGCACCTCCTGGAGATGCACAGGCAGCCAGGAGGGCCAGTCTAGACCAAGTGACCCCCGATATGTCCACTTTCCTGGGACAAAGTGAAGGACAGCAAACAGAGAGATGGCATCTCAATGCCATCTTGCTGTGCTTATTTTTTCTTTCAGGCATTGTGAGTGAGAATAGGGGAAGAGAGCACTCTCCTACTGTAATGAAGAATCAGTAAAAAATAAACATAATTTTTAGGGGAAATATTTTTCTTCCTGCATTGAATCAGAATGGACAGAAAGTTAGAGGCATGTCTGAAAAGCCAAAGGCAGGGCCAGGAAGGCAAAACTCCAGTTCTACTTGCAAAAGACAAGCTTCAAATAGCTTTAAAATACATATTTTTATATATTGTCCTTTTAAATTTGCTGCTGGATAATACTCCAAATCTTTAACTAGTTCAGAGTTCTTCCTAACAAATCAGGTTTTCTACCACAAAAGAAGACCAAAAAGGTTTAAAAGAAGAAAAGAAAAATGAAGAAAGAATTCAAAGGAAGGACAACATGACCCACACTATGTCCTGTGTCGAAGCAGCAATGTTCTGAAACACAGGGTAGTGGTGTCCCTTGTTACTTATAGGGACCTGAGGACTTCAGTTCATAGAACAGTCACATGCAGGGACATTCTGTCACAAAAATGGTGCATCCGACAGTGTGACATTTTCGTTTGGATCATCCAAAGGGGACATATTCATTCTTATTTCGTGAAAAAAAAAACAAAGAAGAAAAAGGAAGGGAAAGAATAAGAAAAGGAACTGTGAAAGGAGAGGACTCCATAAAAAGAACCATCTCCAAGGAAGAGATTGTTGTTGAGCAGCTGAGAGAATCTTATCATAAACTCTGGGACTTAAAGATAATGTCCAGAGGGCTGGACTCAATGGACAGTGTCATTCGAACAGTTTCATGTTAGAAGGCCAGACCGGGAGCTTTTAAAAGACTACGAAGGCAAATGGAATTCTTGTGCAGCAGTAAGGCACTCAGTCTTGGTTTTTCTGGGAATATTAGCATAATCCTACAATTTTAAGCAGGGTTTGCTGAAGTTAGTTAAGAAGGCAGAAGCATTTGTTGTGCTATTTGAGTTTTAATTCTTCAGTTCATAAAGTGACTACAGCAGTACATTCATTTGATTCCAGATGTGCCCACTGGGGAAACCCGACAGTGAACAGCAAGGATCTGCTTTCTCCAGATCTTATACAAACCAAGACAGAGGAAAGGAAATGCTTTCTGATACAGCTTTGAGGGAGCATTTCTTTGCCATTCAGTAAAGATTGCGCCTTCAATATTTTCAGAACCACAACCTGACGTTGCTTAAACCCAGATACCTAGTGTGGGCATCTTATCTAGAGTGTGACAGGCATCTTCAGGTGGAAAAGCCTAAATGTATTAGACTCTCATTTCATTTACCATGTGGTCATTTGACACATAGATATACCTGAGATAACACTGAATATGGCCACCAGCATGTAGTCAGGAGAACAAGATATAAATCACAAACCTAGGTAATATTAACAACAAACTCAAAGAATAAATATTTATGCAATATCAGAAACCTCAAGAAAATGTCTATTCTTTCCACGCCAAGTCTCTCAGAAAGGAATCTGAAAGAACTAGCAATGTGCATATAACAAGAACTCCTTTTTATCTCGATGTGATGATTGACATCCAATAAAGAATACCTGGTAAGGGAGACGAGAGCATCTTAGGATGATGTATGAAAGCACTGGTCATCTCTGCAACACTACTGCCCTCTGAAGCCCCATATTCTTCAAGCCCATCCTTCCTTCAAATACCACTGAGGTCAAATTGAGGACAACTGATGGGGTGACCCTGAGTCCCTTTTTCATGAACATGGCAAATCAGAGAGACACAAGGGTGATACTTCTGCCTCATGCCTCCCTGAGGAGAGCTCCTTGCTGATTTTGAGCAGAGTTGTATCTTGGTCTGCCTAGCTCTAGTTGCTGCTTCTCCAACTTTGATACACATGTGTATCCCCTGGGAGCTCATTAAAATGCAGATTCTGAGGCTGTAAGTTGCAGCTGGATTGAGATTCCACATTTCTCACATGCTCCCAGATAAAGTCCGATGTGGAGAGGTCAGGTTGATGCCAGCTTTGAAGGCTTCTCAGGACAGGATGATAGGCTTGCTTGGGGATCATGTTGCAGACTACAAAGTGGAACCTTTTGTGATCTGGCAGTGAGAACCCAAGACATTTAAGCATATCACTAAGCACAGCTCCAGTGCCCTACAGGAATATGAGCAGAAATGGATAGCCCAGCTCCTCTTCCAGGATGCCATCCTGAATTCCATGCCCGAGAAATGAACTCTTTTGAGAATAACACACCTTTCAAGATTTTTGCTTGTTGATAATGCTCCTGCACATCTTCCTTTTGTTGATGATCTTAATCCCAGCATCAAAGTGGTGGTTTGCCCTCCAAATCCACCTCTTTTATCCAACAAGTGAATCCAGGATTTATTGCAGGTTTTAAGGTCTACTATGTGCAGGACCTTTCCCCAGGATACTGTTGCAACTGAGAAGGGTACCCCATGGGAAGATAGTAATACAATCTTGGAAGAATTACAACATATATGACTTGCATCAAGAACTTGATTGGAGTCAGGCGTGGTGGTGCACACCTGCAATCCCAGCACTTAGGGAGGCTGAGACAGGAGAATTGCAAGTTCAAAGCCAGCCTCAGTAACGGCGAGGAGCTAAGCAAGTCAGTGAGACCCTGTCTCTAAATAAAATACAAAATAAGGCTGGGGATGTGGCTCAGTGGTCAAGTGCCCCTGAGTTCAATCCCCAGGACCAAAAATCAAAAACAAAAAAACAAAAAACCTTTGATTGGGCTTAGGGTGATGTTACCAAATGGCATTGAGAAGAAGACTCATGGGAGGTTTGTGAATGACATCAATAGGTTTACCAAGGATGAGGACGTAGCAAAACTCAGCCAGACTGTGGTTGATCTGGAAAACAACTTCAAGCTGGGTGTGGATGAGGAGGAGCCTGGGGAGCATCTGGAGATGGTTCCTGAAAACTGAATGACTAGTTCTTGGAACTGGAGCAAGAGTGGCTGAAGAGGCAAGAGAAAAGGAAAGCGCAGGAGAAGAAAAAGAAGAACCTCCAAGGAAAGGTACAGTGAGAGATTTAGCTGAAGATTTTGCAGACCTGCCCAAGCTCGTCAAGAAGCTTCAAAACCTGGATCTCAACACAGAAAGGTTTTCATTAGACAAGAATATTCATGGTACATTATATGCAAACAAGAAAATCTATGATGTAAAAAAATGAAACAGACCAAGTAAACTATCACGGGCAGATTTCTGAATAGAGTGACAGGTCCCCAAGAAGGCTCTCAGGCAGGTCCTTTAAAAGGTGTTGCAGAAGAAGGCATTGCTATCAAAGGAGGTGACAACCCCGCCCTAGGAGGCCTTTCAGGGCACAAGAAGTGGAGGGAAAAGAAGCCATGATATTGCTGATCCCGACCCCGGGTGGGCCAGGCCAATGTGTGTTTATGTCTTATTTTGGAACAAAAAAATTTTAAAAATTTACAAAATAATTAAGAAAAAAGATTATAGAATAAGAAATTAAAGAAAATGTGTTTGTACAGCTATACAATGTGTTTGTATTTTAAGCTAAAGACAAGAGTCTTAAAAGCAAAATTTATAAAGTAAAAAAGTTACTTCAAGCTAAGGTTAGTGGGTTATCAAAGAAATAGTTAGAAATTTCGAACGGCCTGTGTGCACCATGTTTCCACAGTCTGCAGCAGTGCATGGAGGCTGCCTAGCCTTTTACCCCACTAACTCATCCAGAGCAACTTCCTGTCCGGCCAGCTCCACTCATGCTAAGTGCCTATACAGTGTGCCATTTTAAATGTTTCATCTCCTATTGTTATACTATACTTTCTCTATATTTAGATATATCTACATACACAAATGCCATTGCCAGGTTGCCCACAGCGTTTGGTGCAGTAACTTGCTGCACAGGTTTGTAGCCCAGTAGTGACAGGTTGTACCATACAGCCCAGGCATGTGGTAGGCTGTCTGGGTAGGTTTGTAGAGGTACACACGATGATGTTCGCACAGTAGTGAAATCACCTCATCCCACATTCCTCAGCACGCATCTCCATCATTGAGCTACACATGACTGTACTTGAAATTGTGAAGAAAAATATTTACTTAGTTATGATAATGTACATTTCCATCACTGGTTTGTCTGCTATGTATGTTAGCATGGCACAACTGACAGATTGCATGGCAGTCGGAGGATTTAAGAGGGCTACAGCCTCATCTGGTAAAACAGGAATACAATCTAAAGTAAAATAATACCATCCAAAAGCAACAAGCCAAGACTTAGTGCTGTGAGCCTGGGACTTTAGGATCGCGGAGTTAGGTTCAGCTGAAACAATGAAAGAATAAAGAAGCCATCAGTCCTCCGAGTCAGGATTGGAGGGAGAAGTACAAAAGGTGATGATTTTTTTTTATTTTAAATCTTTCTATAATAGTTGGTTTTGAAATTATGTGCATTTTTTATTTGTGGAAGGATAAACGAAGAGGGAGAGGAGAAAGGAAAAAGAAGGAGAGAAAAGAACAAACTCAGATCTGAGGAATTTTGGGAGATGGCTAAAATGAAGAAGGGTCAGTGGGCATTTAGGCCACTTTCCTGCTTAGGCTTGGACTTGGGGAGGTCAGATGCTTACAGTATAAAGTGGTAGGGGGAAAAATTATGTTCCTCTAACTCCACAGGTGGGTTTTGTGGTTTCTGCACTCTGAATATCTTTAATCCTCAGAAAACTTGTTGAGCTAGATGAGCCATCCCATTGCCTAGATTAGAAGACCGTCATTTACAGAGGTCAATTGAACTTCTAGAGACTTAGAAAACATATTTGCACTTTGCCAGAGGCTGGGCAAGTAACTCCCAGTGGAGCAAAGGGGTGAAGGCCGGTTCCAGCCTCAACCTCATTTTCCTGCTGTTGAAACTGAAGTTTCCATGAACAAAATAATTTTTGTATATTCTCTACAACAAGCCCCTGCTCAAATGCAGCTATATTTTTCCACTTATCACTTAATATCACTAAAATTTCAAAATGCGGAAACTGAGGTGGTGAGTGCTACTGAGGAGGAGGCAAGGACAGGTGCTGGCCTGGCCAGGCAAGTTAGGGACAGCTTGAAGTGCTGCTTGACAAGTGAGGCTTCCAGGAGGAAAACTGAGAAACAGAGAGGACAAGCTTGACCTCATCCCATTTTTGAAGGTAGCGAGTCCTATTTCTTATTTCTGCTTAAAATCCCAGTCCTATTTAGGGACAAAGACAAGAGTGGCAGCTACTTCTGCTTTGGTTTATGGTTCCACATGTCACCCATAGACCACTTCTGGCTCCATTAATTCCAGTTACAGGTTGAAAAATGATTTTTAAACCTTCCTGAATCATATTAGCTATCCCCCTACACTACTTTTTTCTTAGAATTTGGGTTCAGTATTTAGATTTCACTTTCTACAGCTCCCTATTTAGGAGAAAGGGGATTGAATATTGTCTGGATAAGACAGGGAGGGAGTGGAGAAATTCAAGTTTGACATTTGTGGAATTTAACTTCCAGGAGTAAAGTGTTGGCTGCAGATGTCACACTCTCTCTAAGGCACCCACTGGAAGACTACCCACAATTAGGAAATTAAATCATCATTGCCATTACAATGAAATCATATTAAAGATTATCCTGAAAATGATGCTTATTGTCAAAAATGTTATCCTTTGTTTTCCTTTATGGTGTGAGAAAGAATTGGGGAGAATTTTCTCTCTGCAAAAGCAAACAGTAAAGATGGCTTTTTGAGGAAGAAACATGCTTGATAATATGCTAACAACACAATTGCAAAAATGAAAAGTTACCAGACCAATTCAAACACCAACTGTCTGATAGTAAAGAGCCATTGCACAATCTCCAGGGTGACGAGCTGTCGCAGAGTGGACTAGAGGAGCATGAGATCAAGGTCAAGTGGCTTGAGCACAGCCGGACTCTTGCTGACCAGATGCAGTCATGCAAGGCTCTGGTGCTGCTTATGGGAAACAAGAGGAAACAACCCGTCTAGAAGCAGGAATGATTCAGTAGCCTCTGCCTGCATCAATAC
>CM053410.1:8160040-8207217 GCA_028644305.1 Xerus rutilus
TGTCTTTGATATGAGCAGATTTTATGTGACAACCTTTCTCCTGAGCAAAATTCACTCCAAAAATAATGCACTTGGCTGAATTTTTTTCTCTGTAAATGTGACATACGTATGAACCATCAGTTCAAAGTAAGTTGTGTGGAACTGGGGACAACTGCAAAATGATAGTGGCCTTGGAAATACAACCTCACTAGGGGGTGCCTGGTTGCAAATCTTTTCATTTTATTACTAATTTAAAGCTACTTTGGCTGGCAACATTATAGGAAGGATAGCAACACAGGTGGCTCTGAACACCTGCAGACTTTTGATGGATGGAAATCTTGGCTTGAGCATGTCACCATTCTCAGCAGGCCACTCTGGTAGGTGCAGCTGATGGCACCTGATCCACAGTTTCCGGCTCAGGCCTTTTCCTCTAGCTGTTTAGAAATTGCTTCATGCTCCACTTTTAAAATTCACTTCACATATAGATGAATTTGGCAAAAGTCAGAGAAACAGTCAG
This sequence comes from Xerus rutilus, assembly GCA_028644305.1. Classification (NCBI taxonomy): domain Eukaryota; kingdom Metazoa; phylum Chordata; class Mammalia; order Rodentia; family Sciuridae; genus Xerus; species Xerus rutilus. The sequence continues at coordinate 8,160,537 of CM053410.1, forward strand.
TATCCAAGCAAATGGGAATAATTTAAGCCACAGATCATAAGCTCTCAGTGGACAAGAACTCAGCCTTCATCTGTTCTCCAAAATGTTCTGTACAGCCCTGGAAACATTCTTTGTTGCTAATTAGCGTGACTCGGAAGTTATACTTGACTCCTATAGGGCCAGAGTTGCTCATGACAGAAAGAATAAGTCAAATTTACCTTTTTCATGTTCCCTGATTCTACCTAGAATATTTAGATACATGTCCATTACAATATTCTCATTGCAGTAGTTAGTAATTGCCAGAGAGCCAATTTTCAAAATACAGAGAGGCCATGACTTTATAAAGAGGTCACTAACACAGAGGTCTGAAATGATAAAAGAGTTTTTCTTTGTTTATTTCTTAAATACCAACTATATTTATGGAAGTACGCAGCAAACTTCTTTGGTTCCCCATGTCATAGATCTTCAGCCCACACATGGTTTCAATTGAGTTGTGCCCACACTTCCATGTGAGCTCACCTGCAGTGATGTTATCCCAGTCAAACACCTGCTCTGTGTCCTTCTTTTCTGCTTCAGTATCTTCTCTAATGTCATGGCATCTCATTGGTCTTACACTTGTTCAGATAGGAAGTTAGAGGGAATTTGCTTCTGAGATGATTGATTTTACGTGTCAACTTGACTGAGCTAAGGGACGCCCAGATGGCTAAAATCAGTATTTCTGGATGTGTCTGTGAGGATATTTCTGAAAGAGATTATTATTTGAATAAAGAAGATTTGCCTTCACCAATGGAATTGGGTATTATTCAATCCATTGAGGGCCTGAGTTGAAAAAAAAAATGATAGAGAAAGGGTGAATTCTTTCTGAGCTAAGATATTCATATTGTATCTTTGAGTATCAACATTGCATGTTCTAGGGCCTTTGTGCTTGGAATGGAACTATACCCCTAGTTTTGCCTGCAGACAGTAGACCATGGGACTTCTTAGCCTGCATAATCGTGTGAGTGTGTGTGTGTGTGTGTGTGTGTGTGTGTGTGTGTATTCTGTTTTCCTTGGAGAATCCATACTAATAAATCTTCCTAGGTGAACCCTCAATCAATGGAAAATGAAATTCATCAGATAAATATTCCAGTGTCCTGTTTGTCAGGAAGATGACCCTAGCGGGGAAGTTCTAAATTTAGGTGTGTGTTTGTTTGTTTGTTTTTGTTTGGCACTGGAGATTGAACCCAGATGCACTCTACCACTGAGCTATTTCTCCAGCCCTTTTCATTTTATTTTGGGACAGGGTCTTGCCAAGTTATCAAGGCTGGACTCAAACTAGTAGTATGCCTACCTCAGCCCCCTAAGTAGCTCAAATTACAAGCATGCATCACCACTCTTAGCTTAGGTATGTCTTTAAAAATATTCAATCTAATAGAATTTTATATTATTATGACACTTTGAATTGATGATAGTTGTTAGTTTTGGAAATTTCTCTGAAAATCGTTTCTCACTTTTGTTCTTCTTTCCTACTGGCATTCAACTTATACCCTTTGCCTCCTTGTGTTTCATTCTGAACTTTTTTTTTTCCTCAACTAACCTTGCAACTCATGGTTAAACTCAGCCAGTGAGTTCTTAGCTTTGATTATTGTCTTTTCATAAATCTAGAATTTCTACTTGGTTCTTTCTAGTTTCTAGTTCTTTAACTTATGTTTTTTAGTTCCTTCAACATATTAATCCTAACTGGTAACATGTTCACCTAAATCCATTTTTATTTCTATTGTCCATTGTTTCACATTATTTTATTCTTATGTACTCTATTTTTTTTGATTGAGTGCTAGACATGACAAAATTAAATATGATCTCTCTAAAATGCATCTCCCTTTCTTCAAAGAGAATATGCATTGCTTTTGGCAAGGGGATAGGTAGGAGCAGCAGAAATCCTGCAAAATCTTCTTCATTTAATGAATTTCAGAGGATTTTAAACAGAAATTTGGTTTCTGTAAATGCTGATCTCTTTCTGATTTACCATGGTTTATAGGGTGTAGTTTATTTAGGACTCTGCTTATTGACAGAAGATAGACTCTATTTTTGCTCCCTGTACCTACGAAGTTTCTCAAAACTCTGTTCAGCATCTAAGATACTCAATCCTTTTTTTGGAGTCATCAGAACCATTGAGAGTAATGTCCCCAAATGTCAGATTCAACAGTGTGGGTTTTACATTCTCCTACATCTTATTCTCACTGGCTTGCTATCCCTGCAATGATTCAAAGCACATTAAATTTATTTTGTTTTCTTTCTTTAGTCTGGGTGAGAGACTTGGTACACACCACCTAGTTGTATGGCTTGCTAGGGTAGCCACAGCAAGACATCACCGACAGGTGGCTTAACAGCAGAAGTTCACTTTCTAAATTCAGGAGGTTAGAGGTTCAAGATCAAGGTGTCAACAAGTTTGGTTTCTTCTGGGGCCTCTCTGGCCTTCTGAAGGCAATCATCTCTACCTTCACATGGTAATTATACTATACATCTGTGCATATGCTTTGATGCTTATGTATATTCAGATTTCTTCTTTTAAGAACTCCATTCATATTGGATTTGGTTCAACCATATCAGCCTCATCTTAATAACTTATTTTTAAAACCTATCTCCAAATACAGTCACATTCTGAAGTAGTAGGGGTTAGGGTGAATATGAGAATTTTGGGGGGCCACAATTGAGACTATAGCAACTAATCAGTCATTATTAAGGGAGAAATTTCTCACTTGAAATTCAAAGGAATTATTAATTATATCACCCTCATTGATTTAATTCATTTTAATGCAACAACCTGTCTGTATGTGTGTCTATATGTGCATGAGTATGTATAAGGTTCAGAAAATAGTGCCAGACAAGAAGATTATTGCAATCCTTGTGTATATAACCTCTCAGGAGTTCTGTATTTGTAAACTTTTTATCTATGTAAAACATATTTTAATCCAATTTTGGTAAGACTGACAAATTTGCATAGAGGAAATGAATTTCATCAAAGCAATCTAATTCATTTCTAAACTTTATGTACCATTTAAATAAAACATATTAATTTTGTGAAATTATTCTATTTGTTATTATCCTTTTTCCATTTAAATACTTATTAAAGATTGATTTCACTGGTCATTTTTTACCTCTGTCAGATTTTATTGAGTAGAGGCTTCACATTATCAATGTTCTGTGTAACCATTGTTTTTGAGAAGGTAGTCTGTCTAGCTTTGCTTTAGGTAACCTATAAAGCTTTCAAACTGTATTAGAATTTGATCTTTCTGCCTGTGTTTAGCCAGGAGCAAACTTTACCATGTGTGGTTTTTATTGTTGTCAGTTTTTTTTATTTCCTTCAACAATTTAATAAAGACTGAGAATAAATAAAGGCATGGCAGAGAGATTTTATTTATTTCCTAAATAACCCAAGAAGAAAATATCATGTAATTTTATGAGACAAGGAACTAAGAAAGAAGACTACAGGGAATGATTAGAAGAAGAGGTAGAAGATTAGAGAAGAAGAAGAAAAAAGAAATGAGGTAAAAATATTGACTTAAGACTGTTAGGTGAAATGTCATCTTTCAAGGGAAACCAGTTCTGAACAACTTCTTAATATGCATATCATGAACAATAAGACCATGTATTTAAATGAGGTTGTGGTTTTTTATATACAGGCCCTCTACCAATACTATGAATTGCATTTGTGATTCTGCTAGTTTCTCTATAGTAACAGCAGCTTCACATGGCCTGGTCTTCGATGGCTTTATACAACAAAATCTGACCTAAATCTTTCTTATTTTCCCAATCTTGAATTACCAGATTGCAATGGGCAGAAATGGTGCCATTAACATATTTTCCAAGGTCTCATTAGTCCAACTAGTCCAATTCACATAGTAACTTGACTCACTGTGAAGCAAGCTCCAAGCATGTGTGGATTATTTCACGTGCCCATGCAGCTCTGGTCAGCTGTCCCATCAGCTGCTTTTTGGCATTTGTTGTTCTTTCTCTTCTTGATTGGCTCTCCCCTTCACTTGGGACCATCCAGCCTGCCAGACATAATCCACCTAGTCTCTCCACAGCCACCAGGAGACTCAGGATGCCCACGATTCCGTTACAAAGAGGGGGATCCTCATTCTCTGCTTTTCTAAGTTATACCTTATTTGTATAAGCAGCAAAATAATTTACATTTTTTGGCTTTAATACATGCATATTTAATATGTATTATCATAGTTGGTCCTCATTTAAAAACAATTCCATGACATTGAGACTTGGAGAAATTATGTAGCTCACCCAAAGTGACATGAAAGTAGCAGAGCTGCATTGCCCCACAGCCGGTCTCTTCACTTCCACACCATAGCACTTCCATCCACAATGACTTACAGAGTAAGGGAAATGCTTCCTTTGCACTAATATTCTGTGACTGCTAACATGCAGGCACATGTGAGCTTGGCTGATGGATTGATGAGAGGCACAGCAGCTCTCACAGGCTTACGTGTACAAGTTGATTTGCCTGGAGGAAGGACTTTGTATCTGGGCACTTGGAGTGGTGCCTACCTGATGGGATTTTCTTCCTCATAAGATACGGGACCCATGTCTGAATCCTATGGGGAGAATCTGTAGGCAGAGGCTGGATTAGCAATCCCGGAGGACAGATTGGAAAGAAAGGCTAGATTTTCCCTTTTCAACAGAATATAGAGGAGCCTCGAGAACAGATAGGCAGCCAGATGCATCTCGGAGGGCACATTGCCGTAGAACCAGAGGTGCTACTGAAGCCTCAGAACCAAGAAAATGGGCAGAAGCACTGTCCGCTGCAGCTTTTCCAGCAGCAGCAACAGTGTAGAGACCTGCAAGGGAAATGACAGGAAAGTAGGTGAGTGTAGGTGGAGCACCAGGGACCATCAGAGCTAACCTGAAATGGACTGGAAGCTTCAGTGAAGCCAGTAAAACTCAAGTGATTACTGTTATATGTCTCACCTGAGGACCCAAAGACTGAGGCAGTCTTGTCACCTTGAAAGTTATGGGTTTTTATCAAAAGGGCTTTTTGAGTTGGTATTTCTGGCCTCCGTCCTCATGTAGGGGCACTAGACAAGAACATAAAGATGGTAGGCTTCCTCCTTGCTAACAACTGAATATTGTTTTTTTGACCTAGGGCAGCTGTTCATTCTTGATACTCTTATCTATGAGATGCATTCTCCACCCAGTCTCCACAGATCCCCCTGTAATTGACCTGCCCAGACAACGTGCTAACAAATTCCCCCAAACATCTGGAAATTCTAACATTGGATACAACTTCGGTGAAGCTGTGATTCCTACCTGAGAGACAACAGGAAGACTAAAGGAGGGCCAACAATGTGCCTTGTAGTAGGCATTTCACTTTGGAGTAAGGAATGTTGGTAGAGAGAGGGCTCCTTATTGTTTTAGTCAGCTTTTTTCCTCCTGTGACTAAAAAACCCAACAAGAACAATTTTAGGATAGAAAAAGTTTATTTAGGGGCTCAAGGTTTCAGAGTCTCAGTCCTGCTGGTTCCTTTCCTCGGGGCTCAAGGTGAGGCAGAAGAGTGGGAGAAGAGTGTGGCAGAGGAAAGCAGCTCACATGATGATCAGGAAGCAGAGAGAGAGTCCACTCGCAGGATACAAAATACATACCCCAAAGGCACGTCCCAATAATTCACTTCCTCTAGCCACACCCTACCCTCCTTCAGTTACCACTTAGTTAATTCCATCAGGAAATTAATTTACTGATTGGCTTAAGGCTCTCATAATTGAATCATTTCTCCTCTAAACCTTCTTGCAATGTCTCACACATGAGCTTTTGGGGGACACCTCACATCCAAACCATAACACTTATAGAAAAACAAAAAGGTAATTTAGAGTTGCTAATATGAGGTTGACATTGTTCTTAAGCCAGTAATACTCAGTCATTAACAATGGTGATGCTCTAGTATTCCATGGTATCTTTTCCTTTCTGAGTTGTATCTACTTTTCAATTAAGATAATTTCTGTTGAGATTGCCATATCTAGTTTCCCCTATGAGATTTCAGGTACCGTGATCCATTGTACAACTCAGGAGAAGGGTTGGGATTCTCTTCAAAGTGTGAATGATAAGAAAGAAAATTTGGGATGTCGAAAATAACTTGTGATCATTATACCTTATTTAGACACAGTTAAATTGCTAAGCCAATATATTCTGAATTTTTTACTAGTTGCCAACCTGGATCATGAGAAATGTTGGCATCTTTGATAAAGAATTTTACTTATTTTGACAGCAATTTTTTTTTTATATTAAGGAGACGAAAGTGAAAAATATAGTAAAGTTTCATTATGGCTGGCTGGAATTTGAGGATAGGTGCAAAATTCACTGGAAAATGTTGAAACATCGTTTTTATCATGCTTTTCCTGAAGAATAAATTGTAAAATATTGGATTAAATTTGAATAGTTCAGAACACACAGTCTTGACAGATGTCTGTGAGGAGTTTGCTAGCCCGTTGGGCCATTTGATGTATGGCCTGAGACCCCTGAGATCTCCCATACAGTTTTGGGAGAATTTCCCAATTTCCGAAATCCCTCCCATCACCCGTATGTGATATGTCATGTGTACGTCTTCTGCTGCATGTATACATATTCCTAGCGTATTATGTGCTAGCATGCGTCTCTTTCCAAGCATATTATCCTTGTGAGTAGGGCCTATTTTAATTAATTTTATTATTTTAGCATTTCACCAGAGGCTGACACATAGCATACAGCCATTCAGTGTTTGTTCAATGAGTGAATAAATAAATGCATGATGAATGAATATGTAAATCTACCTTTTTTTTCAGGAAAAATATTTGAATTTATTTAGTGATAAAATACAGGAAACAAGTTTTTAAAATGCTCAGAATACATTTAGATATGGGTATACAGTGCAATTGGGTAGTGGTTGGCATAGCCAGAAGCGATTTTTTATTTATTGTGAAGTAGGAGAAAAAGAACATATTTAAATACTGATGGGAAAGATTTATTTAATAAAGGTCAAATTAAAATACAGGAAGAATCCAAGAGATAACAACTAGGAAAAAGTGCATGTGAGTATGGATCAGGCAGTGGTAGATTGCTGAATTTTTAATCTAATTTCTATTTTCCTTGCATAACAGGAAGTCTGGGAAAAGGCAGAGTTGGAGCAAGCCATCGGTTTCTCTCATATTACTGTGAGAGTAATATAAATATTTTAAAATTATTTCTCTGATGAATAGGAGAATGGAATAGACTGTAAGAGTAAAGGCTTCTGGCGGAGTGGACAAGTTAGGGATTGTCCATATAATGACTTATATTTTCACATGAAGCTGAGCATCTGATAAGAACAAGAGTGAAGAGAGCCCAGCACAAGTTGACAATAACATGATTATGGTGCTGCTGATATGTCTGGATTGGTTAGTTTCTCCAGCAGTTCTAAGCAGCCCATGTGTACAGACAGAATAAAGTGGAGAGTTGCCTTCCGTCAAGCAGTGGGCAGGTTAAGTGGATAACAATGAAATGACAATGGACCATAGGAATTCAGAATATTAGCAAGAGTGCTTCAATTTGAATGCCACATAATGATGATCAGATGGAAAGGGAAGCTAAGATAAAGGGGACCAAAGGAAAAGGATAGAGTGGAAAATGGATAAGTCCCTCTCAAGAGAATAGGTGTGGTCATTAGACAAATCGGGTAGGTGCAGCCAGAGCACTGAATTTCAGCAGATGTGTATTTCAGTCTGATGCATGATCCTAGGAGTGGGTGGATGGAGACATGTGCAAGAGCAGGTAAGTTGGGCAAAGAGAACAAGGAACTGAAGTCAAACTCTTGGATGCACTGTCCACATGGAAATTCTGCTCACTCAAGATTGTAGCAGAACTTGGAGTAGGGAACATGACTGTGAAAGAGAAGTCCAAACCATCCACTTAGGAGAAGGAGCTACTGGCCAGTCAGTGTGTAGTGACAAAGAAGAAGTGGATTGACCCATGAACCACTGATAGAGGAGCAGTGTGTGGTCAGACAGGCAGAGGAGTGTCGTCTAGACATAGCAGTATGAAATGCGGTGGAGATCTGTTGTGATTTGGATATGAAAAGTCCCTCAAAAGCTCATGTGAGATGATGCAGGGATGTTCAGAGGTGAAATGATCAGATTATATGAGCTGTAATCTAATTAGTGGATTCTTTTTTTGTTTTTGGTACCAGGGATTGAACTCAGGGGTACTGGACCACTGAGCCACATCCTCAGCCCTATTTTGTGTTTTATATAGGGACAGGGTCTCACTGAGTTGCTTAGCGCCTCTCCCTTGCTGAGGCTGGCTTTGAACTCGCCATTCTCCTGCCTCAGCCTCCCTAAGTGCTGGGATTACAGGCGTGTGCCACTGCACATGGCTGGATTCATCCATTTGATGGATTAATAATGTGAATAATTAATAATCTGACTTACTGGGTAGTAACTATAGACAGATAGGGCATGGTTGGAGGAAGTAGGTCACTGGGTGTTGTGCCTTTGGGGATTATATTTTGATATTTTGCCCTTGTTCTCTCTCTCTCTTTTTCTCTTTCTCTCTTTTCTTCCTGGTTGTCATGAACTGGGTAGCTCTCCTCAGCCATGCCCTTCCACCATGATGTTCTGCCTCAGCTGAGGTCCAGAGCAATGGCATTGGCAGACCATGGACTGAATCTCTGAAACCATGATCTCAAAACAAACTTTACCTCCTATAGTTTGCTCTTGTCTGTCATTATGGTCAAAGTGAGGAAAAGCTGCCTAACATAGGTTTTCCTCCTAAAGTGAGGAGATGAGTGGTATGGACTGAATTGTCTTCTCCCCACCCCCACCAAATTCATGTTGAAGCTCTAAAGCCCAACGGGATATTGGAGATGGGTCTGCAGGAAGACAGGCTTCTGGATGGACCTGGCCAAACCACCTCTTCTCCTTCCCACTTGTAATTCTCAAAGACCTGCAGAAAGTGCAGAATGTTATCATCCTGAGATAAGGAGAAACTGTCTGGAACAGGCTAGTCTTTGTGCTCAGTCCTCTGACAACACAATGTCTTACAGTGCTTTAGTTAGTGATCTTAGTTCCCATGGGGATAGCACTCAGAGTGAGAAGGCATACATCTGCTTCAGGGTCCCTCGGCTGCTGTGTAAGTGGAGCCAAACACAGATGTAGCCTCATCTATCTTGAGAAGCTTCCCTGAAACTTGGGACCCAGATTTCCATGAACCATAACTCCAATTTATCCTTACTACCTAAATATGATTAATAAATGTGCTTTCTAGAATATGTTGCATGAGAGTCCTGCCTCACTGGACTCATTGATTTTGTGGCAACACTTTCTGCCAGATTTGGTGAGGTATTTAGAGTTCTGCTAGACCTAGGAAGCTTAGAGAAATTGCCAAAGTGTTTAGAGTCCTCTCCTGGGATGGGCAGGTAGTACACATTGACTCCCTCCCAGGACTTGATACAGGTGTACAGGGTGTTTATTCCTCACAGTGTCCTTTAGCAGATAATTAGGTTTAGAAGGGATCATATGGGTGATATCTCTGTGAGATGATTAGTGCATTTGTAAGAAAAAAATGAGAGAGAGCTTCTTCTTTTTCTCTGTGCCATGTGTACACACAGTGAGAAGCCTGAGAACCCTAACCAGGAACTCAATTGGTAGCAATCTTGATCTTAGACTTCTATCCATCAGAATTATCTGTTGCTTCAGATTCCCAGTCTATGATGTTTTATTATGACAGCCTGATCTGACTAATATGAGTGAATAATCAGTGCTTCTCTGGGGTCTGTCTTTGCAGAATTTTAATCAATAACTCAATGCTTCATAATACTACAGGGACCTCGAGAAGGAGGAGGAAACTGAGATCCTAGATTATAGTTCTTGAATACAGCATGCTCACCGGACTCACCTGCAGAAGTACATACTCATTTGTTATACTATTCTTGTTATATATCTCTAGCAAGGCAAGAAGAGGGAGGGGAAAAGAGTGATAAGGAGACAAAAGGTGGAAAAGAATTATCTAGGAGTCAGAATAACTAGTTCTATTCTCATCTGCACTGTGATTTGCCATTTCTATCTGCTATGAATAATAATACTCACCACCTACACACTTTGCAGGTTGTTGTGAAAGTGTATTAGAAATAATGACTTTGATCTTCTCAGATAAAGGGGGGGTCGTGTTTGCACAAAACACTGTATTAGCTCAATCATGGTAAAATTGGCTTTTTGCTTTCAACAAGGCCAGAATCGTTACAGGTAGAAAAGTCTGCATGGAATGAATTATACAATTAGGTTCCTCTTAACATGACTGAAAAGAACCCAATTTATGTCTCCAGAAAGGAATAGGCAGGCTCTGGAAATAAATCTCTGAGCCACAAGATGCTGTTCTATTTTTACAAAATGAACAGATAGCTGGAGCTCAGTGGAGCTGCCTGCTAGTTTCGTCCTATGAGACAGTCACATGAAGGCTTTTTCTTACTGTCTGAGGAGGGAGCAGAGAAAAAGCACCAGGCCTTTCAAAATGACTGCTCTCTTCCTTCTCTAGGGCTTTTTCCCATGCAACACACTTTGTACTGATTTCAGGGGAAAACCTAAAGCAGCTTAACTGGCATGCCCACCAGCTGCTCAGGTTAAGTCTTATGCAGACATGAAGCCAACCAGCAATGATTAGCTTAGTGTGATCTGAAGGAGGCCTGCTGCAAAAATATCCCATTCCCATCTGCCAAGATCTGGTGGTGCTTTGAATGAGACCTTCCCTCCAGAAGGTGACTGGCAAATTGCTAATCCGTACCTGGGAAGACAGTATTTTAGCTCATGAGTCTTTTTGAGTTCTTGTCACCATATTGGCCCTGAGGACTTTTAGTAAGGAACTCTATTCCCTACAGAAGGCTTAGGTTTTGCTTTTGAAGAGCTTGTAATCTATTTGAGGAAACACCACACCTACATGATTTTAAGATCCTCTATATTTGAATTATCTTTGGTCAAGGACAATCTCATAAAACTTTTAGACTCTTTGGATCCAAGAACCTGGCATACAGAGTAGGATGCATTGAAGTTCAAGCCGAAAAGCAGAACCTATAGGGACTTGTTCTAGGGCAATGGCTCAACAATTGTGGGCGCTGATGAAGTGGTCCCTGAAAGGGAGAGTCTCCCGTCTGATGGTGATGGAAGTCATCAGAGATGGTCAGGAAAGGAGGATAGCCAGCAGGCTGGAATCCATGGGCATGAGCTACCCTGGAGATTGAATGAAAACTGCTCCATCGGTTAGCCTTTGAACTTAGCAATGAAGAGGAACCTGCAGGACCCTAGGCCCGTCCTCATGGAGCACACACACATTGTGGCCCAGGAGTCCAGTGACTGAAAGGAAATACAAGGAAGGTAGAGCAGTGGCAGATGCAGCTGCAACTTCGGGCTACCGAGGTAAGTCTACAGATCATTGAGAGCATATGCAAACTACAAAAAATGGCTTTGTCTCCATTTCACCCTGTGACCTTCCTAAGATTCTCCCTCATGGTTTAATCAGAAACATGCAAGAAAGAGCACTAGCAGAGTTGTAGCCAAGAGCTCAGCCTAACAATTGGATACACAATGATATCACCTGGGTGATGGAGCAAAGCTCGCTGGTTATGGTTTTTAAATGATGATTAACCTTAGAGCAAATATCACTGAATGAAAAGCATTAAAGGATAATTGTCTTGAGTGATATAGGGAAAAAGGAGAGATAGGAGATGGGACAAGGACAGTCGGCCCAAGGATGCCGCAAGGCAGGTCTTCAGGAATAGATACAAGTATAAAATATGAAATTTGGGGAAAGCCTTCAGGGCTAGAAGCAATGATTTGATAAAACAGAAATAGCTACACTACTTAGCAATGATTTGATAAAACAGAAATAGCTACTTCATTTATTCATTTATTAATTCCACATATAGTTTGCATGTCTGCTATTCCGGTACTGAGGGAGGCTTGAAGGGATAAAACTAGAAAGGGAGGAAAAAATTGAGACATTGGACCGGAAGGCTACCTGCGGACCACACCATTTCTTAACAGAGGATCCCACACTTAGCTCAACACATATGCCCTTCCTATCACTCTTTCTTGATACAACCAGAAAAAAACGTTCTGCATAATTCCCTTTACATAAGTCACCACAAAAAGCCTAGACTCCCAGGTGACCGCCTAGTCTCCGGCACTTCATTTCCTAAATGACTGCTCATTTTCTATTCTATTTCTAGCCTCCATCCCCTTCTCATTCTTAAAATCATTCTATGCTTAGAATTCATTATTCATTCATGCCCTCAAGCCCATCCATAGGTCTCAATCTGAAAACCTAAGATAGCATCATCAACAAAGCTCTCATGCTCTCCACAGTCTCATCTTCCTGAACCCCTCTTTGATCTCCCATCTCATCTGCAACTTCAATAAATCTTCCATCACAATGTGATATCCCGTCAACTAGTCCATCTTCCTGTCCACCATGTCTTTAACCCTCGGTGACCTCTCTCATCTCCTTGCCCAGATAACTCCATAGTCAATAACTCCCACCATTCTTACACCTTTAAACCTTCACCTTCTCTCTTTATCTTTCTCAAGTGGAGGGATCACAATTCTGAACAAAAGCAATTCTCTAGCTTCTATACATCTGTGCTCATTATGGCTGGAGAAACCCCTTCTCTACACTAACTTGTGTCACATTCTTGACCCTGTTATCTGGAAATCACCTGGTCTATTAACTCTCCTTGGAGACCTGGAGATGCTTATTTCATCACTCATTTCTTTTATCCTTTATTGTCTTCAAATCTCCATCCTTTCTCTTTGTATTTGATTCTCAGCTGAGGATCTTGTTTCTGAAATAACCTAGAATGTTCAAGAAGTCAAATATTGATTGCCAAAGACTCCCACACCATATATGCCCACTACCAGCCACATCCTCATGTCTGTTCTTCTGCTCACTTGAACCATTCCAAATCTGATCAAACTCAACATTGCTCCAGCAATTTTCTCTATTACTCCTTCATTTATTCCCAACAATATATAGGCAGGCAATTATTTCTCCCACCCCAAAAAACTAGCAAACAAACCGGTAAGCACTTCCTAATCCTGCTTTTCCATCTAGCCTTGGACCATCCCTCTACTTCCTGTGGCAGCAGAACAACTAAAAAAAACATGCTCATGGTCTTTTAATCAGTTGCTTCTAATCTATTCCATTTGGGATCTGCCGCCACCACTCCACAAGAATTGCTCTTTTCTGAGCCATCGCTGACTTTTCTGTTAGTAGGTCAAAGACTGGTGAATATCCATGTTTGCTCTGCTGTATCTGTCAGTCACATCTGATGTACAGGTCACCTGTTCTCCATTTTACTTTTTGGGGATGGCTTCCAGGGGATGTATATTGGCTCACAACTTACCACGTGGTCCTTCCCTCTCAGTCTTCTAAGCTGGCTCTTTTTCTTCTGGCTACTTCTTATTTTTAGAGTATTCCAGAACTCAAGAATTGGTCTTTCCTTTTTTATTCGCCACTCATTCTGGAGGCTTAAAATAAAATTTATATGCTAAGAATGCATGAGTGGATATGACCAGTATGGACCTGTCCCTAATGGTGTGTGTTCAATTGCCCACTTACCTGGCCACTTGATATCTTACACATCTTTTCAATCTTGGCACATGCAAAACTGGATTTGATCTTTCTTCCCTCACCCACCTGCTTTAGATTCTACTTCTCATGCTGGTCGTTGGCTATCTCCTTCTTCTAGTTGCTCAGGTTAATACTTGGATGAGATCCTTGAGCCTTTCTTTCCATCATACCCTGTTTTTGATAGTCAGTAAATCCACTTGTCTCTCCCCTCCAAACATACGCAGCATCCAACACTTCCTCACTACTTCCATGACTAGTATGTTGGTCTAGGCCATCTTTGATCATTGTTATTGTGTTTGGCTCTGGCTTTAATGTGAGAGCTAGAACGACGCCCTAAACCAGATCACATCACGCCATTCCTTAACCCTTCCCTCCAATCACTTCTCATATCAATTATAGTCACAGTCCAGATCTTTGCACTTGTCCTCCAATGTTCTTTGTCACGTGGGCCCCATTAGCTTTTGGATCTCATTTCCTGCTGTCTCTCTCCGGTCTTAGGTTTATGTGGCTGATCCTTTTGCTAGAAATGTTCTTTCCCCAGATATTTTTATGACTCACTCACTCTGTTTCTTCAGATTTTTATAGGAGGTCATCTTATCTAAGATGAATCCCCTAATATTATGTTTAAACCTGTGTTACCCCCCCCACTTCATTCCTCTAGTCTTTTTTCTGTACTACTTCACATCTTCTTCACATGGCATAATTTATTTGTCTATAAACTGTCTCACCCATCACAATATAGATTCTTTTGATTATTGATGTGTTTCATGAATCTATAATAATACCCTGAACAATGTATGTACCCAATTAATATTTGTGAAATTAATGAGTGAATAAACGACTACATCTCTGTGTTTTTTAAGATGATTTTGTATATAATATTATGGAGACTAATTACTGAATGCCAAATTGATTCCTACATAATTTCCTGTAGTTTTATTCTTAGTGATTATTGCATCTTTGAAAGGCTACTGCCAAATACTTAGAAAATGCATTTTCTGATAAATTATATAAAAATAAAATTTGGGTAATTTTTACATTCTGTGTTTACAGAGGAACAATCTATGACTAAACTTGGAGTCTTACAAATTGTTACAAATTGTCCAGGTTATTTGTTTTATCGTGTTTTCATGCTTATGGAAAATATCCTTTGCAATATTGGCTATCTTTCCAAAAGCACAGAAAGAAAACACCAGGCACAAATACAAAGACTGCTCAATTAAAGCTAATGTGCTTTGCTGAAGTCTAATCTCAATCATTTTCCTCAGAAACATTCAGACTGGCAAACTAAAGATGTTCGCATAGCTTGGCGACTGCGTAGACCAAGCATAACAATAGATATTCAGAAAACTGCAAAATGACAGATCTGAAGAGCAACATACTGAGGAGAAATTAAAGTAGAACAAAATATTGGCATCTCAACAAGGAGGCATAAAAGTAAGTAAATAAATGTTGCATTAGGGAGATAGGATGCCATATTTCCATAATATTAAAATATGTGTTTGGAGTGTAATCTTTTCTTCTGTGAGCTCTTATTTGGTATTCCAATATATGGGCATAATCAGACAGAAAATTGATTTTTCCTCTCTTCTTCCCTGACTTCTTCCATTTTTCCTCCCTCCTTTCTTTCCTTCTTTCCTTCCTTCACTTGCTCAAGATTCTAACATTACCTTGTTATTTATCATCCATTGACTATAGGATTTATAGATGATGGGCATAGTCTTAGATTGACATCAGCCCCCAAATTTTGTCTGCAATGTACACTATATCAAGATTGACAGGACTGAGTAGTAACTTACACATTCTATTGCATGATGGGGATGGTCAGCTGTCAGTTTAAATGAACACACAGGCATGTACACATCAATTTCACAGAGAAAAGGTGCAAATGTCCTAACTGATGTCTTGTTTAAAGAGTTCAAAATAAAAGCCGAAAAAGGGAAAACAAGAGTTATTCTAGTCTGTGTCTCAAAAAACAATGTCAATATCGCAACATGACGCCACAGATCTACTTGGTGTGCTCCAGTGTGTAAACTCTGACACAGTTTAGCTTGTAACTCAGGCATGTGAGCGTGTGAAATCACTATTAAAAAAGTTTAAAAATTGTTTTAAAAAGGTAAAAATCAATGAAAGAATAAGTAAACAAGTGAGAAAATATAAATATTTCTTAGAGAAGAACTCCAAATAATAACTGTGGAAGGAACAATTAAGATTGGAAGCCAAGAGCATTTATTGGTAATGGCCATCAGAGAGGGGCTGAGGTTTTATCCTTTCAGGAGATGGAGCTGGTCAGTCACTCTGACAGGGTTTGTCCAGAGCTGTGCTCATAAACCAGCTCTTCAGGAAAAAAAAGTTCTGAATTAATAGCATTTGCCAATTTGCTAATTTCCATGCTGTCTATTTTCCTACCATGGCCAGTTCCAGCTATTGACGTGATGCCCTGGAACACTGAGGTGGTGGGGAGATGCCCACAGTCAATTCCTCTGAGAAACTCTGAGGGGCCTGAGTCCTCTGAGGCTGCCTTGGGCACCTCTGTGAGGTGCTGCTATGCACAATCACGTGCCTGGTTTGCACACAGGAATCTAAAACCAAAGCTGCAAGGTCAAGAGTAATTGGGCTACACATAAATAAAATAAGAGTCTGGGCAAAGGCCTAAAAATGTATTTCTTTCTTACTCTTTTGGCTGAATTATTACTCTTCCAAAATTCATGCCCACCTGAAACCTCAGAATGTGACCTTATTGGGAAATAGGGCCTCTGCAAATGTGATTAGTTAAGGGAAAGTCATACTGGACCAGGGTGTACTTGTAATCCAGTGAGTTTTAAAAAAACACCATGTGACGATACGGGGAGAGAGAGGAACAAGTCGCTGCAATGATGGAGGCTGAGGACAGGGTCATCCAGCTGCAAGCAAAGGGATACCACGAGTAACTGACAACTATCCAAAACTAGGGGGAGCAAGGAAGGATCCTCCATCTAAGTCACCTGCCAACATCTTCACTTTAGGCACCTGGCCTCCCAAACCGTGTGATAACACAGTGCCCCGTAGTTTGTACCAACTTGCTAAGATAACCATAGGATACACACATGCTTTCCCCTTCCTTTATGTGCCTTTTGGAAAGGAGCACCTGAGTAAATTAGCCAAGTTGGAGTATCATTATACAATGATATTTGGAGTATCATTATACAATTTCCAAAAGATTTTCTGGTGACTTTGGCATATATTCACCCAAATGAAAAATCAAAGTAAACCAAATCTTGATCTGTCACCATCTCATGACAACTGGGTTCTGTGACTCTTCCTGAGGGAATCAGATCAGTTTATTAATAATCTCCTCCATGCAGCACAGCCACTGGTTTATGTCAGAAATACAACAATTCCACATAAGTTTTCTATTGTGTAGTTGTTCAACTATTCCACGACTTCAGAGGGAATACATTTCATGTATTTTCATTTCAGATATCTGACCTGAATAACACTCCTTGTTAAAAAATCTGAAGATTTGGTGGATAGAGGATGGGGAAGTAGATCTGGGTAGCAACCCTTGACCTCTCCTCAGCCCAGAAAGAAAGCAGAGAAAGAGCAGCTGACCAGAGAAGTGGATGACAAGTAACAGAAACTCAATATTGAACAGTTTGAAACTTGGAGAGACTTGGAGTTTGGTTCCCAGAGCAGAGAATAAGAACACAAATCCCTTACACAGAACCCAGAGGAGGATGGGGTCGGAGGAGGAATGAAGTGAGAAAATCAGACGAAGTTAAAACAGGACTGGGCAGTGAAGAGGGTGGAGGAGATCAAGCAGTTTAACCCAAGTAGTGGACTGAAAGCTGTGCCAGGCACAGCAGTCATTTTGTAGAGTCCACCACTGGCTAGCCTCCCTAGAAGAAATCAAATCAACACAGCTTCTTCCATCTTCACATAGCAACAAATAAAACCACAGGGAATACCTCTGAAGTGGGTTGTCCCAGTAAATCATCTAGAAGGAAGTTGTAGAGGAATGGCTGCTAGTTGAAAGTTACTGAAATCTCCTCCCCCTCCCCCTTCAGAGGGAGAGTGGGGTGGAACTCACCTGAGAGCAAATCACTCCAGGGGGTGCTAACCCAACCCAGCACTCCTTGCAGCCTCTGTAGGAGCTCAGGCAAAGATAGGCCAACCAGCATCCTACTCCTATTGCAGGCACAGATAAAATCTTGATAAGCTGAACCAGTCAGGGTGGAGGCTTCTATATCCCAGGAAGCCTTCAAAAAGCCTGCACCCACAGGCCCCACAATTTCAGAACACCACCAAATGCTGAGATAGCACTACCCCAAATAAGTTCTAGTAGAGGGGAGCAGGAGCCCAGATTCACAAACATAGGCAGAGCGAGGTTGGTTGCAGATGGGCCAGCTGACCCTCTATTCCAGTCACAGGAGTGGTACCCAATGATCCACATCAGTCAGAGTGGAGGCATTTGCCCTACACATCACCCATAAAGAGCCTGTAATCACAGGTTCCATGCTTATACTCATCAAGTTTTTTGCTGCTTTAAAGAAGGCCCTGTGGAGAGAAGCAGGCACACAGTGTCTCACAACAGTCATATGGTACCCCCAAGCCCTGCATCCTTTGCCACTGAACCCAACAGAAACAGCCAGCAGACACAGCACAGCACCATTTAAGCATGCAGGCTTGGGCCAGTGGACTGCCAAACAAGAACCAGCTGGTAAGAAATCCAAAACAACTAAGAAACTGTCTCCTGCACCCCAGCTCCTCCAGGAGAATCCACAGCTGTAAGTCCCAAAGTTGCCAGTTATCTCAGTTGTCATGCAGACACACAGACCCACATAAATTCCTGAGTATTAACCCTACACAGCTGGCAGGGAACCTCACATATGCACAACACTATAACCCACAAAGGGGCTTCCAGAGTAGCACCCACAGACACCAGCTACTGCCCAATGTGCCGAGATACCAGCTTACTGACATGTGACCTATGCCCTGGGCCCAACACCACATCAAACAGACTATAATATCTCTATCTTGGATTGCCACACCCTCCACACTGTGAAAAATACATGAGGTAACCCTCATGAGATTTAACAGTGCTGTATACATGAAGCTTTTCTGCAGGAAGGTACACAAGACTGTACCCCCTATGAGAGAGTCACTTGGCTCCTAAGTCATAGACAACTAGACACCTTCTTTTCTGATTCAACAGAAAGCTAGTAGGTACCTAGACAAAACAAAGATTGGAGGGGGACTCCTAGAATTGGTTTAGAGGTGAACTGGTGTGATCACTACTTCCATATCCAGAGAAGCACAGAGTGCTGGGCATCTTTAAAAGGTTCCAAATCCTGATGAAATACAAACCAGGAAGACTCAGCAAAATCTTTCTTCATCTCAGCATGAACTATAAGTAGCTTTAATGTCCACTTTGACCCCTCCATATGTATATATATATGTGTGTGTATATATATATATATATATATATATATATATATATTATTTTGAATCTGGAGATGTTCCCATTATTCAATATTGCTCCCTGAACCCATTTGATTATATTTCTTCTAGCATTTTCAAGCACTAACTAGAATCATTTTATCTTTGTTTTCCTAGCTCAGGTTTACACTTACTCTTTTTTTTTTTAATATTTTTTAGTTATACATGGACTCAGTGTCTTTATTTGGTTTACTTACTTTTATGTGGTGCTGAGGATCAAACCCAGTGCCTCACACGTGCGAGGAAAGCACTCTGCCACTGAGCCACAACCTCAGCCCTCACTTACTCTTCTTAGTTCCTCTTTTCCCTCTTACATTGCCTGCTCCTGCCATAAAGGCCTCCACTCATCTTTTTCTTCTTTTTACCTTGGTTTATGTTATTCTTTTCTTTTCCTTTTTTTTCCTTTGTCCATTTTTTTCCTTCTACACTTTTTAGCCCCTATATAATGTAATAGTAATTTTACTATCTTTAATAACTAAGTTCTCAACCTGGTCCAGAGCGGTAATACAATTTTATACCAGGATTAGAGAAACCGTGGAGACCATTTTCAACAAGTTTTTCTCCCCTAAGATTTATTAATATGTGGCTTTGCTCTTAAATGATTGTATTTAATAGGGTTTAGTGTCTTCTCTCAAAGTGGTGCTGATACTGGGAGTAGTGGAGGATATATGTTGAGTGGGTTATCAGTGCCTGAATATTTACCCAGCCTGGGTAATTTAAGAGAAAGAATTTCACTGAATAGTTCCTTGCATAAAAGTTAAAGCTATATTCATCCCAGCAGATGGGTAGACATACAAACAACAACAACAACAACAACAAAAAAAAAAAAAAAAACAAGGGAAGAAACCCTTCCAAACAGCCCATAACACTCCAACAATGATCTCTTTGACACCACAGTGGAGGAAATGTCAGAGAAAGAATTTAGAAAGTTCATAGTTAAAATGTTCAGTGAGCTAAAAGAAGATGTGAGGAATGAACTTAGAAAGTACAAGAAATGAAAGATCATTTCAATAAAGAGATATAGATTTTGAAGAAGAATCAAACAGAAATCCTGAAATGAAAGATTCAATAATTCCAATTAAAATTTCAGGGGAAAACATCACCAATGGATTAGAAACTTTGAAGGTAGAGTCTAGGCCTTGAGGACAAAGTATATAATCTTGAAAATGCAGTCAAAATAAAGAAAAGATGTTAAAAACCATGACCAGAATATTCAAGAAATCTGGGATAACATTAAGAGACCAAATATAAGAATCAATGGCATAGACAAAAGCTATGAAACACAAACTAAAGGAATGCAGAATATTTTCAATGACATAGTATCAGAAAAATTTCCAAACCTTAAGTATAAAGTTTAGATGGAAATCCAAATGCAAGAGGCCTTTAAAATCTCAAATAGGGAAGATCAAAAAAGAACTTCTCCAAGACTCATTATAGTTAAAATGCTTAATATACAGAATAAAGATAAGATTTTAAAAGTCATAAGAGAAAAATAACAGGTCACATTTAGAGGTAAACCAAATACGATTTCAACTGATTTCTTAGTCCAGACCCTAAAAACTGGGAAGACTTGGAATAATATATACCAAGCACTGAAAGAAAATGTGTACTATCCAAGATTACTACCTCCAGAAAAAGTATCCTTTGGAATTAAAGATAAAATAAAACCTTTCATGATAAGCAGAAATTAAAATAATTCATAATTACTAAGCCTTCATAAAACATGCTTAATAAAATATTTCATGTAAAAGAAATTAAAAATAAAAATTAGAGTCAGGGTAGAGATGAATCTCACTAGAAGAATAGTAAAATAAAAGAAAATAAAATCTAAATTAAGCATTAGAAATAAATCAAAATGACTGGGCACAGTGGCACATGTCTATAATCCCAGCAGCTCAGGAGGCTGGGGCAAGAGGATATGGGTTCAAAATCAACCTCAGCAACTGTGAGGACTTAAGCAAATCAGTGGGATCTTGTCTCTAAATAAAATACAAAATAAGTGTGGGGATGTGGCTAAGTGAATACCCTTGGTTTCAAACCTCAGTACCAAAAAAAAAAAAAAAAGAAGAAAGAAATCAAAATGACAGGAAGTAAAAATCATCTTTTAATGTAATTTAATATAAATTGTCTAAACTTTCCAATCAAAAGACATAATTAGCAGAATAAATTAAAAGATAAGATTCAACCACAGGTTGTTTGCAATAGATTCACCTTTAGGCAAAGATATCCACAGGCTAAAAGTGAAAGGGTGGCAAAAGATTTACAATGAAAATGGAGACTGAACACAAGCAGGGGTAGCCATAATGAGATCAGACAAAGTAGACTTCAAGCCAAAATTCATCAGAGGAGACAAAGAAGGTAACTTTATTCTGGCTAATGGAATCATTCAACAATAAGATATAATGATTGTAAATAGTTATGCCCCAAACATCTGTATACCTACATACATAAAACAAATCTTTCTCAATACAAAAAATCAAATAGACCATATTACAATAATAATGGGTGATTTCAATATAGCTTTTTCACCATCTGGTAAGTCATTTACACATAAACATTCATACATATCATTCACATGTATGAGTGATAGGTCATTCATACATAAATTAGGTCATTCATTCATACATAGACTATAGGTTATACATACATAAACCATTAGATAGGTCATTCATACATAAACACTCTTCAGAACTAAAAAATACTATTTATCAAATTGATTGAACAATTATCTATAGAATATTTTATTTGTTGACAACCAAATTCACTTTATTCTCAATAGCACATGAGACTTTTTCTAAAATAGAACACATTTTAGAGCACAAAGCAAGTCTTAGCAAATACTAAAAAAGAACCCCTTACATCAGATTATAATATAATAAAATTAGAAATCAACAAAAAGATAAAAAAAATTTTAACACCTGGAGTTTAAATAATATACTTTATTTTAAAAAATGAGGAATGGATCATAAAAGAATTTGAGGAAGAAATAAAAAAATCTTAGAAATCAATAAGAATATATCTATATCTATATATATGTGTGTGTGTATATATATATATACATTCATACATAAACTATGCATATACATACATACATATACATCTATATCTATATATACATACAAACATACAACATATCAAAGTCTCTGTTACAGTATGAAGGCAGTTCTAAGAATAAAAGTTTATAGCATCAAGTTCTTACATTTTAAAAAATAGAAAGATCCCAAATAATTAATTGTTATACCTTAAGACCCTACCTAGATAAAGAAGAACAAACTAGTTCCCAAATCAGAAGACAGGAAATAATTAATATCAGAGTCTTAATAAATGACATTGAGAATAAAAAAATACAAACAATCAATGCAAGAGAGTTGGTTCTTTGAAAAAATTAAGACTGGTTAACCTTTAGCCAAACTAACCAAAAGTAAGAAGGAAGATCCAAATAAACAAAATTAGAGATGAAAAAGGGGATATTGCCACAGACATTTTTGAAGTCCAGAGGATCATTACAAAGTATTTCAAAAATTTATACTTTGATAGACTGGAAAATCAAGAAGATGTTGACAAATATCTAGACATATATGACCTACCCAAATTTAACCAGGAAAACTTAAATGGACCAATATAAAGCAATGAGATTAAAGCAACAAATTAAAAGCCTTTCATTAAAGAAAGACCCAGGACCAGGTGGATTGTCAGTAGAGTTACACAAGACTTTTAAAGAACAACTAATGCTAATCCTCCTCAAATTATTCCATGAAATGCCAAGGTCATTCTATGCCACCTCTGCCGCCCTGATACCAAAACCAGACAAAAACATAGCAAGTAAAGAAAATTTCTGTCCAATATCTATAACAAATATAGATGTAAAGCTCCTTAAAATATTGGCAAACAACATTCAAAAACACATTAAAAAGATAGTACACCATGATCAAATGGATTTAATGCCAGGGATGAAAGGTGGGTTTAACATATGAAAATCAATAAATGTAATTCACCATATAAATAGAGTTAAGGACAAGAATCACACAATAGATGCAGAAAATGTGTTTGACAAAATCTGGCACCCATTCATATTGAAGATGCTGGAGAAACTAGACATAGAAGGAACTTACCCTCAACATTTTATAAAGGTTGTATATGACAAAATCAATGCCAACACTATACTGCATGGAGAAAAGATAAAACCATTTCCTCTAAAATTACAATAAGACAAGGATGTCTACTCTCACTACTCCTAATCTGTATAATTCTTGAAAATCTAGACAGAAAAATTAGGTAATAAAAGGAAATTAAAGGGATACAAAGAAGAAAATAACAAGTAAAACTACTTCTGTTTGCTGACAACAGGATCCTATATCTAGAAGACCACCCCTCTTCCCTCCCCAAAAACAAAACAAAAAAAAACTCCACCAGAAGAGCTGGTAAACAAATTCAGCAAAGTAGCAGGATACAAGATCAGCACAGATAAATCAATAGCTTTCTTATACTCCAGTAATGAATCTATTGAGAAAGAAACCAAGAAAACTATCCCATTTTACAATAACCTCAAATAAAATCTAATATAATACTTGGAAATAAATCTAACCAAGGAGGTGAAAGACCTCTACAATGAAAACTGTAAAACAATGAGAAAAGAAATTGAAGAAGACATGAGAAGATGTTAAGACTTCCCATGTTCTTGAATAGGCAGAATTAATATTGTCAAAATAGTTATTCTGCCAAAAGCAATATACAATTGTGATCTCTAACAAAAACAATGACATTTTTCAAAGAATTAGGAAAAAAGTAGTCCTAAAATTCACTTGGAAGAATAAAAGAACCAGAATAGCCAAAGAAATCCTGAGCAATAAGGATGTGCTGGAGGCATCACAATACCAGATCTCAAATTAGACTACTGAGCTATAGTAACAAAAACAGCATGTTATTGGTATGAAAACAGGCAAGAAGACCAATGGAATTGACTCAGAGAAAAATCCACATAGATGCAGTCATCTGATATTCAAAAAAGTTAGCAAAATCATATGTTGGAGAAAAGATAGCCTTTGTAAAAAATGGTACTGGGAAAACTGGAAATCCATATGAAGAATGAAACTATATCCTTATCTTGTACCGTGCACAAAAGTCAACTCACAGTGAATCTAAGAATTAGACCAGAAACTTTGCAACTGCTAGAAGAAAACATAGGCTTAACATCTTCAACATATTGGCACAGGCACCGACTTTTGTAAAAAGATCCCTAAAGCTCAAGAAATAAAACAAAGAGTGAATAAGTAGAATGGCATCGAATTAAAAAGCTTCTGCACAGCAAAGGAAATGATTAAGCATGTGAAGAGAGGGTCTACAGAATGGGAGATCTTTGCCAGCTGCTCCTCCAACAGGGGATTAATATCCAGAATATATAAAGAACTCAAAAAGCTTAACATTGGAAAGACAAATAGCCCAATTAATAAAGGAGCAAAAGAACTAAACAGACACTTCTCAAAAAAAAAATTTCAAATGTACAACAAACATATGAAAATATATTCAACATCCCTGGCAATCAGGAAAATGCAAATGAAAACTACATTGAGATTTTATCTCATTCTAGTCAGAATGGCAATCATCAAAAATACAAATAATTAAATGCTGGCAAGGATGTAGGAGGAAAAAGTACATTAATATGTTGTTTGTGGGACTATATATTAGTACGACCATTTCAGAAAGCAACATAGAGTTTCCCTAAAAGACTAGGAATGGAACCACCGTATGACCCCGCTATCTCGCTTTTGGTATTTAGTGGAAAGAACTAAAATCTGCATACTATAGTGATACAGGATTATCAATGTTTATAGCAGCACAATTCACAATAGCCAAGTTATGAAACTAGCCCAAGTTCCTATCAACCAAAGAATAGATAAACAAAATATGGTATGTATATATATGTGTATACACACACACACAATATACACACACGCACATACACACACACACAATGGAGGTTTAGCCATAAAGAAGAATGAAAGTATGTCATTTGCTGATAAATGGATAAAACTGGAGAACATCATGCTAAGTCAAATAAGCTATACTTAGAAAGTCAAGGGTCAAAAGTCTTTCATATGCGGAAGTTAGATCAAAATAAGGAAAAAGCAGGTGTGTGTGTATGGGGCATGTAGTGGGGGGAGGGAATCCCATGAAAACAGAAGGGAGATCAGTGGAGCAGAGGGAGGGTATTGAGAAGAAGAAGAGAGGAGGGAGCAGGGAGGAGGTTCAGGAAAGGGAGAAATGATGGGATAAAATAAAACAAATCATGCTACGTACGTGCATGAATACAACACAGTGAGTTTTATCTTTTTGTGTAACTATAAAGCACTAATTAAAAAGGAAACAAACTATAAATAAACAAAAGGAAGATCAAAAGAGGAGAGGAAGGGAAACGGGGTGGGAGAAGAGGAGGGAACAAAGGAAGTACTCGGGACTGAATTATATTCCATACATGTATTATTATGTCAAAATCATGCTTTGTTATGTTTAACCATAATGCAATAACAAAAGCATAAAAATAAAAATATCTAAAGATTGAAGGAAACTTTCTAAAGGTCTAATTTCTTCTTTACCATTACTTCCAGGTAGTTGGAATTGGCTTATTTTCATAGGCATGAGGAGAAAATCCTGAAATAAAATGATGCAAGAGTGAAAACTGGCAATGTGATTATGCCCCTCGAATCCAACCCTGCCCAAGTGTGTTACATGTATCCACACATACACATCACATATACAGATAAGCTCCACGGGTGCATTAGCTCTGTGGAAGCCTTGCTGTGTTCCCAGACACACCCCAGAGCCATTATTGTCATGTTTCTTTATGGAGCATCTTGCCCCTGTTCCATATCTGGCAGCATCAAGCCAAAGGTCTTTCCAACATCCTTTGTACTCTGACTCTCCACCCAGCTAGAAGTCTGAATCTCCCCAACTGCATGGAGAGCTAATCCTGTCTTGAAGTTGCCCACTGTTTTGCTTTTGTTCATGGGCTGCTGCTTTCTGGAGCACCACTAAGGAGATCCATCCCAATTTCTAGCTCTGTGAGTGTATGTGTGTGTGTGTGTGTGTGTTGTGTGTGTAATTTATATTCTGCACGGCAAGTAGCTCTTCCTCTTCTGTGATGTCTCCCTGCTCCCAGCTTCTCTGCTCTCTGAGTGTGTATACACTCTTTCTATTCTACAAATCACAGCTCTGGTTGTCTTGGAGAGATATAAGATGTAGGCATTTGCCCACTGTGACATAGTCCAGAGTCAGATTCCTTATTTTTAAAATGTGTCACATATGTGATGCTTTAGTGTATGGAGGCAAACAATTTAGTAATTTCACCATCTACATTCCTTATGAGAAACTATGTAAAAGCACATGACTGTGTGCTATGAGATATATATGTCGTGTGTGTGTGTGTATGTATCAAGATGTTTCTAATTAGAAGCAGCAGCTTCTTGAGGACGAGCATTCAGTCATCCTTCTTTATGCTTCACACAGATATTGGTGTGGAGGAAAAGTGGAAATTGTAAGATACTTTGGACATCATTCACTTCAGGTGCAGACAAAGTCAAATAGCACCAGACAATTAAAGATACCACAGTGCTGTATAGATGGTTTGAGATAGTGCAGGCTGAGAAACTAGGTCACTGGATTCCCATGCAATTGCTTTTCTATGATTTTGAACTTTTATACTTCTGCTTTGTTGTAGAGATATAAGTGACAGATGTCCAATACTTATTATCAGCCATCTATGCTAGGCTATTTTATCTATGTGATTCTGACCAAACCCCTGGTCTGGTGGCTGCTGATGTGTAATACAAATACCTAGATGAATCATCTCCTTTCTTACCCATAACTTTTCTTCCTGAACTTTCTCTCCCAAGACTAAAAGAACATTCTCTTAGGAACGATATTTTGCAAAACATAAGCAAGGTGGTGGTCACGATGTTGAATTGAAAGTCACTTCTCTTCCCAAGGAGACAGTCCAGACCAAGTTAAAGGGAATAACCTGAGCCCTCTTGCTCCCCCACTCCCAAAGCTGTCTCTTGTATAGGACACATAAATAAAAATCCCAGTGAAAAATTATCCCGTACTGCCAGTGGGAAGAATGGCACATCCTCTGCCTGGAGTTCCTGTTGAGGTTCTCATATTCCAGAATAATAAGAATAACAAAAAGTCTTTGTTTGTGTTCAGTTCTACAGCTGCTTATTGTATTCAGTGCTGCCTCGGGGCTTTGTTATTCTCCATAACAAAGCTGACTTTGCCTTCCTTGTCAACAGGCTGTCGCACCTGCATCATCTATAGTCCCCTAATGCCCCTACCAGATATTTCCTGTTTTCCTTTTTTGCCTTATTTTCCTTTATTTCACTGTAGCCCATGCAGTTTTCCATCATTAATCCTGTGTGTGTGTGTGTGTGTGTGTGTGTGTTTGCAGAGGTGGGAAAGGAATCCCAGGCCTGGTGCATGCTAAGCCAGACTTCTACCACTGAGTCAACCTCAGCCCTTTGGTCCCATAATTTAAGGAGTCCTACATTCAAATGTATTGTTTCTCTTTTTCAAGGAAGATATCTAATCTGGAATGCCAGAAACACACATCTCTTCTAGGTATAAAAATATGGGAATGCAGATACAATATAAAAATAACCATCCATTCTCAAGTGTTCAGATAAAAATAATACATATGAAGGTCCAAAAATGTTTGTGCTTGAAATATCTAAATAGGAAGTGGAAAATATTTCACATTTTAACTTTTCAACTGGATAATTGAGGTTGCAAGTGCTCAGTCAATGTTTGGTGTCTGAGAGTTCCTAGAATACTTTGGTTTCTGCTTCAGGAAAAGACATCAATGTCCACCAGTTGCTCAGATCAGAAGGTTGACTCTCAGACTGGAAGGCTGGGACCCTCACAGCCAGTTCCCTCCTTAGCATCCTCTGCTCCTTCCTGTCTCAAACTTCATGTTCTACCTCTGTGGAGTCACCACTCATTAGGACACTGTTATGTCATCTCCAACTCGTCCAAATCCAAACTACTTTTCTGAAATTAAGAATTGGTTTTACTAATCCATTGCTGAAAACAATCTGGTCAAATTCCTTTTTCTTTTAGCACAACTGATGTAAACATTTAAGTCTCTCACCTCAGCTTCTAATTCAGCAGCATCTTAAATCCACTTTCCTTAAAATGTGTTCAAAATTTATTTCATGAGGAAAGGGAGAAGCTGTTGCTGTTTTTAACCGAGGTTATCACCTCTTATGGATAGAGACACAACTTAAGCATCTTCTGCAGAATTGCCTCTCATTTTGCAGTATTCTTATGTTCCACACATCTTGTGCCACGATGTTTCTTAGTTTCTTCTTTTTTGAAGGTGGTTGCATTACTGGTACGATCTGTAGTTGTGCTGAACAAGCAGAGCAGAGCTTTATAAAATGGTGAGACAATGTGTGTCTGCTCTGGCAGAGCCAGTCAGCAGAGGTTCCTTCACACATTTTCTGGATCTTGTCTACTTCATGAGCCATAGCATCAAAACACACTTCCTCGATTTTGTAAGTGGTAAAATGGTGGAGTCCTGAATTAATGCACAGCCTACATTCAACATTTTTCAAATGTTGATGCCTGGAGGAATTGACCCTTTGGTCCCCCTTTAGTCTTCCCTAAGCCTGTGAGGTAGACTCCCAGTTCTTGAGCAGCACATCCTCCACGACCAGCCCATACATCTCTCACTAGCTCTATTTCTCCCTATTCTTCATTGCTTTCTTTTTTTTTTTTTTTTTGGTACTGGAGATTGAACTCAGGGGCACTTGACCACTGAGCCACATCCCCAGCCCTATTTTGTGTTTTTTTATGTAGAGACAGGGTCTCACTGAGTTGCTTAGTGCCTCTCCATTGCTGAGGGTAGCTTTGAACTCACGATTCTCCTGTCTCAGCCTCCCTCAGTGCTGGGATTACAGGGTTGTGCCACCGCGCCCTGCTCCTATGGTTCATTTCTTGTGTGTTCCTGTCAAATGGAAACACTTTCAAAAAGAGCCAGTGTTCCTACCCTTGTCCCGTTCCCACTGGGTGATGTATTCGTTTCTCTGATTGATCTTGGATGAATCCTAGTCATGATTTACCCACTTGGTAGGTTTTACCTACCTGGAAACAGGTAGTCCACTCCAGCCATGTATTTGAGCGATGGTGAATGGTGCCATCACATCCCAAGGTCTGCAAAGAGCTACCTACATAACCAACTTCCAAGGAAGCGGAGAGCACCCAGGACCATCACTGCAGCTAAGATAAGGTTTGAAAAACTGACCACACTTTTTTCCTACCCTCAGATCTTCCTCTGTCTTCCAGTGGGGGACACTATCAGAAGTTTAGGGGAGCCTGTATGTACAGATTACCCAGCCTAGCTTCTGAGGCTCAGAACAGGATGGATAAGGATGTGGAACAAATCGAGAGGGGCATACATCATCCACTGTACTTCAGATCAAATACGATATCCTGAAAACTTGTTCTGTTCCCTTAATTTGTGGAAGTATTTACTCTGCTCATTCCATCCTGCAGCCTATAAAAATGTGTTGTACGGTTGTTTTACTGTTGGTCCCTGACCATTTGTACATACATTTTCTATATCCTCGACTTCAGGGCTTCTTGATCTAGTGTGTTGGCAGGGACACACAACTGCAGGGATGATGGCTACTGCAGGTTTGGGTAATCAGGACAGCCAGACATTTGAAGAACTCTGTAGAGGAGTGGGAGAAACTGTCATCAGAGAGTGGAAATTTGATTGTTTTTAAAGGGAAGAAATTAAAGGGAAGAAAACAAACTTTGTAAAAGCTCTAAGAGCTGTTATAAAAAGTACTAAAATATTTTGTACATATTATTATTTTGTGCAGAAAATTACTTTGGAGATCATGTGTGTTATATTTATATACTTCACTATTCATATTGAAAACCCAAGCAAAATACTTGTTTCTTTTAAATTTTTTTTAATGTTTTATTCTGTGCCCATATGTGTTCCTTACAAATAGTTTCTCTTTTGTTCCTTCCAGTTTGAATCTGGGATAGTAAGCTTTGTGGCTCCTTTATGGTATGTACACATCATTTTCATGTGATGAAATTCATTATGATTCATTAAATTTGCTCATAAAAAGAGCTTGATATCCCCTGGGGCAAGTTCATTAAAAGAATCTCTTTGGTTCAATTATGAATCATTTTCCCCTGTATCCAAAGGCAGCTCCCAAGAGTTACCATGGGCAAGAGGCCTCACAAGACAGATTCAGGAATCCAGCAGCCAAAAAATCAGGGCCTGCGCTGAAATTTCTGAATAAAAATATCACAGAGGGAGAGGGAGGACCATATGTCTGTCTAGTGGTGCTCTGTGCTTGGCACCAACTGAATTTCCGAGGACTGACTTGCACAGGAGGTGATTCTATTCTTGCACATTGTGCTGGGAAGTGTTGGGAGGAGAATCTGTGTTAGCTGGTGATATGGGTTCTTCAGGTCCAGTAGAGCAAATCTGTTTTGTTAATACCCATTGAAAGATTTTAAAAATGCATCTGCTGAAAACTACAGCTTGGAAGATAACAACTTAGATCTAAAACAATTTCTCCTATATTCCCCTTTTCTTCCAAAAGTGAAGGAAACTCTCTCAAGTTGGTGTCTTTGCTTTTTTTTCCATCCATGGCCTCTCTCTGTGGGTTCACCAAGATAGGGCATTTTCCTCGTTGCTTCACAGATGAGTTTGATAGCAATAGCAACAATAATAATCTATTTTTAAAAAGCCTCATGCAAACACAGCAGGAAAAAAAGAAGTGGTTTTCAGAATATGTTTCACAAGTGTTTCTCTAGGTGTCCTGTGTATGCCATTTCTGCAACTTGTCTCCATTCGAAAAATTATCTGCAGCTCTGACATTATTTTAACACGTAGTGAAAAATGAGCCCTTTGCTTCTTGCCAAGTGTGTCAGATTTCTGAATCAGAAGGTTATTTATTCATCTGATTTTGAGACCCAGGGCTGCCAGCATGATGATACAATGCTGCCAGCCACTGTCATATGGCAAGAGAGGAGGAGAGAGATGCAATTCAAGAATGACAGCTGAGAATGCAGTGCCTGGAGGCCCTGGGTGGAGAATCAGCCAGAGACCACCTCCAAGGAAAAGAACCAAAGAAAGGGCTGAAAATCACAGCCCGAAAGAGGGGGAGGCATGTTTTCCTGGATGCTCTTCTCTGGAGAACCTCCTCTCATTTCTTGCTCTGGAGTCCCAGCTCATTGCCTGAGTGGGCTTTGGTGACCTTGTGCATACCTTAAAATCACTTAATTACTTAAATGTGTTTTTAAAATAAATAAATGCATTTATTTGTTTCTTAGTATTTTTAATCTCTAAGAAATTTTGGAATTGTGAAATGAGAGAGTGGGGAGAAGAATAGGAATCACTACCTTTGGCTCCATGAATTTCTAAAAATGCCATTGATATCTTTCATTTAGCTGCTTGCATGTACTGCTTTGTAATGTGATTTTTAAAAGGCATTTTATATTTCAGAATAATTAGACTCTAACAGGAAGTTGTAAAAAAAGTTGTAGAATCATGTCCCTTTATCCATTTCCCCATGATGTCATCTTATAAAGCTGTAGTGCAAGGTCAAACCCAGGACACTGATATTGGTACATCACAGTTAGCTGAACTACACAGGCCTTACTCTGTATTTACACATTTTTATGTGTCCGTGTGTGTATGGGTGTCCTGAATGGATTTCTGTAACCACCAGATCAAAATGCAGAACCATTTCATCCCCTCAAGGAGTTCCTGCATGTTGCCCTTTTATATCTGCACTCCTATGCCCGGTCCTTGTCCCCTGGCAACAGCAAATCTGTTCTCCATCTCTGGTGTCATTTTGAGAATGTTTCCTAAATGGAATCACACAATATAGAACCTTCTGAGATTGACATTTCCACCCAGTGCAATGCCCTGGAGAACCATCAAGTCGTGGTGTATTTCACAGATTTGCTATTTTTTATTGCTCAATAGCCGCCTATTCTATGGATGAACTATGGTTTGTATAACCCTCCATGCCTGAAGGAAATTTGGGTTACTCAGTTTTCTGCTGTTATGAAGACAGAGACTTTAAGCATTCATGTGCAGCATTTTTTTCCCCTTTGGGGAAAACGCCCTAAAATAAGTTCACTGGGTTACTTGAGAGGTGCCTGTTCAGTGGGAAAACGTCAAAATGTTTCCCATAGCAATTGTGCCACTCTCGTCCCCACGAGTTGCACACAAGTGCTTCAGTTACTTCACGTCCTCAGCAGCACTAAGTGTCTCGACTGGTTTTTGTTTTAGCTGTCCTAATAGGTGTCTAGTGATAGCCAGTGGCACTTTCTTATGGACACACTCCCGATAGCTAATGCTGCTGGGCATCTTCCTACGTGCTTATTTTCCATATTTCTCTCCCTATTAATGAAGTGTTTCCTAAATGTGCCATTTGATTTATACTGCTGAGGTTGGAGAATTCTACATATGTTCTAGATGCAAGTCCTTTGTTGCATATGAGGTTTGCAAATGATATCTCCCAGTTTGTAGTTTGTCCCTTCATCCTCTTAAGAGATTTTCACAACACAATTTTTTAATTTTTTAAAAAAAATTTTGACAAGGTCCACTTTTGTTAGCTCTTCCCATGGTTCCAGGATTAGTGGTGTGTCTCTGAACTCTGCCTGGACTGAGTTCCTGAAAAGTGCCTTCTATTTGTTTTCTCAGTGTTTTAGTTTTACATTTGAATCTATGATCCATGTTGAATTCATTTTTTATATAGTGTAAGTTCTGGTTTCTTCTTCCTTCTCCTCCTCCTCTTCTTCCTCCTCCTCCTTCTTCCCCTCTTCTTTCTCCTTCTCCTTTTACTCCTCCTCCTCCTTCTTCTTCCCCTCATCTTTCTCCTCCTCCTTTATCTCCTCCTCTTTCTCCTCCTCCTTTTTCTCCTCCTCTTTCTCCTCCTCCTCTTCCTACTCCTCCTTCTTCTTCCCTTCCTCTTTCTCCTCCTCCTTCTTCCCCTCCTCTTTCTCCTCTTCCTTTTCCTACTTCTCTTCCTCCTCCTCCTTTTTCTTCCCCTCCTCTTTCTCCTCCTCCTCTACCTACTTCTCCTCCTCCTCCTTTTTCTTCCCTCCTTTCTCCTCCTCCTTTCCCTCCTCTTTCTCCTCCTCCTTCTTCCCCTCCTTTTTCTCCTTCTCCTCCTCCTTTTCCCCTCCTTTCTCCTCCTCCTTTTTCTCCTCCGCCTCCTTTTTCTTCCCCTCCTCTTTCTCCTCCTCCTCTTCCTTCTCCTCCTCCTTCTCCTTCCTCTCCTCTTTCTCCTCCTCCCTCTTCCCCTCCTCTTCTCCTCCTACTCTTTCTCCTCCTCCTTCCTCTCCTTTTACTTGTTTCTACACATGTATCAAGCACCTTTTAAAAAACTATGGCAAAAAAAATTTACCACATTTCCTTTTTTGATGTGTCTGCCTCAGTAGCTTGAAGGACATTCACACTCGTGGGCAGCTATCATCACTACCACCCATCCACAGAACTTATTCATCTTCGCGCACTGAAGCTCTATACCCAGTACACAGGAAGTACTCCCCATTTCCCTTACCTCCAGCCTCTGCTAACCACCGTATTTCCTGTCTCTATGAATTTGACTACTATAAATATCTGATGAGGAGAATCATCCAATATGTTTACTTTTTTGACTGGTTTATTTTATTGAACAAAGTATCCTCAAGCTCCATCTATATTGTAGCATGTGTTAGAATTTCCTTTTTAAGGGTATATAAAATTCCATTGTATGTATAGTGCACATATTATATGCACAGAGGAACTGGAAGCAGGGATTTGAAGAGATATTTACACTTGATGTTCATACCAGCATTATATACAATAGCCAAAAGTTGAAAGCGACCTAAATGTTTACCTCTATTTAAAAAACAAAACAAAACAAAAACTATCCTCTTTCAATTAAATTGCTTTTGCTTCTCTGAAAAAAATCCATTTGGTGTATTTGTGTTGTTCTATTTCTGGGTCCTTGGTTCCCCTGAGCTACAAGCCCCTCCCTCCTTCAATGTCACACTGTCTTTGTTGCTGCTATATAGGAAGTCCTGAAGTTGAATAAAGCGTATCATTCTAATTTACTACTTTCTTCAAACTGAAATGTTTTGTAGTCTTTATCTTTCCATATAAACTTGAGCATAAACTTGTTTATATCTACAGAACATTGCGTTGGATTGTGATAGGAATTGCAGAGATCAATTCAGGAAGGAATGAGGTCTTTACTAGGCTGAATCTTCTAATCCTTAAATAGAGCACAAGATTCCATTTATTTAGGTCTTCCTTGATTTATAATGTTTTTTAATTATACACAATTTTTCTTAAGGATAGATTGAAACTTAGAAAATCTTCAGCAAGGGACTTAAAAGATTGAAATTGTGTTCTGTGACATGCTGGAACTGGGTCACGCCAGTTCATGGTCACTTGTGACCATCCTCCAGCTCTGAGATCAGTGATGTTACCTTGGTAACTAGAAATGGTCCACTTCCCCCAGTGGGCACATTTATACGGCAATATTAGACAAATGCTCCAAAAATATTTCTTTCCTTCCTCCTTTCCTTCCCTTTTCTCTTTCTCTCTTTGGAAGGTGTTCAACATTGACCGACACATTACTGGGCCTGTGTAATTCAGGACTCCCCTGCACAGGAGAGGACAGCACGCTTGCATCTGCCTCCTTTCCTTGGGAGCTGGTCTCCCCACTGTCATCTCTAGCAGTTGTTTGTCCGTCATGTTTACTGTCTTAGCTAGCACTGTATAAACCCCAAGTGCTTGTCCACTCAATAGAATGAAATTGTGACTTGAAGTATAAAACAGGACCTCCTGAAGAAGTATAAAAAGTGGATGGTAAGAAACTTAATTTGGGATGATCTCTTTGGTAGGAATGCATTTAAGATTCATATTCAGATGAATTTAAATGAAATGTTGTGTTGCACATTCAGCAAGTATTATATGAGGAATTTCTGCATTCAGATGGCAAAGGACTTGACTTGAACTTGCATTCCATTGAAAATGGCAATTTGCAATCAAAATGCATTCTGCTGTCATGTATACCTAAGTAGAATAAATAAATAAAAGAAAGAAAAGTAAAAATATACCTTTAAAAAAAAGAAAATGGCAATTTACTAAAAACATTTCCAATTAGAAAAGGCAAATGGGTTCTAGTAAAGCTGCAGCTTACTGTCCATC
Source organism: Xerus rutilus (assembly GCA_028644305.1). Taxonomy (NCBI): domain Eukaryota; kingdom Metazoa; phylum Chordata; class Mammalia; order Rodentia; family Sciuridae; genus Xerus; species Xerus rutilus. Next base: position 8,195,839 of record CM053410.1, read on the forward strand.
CTCGCCTCCAAATAAAATCTTAATCATAGCCCTATAGATTGCCAAGTGCAATCCTGTTGACTAAAGTGAGATTTTAAAATATTAACACATGTTGAGCTATTTTGTATTTAGGCAGTAAAAATAGGGAGCTTGGAAATAGATAAAAGTTAATTGGGGAGATCCACTCCTTCAGGGAGAAGGCACCTCCCCCTCTACACACACACCTTAGATTGGAGAACTTGGCCCAGGAGGATCACTCTCAGATGGGGACATCAGCCCAACTGCATCTCAAGTCTAGCTTTGATGAGTCCTTGTCCTTTAGCTTCAGGAGGTCTTTTCCTTTATTATTATAATAATTTGTTATTACAACACACTATCATTCCAAAATACGCTGGTAGCTTTCAAAATATGTGAAGAAAAAAAGACCAACAGGTGACCTTGAGCTTTTCCTTCAAGTACCCAGAGACGGCAACTAGTAGCATGTGTGTGTAAAATCCACCAGTCTTCTCTCTATGCCAGCATGTAATTATTTAACTGCACTGTTTCCCCTTTATTGCCATTTTATCTTCAGAAATATGAGCTTATTTTTTCCACTGAACCACATTTTGTGAATATTTTTCTTTGTCATAAAATAATGTTCTATGTGAACCCTGGGAGCCTTTCTAAGAGATGCAAATACGTAAAGTGATGGGCAGAAAGCCCATCAACAGATAACAAATGCTGTCCACGTTTCTGAGGACAAAACAGGAGGAGGTTGGGTTAAAATGTAGCAGGAAAGGTGATTACAAGATTTGGGCCAAAAATAAAAAACTTCACTGAGGCTGGTGATATGTTTAAAACACAACAAACATCTGGATAAAAATTTTAATAAGCTGGAGCAGAATAAGTATTTATTGTGGGACTAGGGGAGCTATGAAATCTTTGTTTGGAGGTGTTTGCTCTGCTGGATAATTTTTCATGACAGATCATGATGAAAACCATTCTGTCTTGGAGGTTCTGATCCAATGCTGCCTGGAGGAGGGGAGAGGACTGGATGGTCTTTCAAGGTCTCCGCCAAACCTGTGATTCCATGATTAGTCTAAATAATTGATGCTCTAAATTGTAATTATTTCCCCCCTCCAGGGTAGACAGTATGCATGAAGGCAATTGTAAAGAAATATGTGCTGCAAACGCTCCAGTGGGTCATTTAGATGCTGGGATTTTCCTACTTGCATCTGCTGTAGAATCAGTTGCATGTGTTTAAACGACTTTGCTTCAGGTCACATCCTATGTGACACCCATCAGCCCTCTGCTAACTAATCCATAGTGCTTTCCCGGTTCTTTTTCCCCTTTTTCTTCCTCTTAAGAAACAATGGATCATGTGACAAGACATTTATTTCAGCCCTCAGCTGTATTATCCTTGGTAATTTACATATACCAATATTAAAATTTTGCAGAGTCTTTTGTAATTATCATCTTAATCTAGTAAAAAAAAAATGTCTGGAGAGAATGATTTTCCCTGAACACAGCTAAGTACTTGTGTGCATTCAATGAATACGAATAGGGAGATGCAGATGATGATGGGGATGGAGCTGACCTGGAATTCCACAACCACAACAGCAGGAGCTCCGAAGATGCCCCCAACAGTGACCCCCATCCTTAATATGCAACCTCTCTCTGCCACAAGCACAGCCCATCACCTGCATTTAGTTTTACTGCTCATTTTCTTCAATTTTCACTCTATTTATAGTTGAGAACCCTCCATTTCCCCCTTGTTGAAGTACATTAGTTGCTATGGAAACTGTGATGTCACTAGCACGGATGGAGTAGGGTGACATGTACAATTGCAGAGCACAGTCAGCATATCCAGGGGTAGGAAGCAGAAGGTCGTGGCTGCAGAGGCACCTGAAGGGCAGAGTGATGATAATGACAAGGTACGCAGAAGGCTGCTAGGAAGGGAGGCTGCACCCCTGGGAGAGAAGTTCTGGAAGAAGCTTTAGGGAACAGAAGCCACCCACAGGGAGATCGGCTCCCCTAGTCCCCCAAACCCAAAGGGATTTCTAATGGCTCTCTTTCAGAGAATAAAAATTGAACCTACACATGGTACCTGACACACACACACACACACACACACACACACACACTAGTGATGGAGATATATATCGATCGATAGTATAAACATTTTATCTCAATTGAATGTTTAAAAGAAGTTTTGTTTTGTTTTGTTTTTTCCCTCAGAGTAACAAGCATGAGTTTATTGAAGGGATAGGACATGGGAAAGGGGACACTCTCGAGGAAGAGAGTGGATCCTCTCAGAAAGGGGGGAGACAATGTGCCTATTCTACACTCTAGTTCTATTGGAGGGTCCCAGAGAAGTTTCCAGAGAGTCCCACCCAGGTCCAAGTCTTGACTTTTGACTGACAGCTGGAAAGCATCAGACTACCAAGTCCTGACTGCCATGACAACTCTAGGTCACTTTGGCCCATGCTGACTCGTTCTGATTGGATTCTTTGTTGTTCCTGTTGTTGTTGTGTTTAGATATACAGGATAGTGGGGTGTGTATTCATATATTATACATACATGGAGTGCCCCATTCCAATTTTGATCCCATTCTTGTGGTTATACATGATGTAGATTTATACTGATCGTGTATTCACATATGAGCATAGGAAAATTATGTCTGATTTATTCTACTCTTTCCTATTCCCATCTCTCCTCCCTTCCCTTTATTCTCCTTTGTCTAATCCAATGAATTTCTATACTTTCCCTCCCTACCCTACCTTGTTATGGGTTAGCATTCACATATTAGAAAGAACATTTGGCCTTTAGTTTTTGGGGACTGGCTTATTTCATTTAGCATGATATTTTCCAGTTCCATCCATTTACCAACAAATGCCATAATTTCATTCTTCTTTATGGTTGAGTAATATTCCATTGTGTATATGTACCACATTTTCTTTATCCATCATCTGTTGAAGGGCACCTAGGTTGGTTTCATAGCTTAGCTACTGTGAATTGAGCTGCTATAAACATTGACGTGGCTGTATCACTATAGTATGCTGATTTTAACTCCTTTGGGTATAAGCCAACGAGTGGGTTAACTGGGTCAAATGGTTGTTCCATAACAAGTTTTCTAAGGAATGTCCATAGTGGTTTCCAGAATGGTTGTACCCATTTGCAGTCCCACCAGCAATGTGTAAGTGTTCCTTTTCCCCCACATCCTCACCAACACTTATTGTTACTTGTATTCTTGATTAATTGCCATTCTGACTGGCGTGAGATGGAATCTCAGTGTAGTTCAATTTTCATTTCTCTAATTGCTAGAGATGTTAAACATATTTTTCATATACTTGTTGAACATTCATATTACTTCTTCTGTGAAGTGTCTGTTCAGTTCCTTTCCCCACTTATTATTGGGTTACTTGGGGTTTTTTGGTGTTAATTTTTTTTGAGTTCTTTGTATATCCTGGAGATCAATGCTCTATCTGAGGTGGAGGTGGTAAAGATTTTCTCCCATTCTGTAGGCTCACTGTTCATGTTCTTGATTGTTTCCTTTGCTGAAAAGAAGCTTTTTAGTTTGATGCCATACCCTTTATTGATTCTTGATTTTATTTCTAAAACAATTTTTTTTACATGGAACATGCTGTCATTATTCCATAGCACATGCAATTTGAGTTTTTCCTAGTGAAAAAAGAAGTTTAACATGAAGTATTAAATGTCTCTCACGTACAATCTTCCTTGGGAAGAATGCTCAGTCAAGAGAGCAAATGATCTATGTGAGAGTGGATCATCAAGCTCAACAGAAAGTCAGTAGGTCTCCAACTCAAAGCTTTCCACACCAGATCTCCCTGGCCCTCCCACATGATTGATCCGTTTTCTCTCTTCCTTGTGCCAAGCCCTTACCCTGGCCCTCCATCAAGTGCCGTTGTTTCCTGTGCCCAGCCTTTATCAACTCTACTGTAACCCCATGATTACTGCAGCCGAGCAGCAGACAGTGTCCATCTGGACCCCACCTAATCACCTCTGCCCTGTGAAACCCTACTTAGGTGACTCCAGTCCGCACAGCTTTCTTCTTCCTTGAGACGTCAATTTTACACCTTGGTGTATTTAGTAGCAATCCATGTGTTACTCCTTCCTTCAAGGTTAGCAATGCACAATAAACTGTCTAATTCACTTCTTCTCTTTTTGTATGACGTTGTGTTATGGATCATTTTAAGTACGCCATTGTATACTTTTTGTTTTTCAATATTTAGCAACACATAATAAAACCATGTATTCATTATCATTCCTCTCTGCTCTCTCAGAGTGGAAGTGTGCAATCTTCCTACAGGACAGAAGACAAAGATGTTTTTTAATTCTTAATACAGATCTAAATCCAAACGAGGTCCTTATTTTTGTTGATTAATGGAAAATAATTTCTTTCAGAACACAAGGAGTTCAGCACCAATGGATGGTATGGTTGAAGGCGAAGAGAAGGCATTTCAGCGGATTATTTGCCTTTCAAGGTGGACAGGTAAGATCATGGACATTTAGCACTTTGTGTGGGAACTCTACAAAACACTTCCTACCTAAGATCCCATTTAATGTTCACAACCATGCTGTAAGGTGAGGAGTACAATTATTATTTTTGGTTTGTGAGTGAGGAACCTGAGTCCCAAGGGGTTTGAATAGCTGACAAATCAGAATGTCTGACTTCCACATGCATGTCTCCATCCTTAACTTACAATCACCCCTTTCCCAGAAGTTGCAGGAGTCAAATGGCTTCCTCCACTTCTCCATGGAAGCCAATGGCTCTAGATCCACACTTGGCCAATTGTATTTCCCTCCTTTCCTTGCTCTTGCTCTGTTTTATTTTGGGCCTCTGTCCATTTCATGAAATTGAGGTTAATTCCCAAATTGTCAGTGAACAAACTCAGGTAAAAAATGAGATTTTCAGATAACATTTATTTCTTGTTCATTTTTTTTCTCTCTCTCTTTCAAATTCTTGCTTTATAAAGCGTTGGCAGGGTAACAAGATACTCTTCCAACAGGTAAAAGAAAGATTGTCTTCTAAGTCTAACAGGTGACTAAAACTTGGCCACCAAGCCTATACTTTCAAGATTTGGCTTTTCCTGAATGAGGTTTTCAGCCAATGGTTGTAATTTTGGGTGGTACTTGTAATCAGAACAACTACATTATTAGCTGACAGTCCTGGAGATAAAAATAAAACATACAAACTCTCACTTTGGTTTGCAGGGGGAAAGCCATACATTGTATTTGTCAAACTAAATAAGAAAATCTGTACATCAGACCTGTGATTCTATTACTGGTGTGGGATGTCTTGGGCACAAAAACTTCCTGTAGTTGAGATGTAATATGTGGCACTGTGATTAAAAAACAAGACTTCATTATTATATAGATTAATGACATAGAGAAGAAGGAAGAGAACAAATTGCTCTGTGGATACAGGGTAGACTTAGGCACTGAACACAAACAGTCCCCAGTTACTGAAACTGTTTATTTGCACATGGAGGTGTGTACTGGAAATGCTACTCTTATACAAATAATATACTGTAAGTAAATTAGTCAGTTAAATAGCCAACATAAATAAACCTAATTTGGTGAATTATTCTTTATTTTCTAGAAGGATCTGGTTGCTTTAAAAACAAAATTAATACTATCATTTTATTTGCCCATCCAGACAAGGTGATTTTTGCTGACATAGCTATTTACAAGGCCGTAACATTTCTTTATAGATGAGCAGTTTTGGATGCTGAGCCAGGTTCCAGAATATCCTCTAGCATAATTGTAGGGGTCAGTTAAGCCCTTCCATCCCCAGGAATTGGACTTTAGGGACAGTTGCTCTATGTGAAGAGGCTGGAAAGCAGGGGTCACTTATTTACTTCAGAAAAGAGAAAGACAGAATCCTTAAATTTAATACCACTTTTTGATAAGAAAAGACAGTAAATGCCAATGAATAAATAAGAACAGTTCTTATCAGGAACCCACCTGGGTTAGAAAATGAAAAGCACTGAGGCTGGAACAAAGCCTCAAGGGGCTGGGGAAGGAACCGCATGGTGGGTGTTTGCCTACCATGTACGAGGCCCCGGGTTCCTCAGTACTGAAAACAAAGAAGAAGAAGAAAGAGGAGGAGGAGGAAGAGGAGGAGGAGGAGAAGGAGAAGAAAAGAAGTCTCATGGATTTTTTCAAGGGCAGTAAAAGATCAAGAACAGAGAACCTTTAAGTGTGAGGAGGGATAAAGATTCTGGAATGGCATAGATCAGATGTGTACTGAGAATGAACCACAGTTCACCAGTCAACTCAGTGAGAGACACCCTCCTTACAGACCCCTGGGCTCAGTCTGATGTGGTCTTAGAGTCACTCTGAATTCCCTCCTACAGGGGATCCTAGTGTCAGAGTCTTTGTTTTGCACGTTGATTAAACAATTTCCTCAAATCAGTTCCTGTTTTATATATGAAATGGTAGAATAGGGAATCGAGGTTAGGATGCTACTTTTTCACCAGATTTTCTTGAGAGGATAGCAAAGTGATAAAAAGCATGATTTGGAGCCACAAAGGACTGGGTTCAAGTCCTGTGCTTCCTGAAGGGCTGCAAGTTGTTCACTGGAGATCAATTGCTTAACTCTCTCCAATGGCCTTTATATCTAACTTGTGTCTGTGTGTGTTGGTGGCTGGTAGGGCCAATATTCACTGTCCAGAGATTTTTAAAGATTAAATCCTTGTGTGTAGAAGTCTCAGCATGGTAAATGTTGACATTAGTTCTCTGTAGACAAGAGCTATTTCATTATCATTCTAATTCCCAAAGCCTCATAATATAAAAGAATAATGTGCAATGACATGGACAAATTTATGGAACAAATGTTGAAAACTCACTAGGGCATCAAAGAAGGATGAAAGTGTGTTTTGTCTACAAGAAGCTTAGAGATAAAATACACGACCAGAGTGTCATGGTCAGAGTTTGCACCATCGAACCTTAGGAAGCAAGGAGCAGGGCCAGCTTCAAGAACTGACCTGGGTCTTTGCTCAGGTCCCTGGACTTGGTGTAATGCTCTGTTCTTGATTTCATGAGATTCTTAATACTGTTTGAAAGGAGACCCCCATTCTCCAATTTCATGTTGCAATATGCCCTGTGGATTATGTAGGCTGTACTGACAGGAGAGAATATGTGTTTCTTGGAAGTGAAACTATGACTTCTGCTACTCCCTGGGCCCTGGAATCTGAGTTTGAGAAGCAAGAGCTGCAACTTAGAGTTGTACCATTAGCAAATGAGAATACAGATATTGTACAGGATATACTTCCACTAAAATAATGACTCATGTTTTATCTAAAATATGAATTCCACTAGGCATTCTATATTTCATCTGGCAACCCTACTCTCATCCATCCATTATTGTATTAGCCCAAGAAACCAGCACAGTAATGACCAATGTTTCTCCAGTATGCACAGCCTGTGCCAGATACCATCATAGGTGCGCTATGTCCACTAGCTTGGTTGAAGTTCATAACACATATTTAAGGTAGAGTTTTTTGGATGAAGAAACTGAGACATAAGCAGGTGGATAACTTGGAGAAGAACCCATGACCAGTAAGAGAAAGTGCCACTTTTGTGCCCAATTGTCGAGTAGTGACACCCACATGCTTCATCTCAGTGGTGGATGAACTTTGCCAAGATGATGGAATTGGATGGAAGCTGGTTCCCACCAAGCCAGCTCACAGCTACCCCAGGCTTCTGCTAGGGCTCAATTCAATCATCCAGAAAGAGTTAAAGTGATAAATTATATCTTTCCATTATAATTGCTCCAGCTGGCTTTGTGAAAAGGTGCTAGTGTTTGGAAGAAAACACATCCATGTACAGGATGAGTCATTCTCAAAATAGTTTATTCAAGCATAGCTTAGGCAGGGATTATGGAATGTAGCATAAGGTGGAGGTAAACTCCTTTAAGCACTTTCCAAATATTTCAGGTTCAGGAAAATTCAAAACATATGGTGCCAATGTCTTTTTCTTACTTTGAGGCTGAAAGCCATGTGTATTTAAAAAGAAAAGTAACCCACACATCCCAAGGTCATTCACACTTAACCCCTCAATATGTAGTTCATCAGTTGGTGTGTAAGTAAACATTAAGAGGGTTTGGCTGAGAAATGCACAGAAGTTCCCTTAATTTATTTCATGGTGCAAAATGTTTAATTTTCTAAAGAAATAAATACATGATTTCCCATTATACCTTTTTGCTAAAGTTTTCCAAGTGTAAGCCTGCTGCGTCTCCTTTCAGGGGTACTGTGACTCTTCCAGTTCTTCTGGGGTGACTAAATGTGAGGCTGTGGGCACTTTCCACTCCTGAACCTGTGGGCTGAGCTTCCCGAGTGTGGAACTAGCTTCCTTTCCTGTGTCTGTGCTCATTCCTCTTTCCTGAAATACTCTCCAACTCCAACTCCATGCTGGGCCTAAGCACCCAATATCTGAAAAATTGTCCTTCTTAATTGAAATTAAACTTAAATATTAGTACTTTTGAAATCAGTTGAACTATTGGTTTCTAATAATGATTTTTATCATTCATTTGATATTTGGCATATTCTGTGTTTTAAGATAATTAAAGCATGTAAAATAGTTTTATATAAAGGATGGTTTTAATTCTGTTCTAGAGGGTTAAGTTGCATAATTTTTACATCAAATCTCTGTAAAGATAATATTTAAAGAGCTGCGGATGTTGAACAAAGACTATCAATTGTTTAATAGATTGTAAGGTGAATGAATTGGGTATTAAAAATTGTACCACTAATAGCGCCTGCCTCACCGGCTACATCTTGATCCTTTCAGTTAACAGATATATCAAATACATAGGAAATTGTTGTGGATTTGTCAGAAGAATAAATGTGACAGGTAGTTGGGTCTGAATTAGACTGAGCCAAAGATGAAAATGTTATTATGACAGATTTCTGAAACTGTTTACTGTGGAAATTGGTGTTTCAAGGAAGATTTATAAATGCTGTGCAAAAGAGAGTTTAGAGGTCAAGTAAGTTTGGAAAATGCTGGTTGCTACATCATCTCTTAGGAACACACAGGGCAATTCAGCATATTAAAGATTATATTGCACTGTCCAATAGAACCTCAGTGCAAATCACAAATATGTATAATTTTTTTTTTTTTGGTAAATCACATTGAAAAATATACAAAGGGTACAGGTAAAATAAATTTTAATAATATATCTAACCTTGTGAAAAATCTTATTACCTTAACATGTAATCACTATGAAGATATTAACTAGAATTTTACGCTATTTTTATACTATAATTAAGAAATTAGGTGCCCATTTTTGCACTTACAAATCATGATTGGGACCAGCTACATAGCCTTGTGTAGCTGCCATATTGAACAACACATTCTTCTTGAAAAGACTTGTTTAACCATGATTAAACTCAACCATTTCACAAATATATTCAACTTTCAACATTTCCTCCATTTCCCATATAAGCATTAGAAATACCCATTAACATCTTATCTCACCACATCTGATTGTGCACTGAATCCATTTTTAGGAAGGCCACAGGATGCCAAGTAAATGTGTAGAGTTAAAAATGTACCTTCTAGTCCCTCTAACTCCTTTTATAGTTCCTTTTGCTCTTTAAGGATTAACTCACCTTGATAAGAGATTCAGTGCTAGCAAGCAGCTCTGAGTCATGCCAGGGTCTCAGGGGGTGACCTTCTTTTTCAATCCATTTTCTTACTGCAATGGGAAGAATCTATCTCTGTTTACATGCTGTTCATTTTATTTTCCTCTAACAAAAATGACTAAGCCCTTAAGAGAACATTTCCAGGATGAGGTGGGTGGGTGGGCACCTGGGGGACCATGTGGGAATGGTTTTATTTGTCGATTCTTCTCCAGGTATGAGGCCGGATCAGATCCATCCTCTGACATCCAAGGCCACCTAGCAAAGAATGAGGAGATATGCATCTTCTCTCTATGTATAGTTTGCATATGATTGCTTGAAATGACTGATTTCTAATGGAATTACTTCAGGGTAATTAAAAAAAAAAACTTAAAGAAGGACTCACTTCTCAGATCCAGAGATCTGAGAGTTTACAAAGACTTGATGGAAGAAAGCCCTTTATGATGGAATCCTCCATAAAGTATCTGAGTTTCTTTTAAGAAGTGCTCTTTGACCTACAGTGAATACGAGAAGCCTGCCAAGCTAGCAGATGTGGAAGAGTCGAGGAAATTGATTTCTATTCTCAGTGCACGGTTTCTAAGGGGACTGGGATAGGGGTGGGGGTGGGGATACTGAATAATAAGATTACTCAGAGCTACTAACGATCCAGATTCAGTTATTTTCTGCTTAAAAAGGCACTTCGACCTTTTCCGAACCCAAATGTATGCTTCTTAAGGGGAGATTGTTTTCCATGCATAAGTGACTGAAGACAAGATTTATAAAAGAAACTCTGAGATTCTTCAGTCCAACAGGAGAGAAGGTGCTGCTATTAATTCAGTAAATGATCTATTTTATATGACACTATATGTACATGCATATAATGCATAAATTACGCAAAACAGTTTCAGCATGGTTAATGAACTTGCCCCAAGGCTAATAAAAAAATGCTTAACTAGGTCCTTTTATTTTTTTCCTCCTTTATGCATAACAGCATTTTACTTAATGGCATTAATCAAGCTGAAAGACCATCTGTATTAAAACTTAAATAACTTTTTTTTTTTTTAAGGTTGTGTGTAGGTGTAAAATAAAGTGCCTGGGGTATAAATCATTGTTTGGCTTGCCCTGAGATGAAAGGTCTTACCTGTCACCTACATTTCTTTTTTTTTTTTTTTAAATATTTATTTTTTAGTTGTAGGTGGACACAATATCTTTATTTTATTTTTATGTGGTGCTGAGGATTGAACCCAGTGCCTCCCGCGTGCTAGGTGAGCACGCTACCACTGCGCCATAACCTCAGCCCTCCTACATTTCTTTTTCAGGGTTCCCTCTTCCTTAAGATAAGTCTAAATATGAAAGGATATTCAAATTGGCTGAGGGCTTTGTTTTTTTCCTGAAGATCAGTACCTGTGTGGCTTTTCAACACACTGAGTGCAACGTGATCACTCAAATAAATCATCGTAACCTTAGACACTCAGTGTTTGTACTCCACTTGGAGCAGTGACTGGAAAACCTACCTCGGAGAAGTCACTGAGCTTGTTTCAGTCTCAATTTAAAAATGAGGACACCAGCAAAACCACTCCCAGTTTGGTGACAATCAAATGAAATAAGAGATAAATTGCTCCAGTTCATCAAAACATAAATGATGACAAATGGCCCATAAGCACATGCAAAGAAACTTAGCATCACTAATCATTAGGGAGATGTAAATTAAAACCACAGTGAGACCCCCATTAAGATGTCTGTTAGCAAACAAACCAAAACAAAACCACCAGAACAT
>CM053410.1:8207317-8248171 GCA_028644305.1 Xerus rutilus
TTTTCTTTTTCTTAGGGGTAATCCATTTCCTCATCCACGTGTTTATCCATTCATTCTTCTAGTCATAAAAATTGTACTGAGCTCCTACAGCATATCAATTTCTATGGTAGGCAAGGGACACAGAAATCACACAGGCAGGTATCAGATTTCCCTTATCTGAAAGTCTAGAAAGGAGTACCAGGGGAATAGATTAGTGACAAGATCATGCGACAAGAGCAACTCATAGAAGAAACATTTCGAAGATAGTGAAATAATAAAAAGATAGAGAAACACAGGGGCCAGGGTGAGAAGGGAAACAGAAGAAAAAGGCATTTTACATAAAATTAATAGATGAACCACAGGCATATAATTTTTCTTCTATTTTACAAAAAATGACTGAATTTATATTATGATTTTTGCCATTTGATTTCAAATTTTCTACTAAAAAGGGATCACTAACAGATAAGGATGCTAAAGGCAATTTAATCTGCTTTCTTAGTTAAATGTAGAGTTTACACCATTAAATTGGTAATGAATATGTGTCTACAATCCAGTGTTCCAGAAAGTGCTCTTTCCTTCCATTACCCTCCCTTTTCTAAGGCAGCCAGATGTCGTTGTTACCAGTGATCCAATACTTCTGGACACTGTATGTTCTCTCATTTACATCACATCATCAGGAACATTTTGACTCACAGTTTATGTCAATAAGACTCCAATATTTTGAGAGGTTAGATAAGTTTTCTTATTTGTGAGAGGGCAAATGACTTCCTCCTGGTTAGGAAAGACATAGGGATTCTCCTGATGGGAAGATGTGCCAGCTCTCCTCAGTGGAACGCAAGTGACTTCATTCATTCATGATGTATTTACTTAGCACATGTGCTGCGTTCCACGCTGTTAAATACTACAGGAATGGGAAAGGATAGCCTCATTTTACCCTTACGAGCTTGCAATCTGAATTTTCTGAAAAGGCAATTACAATTTACCTTTCCAACTGGCTATTTGAGGCAAAAATAGGAGCTGGAAGAGGATTAACCACCACCAGGAACAACAGAGTGGCTGTGGCAATAGGGGCTAAGCCATTTTTGCTTTGTTTTGTCTTTTAAAAAGCTACTTAATAGGGCTGCTCTGGTATGAAGGAACAGAATTAGAATTTGGAAAAGGCTTCCAAGGGCATTAAGAACATTAAAGGACACAAAGAACAAAACTATATTTAAAATAACTTTGTTTAATCACATGCATTTTACTTTATAACTCTGATTACTTAAAATAGTTTGCCTTATGCAGTCTTAACTTTTTTAAAATAAAAAGCCATGTTTTGCCAGGCACAGTGGCGCATGCCTGTAATCCCAGTGGCTCGGGAGGCTGAGACAGGAGAATTGTGAGTTCAAAGCCAGCCTCAGCAAGGGCGAGGCACTAAGCAACTCAGTGAGAACCTGTCTCTAAATAAAATAAAAATAGGGCTGGGGATGTGGCTCAGTGGTCGAGTGCCCCTGAGTTCAATTCTCAGTACCCAAAAAAAAAAAAAAAAAAAAAAAGCCATGTTTTATTTTACATTTTAAAGAGTAATTAAGTAGAATGTAAAATGTATGGTATTGACCCAACTAGACTATCCAGAATATAATTAAGTTTGTTTCATAAGAAATTTTTGAGTCTTATTGATCATCAATAACTGGATAAAATTTTTGTTTTGGTTTCTGTTTTACGCAGTCATTTCTGCTTCTCATGCCCTGAATCTTCTGAATCATGATCTCGGAAGTGTTGTATACAGGGGTCATAGTGGACCTGAAAGTTATATTTTTGAAGAGAAAACAATGAAAGAAAAGAGCATTCATCAAGTGAGTCTTCTGAGGATTTAATTTTAGAAACTGTCGGTTTAGACCACAATACTGTTATCAAGTCTCACTACTTACCCTGGTTTTCACTGCAGATAGAGGAGGAAAGCCCTCTAACACTGTGAGCGTAGACTCTCGTAACCTTAGGACAGCAGCAAGCAATAGGGCGGTCTGAGAATAATATGTTCACACCAGTGTTCTGACTAAGGTTTTAGTAAATGGCAATCCTCTCCATTTACATTGGTGTAAGGACACTGCAAAGGAGGAGGAGAGACCAGTGTGAATATACAATTCATCAACAAATAGAAAAAAAGCATCTTGAGAGAAAATAGCAACTTTGGGCAAATTTTCCCACTGATTCAAATCTTCACACATAAAGAATATCATCATCTTCTGCTGTTGTGCCTTTGAAATTTTAACCTTGCCTATTTTATTATTTTTGCTGAAAGTCTTTAGGAGATTAAGCATGAATAAAACCACAGATAGTGAAGGAACTTGAGTCACGGTCCTTGGATGAGTCTCCAACCATGGGCTTGGTCTTTGGTCAGCTTAGTCCAGTTTTAGCAAGTATTCAGCTGGGTCAGCAAAAATCCCCTTCATTCTCAATATCTGATTAAATTCCTCATCCCTCACCTTTAGTATTTTATCACTGTGATCTGCCTCCAGCAAGAATCCCGTTAAGTTGGTTTAGCAAGATTCCCCACAACGGTTCATGCTTCCTCTTAGTAATTTTCCATCTGCTGAATGGCTCCCTGCTCCTTGGCTGCAAATCCCCACTTATTCTTGTTTTATTCAGAGTTGAGCACATCTTTCTCCTCACTGCAAAACCCCATGGCAATAACCCTCAAACAAAGCCTGCCTTATGGATATGTTATCTGGCAACAATTCACTTTTCCATAGGTTCTCTTTCTTATTTAGATCCCAAGAGACTAAAAATTCACCAGTATCCTCATGTGAGATGGATGCTGCTGGGAAGTAGAGATTTTATGGAGGAAAAAATAGTGAGTTTAGTTGGGGGAAAACTGAATTTGAATTTCCAGTGATATGGCATCTGGGAATATTTAGCAGGCATTTGAAAAATTTGAGCTTAATCCAAATGAGAAGTTAGTGCTAAAAGTAAAGATTTGCAAGCTGTCTATCCAGCGACAAGAATGGAAACCCTGGCCATGATGGCGTGTGACTGTGGAGAACATGGGTGCCTGTGGTCTTCACTGAATGATGGCTAGGATACCCCTGGGTTGAGCATGTGGTAAGGGAGAATCCATAACCTGGGAAGCATGGGCTTCTCAGCCAGAGGGTCTAGATAGGACTTGTAGGATTTGGGCTTATGGTAAATGGTTTTGGGGTTAATTGAAGGAAATGAGGGTCCATTCTGTACTGGATGCAATTGGGAAGCAGGTGGAATTCCATGATTGGGTATTTTCATGAATCTTATCTAGAAGTAGCATAGACAACGAGACTCAAGCTGCCTTTAGTAAAGAGGTAGCAGTCAGTTTCATTGGCAAGCATAAAGGGATGCTGTGTCCATTTTGTGGCTTGTACCATGTTCATATTTTACATATGTTCAGAAATAATTACACAGAGTTCTTGTTTTTGTCTTGATTTGTCCTGATCTGATATAGATGTTCTGTGAGATTGGTTATGCTCACGGGGTAGAGTGGATATTAGGGCTCAGCTGAGGGTACCAACCTTAGTCCCGGAAGTCACAGGCTGCTTTACTCCCTCAGAGAAAGAAAGGGATGGTAAAGGACAGCATCTGGGGAGCAGGTCCACCCACTGTCTCCCCAGTCATCTGGAGAGTGGCAAAGAAAGTGAAAGAAGAATAAGGAAAACTTGAGAAATGCAGAATCAATTCTTTTCACTTTGCACTTGAAAAACATCCTCAAGGTGGGGGTGGAGCTCAGTGGTAGAGCAGGTGCTTAGCATGTATGAGGCTGTGGTTTGGATCACCAGTACCACATGCACGCACATACATGTGCGCACGCACGCACACACACACACACAAGCATCCTCCAATGTAAGGATGCACAAGTAGGACACCATGTCAGGGTGGAATTATCTGGAGCTATCATCTAGTAAAATGGGTGGCACTAATGATTAAAGCACATGTAGAAACCTCTGGTGAATTCATTTTATTCAATTTATTTGAATTGGTTTGTAGTTATGCTAGGTATCCCTAAAATATTCTATAGTCAGTGATCTGATCTCTTGTAAAGACTGACAGGTCATTTCTTTTCTAAGAAGTTTTAACCATGTTGTAAAATCATTGTGTCTGTCCTTGATGTAATTTTTAAGTTGCTAGAAGTGGATCAATGTCTCTTGATCCATTCTGACCCAGTTGGTTCTTGTTAAAATTGAATGTTCACATTCTTGCCTCTTGATTAGACTCACAAGGGATTCTGCTTACACTTCCAGATAATTGTACTGTGAGGCTTTTATGAATTCTTTCCAGACTTGGTTTTCTCAGCCCAGATTTTTGAAGTTCCTACAAATACCATGGTTACTACGCCTTTCTTCAGCAGTTGATTCTACCCATTTGCATGGAGTGGGAATCTGGCTCCAAAGTCCAAACCAACTGCATATTGTTTCCTGGTTTCAATGTGTGCTTCCTTTGATCTTGACCCACATGCTTCCATTGTATGGCCCATTGTATCCCAATGCCCTCCATCTCAGCATCCCCAGACTTTGAATGTGTGTCTCCCTCAAGCCCTCCTGGGACACAATGCCCAGGGATGTTTCTGTCACAGTGCTCACCAGGAGATGTGAGAAACCCGGACACTGCTCAGCCTCCTCTGTCTCCTTTGGAATCCTCACGGTCACCAGGATGAACTCAGTGAGAGGAAAGTTGTGAGAGGGCAGCCTGGCACAGTGCAGGTTACCACCCTCTCGGCTGAGTCCCATCCGCTTTTCCAGGCCATTTTTCCCCTGGGAAAAGCCCTGGTGAGGAATGTGCAAAGTGTGGGTATTTTCAACTGGGACTTTAAACTGATTTCTTTGATGGCTCCATTAGTTGTGCTCATTTTGATCTTGCATTTGAAGGGAAGGCTGTCCGGACTATCAGCACACGATTGCCATAATGGAGCTATTGTTGCTATAGTTCTTTAGACCAATCAGGGGGCCTGGGGACCGCTGGTAGAGTGCCAGCAACAACACTGTAAAGCGCCTCCTCTCGTCTGGGTGTCTAAGACACAGGAGAGTGGGGCTACCGGCAGCTAGGTTAGCAGCCGCCCTCTAACCAGTGAGAAGATTCATTTGCAGATTAGGAATCAAATCTGGGCAGTTTTAGTGCCTAATAGATATTCATAAGGCATATAACAGCATTGTCATTCAAATATGGTCCTTTTATGCCATTTGTATTGATCTGAGCCAGGGAAAGCCTGAGCATTCTCTTTCCCCCACCAGTGCAGTGGCAGTAAATGTGGCACATGCCTGTTTCCTGCTACGCCAGAGTTACACTCATTTGTCAACAACTGACACTATTAATAAAAGGATTGGAACATACCATGCGAAATGTCCACATATTGCTTACGCGCATGCATTTGTTTAAATTTAGTGTTGCAGTAATATATTTTAGAATGTTTGTTTGAGCTCTTGTAGGGGTGAATTGGCCCTTAAACGCAAACATATGGACAGGAAAGATCCCAGGTGCTTCAAATCAGCAGAGATTTGGCTAATCTCATCGATTTTGGTACATTTGACATGAGCAAAGTTCATTAAATCTGGGACCAACCTGGTACCTGATGTTAGCACACCCATCAATCTTAAGAATTCTCTGAGACTACAACTCAATGTGCAATTATCATCTTCAGATTGTGTCTACAACCCTCCTCTTTACCTAGGCAGTTTGACTTTCACTACCTCCTCAAATGCTATGAATACAGGCTTCTAAGTTATTTCCCTTCAAATCTTTCAGTTGGGAGATTCAAATGTGAATCCAGTAAATAGAAGGAAAAAAAAAAGCATCTATTTTCTCTCTTG
The DNA here is from genome assembly GCA_028644305.1 of Xerus rutilus. Lineage (NCBI taxonomy): Eukaryota > Metazoa > Chordata > Mammalia > Rodentia > Sciuridae > Xerus > Xerus rutilus. Next base: position 8,213,107 of record CM053410.1, read on the forward strand.
GGAATGTACTTATGCTCCAGTGAATTCATAGTAACAAAGACACACAATCCATTCTAATGTAAGTGGCTGTTCATTTTATGACATAATACATTCCTGGAGCTACATAAAATGTAGGCGTGTTATAAATGTTCAGCCTCATTAAGTGGAAACCCTGCAATTAGTAGGTAGCCATGGTGTCATCAGAAAAATGAAGAGATTAAAAGCAAAGGAAGCAAAGAATGGCTGCAGTTCCTTAATAACTCGACGTCATCTCCATTTCTCTTACAGGTCGGGATGTACCTTTTCATGTGTTATAGTTACAGTTCAATTTTCCTTTTGAAACGCCACTGATTGAAAACATCTCAACTGATGTCTCTTTCAGAGGAGATCACTTGATATGTGAAGTTGGGGAACACAGCTTTATGTAGTGTTAGGAAATGTACTTTTAATAGTTGAACCCTATGAAATATAGAAATAACCCACATTAAAATTTCAGAATGTAGGAAAATGATTCTCAAATTAGAAATGTATTCTATAAATGTAGTATCCTACTCTTTTCTTTCCATTTCATAGGTAGGTTTCTGTTTCAGTAATACAAAGTTTGAAATAGGGTTCAGAGAAAGAATTTAAATGAATATAATTAGGTTCTTCCTATAACAGGTTTTTCTGAAGCAGTAGGAAAGGATTGCTTTTTCAAGACAGTGTCAGGCAAGAAACTGTCACAGTAAACCTAAGCAAAAATTAATCTAAATGAAAAAAAAAAGGAGTATATTCTAGATATGGTAAAAGAATCATGTTATTACTTTATGAAAATCCTTTAGAGTAAGTTTCATGGAAATTTAAAATTTTAAAATATGAAAACAACCATAGTACATTATCCAAACAATTATGGCATCTCATATCACCGCCTACGAAGATTCTGGATTACTAGAATAAATTAACATTTTTTTAATCAGAAAGAAAATGTTACGATTGCTTAAAAAATATACGTTATACTGTAAAGGATTTTAAACCTTATCTCTTGTAATTCCATTTCTCTTGAGGGCTGAATCTCTGAATTTTTTTTACATGAGTTCATTGTTTAAAGGAATATAAGGCACCACTTCTTAAAACGCATGACATTTATTACTTCAAATGATTTGAGGAATGAACTAAGATCTTCTTTGCTCCTACCCTTTATTGACCATAAATCTTTTCGATTCCAGATCCGTATGCTGCACACACTATACCATAGCCTAGGCACGAGAGCCTTGGAAAGGCCTTGGAAAGCAACACAGGCAGGGCAGACGGCTCAAGGAGCTGAGCTGCTTGTTCCTGTGACTTCAGCTGCTTCTCTCTAGTGGTCTGAGCCGGGTACGGTGCCTCACGTGTTCACCCGGCACCTTAGCTGTGCAGTGAGCACCACACACCCTGCTCCTAGGTGAGAACTGACGGGTGAAGTGTCCACTGCTGGTTGCACAGACACCTGAGGCCGGAGGCCTGTTCATAAGGAGCTCTTCTTTTCCAGGGGTTGTGTTGGCTCAGGAAAGGGGAAATGAAGTTAAGGACACTGAACAACTAGAGGTCTCCTCTTCCTGGCCTCCTGGATCCTTCAAGCCAGTCCAAATGTTGGAATAAGGAATGTGCTGAGGATGTGAGGAGCAGAGGGGACACCACTTTTGATACACCACCGCAGCCAGGCTTCTGGTCACCAGTAACCAGTTCATTAATGAGCTCTGCAAGGAGGCTTCAAAGTGAAAAGAACCAAGAAGATGCCAGTGACTTCTCCAGAGATAGGTCAAAACCCCAGTGGAGAGAACGGTGTCATTGTCTGAATTTCCAAAATTTAACACTTCAATTTAGAGTTTGACCTTCTTATTATCTTGAAAGTCCAAAATCTGTCCTATCTATGCAAGTTCCCTCTGTAGGACTTTCCAATGGGAATCCACTCCTTCAGACCTCCTAGCCTCTGGGCCTCTACCTACATGTCACTGCAGTTTTTTATTAGCTGCCCCCACCTTCGTGAATAATCTATATCCTACTCATTTTTCAACTCGCACCGTAGAGAAACCACTACATCATCTTGAAATCTCAACTCCAGTCACTCTCATTTCTTATATACCATTGGTATTTAAACCTACTCATAGTTTAAAACTGTATGTTGGAAATAAGGGGGAAAATAATGACTCTAATGAAAAAAGGCCAACTTCGTCCCTCCTTCATTTTCAGCTCTAAGAACGATCAACAGTAAGATATGAAAGTTGAAAAAATAACAGCCTTTTCCTTTATTTCTTGATCCTATGAAATATTGTAGACCCTTAGTGAATATTTCATTAGAAAAGAAAAAAATGAATGAATGGAGAAATGAATGAACACATGGTCTATTTTTAGGTACATGGATGAATTAATCAGTCAGCCCTATCTCAAGAAATCTGCAATTTGGAAAAGTAGATAACCTCTTTGTATTTTTCTTTAATACAGAATGAGCACAATATCACAATAATCTGGAAGTTGGGAGAAAAGACTATAATTGCCTCAGACAAGGCTTCTTAAAGACAATAGGATTGGAGTCTGTTTTGAAAGGCCACTTAGGATTTATAAAGTGGAGGGTCTTCCATGAACATTCTAGAAAATTCTGGAAGGATTTTAGTAGGGGACAGGAATGCAGGCATGGAGCACTGTGAGTTCCTGAAGTCCTGAGTCTGCGTCTGCTTGTTTCATATTCTCTCCCTTGTCCCAGAGCCTGGAGTGCAGGGATGGCTGCAGAAACCCTTGTCTCTATGGAAAGGGGACTATCTCAGTCCATTCGTGCTGCTATAACAACATACCTCAGACTGGGGTCATTTAGAAATAATGGAAATTTATTTCTCACAGTTCAAAAGACTGGGAAGTTCAAGGTCAGAGTGCCAGCAGATTCTGTGTCTGGTTAGGGCCTCTCTCTACTCCCTGTGGCTTTGTGCTCCACAGGGGACAAAGGCTATGTCCTCACATAGTAGAAGGGAAAAAGGGGCAAAAAAAAAAAAAAAAAGGCAAAAGCAACGAATGAGTCCACTCTCTGAAGCTTCTCCTCTAAGGAGTTAATACTATTTTAGAGAGCAGAGCCTTCTGGGCTTAATTACTGCTCCTAAGGTCCCACCTCCTAATACCAGAACCTGGGGGTTTAGTTCCAAAATATGACTTTTAGAGGCTCACAGACACTCCAACACAGCAGGTGCGTTTCAAAAAGGTGAGAAATTGGATTTTAGGGTTTTGGAAAAAAGAGGAAATAGTCTCCAAAAGCAGGTATGGAAAGGTGGATGACCTGTACCAGCCTGTGTGGAGGTTCTAGTCCCTGATTGACAAAATCGTGTGTTGTCTTGGAGAAGTCCAACCCCTCCAGCCTTAAGGTTTCTTGCTTGTGAAAAACATGAAAGTGGCTGGAGGGGCTATGCTGCCTCTGCAGGGTTTGGACTGACCAAATCCATAATGGGCTTTCTCCAGTGCTTCAGATGAGCCCTTGTTTTGGTGGTAGGAGACAGGAGGGAGGGGGTCACTGTTCTCTTCTGCTGCATCTGTTAACAAATATTCAGGAGGGACCCCTCCCTTAGGAACAGTGGACAATTTTTCCTTCGATCATAATGCTTTCAGGAGTTTATGGAAATGTTTCAACTCTAATTTCTTTTAGAATAGATTTTAAAATAAATATAACAATCAATTCAGCTTGGATTATATTCATTTTTATAGTATCTCAGTCATAAAGTACATTGTTTAGTACTTATATGGAAGAACCCTCCATCTCCTACCCTAGCGAAGAGAAAGTACTTAGGGTCATGAAAGTCATAAAGCTGCCCTGATATATATTGAGCTCCTTCTATAAACCATGTCCTGGTGATATGCAGCTGAGCATTGAGTGGTCTAGTCAGGTGCAGTGGCACATGCCTGTAATCTCAGTGGTTCAGGAGGTTAAGGCAGGAGGACTGCAAGTTCAAAGCCAGCCTCAGCAAAAGTGAGGAACTAAGCAACTCAGTGAGACCATGTCTTCAAATAAAATACAAAATAGGGCTAGGGATGTGGCTCAGTGGTTGAGTACCCCTGAGTTCAATCCTCAGTACAAAAAAAAAAAAAAACAAACAGCTTATATGTGAACACAGGAAGCTACATTATGAAGTTACTGAGTAGACAGGCATGTGGGTAGTTTCTGCAATAAGTAGGGAATAATTCCAGAGCATCAAAGAATAGCACGCTGTTTGTTGCGGAGGTGACATTGTACCTAAAAAGCAAAACTATGTCGACCTTCAAGTAGGGATGTTGAATCATCAATCCTGTTGCGGGGAGCATAGCCTCCCACTAAACTAAACTAATTAAAGCTGTGCACATGTAGGGTACATGGGGTGACACCAAACTTACCGAGTGTTCTCCTTGGGCAGCTGTGTGGTTGAGTTATTTTGGAAAATAAACATTTCATATCCACATATTCAGAAGCTCCAGAGAGGTGGTAGGAACCAATAGTAAAACCCAGAACATCTCATTTGAGGTGTACCTCATTTCTATTTAACTCCTCAGTTGGATTAGATAAAATCAAGAGGTAGGATTTTGTTGTTGTTGTTTGTTTATTTGTTTTGGGGATTAAAAGGTATTCTTTATAAAGTGATTCCTTTTAAGAGGGCACACAAGAAAACGTTGCTTTTTGCATAAAAGTGTCAGTGTTTCCAACTTATGAAAAGATTACTAAAAGTGGAGGTTCTATTTCTATTCTCCACAGGCTGGCCATCACCATGCTGGGTCTCTGATGCCAAAAAGAGGAGACATGCACAAATCCAGTCAATAAATACCACCAGTTAGAGAGTCCCAGCTGTTCTTCCAGGATGCATTTTCTCATTGCTCTCTGTCAGGTTATCTTTCCCAGAAAATGAGATTCAGAGTGCTTTTTATAGTGGTAAAATAGACATAACATAAAATATACCATTGTTACCATTTTTTTTAAGTATACAATTCAGTGGTGTTAAGTTGAATTCACACTGTTGTGATGCTGTCACCACTACCCATCTCTAGAGCTTTCTCATCTTCTAAATTGAAACTTTGCCCCATTCTGTAACAATTCCTCATCCTGCCCCCTCCAGCCCCTGGCAGCCACACTGTCCTTTGTGTCTCTGTGAATCTGACTACTCTAGGGACCTCATGTAAGTGGATTAATGGTATCTGTCATGCTGTGACTGGCAGATTTTACTTTGCAAAATGTGTTCAAAACTGACCCATGTTGCAATAGGTATCAGAATTGCCTTCCTTTTAAGTTGAAGGATATATTCCATTGTATGGATATGCAATAATGTTTTTTTATCCATCCTCTGTTGACAGACATTGGGAAGTTTCTACATTTGGATTACTGTAAATAATACTGCCATGAGCATGCGTGCATATCCATTCTTTTTCAATTTTTTTTTCGATTCCAGAAGTGGAATTGCTACTTCACATAAAAATTCTTTAAGGTTTGGAGGACCCACCATGGTCCTTCCTTACACTGTGGCTATATATTCCCGCCAAGAACACCAAGGGTTTCCATTTCTCTGCATCCCCACCGACACTTTTTATCTGCCTTTTATCTGTGTAATAGCCATCCTAAAGATGCAATGGTCCCTCGTGGTGATTTCACCTAGCTTTTCTCTAAGAACTAATGAAGTGGAGGATCTTTTCCTACATCAGGTGACTTTTAACTCTGGATTCACTTTGCCATCATAATTGCTGTCATAAGTGTAGTATTCACAGAAGGGATCTGGGAGGACCATGAGAAACTACCTACAAGAGTCATTTTAAATTTCTGAAATTTCTGTAAAAGTCTATTTCTAAATGAGTCTGCAGGAGTGTCCACAATGGACGTAGTGGTGATAGGTGGACCACTGTGCTTGGAGTGAGGGTGGAGGTGGGTGGCACCCTTCCTGCTGGTTTCCCTCGTCCGCAGGATGGGCTTTAGATTTCCTTCAGGGAATACTGCTCAGAAATCTTGGAACAGACGGGCACAATGCCAGCCCAAGGTGACATGGCTTGTTAGTGAACAAGAAGGGACAGAACTTGGTCTGCAGAGCACTCTTCCTAACCCAGCTGCCACCCAGCCTGTGGCGAATGAATCAGGTGGGGAGCTCCAGAGTCAGGATAAAAAGGATTAGTACATTGAAAGCATAGAGGTCGACACAGTGGGGGTACGGAAACTGTCTTGGGTATAATTTCTATAAATGCAATAAATTTTTATTTGGGACAACTCAAGGTCTGGTATGCTGCATCATAGCTATTATAGGTTTTACAGATATTCACAGTAGGAGAAATATGACAATATGTGAGTTTTCAAATGCATGAGAGCATGGAGTAGGGACAACCGCCTTCTCATAATTTGGGAATAGACTCAGGAGCCCTGATGCATGAGTCAGTGGGGGTGATGGAGGATGCACTCAAGGGAAATAGAAAAATTCATTTGCTCCTTGTTATCTGAGATCCAGGACTCCTGCAGACATCAAAATCCATGAATGCTCAAGTCCTTTATATAAAATGGCCTAGTATTTATATGCAACCTACACACACTTATAACACTGTACCTGTAAATACTATTAAATAACTGTTATACTAAATACTAATACTAAATACTATTAAATAACTGTAAATACTATTAAATACTATTAAATAACTGTGCTGTTTAGTGAATAATGACAACTAAAAAGTGTGTGTATGTTCAGTGTAGACAAAGTTAAAATATTTTTGACCTTCTTCATTTGAATCCATAGATATGGAACCCATGTACGTGGAGGGATGACTGTATTCAAAATAACTGAGCTATCTTCGGCAGAAGGGCAAGAGTCACTCAGTGAGGGTATCCAAGGGGAAGATTAGAGGCATGCAGATAAGCTAAGTTGTTTTTTCTTATTCCAAATGCAGGTAGAGATGAAAGAAATGGGGTGGGTGTGTAGAGAAATAGCCTTATCTGTGGGAAACCAAACTTTAAGACAAGGTACTTCTGATACTAGATAGTGTAGTGATATTTGCCAAGTACAGTGTTGTAACAAACACTTGAAATATGAAGGACATTTTAAGACTAAAGAAGAATGAATGGTGTTTTATTTGCTATCTTCAAATAAAGACCATCCTAAAAGGAAGAATACTAAGACAGACACAAGGAAGGAAAGAAAAGACTATTCTTATATATATCAAGAGCAAGGATTAACAGATTTTTCTGGAATCTAGCAGTGAAAGTCTGACCCCTGAGGATTTTTAAAAAACAAAAACCTCTATAGTGTTTTACCTACTAGACCAGGACACCAAATAATTTATACACAGGTGAACCCAGCTACTTAGTGGGCTGAAAGTCTGACCCAAATGTTGTAACAGTCTCATGTTTAAACAGCAACATATCTTCCCAACAGTTGCCTAACTTAGAGAGTGGCCCTTTCTCCCCAGAATGTCTCCTTTCTTCTTTTCTGTCTTTCTTCTCCCCAGCCCTGTTCAGCATGGGAATGATTAGTAGGGTGGAATTCTGAAAAACCAAAGTCTTCAGCGATACACAAATAGGCGATATGCAGTATTTGATGTAGCCCTTTCTACCTGGAGGGAGGGAGCTGGGGGAAGGTGGGAGATGCAGAGGTAAACTTGAAGTGATCAGAGCTGAGAAAAGAGGGCGTCCTGGATGTGCATGCGATGCTTGGACAGTTGCAATGGGAGCAATCAGAAACAACACTGCCGCATGCTTTGAATGCCAGGTATATTCCCTATGACCTATGACCTCATAAGAGTTTTTCTTACTGGTAACAAATTGAACTTATGAACAGGTTGAACTAATCGAACTTGACAGCATCACTGAAAGGTTGCTTGTGGATGTTTTAGGTAAGTACTAAGGTATATGAGATGTTCTGACGCCAATGAATCAAAGAGAAGGGATAATAGTTTGCATTAGAAGGAAATTTAAAAATCTTCTAATTCTACCCACACCTACTATTTTCACAGATGGAAAGAGCGTTCAGTTACTTGTTCAGTATCAAACAACTACCTATAGGAAGAGGTCTCGCTAGCACCTGGGCCTTCTGAATTTTAGTCCAAGGCTTTCCAACAGGCAACCTTTCAGTGATCCATTGGTGAACACCGTGCCAGCCCCATCTCCTCTTGGAATCCAGACAGCTCTTGCCCTGTGTTTTTATCACCAGGAACTGATCATTCTGCTCTAGAGGATGTAGATACATGAATTAAGTACCACCAGTGTCCAGTCATCATTTAAAGAGAAAACTACCATTCAGATTTTGGAGCTCTCCAGGTGGCCATGAATCTGTCTCACTGCAGATTATATTGGGTGGTAATTTTCTTCTTGCATGTGCAATGGTTCCTCCTAGGTTCACTTTACAATCTGGTGAATATTAAATTGTTATTACAGCATGGCTTCTTCCACTTCATTTTATTTTATTACCCAGGTTATGGGCTCAATGTTGTAGTTACAGTTTATTTCACTTACAATCAGCGTCTATTTTGGTCACTTGTTGGTCTTCTCCATTTTGTTTGTAAATCAGCTTCTTTATCTGGGGCAACGCTAGAACAGGCTTGTGCACAGACTTCAGGCTGCATTCCATGTTTCAAAAGGAGGTGGCTTTCTGCCATTTCAATAGTGACCTGACACTCAGGCCTATTAATGGTGAAATAGTTATGCACTTGTCTTTCCTTGTAACTTTTTCTGGAATCCCTGACGGGTGTTAAGTGAATGCCATCGTGTGAACCATGTTTCTAGCTCTGTAGACTTGATGCTCCATATTTTGCCTTTCCTATGCTGAACACACCTCGTTCTGGATGATCCAATTACTTGCCCGACTCTCCTTGCCTTGGCTTTCTCCATCTTCATCTGCATCTCTCCTCGCTGGGAGGAGTCCTACTTTCCAGGCACGCTTTAAATTATAGACTAATCAACCCAGAGCTCAAACTCCAACCACCTTCTCTATTTGGCTGCAACACTCCAGGCTATAGTCTTTCTGCCTTGATCACCCCAGGGCCAGGTACCAGGCAACTAGGGACAGCTCCAATGCCCCAGAGCCTGCTGGCATTATTCATGTGATCCACAATGAGGCCTGCTCACCTGCCTTGCCCATTTCTTCTCTCGGAACCCACAGTAAAGGTTCTTTCCAATTTTCCCTTCATCTGTGCCTTCTGGCTGACCCTGGGGCTTTCCCATGTGACCCTGTGTGGTGCGTCCCACCTCCATCTCTATGTCTTGGACTCTGGAATAATCCACTTCTTCAATAACCCTTGTTTCCTGATTACTTGACTTTGCTATAATTCAAGTTTTGTATTAATTCACTCATAGCAGATCCAATATTTGATTTTGTAGAAATTTCTAGGGAGATTCCCTAAGGTGGAGCAATTATAGGGATCCAATCAGGTAGAATTTAGATGGTGCAAGTTACTGAAGACACACTGACCATTCAGATATATTTTTCTTGCAAAGTAATTATCTGCTTAATGAAAGAGGAAAGGGTGGAGAAGGGCAGAGAGGGGACAAGAGGGAATGGAAGATGGTGTTGGGGATGGCTCATTTGTCCAAGGTTTTGACCATCTAGTTGAGCAATTCTCTCTTATCCTTCAAACAACAGGAGACACTAAAGGCTGCCAAGGTATGAGTGAGAGAAAATGTGCACACACACACACACACACACACACACACACACACATTTAAAAGTAGTTGAATCTGTGGCAGCATTGTTGATGAAGAGGAGTCAGCATTCTTGATGAATAGGAGTTGGGGACATAACAGACTTTATTATGTGTGCCTGGCCTACGAAACTGAAGTGGTGCTTTTATTTTCCCCCAAACTTTTCAAAGTTCACACTTCAATTATAGCCTCATCTCTGAGCACTTGGTTCCTGAGTAGTCTTGTCTGGGTTCTTGTTGTTTTTGTGCTGTCTTCTTCCAATTTCTTTACTCAGAAGACAGAACCCACCACAGCTTTTAACTCAGAGGCAAACATGTAGGGCTTAATATGTGGGCTACTCCCAAGCTCATGATTCCTCTTTCTCCTAATGAATATGAATTATCACCAAGGCTACTAAATTAGCTTCTTCTCTTTACCCTTCCAAAATATTTTCAAAAAAGTTGAAACTGAGAAGTGAGTAAAAATGTTCAACAGAGTGAGCACTAGTTTGCCAGGCACACAGAAACGCCCATTTCTATTTATTGTAGATTTAAGAGGTGTATACTGAATTTGGTGTTCTAAACCTGTGTCCCCATTGCAGTATTTGAAACTAGTTCACAGTCATGAGCATTGTACGTGAGTGTAGTGCTGATGAATGCCTTGCTTATGTAGACTGATATCATTGCTCAACTGTTATGGTTTAATGTGAGGTGTCCTCCAAAAGTTATGTGTGAGACAATGCAAGAAAGTTTAAAGGGAAAATGATTGGGTTGTGAGAGGCTTAACCCAATCAGTGAATGAATCCCCTTTTAGGGGTTAACTGAGTGGTAACTGAAGGTGGGTAGAGTGTGTCTGCAAGAGGTGGGTCATTGTGGGTGTGCATTTGGGATATATATTTTGTATCTGGCAAGTGGAATGTCTCTCTGCTTTCTTATCATCATATGAGCTGACCACACTCTTTTGCCATGATGTTCTGTCTCAACTCAAGCCCTGAGAAATGGAGCCAGTTGTTTGTGGACCTAGACCTCTGAATCTGTGAGCCCCCAAATAAACTTCTCTTCCTCTACAATTTATTTAGTCAGGTCTCAGTCAGAGCAGCAAAAAAGCTGACAAAAAAATCAACTAAACTCAAATCAGTGAAAGAAAAAACTAACTCCAAAGACATCACTGTCTCCAAATATAGATTTTGTTTAAAACAAACAAGTCTCTTTAGAAACTTACATATAGAATATTTGCAATCAGAGCATAGGGAATAAAGCATTGGACTCTTATTAACAACAATGGCGAGTGACACAATAAATTTCTCAGTGGACAAATTTATTCCACACGGAGCAAATATTTCATCCACCAAATGGACTGGATGTGGCAGTCTCCCTCCCTTTATTTTTCAGTCATGTTTTCTTTGAGAGGCTGGAATGCTCTTTCTCTGTGGGAGTATAGACATTGAGATCAGGAATGTTCTTGAGAATCCTAATTCAGGATTAACAGCAATAGTGAGAAATCCTGAGATTTTGATTGTTGATGACACAGCTGGTAAATAAAACTGAGTGAGTCCAACGTGTTCCTTTCTCCAACTCTTGCGCTTCTTTTGCTGGATGAACTTTCATTTTCTCCTCCAATACAGAACTTCTTGAGGGGCTACAAAGGGCTGCCTGGGTTTACTGGACCATCTTCCACATGAATCCGTTCAGTGAGCAAGACCTTGAAGCCTGCCTTACCATTGACCAGTTCTAGTTAAATGTTAATTATTATTATTAGTATTATTAATTTAGTACCAGGATTTCAACCCAAGGGTGTTCAACCACTGAGCCACATCCCCAGCCTGTTTTTTTTGGTTTTTTGGTTTTTTTCATTTTTTAAAATTTTGAGGCAGGGCCTTTCTAAGTTGTTGAAGCTGGTCTTGAAATTGCAATCTTCCTGTTTCAGCCTCTGAGCTACTGAAATTACAGATGTGTTCCACCACACCTATCAATCACAAACAAATCACAACGTAAATGAAAATAAGAGACCCAACTTCCCTTCTCCCTCCCCCTCCCCCCATATTGACAATTGTGTTCTCAAGATGCCAGGATAATCAGGGCTCCCCAACCCAGGAGCCAGCTTGTTTTCACTAACCTGGTTGTTGCTCCTCTTGCCTGCTCAAGGGCTTTTGTTTACTGGATCCCCAGCATGCTCCCTGAGCAGTTGTAAACTCAAGGTCACCCACTGCTGGTCCCTGGAGGATGTTTATAGAACTCAGGCTACCCTTCCCCATGGATGCTGCTCCACAGCAGGTGAGCTTGGATGTAATCCTCTGCTCACTGGCTATCTTGTGGCAAGTAGTCACATTAAGAAAGCATAAGATCAGAAGAGATCTTCTGTTTTGATCTATTCTGAAGAAATATCTCAACCAAATGCGGAGAATTATTCCAGTTGAAGATTCTGGAACGCAGTAGCATTGGCTCCACCTGAACCTGGTGACCCAGCATCTGCCTTGTACCAGAGCCCTTGTTCATTTATATGCTTACTAGAGCCCCAGAAACACCGTGTAAATCCAGTGGTTCTTAAACTTTTGTGTTCCCAGGTTCCCCACTACACTCTTAAAATAATGTAGCTTTCAAAAAGCTATTGTTATTTGGCCTATGTTTATCTATTTTTGTCAAAGTTGAAACTTAAGCCATAAAATTTTTAATTTACTTATATTATTTTAAAATACTCATACAGGAACTTATTAATATGTTACTGGAAATAAATATTTTCATAAAAATAAATATATTAACCAAAATTTTGTTTTACATTTTTTGCGAATGTCCTTAAAGTCTGGCTTCATGCAATACAGCTGGGTCTTCATCTCTGCCTCCCCATTCAGTATCTTGTGACTGCATATGTCATGTAGTCCCTGTGTGGCCATTCATGAAATAATGGGAGGAAAGAATAATTATACAAATGAGTTTGACCTGGCAGGCCTCAAAAATGGGCTCAGCACACTATAGCAATACATGCATACCCATGTTAACAGCAGCACCATTCACAATGGCCGAACTATGGAATCAGTCTAGGTGCCCATCAGTGGCTGAATGGATAAAGGAAACGTGGTATATATACACAGTGGAATATTTTTTAGCCAAAAAGAAGAATGAAATTTTGTCATATGCTGGTAAATGGATGGAACTAGAGAACATGTCAAGTGAAATAAGTTAAATTCAAAAAGTCAAGGGAAGTTAGAGAGGAAAAGCGGGTACTGGTGGGGGAGATCTCATGAAAATAGAAGAGAGATCAGTGGAGTGGAGGGAGGGAACCAGTGGGACAAAGGAATGGAGGGGAGAGAGGAGGTACTGGGAATGAAATTTACCAAATTATACTATTATATTGTGTGTATGTGTAAATATGTAACAAGTCCCAAGGTTGTGTATAATTATAATGCACCAATTAAAAGGAAAAAAAGAAGAGGAAACCAAGACTCAGTAACTTCAAGAGACTTGTCCAATAAATGATGAACCGAAATTCAAATGGAGATCTTTTGAAACTCAGTCCCCTTTCCAGACTTTTATGAATTTTTATAAATTGTAAGTTGATCAAGTATTGTAAGATAAGTACCAAGTATTTTTATTCATAGTGTCTAAAATTTCTGCAGATTAGTAGGTTTTAAAAGCAGTCTCCACTGTGAACTACTGAGCAGAGGGAAAGGCACAGACCTGATAGGACTCTGCAGAGAACAGATCACATTTCATCATTCAATGGAGGCACATGAGCCTCTAAGAAACTTCCAGTAGCAAAAGGATTCCAGGCTCACACTTAAATTAGTCCTGTAGGTATGGTAAATATGGTCATGGTCTGACAGCTGGAGAGGACAAAGTACAGCAGAAAATCCACAATGATCAAAGAATTAGCATGATTTTTCAATTTTAGGAAAACTAGGGAATGATGCATATTGTTGGTTCAAAGCAAGATGATTCAGTTTATTCTTGCGAAACTAACTCTGGACTCAATGGGGAGACCCAGTGTAGGAAATGATAGTCAGAACGAGGGTCCGTGCTGTCCAGAGAGGTTCTGAGCAGGAAGGACAAAGCAATCAGGTGCAGTGGTGGGCAGCTCCACCCTGGCTCATCTGATGCTCTTAATTTGGAGGGAGGGGCCGACCTTTGGGGCTTGGCCACAGTTTGCCCTTATTAACTCCTTTGCTGCAATGCTTTGTGCTGCCTGTCTCTTTCACTTTCAGTATGTCTTCTCCAAGCTGATAAAGAATTTGCCTTATCAGTATATTGGTTGATTGGGCAGTCCTCCCAAAAGAAGGGACTGAGAAAGTTGTTTGGCATATGCAAAGTTAAATGAGAGATGTGGGCTTCATTTTTAAATTGACATGTTATATGCTAAAAAAAGATACCCACCTGAAGCCTTAGTTTCAAGGTTTCATGCCCACAGTGCATTACGATGATTATGTATTGTGGAGTGACCAGCACCTCGCCAGCGTAGGTTCCTGCTCAGGAGGTATGTGCCACCTGAAAAATAAAAAATCTGAACTAATTAGTAAAAAAAAAAGAGAGACAGAACTAGAAATTAGATATAAAAGGGGGAGCACCTGATAAGTCTTCCAGTCCTAATAGGAGCTGGAACCGAACAACTGAAAATGGCCCCAATTCTTTATTTAAGGGGCACGGAAAAGGTTTCAGTGGGAGGAGTCTTGGTGCAAGCTTCTGGGCATGGCAGGGATCTTGCAGTGATTGGCATTTTAGCAAGCCACAACCATCTCTGAGAGGCTCTGTGGCACCAGCGGGTCACACCCATCTCCAGCGAAGTGCTAAACTTGTGATGGAGCTAGGTAGGGAGCCACATAAATGAACCATTGCTGCTAGGAGTTCCCATACCAGGCTTCCCTGCCTAATGGCTTCAACATTGGTTTTAGATCACGCATAGTTCACGGTGGCTTCTGGCAATGATGTTTTCAGGGCTGCTCAGATTCAGGCTTATGGCTATCAGTAAACATGTAGACTAGATGTCAGAGGCGAGTTTGTCAGTCTTATTTCGTGGCATTTTACTAACAAATTACCTTTCATTTGCACATACTGGCTTTCTCACAAGGTCCCCTGAGAAGTGAGGCAGCTGTTTGAGTAGTAAAAAACAAATAAATCCTGAACTGACTATTGTTTTGAGTCCCTGAATCATTTCAAAGGACATTTGCAGTGCCAATAGATGATGTAACTCAAGGTGCTTCCAACAATACATCTGCAAGGTAAGTCCTGTGATGCTCCAGGATGACATTGCCTTCACAAATAGACTGTCAGCCGCAAACAATGCTGTAAATGAGATCTAGATAGTGCTTGTTCCATAACAAGGACATTAACCTGTATTTTGAGCTAAAGTGATGCTCATTTTCTTGAGGGAATAGAGCTTATTTTATTTTACTAAACCTTTTATTATTGCAAACTTCCTGCTTATAAAGTGCACTAGTAAAACTTCTTTTGGTATACTAGCAGGCTGCATTACACAAAACCGATAAAAAATAGATTAAAAATTAAACATTTATGACCCAAGGAACTGCTGAACAGACTATGCTGAGAACATCTGTAACCATAAAACCCACACTCTTGAAGTCTGAATTTGCCTGTTGTGCTTATTTAATTACTGTGCAGAGTAACTTGTAGGGTCCAGATAGGGCAATGACTAGGTTGTAGAAAATATCATTCCCGCAGGGATTTTCCTGTGCAAATTCTAGAGGGGAAGAGTTTTTTCAATACCCAAGTGTGACTTATATTACTATTAAGTGGAGCCATGTACAGGATAGGATAGTATAAGGGACCCCAGGGTAGAGAGATAAAATAACACTGTATATCACATCAGCAGTTTTATTTAACTTTTAATTTCTTAAACCTGTGAAACAAGAATAAAGCTAGTTCTTAATTAAGTGAGTAATACGGTTTGCAAAGTATTTTCATTAACGAGTGTAGATTCACAACTTAATGGTAACTCTGGCTCCTTCCTTTAGTATACCTATTCTATCCACCCACATTGCAAGTGACTAGCAGTTAGAAATCATGTCCTGGTCATCTCTGCGTCTTCAACAGTGTTTATTAGAATAGGAAGCAAATTCTCAATTTGTGCTTACCTAAGGGAGGGAGTTGTGGAAAAACACAATTTTTACTTGATTCTATGAGTTGATTTATCATTTCACTTCTGTGTGGCAAATTCGACATATTCAAAGTTAGAAACAATTAAGTTCTTAATTAGACAACATTTAAGTGGTCCACATGTGAGTTTGCAAATGGCAGTACTGAGTAAATCCTTAGTCTCAGTAGGAAAAAAACTGTGACTATCATGTTACAGAATTAGCAACAGGGAAACGCAGACTTTAGTTATAGTGCTGTCGTCAAATATTTGTTTTGTCTCAAGTTCTCTTGATCATAACTCATTATTAGTCATTCGGGATGAAAACAACCATCTCAGAGAGCAACATGAAGATGGAGTAAGATGATAGGTGGGGAGCTGTTTGCAGTGTAGACTCTGCATGCTGGTAACATCACTGTCGTTTGCATAAAGAATCATTTTCTTTCTTTTTTTTTTTTTTGATATTGGGGATTGAACTCAGGGGCACTTGACCAGTGTTTTATGTAGAGACAGGATCTCACTGAGTTGCTTAGCTCCTCGCTGTTGCTGAGGCTGGCTTTGAACTCGCGATTCTCCTGTCTCAGCCTCCCAAAGTGAAGAATCATTTTCATGTGGCTCAGTGAATTACAAGAAATGCATGTGACATAAATCCCATCCAGAGACTGGAAACAATGGTCAAATCATTCTCTTAGATGTGTTTCTAAAAGCAAAAAGAACTTTACAAATATTAATAGAGTAAATCGCAACATGCCACATCAGCACATCATACAAGGAAGTTAAAGAGGATGAATTTCTAGTACAAATATACAGAAGTTCATCGTGGAGTGATTCAGGTAAGTTATTGGAATCAGACATGGAGAGGTATATAGCACTTTATTAAATGTCATTACATACATTTTCTCAATCATAGAAGCAACATTGAATTGTGCAAGATATTATTTGGAGGTATATTGATTTGTTAAATTCCCATTAATTGCAAAGTGACAACACAATCACAACATTTAAAATAGTTCTTCTTGATTGACCAGCATACCTAGTTGATAATGAGCAGCTCATTTCTCCATCTTCTTACATAACTTACTTACATCTTCTTACATAACTTTCAGAGAATGGTAGTGTTGCAGGGTGGCAACTTCAAGCAATTTGATTTTTTTTTTCCATATTGACACATTCACAAATATGGAGGTTCCATGAAAGCCTAGGAAGGGAGAGGAGATGGTGACCATGGTCAGCTTGCTGAAAAAAGGACTTCTTTGGAGTGAGGATTTTTCACTTCCAACAGCTAAACACAGCAGAAAGCTTACCAGTCTGAGTATGCAGGAGCATTATTCTTAGTCCATATTTATAGTCAGATTGGCTACTGTCATGCAGGCTATTTGGGGCTCTTTCCCTTTAGAGCAATTAATTAGATCAACCAAGGTGCAAGGAACATACTCATTGAAACCAATGCATGCGGTCCTTGGACCAGACCCAGCAGTGCCACATGGGAGCATGTTAGAAATGCAGTCCTGGGCCCCATCCCAGATTTACCAAATTGGATTTGCTCAACAGGTTTGAATGTCATATTTGAGATGAGAGATATGACGGTTCCATCCCCTTCACCACCTTAGGAAGTATTTCATAGCGTAGTGTCTTTTTTTTTTTTTTTTTTTTGAGTGTTCTAATGGCAGAGGAGTGAGGATAAGGAAACAGAAAGAAGAAAAAAAAAACTATAAAAACACAAGTCTCTCAAAATGAACTTTTTCTTTTCTTAAATCTGTGGTTCTCAGTCATAAGCATGCATTGTATGTTCCTGAAAAGTTTCTTCAAAGCCAGCTGTTGGGCCCAACTCAGAGGTTCTCATGCAATTTTGCCATGACAGGATAGTAGGGTGGGATCTGTGTGTTGGCCTTATAAAATAAGTTCTCATGTTAGGCTAGTCCAGCCGATGAGGTAGTTGTGTTTGAGAATCATTGCCTTGTAGAAATATGATATTTCCAATTTAGCCTTCCTTAATGCTAGGCTTGGGTATCGAATTTATTCACTACATATGATGTGTACTACACGATGTGCTCCAGGTTCCAGCTCACCAGGCTGGGGGAAGTGACTGGTGGAAAAAGGAACAGAAATGGTAGAAGTAGAAAGGATGGGTAAATGGAGCCACAGAAGGGAATCAGATGAGGGTGGATGGAGGCAGTGCTGACCAGGAGAGCATCTCCAGAGAGCACAAAAAAAATCAGGAAGCACACACACAAAATCTCTGAGTTGCCAGTAAAACTCAGCTCTGGGCATGGAGTGGCAGGAAAGATAGAAGCAATTCCTTAGGAAAAATGTGTCCCAGAGCATACCTGCCCCACTTCCCATCTTCTGCTTTGAAGTGTAGACTGGCATATTAGACACCATTCACAGATCAAGTATGCCAATTCTTAAATCTTCCTAAGTTATAAATTAAATTGCTTAGCCTTCCACCTTAAAATGCCAAATAACCGGATGGTGCCAGAGGCTTTATGTTTAGCATAATCAATAAAATATACTTTATATGCACTGTATTTTTCTGTAAACCTTCATAATAAAGTGATTTAATATAGCCATTTAAACTTTTAAAAAACATATTGATTTGCTTTTCATCAGGTTCTTACATTTGCATAGACTTATGCAACAGAAAGGAGATTTGAGGGACCATATTTTCACTAGAATCTATTCCTTTGAATATTGATATGTAATGAAGACTCATATTTAGTGTTTATTTTATTGGCCTTTTGAAAACACTCATCCAAAAGGACTCATTACTGGCCCTGTACATTTCAATAGCGCTGTATGACTTCAATTAGTTTATAGCATTTTTATTAGCAGTTTTATTGAGATATAATTCCCATTCCATATAATTCATCTTATGCAAGTGCACAATTTAATCGTTTTTACTACATTCACAGATATGGGCAACCATCATCACAATTTTTAGAATATTTCAGCATCTAAAAAAGAAAGCCTGTATACATGAGCTACTGTCACCCTACTCCCCTGTCCCCTGACTCCACTTGTCCTAAGCAGTCAGTCATCCACTTTAGGCTTCTTAGATCCCCTCTTGTGGACTCTCAGTAGGAATGGAATCATATAACATGGTCTCTTTTGTGACTGGCTTGTTTCATTCAGTGTATTGGTTCTTTTTGTTTTTGCTTTTTGGTGAATTTTTAATTTCAGAATAGTTTAATTTCAGAATAGAAGATAAAGCTCAGAGTCTCTATATACTCCACACTTAGTTTCCCCTATTATGAATATCTTATATTAGTATGGTACATTTCTCACAATTAATTAACCAATAGAAGTCTATGCTTTATTTGATATTTTGAAATATGTACATATGAAGGAATGGCTAAATCAAGATTATGAACATTTTCTTTACTTCGTATGCTATCATTTTCTCTAATAACACTTAAAATCTAAACTATTTCAAATTCACAATACTATGTTAACTACTGTCACTGATTTATACAATGTTTTTAATGGATTTGTTTAAATCAATAAATATATTTTATGCTAAAGTTAAAAAATAGTTACATGTGTCTTGAATAAAGGAACAATTTGGATAATTTATGTTTCTATATTGGCTCCGTGTCAAAGACTGGCAAATCAGAACAACAAAAGGAAAGATCTGGCAGGAAAATAGGAACAATGTCACTAAAAGGACTGGGCCATTTAATGAAAATAAACACTTGAACTAGTTAAGAAAATTCATGGTCGCGGTTGAGCAAGCCTGTAATCCCAGCACTTAGGGAGGCTGAGACAGGAGAATTGTGAGTTCAAAGCCAGCCTCAGCAATGGCGAGGTGCTAAGCAACTCAGTGAGACCCTGTCTCTACATAAAACACAAAATAGGGCTAAGGATGTGGCTCAGTGATTGAGTGCCCCTGAGTTCAATCCCCCGGTGCAAAAAAAAAAAAAAAAAAAAAAAAGAAAGAAAGAAAGAAAAAGGAAGAAAATATACGGTGTTTGAAGCAAACTGACTTCATCTTAGCACAGTTGCATAAATCAAGGGCTTGGAGCCAGGCTGCTTGACTAATGGACTTCCTGGAGGTCAACTTGGGCTCCCTTCTCTGGTCTGTGGTACTGAGCTCACACTGTTGCCACTAGCCTGAAACCATATGCATACACTACCTGCAACCTGGAAACACTCAGTTGCCATTAGCAATGACAGTGAAGGTGAGAGAGCTTATTAGTCACCGGGGTTTCCATTTGCCTTTGGAAGTTACCTCCAACATGCTCTGCTTTAAGTCATATTGCAACTGTGTCAGTGGAAATGTCAACTAAGCACAGAGCAGAGGAAAGGGTGATGGAAGTCTAGGACTTGCAGATCTCAGTCTAGCTGTTTAAATGCTGCAGTGTGGATTACACCTTCATGGGGCAGCCATATGGATGGAGAACTGGGTGTAGGGCTATTATTGTGTGTTTTATGTTTGAATTTCAAGTGCATGATTCACACTGGCCAATGACCTTGGAAACGGATACATTCCCTCGTCTCACAAAAGACCTCAAGATTCCTTCCAGCTAATGTGTCTTTAAAGTTTAATCAAGTAATGATACCAACTTAGTTAAGTTCATATTCTTTCCACTTCTCATAGGTATAAATTGGAGCATGTCATGGAAGGAAAAAACGAGCTCAGAGTAATTCAAGATAAAAGGTTTTAGCGTCTTATTTTTTAGAAGCAATATAAGCAAAAATAGAAAAAAGTAGCACAAATCTCTTCCATATTTTTTTTTTCTGGGAAGTAGTAGATGGTAAATGTAAATAAATATTCTATATATTTTAAAAATAAATGGGAAACTCTCTACATAAAAATATACCTACACTTAAGCTGAAATCTTTTTATGCTAGTTTTGTCCTTAGCTTGTTGAATTTTGCTTTATACCTGGTCATTTATTAGGGGATGGTAATGGAAATGCTGAAAGCTGTATAAATGTTGCAATATTGGTGGAAACTGCTGAAATAATGGACCCTTTAATCACTACCTGAGAATGGATGGAGGGAGAAGGCTCTCCTAGTAGTTGACAATATGGAAAATTCCTGGAGGAGAAACAAGCATTTTGGGGATATTAGGTATGTATTTCACCAGTGCCCTTTAGCCAGTACAGCAGTTTCTATGAAAACAAGAGGTTGGTTGCGTGTGATAAATGGAGAGCTGTTCTAAACAGGTACACCTATACTGCAGCAATTATTCCATGATGCATTACTCCATACCTGTTCAGGTTACTAAGATAACAGCACTTTGTTATTTAGTATGGATTTTCCTAATTGCAAAACACCTTATGATTTATTATACAGTCTATGATTAGGCAAGGCTGTACCAATCAATACCCTATTAATTACTAGCTGCTGTTTTACATGCACTCTACCAATATCTGAATTCAAAAAGTTGTTATCTCAGCTAGCAGCCAACATTATACACATTTTTCATAAATACAAAAAGCTCATTTCATTTATAGAGGAAGCCATTATACCAAGAAAAATTGAATGCAATTTGTTCAGGAGCAGACAGATTACTCTGTGTTAAAGAGAAAATCATTCAATTTGTTGATCATATCCTGTTCTTGAGTAGCAGGGAGGAAAAATCTGTGATGCCAGCATTAGCTACTAGTAGATAATATTTCATTAGAAAATAATATGGCTGGCCTTCCCCAAAGACATCATTATTCAATTGAAAGCCAAAGTCTTCCTATTGATAAAATCAAAAAATTTGACACAGTGAGATTTTTGGTAATCAGTATGTCATGTACAATTGGGCATGTGTTTTCAGGTGATGATTTAGATTGTACACTAGAGAGAAGCAATTTGAATCTTAGGACTCTTAAAACAAATTACCACCAAGGCAAATTGTTCCCTTTAATGAGGCTGACGAGAACAATGGGGCCAACGCTTTGGTTGTTGCCAATATTCAAGTAAATGAAGGAAGGGTCAGTGAAGTGGAGAGTGTGTCTGAGGGTCATTGCACAAGACAGATGCAAGGTGGAACTTTCTGGAAGTTTCCTGTGAAAGGGAAGGTGCATTTGAGGAGTCTACATGATCCTTATGGCAGAGACTGATCCAAAGGGAAAAGGAAGAAAAATAACACCCAATTACATTTGGGTCAAGTATTGCTTTTCTTATATCTTCAATCCTTACCCAGAAACTAGGACATACCCTTTCCAGCCTAGCACGAGCTTTCCCCATTTGCATGCACTCTGACAGGTAGCCACAAGGACATATCCATCAGTGACCCTCTGCCTGGGTCTCCTCTATGTGTGCTGTTCTCTCCACTCCTCTTTCTCTCTTGTTCTCTCTCCCTTTCTCTTTTTGCCCTCCCTGGTCCCGGCTGCTCTCCAGTACCTTTTGAAATTTCTTCTGATCCATCAGACTGACAAGTTCAGAAGGTGTTCTGCCACCCGTACAGCCTCTGTCTTAATTGTGCTGCAGTCTGTGCTCCCTGAGTCACTGTCATCAGATTGTATCACAGGCACCTTGCAAGCACTTGGCTTCCTATCTGTGCCAACAGCTCCGGACACCTCGTTCTGCTGGAAAGGAAAGAGTGAAGATACCCCAAGCTTGCTGGACGTGGTGTCTCTAAGGAGCCCTACCGGCTGTTCTCTTGAACTCACCGCACTGATGCCCGCTGGGAGTAATGGCATCCTTGTGGGAAGATGCCATCACTGTTCTCAGACTTATCAGACTCTTTGTCGTCTGAAAAATGACTCTGATGGAATGAACACACAGTGCACATTCACCCATATATACACATAACACATGCACATGTGCACGTTTGTACACACACACACACACACAAACATGTATGCATGTCCATGATGATGCCCACAGCTGCTGGCCACCTGCCTGTGTTGCATAAAGAACCTGGGGTCAGCTTCAAAGTGTGGGCTCTATCATCGTCCTACAGTGAAGGCAGATCTCTCCAACCTGTCCTCCTGTTTCAGGCCCATCTGCTTGACAAGGATTTGACTCTCTTCTTAAATCCAAAGGGCTGGATGTGACGTGCCTGTTTGGGTAAATGATTATTGCACTTGGTGGCACGGCAAAGAGAAGTGAGAGAGTCTCCATATTCCTAGGATAATTTCTTCAGAGATTAGTCTTCCTGCAAGTGTTTCAGACACATAAATCTTGCTTTACTAGGATTGCAAGACTTTGGGTAGAAAAACTAAGAGTACAATCAAGCATAAATAATATCATTGACTCTACTTTTTTTAAAAAAAAGGAATTTGAGAATAAGGATAAAGAAACAAGAACTTAATTTGTGGCAATTATTATTATTTTAATTTATTTTTAATTTGTTCTAAATTATAATTAGTTATACATGACAATCTGTGACAATTATTAAGAGTTAAGTAATACAGTTTTGGGGGACTGGAGGCTCTGCTTTTCAGATCTAGTCATACTTCTCTAAAATAATTCTTCATTTGAATTTTCTTAGGAAAAGAAGAAAAAAATTAAACCTTTAAGTTATGTTTGCCTAACAGATTGGGTTATAGTTGTGGGTGCCAAACGGAACCATCATTTTCTAAAGGGAATTTTTTTTCAGAGAATATTCTAGGCATTGCCATTCTCCAGCTCCTTGCTGTCAGAACCTTGTTAGCATTGTTTAAATAAAGCACTAGCATCCTACTTCAAGTAGGATGCCAACTTGAAGCTTATAAGAGATTATGGTAAAGCAATTCTTTAAGTCTTGTTGGTGAGATTGGTCCTAGGAGAAAGACACAAAAGTTCTTCTAGAGAGAAAAATGTCAGGCAAAATGGAGAATATTGTTAGGGGTGTCCTTAAAAACCTAAAAGTGCCATTCATCTCCACCCCATGCAGATTCATGTGTGCTACGTGCAACAGTGGCAGACGGTGAAGTCAGACCTACAAAACCAAGGTGGCCAGCTCACTCCAAGATTCAGTGGTGAATTCTCTAGTCACTGACTCTAAAGATCTGGAGCTGTGTGAATATCTAGGGGGAACATGACCCATTTGCCCAGCAAGGGCTTGAAATGGGATGCCCATCAACAGCACAGACTCCTCAGGACACTGGGCAGAGAAGGAGTATGGGTAACCAGTGGGCGAGGAAGACCTCAGATCAGTTTTAGAAATCAGATAAGTGTGGGTGGTCTATAGAGGGCAGGTGTTGGAAGAAACAGAGAAGCTACATGTGACCGAGGGACAGGGTAAAGGCTGAAGAGCCGCCTAGTGAGGGAGCAGAGTTCGTCCACAATCTGAAGTCACAATAACTGTGAAAGAAGAAAAGATGAATATTCAAAAAGAAATATAAGCATCATAGGAAACAGTCAATATTTTTATCACGATGTAATTAGAATCCGAGGAGGAGGTGGGAACTAGACTCTGTAACCTCCAAATCAGTGAAGGTGAAAAAGGCTGAATATTTTATCAATGCATAGAAAGCCCAAAAGCAGAAAGAAAAAAAGAAAAGAAAGGAAAAGAAAGAAAAAAAGACCCTGTAAATGGATCATCATAAATGGTAAAGACTACATCAAATAAATGTTAGGAATACATACAAATATATCAGATATTATTTTTAAAATGAAACATTCATTCTCAGGTTATATTTTAAAAAATAGAGCAGTATGCTTTATTGGACTGTGACTTCCAAAAAGCAGATGCTAAAATAGGGCTAGCCATGCAAGAGGTGTGTGGGGCCATACCTGAAATGGAGAAAGGGGAAGGAGCAGGGATAGGCCGGGAGAGTGGACTCAAGGCATGTCTGACTTTCGTGGGGGGAGTGGATAAGGAGATTGGGTGGGTGACTCTACCCAATAATGCACTGGTTCTAGAAGAGTCTGGGGATGGTGTAGGTGATTCCTCCATCCAGAGTCACCCATGGAAATCTTGCATCTCAGAAAGGATCTGACTTGGGACACTGGCTGTGCTCTGTCTTTGACCGGAAGCAACCCATGCGAAACTTGACCAGCAGCACAGACATGGAGATAGACCTCAGTGTACAGTGGCTGGGACCTGTGATCAGTTACACTTTCCTTAAAGGCCAGAAAAAGGCACAGTCAGGTTGTCACACTGGCCATAAATGACACACTGGACAAATGTGACACAGAACGAAACACAATATGCATCATCAGAGAATGGAGAGAGTATGCTGAGCAAATACAAACTTACTTAAACTTTTTTTTTTTGGTACCAGGGATTGAACTCAGGGGCATTCGACCACTGAGTCACATCTCCAGCCCTCTTTTGTGTTTTTTATTTAGAGACAGGGTCTCACTGAGTTGCTTAGCACCTCGCTGTTGCTGAGCCTGGTTTTGAAATCAAGATTCTCCTGTCTCAGCCTCCCAAAGTGCTGGGATTACAGGCGTGAGCCACCGCGCCCGGTTAAACTTACTTAAACTTGATTGTAAATGCATCTTAAATTCAAGTAGTTGCAGAAGACCTTAAATGAGACCCAGGATTGGCTCCCATTCCCAGTCACATCTCTCAGGCCGTGGGTGAGCTACAGAAGAGTCTAGAGAGTCTTTGTGACCCATGGGAGTTAGATACCTGAGCTATATAAACTCTGGAAATGAAGATAGGATGTGGGGGTCTGTAAAGAGATATTTTTAAGTTGAAGGGTAGGTAACATCTTGGAAGTCTGGGTGGAGTAAGAATAACTGTGATAGTAAAAGAAGTACGAGGAGAGTCGGGACAGCAAGTAGGGATGGGAAGTGGTACAAGATGCCCAGAAGCTGCTGCTGATGGGAGGAAAAGGACCTGGGCACCTTCCTACTGCACTCTCTCCTTCCAATATTGCACCCTCTGTGACTTTTGGTGCTCATGGACCATGATGCTCCCCATGCTGCATAACCTTGGCCTTAAGAGTCTCTCTCAATTGTTCCTTAGAAGGTGGGCACCTCTTGCTCCTGGTCTTAATACCTGAACAAGGACCAGATCTGTTACTATGCTCTGCTGATTCTGGAGACACAATGTCGAATTTTCTTCTTCCAGACCTCAGTAAATATTCTTTGTTTTTGAAAGCCTGAGTTCTAAAAATCACTTCATTTTTGTTTGTTCATCCTTTTCAGAGAAAGTAGAGACAAACAAGTTACAGTACCTTTCCTGAGATGTGTTACCAGCTATACGGCTATTCCTTCTCTTCCATCCCTTGCTCCAAGCTGACACACACATGCACAGGCATGCACCCTACAGACACAGCCACACACAGCCATGCACACTTCCAAAAGGCAGATCATCTCACTCCAGTCAGAATGGCAATTATCAAGAATACAGATAACAATAAATGTTGGTGAGGAGTTGGAGAAAAAGGTATACTTATACATTGTTTGTGGGACTAAAAATAAGTGCAAACACTCTGGAAAGCAGTATAGACATTCCTTTAAAAAAGTAGAAATGGAACTATCATATAACCCAGCTATTCCACTCCAAAGGATTTAAAATCAGCATACTGCAGTGATGCAGCCACACCAATGTTTATAGCAACACCATTCACGATAGATAAACTATGGGAACAAACTAGGTGCCCCTCACCAGATGAATGATAAAGAAAATGTGTTACATATACACAATGGAATTTTACTCAGCCATAAAGAAGAATGAAATAATGGCATTTGTTGTCATGCTAAGTGAAATAAGCCAGTCCCAAAAGTCAAAGTTCAAATGTTTTTTCTGATATGTGGAAGCTAATCCAAAATAAGGGGGACAGGGGAGAGGAAGAGAGGAAAAAGGGAGGAGAGAGAATTTCATCAAAATAAAGGAAAGATCAGGAGAGTAGACAAAGGGGATGGAGGGGGAGGAAGAAGGGACAGAAAAAGAGAAGAACTGTGGAATGAATCTGACTGAATTTTATTTCAAACATGAATATAGCACAGTGAATCCCAACATCAAGTATATCCACAAGACACTAATGAAAAACACACTAAACTAAATTACAGAGAGATCAGTAGAGTAGAGAGAAGAGAGCAGGGGTGTGGTGAGGGGCGGGGACAAGAAGTGTTGAGGACTGAATTTGAGCCAATTTTATTCCAGGCTTTTGTGACTATGTCAAAATGTATCCTAGTAGTATATATAACTAAAAAGAATCAATAGAAAATAAAATTCAAAAAATAAGGGTTACTTGAGCATAAGCTCCACCAAACCACACCAGATGATCTGATAACCACAATAGCTACTGAGTGGCTGACAGGTGGGTAGTGCAAACAGCAAGAAAACGCTGGCCAGAGATGATTCACACTTCATGCAGGAAGCAGCAGGGCAGCCCAAGATTTCATTGCACTATTCAAAATGGCATGCAATTTAAAACTCCTGAGTTGTTTATTTCTGGAATTTTCCATTTAATATTTTCATACTATGGTATGACTACTTGTAACTGAAAATGTACAAAATTAAAACTATGGATAAGGGATATGATTGCATTTATCTGTACAAATATGTACAAAAGTTTTTGTAGCAGCATTATTCTTAATAGTCAAATGCTGGCAGCAACCCAAATGTCCATCAACTGGTGAATGGAACACCCATGCAATAGAATACTACCCAGCAACAGAAAGGAGAAAACAGTGATATGTACCACAGCATGGACGGATGTCAAAAACATTATGCTAAGCTAAAGAAGACAAGCTTTACGAAGTACATCCTCTGTTATTTCATTCATATGAGATTCTATGAAAGACAAAACCATAGTCACAGAAAGGAGATTAACATTGGCCTGGGACCAGGTGCTGGAGGAGCACCTACTGCAGAGTCATGCAGGAAACATTTTGGACAGTGGAACTGTTCTCAATCATAGTGATAGCTGTATAGTTATGTAATTGTACATATTTACCAAGGTGACCCTAATATTATACATTTTAAAAGTACACAGTTGTAAACCCACTCAAAAGTGTAATAGTGACTTTAAAAAAATATGCTTAATAGTCAGGTTATCTTTGGGTACCTAGTGATTTCCTATATGATGTTTTCTATCTTCAGGACAGTATAACAGTAAATAATATTACTCACACTATGTTTTGCTTCAGAGGAACACTGGCTTTCATTCAGCTGTAGTCACCAACTCTTGAATTGCAAATCACTTGGGAAGAATATAGGCTGTTTTCAGTTGTCCTATTGGGAAGCAGCACGTTTACAAAGAATCAGCCAAAATATTTTAGAGTTTTTTTTTTTTTGAGACTGCTTTTAGGACTCTTAGAACATTCTTCTGATTTTTCTCAATGATAGAAATTCACTATCCTGGGAACCAGATTTGGTTTTCACAAATAGTTAAAAGTCACTTGAGTTAAGTCTCTTGAATTCAAGTAGGTAACAGTGTTTTGAAAGGATGAGATTCATTTGGATGCACAGGCTCTGATCTGCTCGTAAATCAAGAGTCTGAGTGTTCTATGGTCCTTCTGCATCTCCATGAGCATTCAGACGGAGGTGTAGCCTCGAAATGCATACAGGGACAAGATGAGGACCTTCTTCTATTTTTAATATCTGTCCTCGTTCTGCTCATGGTGCATATATTTCCTGTCTGCACAAAAAAAGGATGATTTGAAAAATGGTGGGTGAGTGGATAGAGAAAGAAAACAAGGAAAACATTGTTTATAGGTTTTGACCCTTTTAAAGATGGTGCTGCTGGTGAGAACAGGCACTTCAGAGTGAGACTTGGTTTCTGGAGAATCACGATGAGCTTGTAGTAAATTAGGTTTAAGTCGTAATGGAATAGTCAAGAAGGTGGTTTGAAAGGTGGGCATGATTGGGAATGAATTCAGTCCTGAAAGAGGGACTTGTTGAATTTATAAGAGATTAAAGGATCTCTAAAGGAAAAGGCCATGTAAGAAAGAGGCTCGCGCCTGATTTTATGGAGATCCTGAACTGCTTGGGAAGCCTTCTACCTGTGGAGAAGGTAATGTACAGTTACAGTTATGTATAGTTACATAACTGTACATATTTACCAAGGTGACCCTACTATTATACATTTTAAAAGTACAGTCTTAAAGTGGAGCCTGGAAATGCTTTGATTTTATTTATCTTAATTTCTTTAAGCTAAAGGAACTGAAAAAGGATCATATTGATGTGTCTAGAGCCCAAGTGACAATACTGTAAGAAACAGATTGTCTTCACAGGGTAATTTCAGCACTGCCTATGCTAGCACATAGATGGGACAGATTATGTGTCATGTCGTTTGGAAACGAGTGTGCCTGCCAGATCTGCTAATGTGGAGCGGCATCCATCAATGCCCACTTCCAGACTCATGCTTAAACCAAGCCATACAGAGAGGGACCAAAGGGACACAGATAGACAAATCCAGACTGTAGGAATTCTATTGCACAAATGGATAAGCTTCTTCATTTTTTCAACAGCAAAAGCATGCCATGAAAAAAAAATGGTAAAGTTAGGGTTGGGAACTTATAGGCAAAAAGAAATCTACCAACCAAATGCAGTGCAGCCCTCATTGGGATCATGACATAAACAAAGCAATGCCAATAAATCATTTATGTTGAGATAATTATTAAAAACTAAATGCAGAATCACATTAGATATTATTAGGGGATTGTCAGTTTTCTTGAGAGTGATAATGGAATTGTGGTTAAGTATAAAGATGTTTCCTGGTACATAATAAAACATTTATGAGTGAAGTAGTATGTTATTTGAGGTTTTCTTTAAAGTTCTAAAGTATCAAAAATAGTGGCAATTGATGAAGATTGATGTAACAAGAAAGAAAATATTGAGAAGTGTTGATGACGAGTTATGATTACATGAAAACTTACTGAACTGTTATCTCTAATATGTGTATATTTAAAATGTTCTGTTTGAAATGTTCTTTAAATGACAAATAAATCAAATGTCTGCCTGGTAATCATAAACTAATTATACTTATTGGGTTGAGATATTTTGAAAATCATTGTTCTCTTAGGGACATGGACTTTGGCACCAGATGACTTGAGTTTGTGGCTCTTCCAAGACAAACAGTTGAGTTTGTCCTGGGGTGAGTTGTGTAACCTTTCTGAACTTCGGTCTTCTCAGATGTCTTCTGGGGATTAAAATAGCACACATCTGCCAGAACCTCAAACCAGGGCTCAGGATGTTGTAAGCACCCAGAATTTATCAAATAAATGCATAAATAAGGGAAGAAATGCATAAAGGAATAGTTGGACTAGAGCTTTTAGCAAAAGTGTGGGCAATAGTGGGAGTTCACAAACATTACTTTTATGTAAATAAGCCACAAGAACAAGGTATGGAGTCAGGCTCGCCCTTCCATACGCAGTCCTCTCTCCTTATTCAGAGATGTTCAAGGGGACTCAGACTCTGGCGTGGGTGGGGTTAAGAGACATGGGTCAAATCACACCCAATGGGACCTGCACCTGCCAATGAACATGTAGGCTAAATTTTGCTAAATTTTGATTAAATGTACATTTTGTGAGTAAGGAAGGCATCTTTCATTCAGGACCAAGGGCAGGTATTATCTTAATCTGCTATTTTAAAAAAATGCCACAGAATGGATGGCTTAAACAACATAAATTTATTTCTCACAGTTCTGGAGGATGGAAAGTCCAAGATCAAAACCTGCCAGCAGGTTTATTATCAGGTGAGGGCCTAATTCCTGATTTCCAGATGGCTGCAAAGCACAATTTCTCCAGGGGAATAGGAACTGCAAATCCCCTGGAGGCTTTTCAAAAAGCACCCTTTGGGGACACACACATGCATGAACACAGAGATGCATGTAAGCATGCAGGCAGATGCACTTATGCCTTGTGGCTAAAGAGCAGTCACTGATGAGCAGGTGTTCTAACCCTCTGTGCTGATCTACAGAATGATTGGAAGGGGAGCTTAGGGACCTCTTTGGTTAAGAAACCCACAGCTTCATATCACAAACATTGCATAGCTTAGTTTTTATGGAACACAAAAAAATACCTGTGCAACACTTTTAAAGACAGTCTGGACGTGGAAACTGCCTCTATTCCAGTAACTACCAAACACTTCCTACTACCCTATGGGATTCTAACTAATCAACAGCCCAGCCCTGGGATCTCATGCTTGCTGGCTCCAGGAACACCACATGATTTCACTGTTTTAGGCAGCTTTTGTATCACTGTGATAAAAGGATCTGACAAGAACAATTAGAGGAAGAAGTTTATCTCATGGTTTCAGAGGTTCAGTCCATGGTCATCTGACTCCATAGCTCTAGGCCCAAGACAAAATGGAACACCATGGCAGAAAGCCATGGGAGAGGAAGAAAGCAGGACATGATAGCCAGGAATCAGAGAGATCTCTGCTTACCAGGGACAAACTATAAACCCAAAAGGCACATCCCCAGTGACCTTCTTCCTCCAGCCACATCCTACTTACCCATAGTTACTATGGCCCAACTAATCCATATAAGTGGTTTAATCCACTGATTAGGTTCTACCTCTCATAATCTACTCATTTCACTTCTGCCCTTGTCTCACACAAGCTTTTGGGGGACATCTCATATCTAAACCATAACATACCTCAAACCAGATGTCCTGGCATCTCACTTTGGGAATTTTGGTGATGAGTGGCATCCACACATGGTTTAGCATAACACCTAGTACTAGCTTGTGGCTGATCCAAGCACTGCCCCTATAACCATCAATGATAAGCTCCAGTAGGGAGATGGTAAAGTTGAATGAACTTCTAGGGACTGGAGAGTGAACTGCTCAGGTAAGTAATTCTAGGCTATGCATGGTTATCTGGGATTCTAGAGGCTGTTGGGTATTTGAGCAAAATTCCTTGAATTGTCCTTCTTTCTGTGTATTTTGTTTCTCTTTCACAAGCAGTGGCCTCTGCTCCTCTGGGCCATCTCCCTCAACATCAGCACAGACCTCTTAAGACTCCATCTAGTCAATCCCTCATTTGCTCAGCCTCTCTCGGTCCTGTTCTTGCTCCAAAGAAACACCCTCTTCCCCTTCACTTTCTACTTCCACTCAAGAAATGCCCATTCTTGTTCTGTATTATCCTTAAGAATTCAACTTCAGTGGCTCATGACCACCAGCCCTTAGGCCATCCAATACTTTTCACAATAAACCAAAAGGCTTTCTTTTCCTTAGAGGCAGACGGGGACTTGGCCCCCCACATGTTAGAAAAAAGAAGGTGGAGCTGAGAGCTGTGGATGGAAGGGATACAGGAGGGAGGAATGGGGTTCCCTTCTTGGAATGGGATGATGACCACCACCAGAAGGAACAGGAACACAAAGCTAACAGGAGCTTTCCAGGTCCACTGTTTGTGTAGCCATCTGAAATGAGTTTCTGAAGTGGACCTTTCCTTCAGTGATGGACAGCTGCTGTAAACATGGAATGCTGATGACCCCTTGTACAGGTGAAAGACTGTCTGTGGACCTATTAAGTAGCTAACACTGTTTCAGGGATGGGAAAGGTGACTTTTTGAGAAGAGGGTCCCTTATTTCTCTCCCTTGAATGGCTGCACATTGGCATCCTAAGACAGTTTATAAAAGAGTGAATCAGTAACAGCATGCACTGTAAGGTCCGATAGTCCTGGATTAAAATCGCAGCTTCATTATTTGTTAGATATATCATGTTATTTAACACCTTAAAATCTAATTTTTCTAATTTTTCGGATGGAATGAAGGAAGAAAGGGAGGTGAGGAGCAGAGAGGGGAAATTTTAAAAAAGACGAAGAAGAGGAGAAGAGAAGTGGATTGCTGACCGCCACGTTGGGTCACTCTCAGCTAGTAGTGAGCCCCTCTGGGGGAAATGCAGAGGACATGGCTCTCTACAGTGCTATCCCAGGAACAGAAATTCTGCAGGCAATCTTCTAAGCATTCAAAGAGAAAAGAACAGGCTCAATATTTCTTCCACCTTGCACAAAAGCAATGGAAGCTGATGTTTACAAAGTGAGGAGATGGTAAGCACTAAATATTGCTCATTAATTTAGGGATATTGTAGAAGGTATAATAGCAAATGATTTAGAAAGGCTGTTCAGTGACTCTTATTTACCCTGCCCAATAATATATGAACGAAAGGCAGGTGATAAAATTAGAAGGCATCCCATTTAAAACAGATAAAAGAGAACATTGTATTGTTTACTCACCATGTAATTATCTTGTAAAAGTCTTCGGTACAGGGTATTATTGTGACAAATAGTTTCAACTAAGGATTAGGCATTTATAATAATCAGAACAACATGTGCAGTCACAACATTCAAACCAAATTATAAACCCTATCAAGCTGTGAACTGTCACATGGAGGGTGCTAAGCTAAGCTGGAAGAAATGGAGAAAAGTTTCCAGAAAATTCCTGCTCAGGATCTCCCAGCTTCTCTGACACTCTTAGCTAGTTAAGTCTGATGTATAAGCGAAAGTGTTTTGCTATTCATTTGTTTTCCATTCTGGACTATTTTCATTATCCATTTCACTATGTAAAAGGATTATATTTAGACCCATTTTTTTCCCTGTGGTATTTTTGGCTAAATTAATTAATCCAGAGAGAAATTTACAACTGAAAGCATAATAGACATTGAGAGTGGTGAAAAAGTTGCACTGTTCATAAAACAAGATGACCAATATACTAAAAATTTTGGTGGTAGTGAATGTTCCAGATTATTGGTCACATTGAAAAAAATAACTGATTATTATGAAGTTGCTATTTTTCTTCTTCTAATGTGGCTATATATGGTATAAATGGTACCCTTTTCTCCAAAACATCTCAGCCCAAATCCTGCTAGGGACATGATGATCCATTAGCCTGTAATGGTCAATAGTTGGAATAACTTTAGATCCACTATAATTTTGGCTGTAACAAATTCCAAAGCAGTGACAACTCCAGACAAATCAGTATCTTAGTATTATAAAAACTGCAGCTGCAACAGCCTAAATCTCAAATATTTGATTTTATAGAATTCTAGACTTCTATTATTAATTTAGTGAAAACTATTTGTATATGTAGATGTAACTCGGCTAAGCCTGATTTTCCTAAACATTTATATAGTTAGAATTATGCCTTATGTCAGGCAATAAAGCACCTTATCTAGAAAACTTGTTTAGATTATGCATGGGAAATTTAATATACATACATAAATGTATTTGTTATTAAGTGCGAATTTGCATGGTTCCTCTAAATCTAGTTTTAATATGAACTGAATGAAAATAACATCTTGCTTATTAGATTTTTTATAATGCCTTTGCATTGCTATTGAATTTGTTATTGTTTTCTCTGTTAAATTGAATATAAACTAAGCCTAAATAGCCATAGAAATAAATTGATTTTTTAAAATTTAACACATTTTAAATTTTTTCTATAGCTTTAGGAGTAGGACTGGTTCCATAAACGAACTGTTAGTTATGGATATAAATATACTTTAAAGACTGCAAAGAGGAAAAACAATGAGCATGGAATCCATTTCCATACACTGAATCTTTACTCAGTAGGTCTGAAAGCTTTGCATTCTACCAGTTTGCCAGCTCTTTGAGGAGCTACGGCCAATCCCAAGAGAAAGTTACACAATTACCCGCACACGCACACATACACAAAAAAAATCACATGTGAGCACACACACATCAGGATGTACCAGCCCCTGCCACAGAGCAATGCCCTTTGGGATCAACAGGGTTGTTTACAGGGAACTTGAGGCAGCCATCAGACAAACTTTCCCCAGAGGCTTGCCATCCCAACAGTCTGCATCCCTGGCTCAGGCTTGTTTCTGTCTTCTTCAGCCTTTCCTGGTACTGGTCTCTTTACTCTTAGGCTCATGAGAGTACCTTTTGGTACTCTCTTACCTTATTGGGGCAACTTATCCTGACTCAATTTCTAACCTCTAGTCTTTTCCAGTTCTACTTCTAAAGAAATAGAAAGCTTATTAGACCATGGACAATTCCTCTGTTATTCAATCCCACCTGGATCCAGCAGTATCCCCTCTGGGAATACATCCCAAGGCACTGAAGTCAGTATGTCCAAGAGACACCTGCACTACCATGTTTATTAGAGCATTATTCACAAAAGCCACACTGGAATCAACATAGGTGTCTTTGGTGGATGAACGGACAAAGAAAATGTAGGATATGTAAATAATATAATACTATTCAGCTTAACATGGATGTACCTAGAGGATATTGTGCTAAGTGAAATAAGCCAGGCAGAGTTGAATTCAGAAGCAGAGAGTAGAATGTGGCTATCCAGTGGGGAAGTTTGGGAGGTGTCAGCCAAAGATACAAAATTCTAGTTAGATAGGAGAAATAAGGTCAAGTTATCTATTGTATAATTATGGAGACTATAATAAATAACAATGAGTTGTATTCTCAAAAATTAAAAAAAAATTAGAGGGGATATAATACAGTGATGATAAACACAGGGAAAACAAATAAATAAAAATAAATCTCACATGTACTCTGTTTTGGGATGTGTTATTCCAGGATAATGGCTGAGTGCTCAAAGGCACCACTAGCCTGACTATGACAAACATTCAAGACACAAATCCCAACCTTTTAAAAGG
>CM053410.1:8248671-8271621 GCA_028644305.1 Xerus rutilus
AACCTCACTTCCTCATGTTTTGTGCATGCCCATCTAATAAAGCACAAGTTGGAGCAGGAGCTGTGAGACCTGGCTGGGCTTGTTTGATTAGCCTGATACCAAGTGACCTCTTGGTATTGCCAAGGCCACCTATGCTGGAGCAGCAGCCCCTGCAAGCTCAGGTCTATCAGGCTGGGAGATTTAATTCGGTGACTTGTTATTTCCAATCTTGGCTTTCAGTGGACCCTCTGTGTTCTTCTCAGGGAGGTGTGTTGGCTGGAGCTTAGCACCTTGGTTAAGATTTTGGAGCTTGGCCTTTACTCGTCTCTTTTGCAGCATGAACTTCTTTGTTAAAGTCAGACTGTTGAATTCTAAATGAGACAAAAAGAGGTGGATAGTGACCAAAGACCAAAAAAATCTTCCCAGAAACATCATTAATTGGTGATGCTACCAAAACCTACAGGTAAAAGACCCTATTCAACAATTTCTTATTGTTAATGACTCATGCTCAAATGTGAAAAAGCACAAATATCATCTTGGCCACTCGTCCATCTCTTTGTGAGGAAGGATGATGAAAATTCCCTTCAGTTTCTGGTTCTCCCAGGAAGCCACTAGCAAGCTACTCTTGGCAAGTCACACCTCCCCCTCCCCCACACATACAACACACACACACACCCCACACAAGCACATGTACACACTGCACAGAGCCTGCTGGAGGGTGAAAGGAATGGAAGCTCCTGCTATTTTTTTCAGTGAGGTGTGTCTACCTCCTGGGTCCACTTGACCTTGAGCTACATTTTGTCCTTCTCCTGCCCTTCCCTAAACCCTGAGGGCTGAACCTTGTGGGCTGTGGTTCTAGCCTCCTATTCCCTGGCTCCTAGTAGGTTCTGCCTATGGGAACAGAGCCATAGGCCTGTGTGGTGAGCGGGGGAGGTAGGCACCCCCCACCCTCATCTCTGCTTTGGGATGGATGTTCCTGGACATAGCTGAGTCTGCTCAGTGGCTCCAGCTCTTCCTTCAGGTCCCTGCGTTCGCACTCCAGGAGTGCTGTCTACATCCACCTTGGGCTGGTGGCTGCTTCCTGCCATTACTGAGCTGCTGCGGGTGGCCTCACTGTCCTCGTGGCTTTGCAGGTCCTCCCTCTCCTGAGTAGTTCATTCTCTGTGTGAAGCCCCCCTGTTCAACTCCTTGAGCAAACGCGTTCTGTCTCTCGGTCCAGTGTTCCCTGGCTGGAGTCACAAGAGGCCCAGGCAAGAAGGCATAGGCTGGTAGAAGAGCCACTGATGAGACTGGGAGGGAAGAAAGACCAAACGCTGCAGAAAACCCTAACACAAATGGCATTCGGACACACGTGGGGCGCGAGTCTCTGGAAGTAATTAAGAGATATTCCATCCTGGTTGCAGTGCCAGAATACTGTGGGTGTGCACATGTGCACGTGTGCACCCCAGCAACTCGTGACCACAGGCAAGTATCCTGGGGTCTCCTTGCAGCGTCGCTTCCCAGGTGTTGCACGCAGCGCAGGCTTTAGAGCTGCTGATTAAATGGCTGAGAAGCAACGATCTGACAGCTGTGTGGCGGCAGCACCGCAGACACTGTCAGTGTCTGCCACGCGCCCCATCCCTCCTATCCCCACCCTTCTCCATGCCTGCTGACATCATGTGCTCCCAGGACCCACTAGCTGGGCCTTTCTTACTGAGTGCATTTGTTCTCTGCTGTGGAACTTGTCCAGCCATGTTCTGGCAAGCTTGGAATGCCAGCAAGTTAATGCCCCAACTCGGACCCTCCTCTAGTGAGGGGTGAGTCCCAGGGTGTCCTCGCTCTTCTGTGGCACAACTTTGAAGAATACCTCAGGCAGCCTCTTGTAGGATCTGCAGCAGATGAACCCCAGCTGGCCCAGAAGAAAGCCGCTAGGATTTCCAGAATTCTCTATGGGTTTGAGGGGGATGTGTCTTCCAGTAATTCCCTCTCTGGCTTCCCAATCTCTTCATGTCCCATATAAACAGTTTGCACCAAAATCCCTGTCTTGGTTTCTGTCAAGGGACTCCCAAGCCAAGACAATTGGCAGTGGAAGTAAGGTGACTTTCCAGTCTCTCAGGACTGTGGATTCACCAAACACCAGGGATTCAGTACTAAATCTGGAAGCTTCTGGGCAAACTGAGTGTCCTGGTCACTCAAACTAGAAGTGGTCCTTGAAAGCAGATCCACAGGAGACGACTCTGAATGACAGCAAAGACTGTGTTTTCAGTGGGAGAGAGGTGCCCCTTATCACATTGCAACTCCACAAAGCTGAAGCTCCTCATGACCAGTGGTAGACAAGGCTGAGGGAGGGTGGGAGGGACCTCCTTCCACAATGGTGTTAGTGGACAGGAGACAGGAGGGTAACAAAAATGACAACTGTGCTGTTCACAGCCTTTGGTTACCTGCCACAAAACCCTGAAGGAAGGCAGTGGCAGGCTCCCGTTAGCCAACTACCAAAGCTGGACAAGTTTCCCTGGAAGTGCCACGAGGAAATCTCACGCCTGCAATGGAGATGTGCTGCTGAAAACCAGGCTCAGGAATTTATTGCAACAGTGACAAAATCAGAAGAGACTGGAATGTTAGTCACAGCAAGTCCCACCCTGCTGGCTAGAGATGGGACAGTGAACCTGGAACGGATCATTGCGTAGATGTGCTTGTGAACTCTGAAGTACTCTTCCCTGAACCCTTTGGCCATCCAGAAGTGGTCCTCCCACATTGCTAAAGGGAACAACTTTTGCCTGCCTACACACCATTCAAAGGCCTTAGCTGAGTCAGGGGACTAAGAGACAATGTTCTTCACCCCCATCTCACCCCATATGTTTAGACCAAAAATCATAGACAGGTCTCATCATGGTCCAGGTTGGGGTGTCCTGTACTAGCTGTGGAAGGAAGTGGGTTATACATCAGAAGAGCTGCAGAGCCTGACAAATATGTGCTGGAGGAACCAGGAGAGTAGGTAGGACAACAGATCCTAGTGACATTGAGCTGAGGCAGATGGGTGAGAAAATAGGCTAGACAAAGACAGGGTCCTGTGACTCAGACATCTAAACAGGATGCTGAGCCCAGTCCTAAAACACTGTGTGGATGCTTCTTCTGTGTTTGTAGATGATGGTCCACAGTAGAGGAAGTGGGGAGGCTGGATTGTCCAGAGGAGTACTGAGCCAGAATGACAAGACTCAGAGAGAAGGGCTTACTGCAATTAACTTCTTACCTATGATCAGAGAAGACCCTCGCTAACCGTATTCCACAGCAGGCCCAGAGGACAGTCTTTCTACTAAAGCAATAAAGAATGCATGAGCTAAGGGGACCCAATGATTGTGAATTTCAGTGACTGTCTTCCTGAAGTCAAGGCTAATGAAGGGCCAGGATGCTGTGGAGCTGGGCTACCTCATGCCAGAGGGACGGAAGATTCCAGAATAGCTAAGCCCAGGTAAAGTCACTTACCCTTCTGAAGCAAAGTGGCACAATCACTATTAAAAGCAACAAATTTTGAATGGCAGGCAGAAGGCACTAAGTCGGCTGGACCTGCAGGAATGCTGAGACGCCATGCATTCTGAGGGGCACTGGTGAAGATGCTGGTTGGCCTAGATGACCCCAAATGATTAAGAGCAAGTGACCAGCTGGGTGTGGTGGCACACGCCTGTAATCCCAGTACTTTGGGAAGCTGAGGCAGGAGAGTCGTGAGTTCAAAGCCAGCCTCAGCAATAGCGAGGCACTAAGCAACTCAGTGAGAGTTTTATGTAGAGCAACCCTGTCTCTACATAAAACACAAAATAAGGTTGGGGATGCGGCTCAGTGCCCCTGAGTTCAATCCCTGGTACCCCCCAAAAAAGAAAAAAAACAGCAAGTGACCCAAAGACTGATGTAGGCTGTCAAAATGAAATATCAAAATCCATCTCTTGACTCAGAAATGAACTGGTGCTCAGACCCAGAGCCACACCTCTCAACACCAGAGCAAGCATATATAATAAACACTTCCTAATCATGTCCCTGAAGAAAGCACAGACAAGTAGGCACTCTTTCTGTACACTGTGGAAGGAGAATACTAAGATTATTCAAGGAGTAACTATGATTCAAGAAGAGCACCAATGATGTCATGACCCATGTCACTTGGAGATCAGATGACAGTGTCCTCTCCCGAGTT
The DNA here is from genome assembly GCA_028644305.1 of Xerus rutilus. Lineage (NCBI taxonomy): Eukaryota > Metazoa > Chordata > Mammalia > Rodentia > Sciuridae > Xerus > Xerus rutilus. Next base: position 8,252,813 of record CM053410.1, read on the forward strand.
CATACCACACCTCCAGTTCAGTGGGTCCATAACCAATTTTGCCTTTCCTAGTATTCCAGTGTGTGTGTAACGTCAGGAAGAACCTTGCTCTGTGAGGTGTTACGCTAGATGTTACTAGTTGTTATGGTGAGAAAGGTCAAGTGGATTTCCCCCACTGTAGTCTGAATGTTTGTGCCCCTCCAAAACTCCTATGTTGTAGGGACTATTGTAGAAGCCACCTAGCCTGTGGAGCTTTGTCCTGGCAACCTGAAATACCCCCAAGAAATCCTGACACTTGGATATGGTGGCTTCTACAAGTCCCCAAGACAATGTGTTAGGAGGGAGAGTCTTTGGAGGTGTTTAGTGTCCTTGGATTAGTGCTCTTATACCATGCAAAGACACAGAGGCATAGTCTATGAACAAGGAAGCAGGCCCTGAGCAGACTCTGAATCTCCCAGCACCTTGATCTTGGACTTTGATCCTGTGGAACTGACAGAAGTTTCTGTTGCGTATAAGCCACCCAGGCTATGCTAGGTCATCATAGCAGCCTGAGCTGATTAAGACAGCCACCTTCAGTCATAATAGGAAACCAGAAGCAACAGCGAGTCCTGGGTGCAGCTACCCTGAAGACTTAGAGCATTAGGGCTGGTGGTCCCGTCATTCCCTGATAGGGTCAAGTGAATTACTGGAGATCACACTGGGCTAATGTGAACGTAACCAAGTGATGACGCCAATCAAAGTTGCCTAGTGGTCCTACAGAAAGCGGTTAGGACATAGACACACACAGAGAAACAAATTTGTAAAGGTATATAAGCCATGAAGAGAGGCTCTGGAAGGAACTAGCCCTGCTGATGCCCTGATCTCAGACTTCCAGCCTCTAGAAAATTAATGTGAGAAACTTAATGACGTATTTCAAACCCCCAACTTGTGGTGCTTTATGAGGGCAGCACCAGCAGACCAAAACCCTTAGCTTGGGTGTGATGACTAGGTTGTCTCTGAGTGGCCAGTGGGTAACACGCCCTTAAGAGACAGGCATGGCCCTGGGTTGCAGCCCCTGAGAATAGCAGATGATGAGGCCACGTCTCTGTTCTCCCTCCTTTCTTCCCAGCATGGAGCCCACAGCAGAGGCTGTGAGATATTACTCCTTGGAAAGCTGTCTTTGTGATCATAGGAGGCTAATGGCTCCTTTCTTTCTTTTTTTTTTTTAAATATTTTTTTTATTTTCTTAGTTGTAGGTGAACAGAATATCTTTATTTTATTTTAATGTGGTGCTGAGGACCGAACCCAGTGCCTCACGCATGCTAGGCGAGTATGCTACCACCGCGCCACAATCCCAGCCCCATCCTTTATTTCTCTTATAAATTCTTGATGGTGTTTCAGTAAAAAAATAAAAATAAAAATAAATAAAGCCAAACCAGTTCAAGTCAAATTGTCTAGTTCTGTTTTCTGCTCTTCTTCCAAACACACTCTGTTTCCTACAGAGCCAGAGAATGTGTTTTCTATTGTTCAGGTTCTTATAAGAGAAGGGGACCACGGTTCTCTATCCTCCATGTTCTCAGAAAAGAAAAAGTTAGATAACACAACATTTATGAGGATTAGTCATTAGAATCATTTGGCAAAATAAGTTTATGCTTAATTGTTGGAAAAGGAAAATGATTTAAGCACCACAAGTGGTGAGATATGAACTGTAAATCCAGATTAAATACATATCACCAGAAGCTCCATCTTATGCAGGGTGGGGACAGAGGAGGCTCAAAGGCTCCCTGTGCTGCTTCTCAGATCAGCACATCCATTCAGCAACCGGCAAGCGAAGGACTCCAGAGTGTTTGCGTTTTCCTTCCCTGTCTGCAAAGGACTCCGGATTGTCTGCCTTTTCCTTCCCTGTCCAGGTGCCCTGGGCAGTGAGGAGGGGATAATGAAGTTGGGTCTGGGTATCATGACCATCCTCTGCTCTGCTGGGGTGCCTCATAGACTGACATCAAGTCTTGGGCCTAATTCTGTGCTTCCAAAATAAGGGAATGGGATTAGATTGGTGGTTTCCAGCAACAATGTTTTATGAGGTGTCAGGATTTCTTGGGGGTATCTGGGCAGTCATGGGCATTGAGAGCTCAAGACCTGCATCGCTTGAACAAGCTGCTGTCTTGTGGGCTCAGGTTGCCAGGACAAAGCTCCACAGGCTAGGTGGCTTCTACAACAGAAACTCTGTCTCACACGCTGGAGGCTGCAAGTCCAAAATCAAGGTGCTAGCGGTGGGGGGGGGGAAGGGGCATGACTTGTAGATTGCCCTCTTCTCTCTGTGTCCTCACAGGGTCAGGTGTCAATTTATGACACCCATTCTTCCGCCTTTCACTTTAAAAGAAACTTCTGAGTTTATCTATTTGTTTTGTTTTGTTTTGTTTTTTGGTACCAGTGATTGAACTCAGGGGCACTCGACCTCTGGGCCACATCCCCAGCACTATATTTTTTTTTGTTTTATTTAGAAACAAGGTCTCACTGAGTTGCTTAGTGCCTCACTGTTGCTGAGATTGGCTTTGAACTTGTGATTCTCCTGTCTCAGCCTCCCAAAGTGCTGGGATTACAGGCATGTGCCAACGCGCCTGGCTTGAGTTTATGTTTTTACATGCAGAGTTTGGGGGAGAGGAGGCTTGATGCTTCACAAACATTTGAAAACTGCTGAGATAAAATGAGCACTTTGGTTTTAACCAGCTCTTGGGGATGGAGAGTCACCCCAAACAGAGATCAGCTGCAAGCAGGACTTCCTGTCTCCAGCAGGAAGGGCTACCGCTGTGGTCCCTCACATGAAACCTGCTCCTCAGTGGGGCATGAGGTCCCACTGGTGTGTATCACTCAGTGGCACATGGACATCAGCAGCTGGAATGCTTGGTCATTCCTGGGACCGTACTCCAGGCTGCGAGAGGGAAAGACTCTCAACTTTGTCCCATTTAATTGGAGAAGCAAAGTGTCTCCACTTGATGTAGCAATTTGGCTTTTGTAACTCTTACAAAACCATTTCCTACATTTTGAAGGATAATCCAAGAAATGCGTAGATTTAAGAAGAACTTACTATGAACCCAGTTTGTCCTTCAGTTCTCTGGGTGGTTAGAACCCCTATAGGCTGTGTTTCTGGGATGGTCTCCTGAGCCACAGAAGGAACAGGACCTGGTTATGGGAGTCAAAGGGGTTGTCCTCTAGTCAGGTGTTGGAAGCTGTGTATGAATTATGGGTTTGTTTGACCCATCATAAGGCAGGGATGCTGCTTTTCTGGGAACTCCTGGGTGAAATTCCCCAGTTCGAGAAAGCCCAGATCACACTGGCGCCCTGCCTTAGCTCACAGCCCTGGTTCAAACGCAGCTGCCCGGAGATGGGCGTAACCTGCCAAGCTCCAAACAACTTGTTTTCTCCACTCTTATCCTGTTTTTCTGAAGACACTCCTCACTGAATCCCTTTGATGTGTTTCACTATAAATAAAGCATTCACAGCTTTTCCCTTTGTTAGGATTAGACCCACCAGGTCTCTTCCACGGTCAAGACCCTGCTTTGAATATATACTTCTCATCTTTTGTATTTATTTCTTAATACTGCTTTTCTAGGTTTCATGTCCAGCTAGCCCATACCTCCGACGGTTATCTACTCCCTCCTCAAGCAGGACATGGACGAGGGAGTCAGGGGCCTTATAGAATGTGTGTCACCATCTGATAAAAGCTGGCTCTCATATTGTGACTTCTTACCGTGACCCACCATACAGCAAGTTGAATATCATCAAAAGCATTGATGAGGGTTCCCAAATCTTCGCATTTCAGTAACGAAAGTTGGTCTGGTTGGGGATGAATTAGACAGTTGTTTATGTAGATCACAAAATATACCTTTCACAACTATTTTCTGATTTTACTGAGTGACCATAAAAAAGGAGAAGTAATACACAAGAATCTCCTGATGGACAGGGCTGCTTTTTCTCAGAAAGATCTTATCCTTTGGAGCACACAGAGACGTTCACTGAGAAAGAAAGAGAAATGGGATAGCAAGGTGTACCTGAAGGAAATAGGAGAAATCCCAAGAATTAGTCCTTACTTCTTTAGGACTTAGACTGGACATGACTGTCCAGGGCTATCATGTCCCCTTTGCATTGGACTCTTCCATGATCCCCTTCCCTCTGTTACCTATTTGCTAGATGACTCATGGGTGTCACTGATAAGATAAAGGAAGGGGTAGGAAAAGCATCAGCTTGTAAAGGTAGAGGGATAAGCTTCCTCTTCTCAAAAAGCACAGGCTATAACATCCCAGGACTCCACGAGGCAAAATTGTAAAATATCAGTTTTCCAGTTGAGGACCTTCTTGCAGGAGAAAGGCTAATTCCTTAGGACACGTGATGAACAGAGATGCAAGATCTATCTAGAAGCCATTCTCCAAGCCTTGCAGGAATAATGTCTTAATCTTTCTTGATAAGCAGAGTGCTCAAAACTGTGGGCAGAGACATCAATCACCCTCTTATTGGATACCACGATTGTCATGTGAAATTCTCATGGTCCTTCTAATATATTTTTTTCTAATATCTTATGAACCATACATGACACTCATTTTTAAGTGTCTTATATTAGAATCAGCTGTTTGAATCAGAGTAGGTCATTGTCTCAGTAATATGATTGTAGACTCTTTAGAGAAATAGACATATGTACAAAATCTAACACAGAGAAGAAATGAGTTGATCACTCAGATATTTCTTGGTAGAATTATTTTATTTCATAGTTTTATTGTCTCATCCACTCCTGGATATTTTGTGAAGAAGTGGCTAATCAGATTTAAAGCACAGTTGTGTGAAGAATAACTTTAGGAGACAAAGTGGAAACAGGATCATGAGATGGGTTCCTGCAATTCAGGAAGACTGAATAGGGTGTCCTGGGTGACACCAGTACCCAAGCATCAGGAGAAAAATAGATGGATTAGAACAAGCTTTTGGAAGTAGAGGGAAAAAAACAGCTTTGTTATATGGAGGCAAGAAATAAAGATCAATTAAGAATGGTTCCTGTATTTGTGGTTTGAGCTATAAAATCATGGACAATAAATTTTGTCACCGTAAGGTCACTCTTTTCCAAGCATATCATTCAGTAAGTTTCTTCCATACCTGCTCCACCTTTAATTACTTGGGAATGGAAGGCAGCAGTGGCAATGTCAAGGAAAAAATAAAATTGCAATTGAATTGCTCTCCTTCTCCCCTCCCATGTAAACATCTATTTTACATAGATTATGCTTTTAAAAACTCATGCACATAGATTCTAAGTAGCAGGGCAGACATTGCTCGCACAAGAATCTCTCCTGAAATTGTGGTAGTTCTTATGGTCTCACGTTATAATCAAGTCTATAAACCATTTTCAAGAGCTTATAAAGCTGTTGAATATTCCAGTTGCTCTCAGAGTAAAATCCCAGAGCAAGATTAGACTTGACAGAGTTCAGGCATGATGGCAGCAGGTATTCATTGCATTTAAGCTTCCCTCTCTTACTCTGCACCACTTAGAAGCCAATAATTTACTGCAGCAGTTTTTTCTACTGCAAGACACCAGATCAGCCAAGTAAAAATTATAGTAGGTAAGGATCACTAGCAAATTATATATATGAGTCAAATTGGGTCTTTGCTTAAACTTAGCACAAACTTTGCAATTCGCTTTCTTTGCCTTCCTTTAACATATTTTTTGCATGAAACAATGTTCTTCAAAATGATGCTAAGTTAAAAAAAACTGGTAATATTACTAGTGTACCTTGTTTTGCCTATACTTTGGCATTTTTTAAAAAAAGAATGTAGCTAAATAACTACTATTTCTGGCCTGAGTCATGTGTTATTAAAATGCAGATTTTGCTTCAGTGAGTCTGCAGTAAGCCCTGAGATTGGCATTTCTAACAAGCTCACAGGTGATGCCAGGATGATGATCCACTGGCAACACTTTGGGTAACAAAGTCCAGGGGCAGCTTGGGAGCTGAGATGCTGTGCAGAACTGCCCTACTGAAGGCAGGTAGCTGTCCCACATTTTCTACACTACCAAGTTAAGCATTGCCTATTAATTAAATTTGAATAAATTCAGAGTGTAGAGTTGAGAACATGGCATTGTGTGGTTGGAAGAGAATGTCATTGGAGGCAGAAGTCCTACGTTTGAGTCTCTCTTTCCTACTTAGAGGCAGCAGCATAATGGATTTAACCTTAAATTTGTTTAGTGTAAAAGCCACAGTGTATGTTACTTCAATCATATGGTTCTCAAAAACATGAAATGAAATATTATGCTTACAAAAATTCTGCCAAGAAGTTTTGGTTGATTCTTATCATCTTGAGTTGTGTTTAAATCCACAACCCATATTATATTTTGTGTAATTCTGTTTTTGTAATGAAACTATCATGTACACAAACACAATCATACATACCTAAAATATTGGGTATGTATATATGTAGTAGATGATAGAAAAAAACCAATAGTTATAGATTGATGATAGATGATAGTTACAGGATAGGGAGATAAATAATATAAATAAAATTAATTATTCTCTTATGTTATGGTTTGGATGTGTAGTGCCTCCCAAAAGCTCATATGTGAGACGGTTCAAGAAGGTTTAGAGGAGACATGATTGATTTGGTTATGAGATCCTTAACCCAATCAGTGAATTGTTTCCCCTGATGGGATTAACTGATTGGTGGCTGAAGATGGGTAGGGTGTGGCTGGAGGAGGTGGGTTATTTTGTGTACATTTTGTATCTGGCGAGTGCAGTTTCTCTCGCTCTCTGATCATTATGTGAGCTGCTTTTCTCTGCCACACTCCTCTACCATGAATATCCTGCCTCACCTCAAGCCTTGAGGAATGGAGCTGGCAGTCTATTGACTGAGAACTCTGAAACCCCCGTGAGACTCTGAATAAACTTTTCCTCCTCTAAAATTGTTCTTGGAGGTCTTTTAGTCACAGCAGTATAAAACCTGACTACAACACCTTATGCATCTATGTGTATCCATCTGGATTAACGGTTATGGGAGCATCTTAAAGCTATGGACAGATTGAGTCGATTTCTGTGCAAGCTCAAGGAAGCCAATGCTCTGATGTTTTCAGTCCCACGGCAGTGACACAGGCCTCCACATACAGTTCCCTCTCCAAGTCTTTGGCTCACTATCTCCTTTCATCAGCTCTGGTCATCCTTGCCTGGAAGAGGAGGAGGGCTTAATGGTTAACCACATGGGTTAAGTTTGATGGGAAGTTTTGCAAGGTCAGTTTTCTGGAAGAGACTCTGTGGTAGAGGCTATGGGAGGGTTGGGGATAGGATGAGCGAGGAAGGCAGACCTGGGCAGGTCACAAGCGACAGGATTCTAAGGGCTCTCACAGGTGCTCTGGAGTAGGAGGGCCACTTGAGCAATCCCTACTGAAGCAGGCGAGGGGGCCTGGTGCTCTCTGTCTGCAGTGGTAGTTAGGCTGGGGCTTCCCTGCAGGGCAGCCCCATGAGCAGAGGCCTTCAGGAAGCCTTCAGCTCTGGGTCTCATTAGTCAACATCCCCAGGAGCTAGGCAATGAAGGCCTGGTCCTCAATGGGTGCCACATTGCACAATGCAGGGGTGGGGTGAAATCTTAGGGCTTAGATGGACATCAGGTCCATGCTGCAGCAGAAGGAGCAGCCTCACCAGAGCCCCTCAGAGAGGAAAGTGGCATCATGGCATTTATTCCTGACTGGTCTGAGATGGAACTTGCATGGACACTGTCTGGATCTTGTCTTTGATTTATCTCCTAACAGGAGCAGGCTAGGAAGAGGCGAGCATGGTTGGCACGTAGCTTGAGTGTCACATCCCCTCTTCTCTACAGCCTGTGCAGGGACAATGCCCTTGGACAGACATGGAGCCAACAGTCCGGCATCTGCCCACACACAGCCCTGGGCCTCCATTCTGCCCCTTTGAGTGCCAGATTATGACAGGTCCTTAGAGGAAGAGGGGAACTGTGTGTTTACATGGACAGAGCCTGTGGCTCTGGCCCTGAAGGGGGACAGAAGACGCCATAAGGAGAATTCGCTAGAATTCGTGACCAGCTGACCCACAACTGTGTGAACAAAGAGCCCTACAAGGCAGCCTTTTGGGATGGACCTGCCTGTGAATGAGTAGATGTTGGGGTGAAGCTCAGCTCCTCCATTTGAATGCTGTGCAGCTTTGGGCATGGTCCTTAATTTCACTGGGCCTTAAATCTCTCATGGTAAGCAAGAAGCCAGTGTAACAGTAATTCTTGCCTTGCTAGTCATTAGAAGATGGGAACGAGATCCAGTTCCTAAAGTTCCCTGGTTAGATTTCTTCTTCTTCTTTTCCCTTTCTGATCTCAGAGAGAAAGGGATCATGAGAACAAAACGGAAGTTTCCTCCAGTCTGGGAAATCCCAGCAAAGCCAATGCAGGTGAGTCATGCCTGGAGCCCAGGCAGGGGCTGAGGCAGCAGAGTGTGATGTGGTAGCCACAGATTCTGCAAGGGCCTTTCTTGGGACTGGGACCCTTATTTCCCTCTATTAGGGTGGTGCTTATGCTCCTTGGCATGAACAAGACACCTTGGCATCAAATGTGGCAGGAACCCTGTGCTCCCCACCTCTCCCGGTCCAGCAGATTCCAAGGACTGCTCCAACCTTGCCCCAGGTTAGTGGGCCAGGTCCTGGGGCCCAAGGTTGGGGCTGACCAGGACTGCTCACTGTAAGGACTTGACCATGGTGGGTCCCAGAAGGCAGCAGTGGACTGATTTCCAGCAAGTCAGTTCTTCTCGCTTCCTCTTGCCCAACTTCCTGCCAGGATGCTTGCTGAGCAGTTACTACTTACAATTAAAAGCTGCAAGAGGAATGACTTGGTTCTTAGTCTCAGACCAAATGAGTCAGGATTTTTTTTTTAATCCTGCTTTGAAGTTGGAAGTAAATGAATGGTTTTGGTATTGTAAGGGCCGTTCTTATCTGATTGCTGCATTAACTCAGTCCTTGAAAATCTACTGGAGGAGGAGGATTAGGATAAATGTTACATATTAAAAAGATACTCGCTTTAGTTGAGATACAGGATTTTAAGTTTTAGAGACCAGGAAAGAAAACAAATGGATAATATCAAAATGGAAATGTAAATAAAGCTTTGAGTCTCAGGGAGACTGGAATATACAGGGTTTATCCTTAAAGAGACAAACTACCATGGGGTCTCAGCCCAAGGGTTTATATATTTCTCCCAGAACCTTGTTGAGGGGGCTGAAGGGATATTTCACTGTGAAAAGGACAGTGTTCCTGGCACTGCTTCTCTTGCGGTTATAGTCCTTGTATCTCAAATAAGCAGGGCACACAGAACCATCCAGAAAATGCGGATGTTAGCACAGTTGTATGAGATTGTCAAAGCATCCACACAGCTGGGGAGGCACCCACATGGTCCTGAATTTACCATACTCTTCAGCTTCTCAAGTATTAATTCACATTAGGACCTGAGATCAACCGTTTACAATCACTCTAAATAATTCAGATTTGGTAAATTATAGAATGTACTTGGCTGTGTCCTTAGGAAAATATGAAAACAAGCAAAACAGTATAAAACAGGCCTGTGCTGTTGGTGGTGAACATAGGAAACCCCATTCTTTCCTTAGGAGAGTTTAGTTACCGAAGGGTTAGTACAAATGGGTTTCTAAAGGATCTAGGGTGTGTAGAGAGCACAGCTGAAAATCAGTGGCCATGATCCCATAGAGCAGTGTCCACATTTGCTGAGTGGCTCTGTTCAGAGGGGAGATGATGCTGAGAGGCTCTGAGACAAGATTGGTTCAAGAGAGAAGGGGGACCCAACAAGGGCGTGGGAACACCAGATGGTTCCGATGATGATGCAGGAAAGGAGGACTCCAGGAGAAGAAGGCATGAAAGGAGGGGGCAGGGACGTGCGGGGCCTAGGCCTGGGTCCTGATCAGTGAGAGGCATGAGTTTTAGGTGTGAGTGCCAGGTGATGGGAAAGGACTTGAGACTGGGGAGCGTGGGGAGTCACTGAAGGGTTTGTACAGGGTGGCGGGAAAGTGATCATGAATGGAGAGGTTAATCTGACAGGGATGTGCAGGAGGGATGGGTGCTGGGGAGAGAAAATTGAGACAGTTTCTCTCTCAAGCATGAAGGGGTGTGAAGGTATGGCCGCAGAATGGACAAGAACAGTTATAAAGAGAAGGCCAAAGGCACATGGAACAGGAAGCCATAAGGCAGAACTGGCATCCTTACAGCTTGTGAGAACAGACTTTGCCTTTTACAGAGAGCGCGTCCTAAGCCCATAGGAGGAAACTTCTTCCAGCATCTTTGGGAAGGAGGGCTGGGACCAGAGGCTGAGAGGAGAAAGAAAGAGGCCTTTGCTATAGAGGCTGCGAGTGGCACTTGCTCTTGGAAACCGCTGGTGCCTTAGGGACAACATCAGCTTACAGTGCGAGATTCCAGCAGGGATATGGTGGGAAGCTCAGCTTTGCCCCTTTGCCCTGAGCAGCTCCTGTCTCATTGCATGGGAAGTCCAGCCCCTTTGTTCTCTTGGTTCTGGCCCAGACCTCTACGTTGTTGGTCTTGCTTTTTAAAATTTTGCTTTATTTCTTCCAGGAAACTCTCCCTTCCAAGCTGGCATACCTAAGAAGTCAGTCCTGCTCAGGAAACTTATTATCCTGGCTCCCATCATCAACTGGACCAGCTACCCTGACGTGCCATTCATCTGCCTGGGCCTCAGTGTTATCAGGTAAAAATGAGAGAGCTGGGTTGGGCAATATTTGGAAATGTGTAACTCTCAAGTGTGATGGGTGCTTCCTAAATGCCCCCCAAACAAGCAATTTTCTCTGACTTTAAACAAAATGTGAGAAGTTAAAGCAAGAACAGCAGACGAATGAATCAACTCCAAGGGCTGCCCCTAATGTAATGGACAGAAGGCACTGGTCCATCGGCCTTCTGTCAGGCAGGCCAGCGCCCCCTTTCGGGAAAACGGGGTCATGACCATAGTCTAATATAGATCCAGCTCCTGCCGGCCCTGGCTTACCTCTGCCACCCGCTACCCTTTAGTGGGGAGACCTCCTTCCCGCCACACTTCTACCAACTGACATTTACAGTCCGTTTTTCTTCCTTTAGTAATTGCCACCCTTGAATTTCACTGTAGTTGTCTTTCCCCGGAGCCTCGATGTGAGCGCTGGGCAGCAGGGCCCCACCTGGCATGCACCCTGCTCTTGGCATTTGGAAGGGGGACATTCTTGCACCCACCTGATTCCCATCCTACGTTCCCCACCGCGTCCTTGTTTGTCTTTCATATAATAATGGAGCAGATGATGGAACCTCTCCCTTTTGGCTGTTTGTAAACCAGCATGGCTGCCTGTTCCCGGGCGGAGATGCTCTGGAGGTGGAATGGAGTGCTGTCTGTGTCCAAGCGCCTCCTGAAGCTCTCCCTTCCCTTGAGTCACCAGCGGCACTGTCTCCCAGGAGCACAGCCAGCTGTGCGAAAGCTCCATCCATCCATTATCATCCATTATCAGATGGAAGCCTTCCAGCCCCCTAGTGAGAAGTGGGAGAGTGCTAATGTCCATGTGGGTAAAAGATTATTGACCATGAACTCAGGAAATGTTTTTTCTTCTTCTCTTCTTCCTCCTGTGATTGAAATTACTAATTAGATCAACATGAAATTAAAATGATTCCAAGACTGAAATACTTGGGGACGAATCTCTTGAAGTCCGTTTTTCATCACTGAGCTGAGACTAAATTATGCTGTCAAAATGCCATATTATTTCAAATTAGCCAAATTAATTAATCTAACTCAATCCTTGGCTGTATTAATCATCTGTTTTAGAGTTTTATTAGAGAAAGAACGTGACTTTTTCAGTTTAGTGCACATAGATGAACTTCACTGGCAAGTGGCTTTTCTTCTATTCAAAGCTGGTATTTTTAAATCCAGGCAGTAATAGGATTCTCTCAAACACACTCACATTAAATTCCACAGTTTCTTATTTTGTTTGCATTTGAAAATATCTACCTTTATAATTTAAGACGGTGAGGAGAAACATTTTTTTTTGTTTTTTCTTAACCACTCAAATGCATTAAAAAGATTGCTTCACATACAACTCAATTTGTAATGATAGTTCTCTTAAATGCCAGAAATTCAGAGTGTATGTTTAAGAAGAAATTTCTTTTGGGGTCATTCATGGGTCACAGTAATTCTATATTCTTCAGAAATGCCTGAAGCTGAATTATCAGGGACTGTGACCTGTGCCGAGGCCGCCTACCAACTCCTCCCTCATTGTCTCAGATGAATCCAAAACAGTTGACTTCCTGTATGTTTAGTGATCATGTACACCACATGACATCTTGATTCATTTCTTACAATTTTTTCAGAAAATGTTTTCCATGGAAATAATAGCAATGGTAGAGAGACTAGACATCATGTTAGGCCAATTCATCTTTGTGAAGTTGCTTCTGATATCATTTTTTAAAATTAGTCGTGTTGATTTTTTCAGATGGGGTCTTGCTGTATCATGCAGTGTGGTCTTGAAATTATGGGCTCAAATGCTGATCCTCCTGCCTCAGTCTCCCAAGCTGGGATTATAGGTGTGCACCATTGCATTTGGCTCTCATCATATTATAGATCAGAAAACTAAGGTGAGTTATCTAGCTTTCCAACACCTGACAAATCAACTGTTATGGTATAGATATGAGGTGTCCAAAATAGTTCATGTGTAAGATAATGCAAGAAAGTTCTGAAGGGAAATGACTGGGTTGTGAGAACCTTAATCCAATCAGTGCATTAATCCCCTGATAGGGAGGGATTAACTGAGTGCTAACTGCAGGCAGGTAAAGGTAGGGGATGGCTGAAGGAGGTGGGTCATTGGGGACATGACTTCGGGTTTTATATTTTGTCTGTGATGAAGAGAGCTCTCTTTGCTTCCTGGTATATATCCTGAGTTGCTTTCCTCCATCACACTCTTCTGCCATGGTGTCCTGCCTCACCAGGGGCCCAGCCAGAGCAATGGAGGTGGCTGTCTATGGACTAAGACCTCTGAAACTGTGAACTCCCAAATTAACTTTTACTCCCCTAAAATTGTTCTTGTCAGGTCTTTGGTAACTGCAGTGAAACAACTGACTAAAATATCAGCTGATAAGAAGGAATGATTTATCTTGGCTTGGTTTCAGAGGTCTCAATGAATGGCCTCCTGGTCTTGTCACTTGGACTTTAGGTGGCACACTACATCATGGAAGGAGCATGTGATAGAAGAGGACTATTCATCTCATGGTATCCAGGAAACAGAGAGAGAGGAGAAGGGCTGGGGCCCTAATGTCTCCTTGGAAGGCATACCCCCATTGACCTGATTTTTTTCCACTAGGCACCACATCCTAAAGGTTTCACCATCTCTTAACAGTACCACAGACCTATTGGAATATGGGCTTTTGGGTGACATTCAAGATCCAAACTTTCACACAAGACTACATGTCCAAGTCTGTAGCAATTTCATCATGACCGAACAGTGAAACAGTAACAGAAAAAATAGAGCTGTGCTCAACATTGTTGCTCTCCAGAACACTGAATTTCTAAGTGATCGGATGAAGTTCAACCACCACAATTGTCACTTTCTTACACAGGATGTGGAAACACAGGATGTGGCAATACAGCCCATACAGCAGCCAGCATTCGACATCTGCTATGGCTTGAATCCATCCCCCAGAAGTTTGTGTGATGAAAACTTCACCCCAAATTCACATGTTGATGGTATTTGAAAGTGAGAATCTTTGGGAGAAATTGGAGTTAGAGGAGGGCACAGGGGTAGAGTCCCATGCTGGGATTAGTGTCTTTATGTGAGGAAGGGGAAAGACCTGAGCTTCTCCCTCTGGCCATTGTATGCTTTCTGCCATGTTATGATGTAGCAAGAAGCCCCTTGCCAGAGGCAGCCCCTGTGTCTGGAACTTCAACATCCAGAACTATAGGAAATATTTTTTTTCTCTGTAAGCTAATCAATCTGTGGTATTCTGTTATGGCAGCAGAAAACGCAGTAAGACACTATCTAAAGGGAAAATCTGTGCAGAGGGGACAGAAGCATCTGTGGTAGTCTACACCCATCCTTCTTATGACTGTTGCAGGTCTTACCTGGAAGCTAAGTAGAGCAGCTGCAAACATCGTGATTGTGAGCCAGAGCCGGGGCCTCTTTCTCTGGTTGGGCTGTTGCTTTGAACTAGCCTTTAAGGACTTTCATTCAGTTGGAATAAGTAGTGTAGATTCAGCACCCTACAAAGCCATGATTCCATTTACATGTGTCTTCTGGAACATTCAGAAATGGTACATTTTCTTTGCTCTTACTTTTCCCAGTCACTCTCATTCATTTGACACTGGCAATTTCTATTCTCACCACTGTTAGTGATGCTAATGAGAATACAGGAATTAAATTCATTTAATGTGCTTTCTGAAAAGGGTCCAGTTTTGATTATTATTGCTCATGTCTGCACTTCAAGATTCTGGCTGAGACTGAGTGAAGGAGTGGAAAAATACCGTCAGAAAGGTTGCACTTGTGCTATTTCTGGCTTGACTGGATACAGGAAGCACAGCAGTCTCAGAGGAAAACAAGTTTACATATTTTTCTGGATATGTATCTAAATAGCTGTCTTAAAGTTGAGAGGTTTGATGTTTACTGAAAGGTCTGAACCTCAGCCTCAAATTACTGACCCATGTAAGGTTTCAAACAATTGACTCCGGTGCCACCCAGGCAGTTCTTGCAATATTTCAGGAGCCAGAAATGATATCCTGCCCTTCAGTCTCCAGAGGTCTTGAAGAAGGCATTTCTGGGAGTCAATGAGCTAGAACAGGGACTTTGCAAAGTCTTCTTGAGAAACAGACTTTGCATTTTTCTCACTAGCGGTCAATATTTGTCTCGGCAATGGCCAGATTATGAAATCTGCAAATATTATGAAGTATTTTAGGATTTTAGCTTATTTCAGAAAGTGAAGGCATCTCTTTAGGACTCACTGGCAGGTAGAAGTTGGAATAATCACAACTGGAGTCAAACTAACAAAGTGGTGCCTCTCTCTCCTGTCAATTTTCTTTTAGTCTGAGACTATCTTCTTCGTATTATCATATCAAGTTCAATATTTCTATATGTATTACTGAACTATCTCAGCACTGCTTTGGTAATTCTTGGTGTTCAGCCTGGCCGTAACTTATGAGAGGCTTTTTCTAACCTTGACTTCATGTACTTGTCGCAGTTGTATTTAACATAGAGTTTCAACACAAAAAAGATTGTTTGGAAAGTATAGACTTGACTTTCAGTTTCTACTTTCTGGTAACACTGCCTTTACAACCCAAGACAAGCCTTGTATGGATGTATACAAAACAAAGGCTTCTTTTATTGTTGTTGTTATCATTGTTGTTGTTATTATTATTATTTTGGGGGAGGGTACTGGGGATTGAACTCAGGGGCATTCAACCACTGAGCCACATCCGCAGCCCTTTCTTGTATTTTATTTAGAGGCAAGGTCTCACTGAGTTGCTTAGCACCTTGCTTTTGCTGAGGCTCGCTTTGAACTTGCGATCCTCCTGCCTCCGCCTTCCAAACCACTAGGATTATAGGCGTGCGCCACCACACCCGGAAAAAAGCTTCTTGAAGAAATTATGAGCAATGTTATATTTTGGTGGAATCATGCAATCACTGGAATAATTATCAGCACTTTGAAAAAAACAAAATATGCTAATAAGTAGAGAACTCTTTCTTTTGAAGATTACATTCCTCGCTTAAAATACATAGCTGATGCTGAGCTGGGCAATGATACCTGACATATAAATAGGGTCTAGATATGGTTATGTCTAAATATATCAATATCAGTAAAATCTGGCCACTGGCATGTTACCAAAAATAATACGACATTTATGAACCACTTTTTTTTGTGTGTGGTACTGGAGATTGAACTCAGGGGCACTCGACCACTGAGCCACATCTTCAGCCCTATTTTGTGTTTTATGTAGAGACAGGGTCTCACTGAGTTCCTTAGCGCCTCGCCATTGCTGAGGCTGGCTTTGAACTCACGATTCTCCTGTCTCAGCCTCCCTAAGTGCTGGGATTACAGGCTTGAGCCACCGTGCCCGGCTTATGAACCCCTCTTAAAGTTGCTCACACTGTTTACTGTCAAGCACAGTTTTATTAGATGTCTTTGTTTTATTCTGTCATAATAGATGTGCATTCAGTGGCTTCATGAACCTTCTTGTGTGTTGCATAGTTTTTATTGACTATTGGTGAAAAGAAATTTAAGCATGTTTATGGTAGAGTGATAAAGAACTAGCTGGTATTCCCATGACCAAGATTTTTGCCTTAGAGTGATCTTCTTTTATATAATAATACATTTAAAGGCAAAGACGACTTTTGTACTCCATTAACACACACACAAACACACACATACACTCACTACACACTGACACACACACAGACACATATAAAATTTTGGCCGTTGGTGTTATGATGAATTGTACACTCCCAGAATTTGCATGTTGTACATGCAACTTCCAGTGTCACAGAATTTGACCTTATTTTGAGTTGCAGGTAATCAGTTTTAAATGATTTGGGGTCCCTAATCTAATATTACATTAAAAAGAGAAATTTGAACTCAAAGGCAGGTGTAGAGGGACAACAATGTAAAGAGAGGCTGGGAGAAGTTACCATCATCCATCCAGGGAGAGAGGCATGGGCAGATTCTCCCTCATAGCCTCAGAAGGAAGCAACCTGCCAACATGCTGATCTCAGACTTCCAACCTCCAGACCTGTGCACAAGAAATTTCTGTTGTTAAAGTCACTCAGTCTGGGGTACTTTGTTATGATAGCCTTAGTAGACAAATATAACTTAGTGAAGCAAAGAAGCCAGTTAATGAGGGGAGATTTCAGCAGATGCAGAGACAGAAGTAGGAAGGTTCAGGAACAGGACCTCCAGCACCCCCAGCAACTCCCTGTGGTCAGGCCTGATGGCGCTGCATAAGCAGGAGGCTGCTCATGGCATCCAGCGACTAATCTGTAGTTCCAGCGTGGCTGTGGCTCCAGCTGCCTAGTCTGTCCTTGCTTGTTTTCTAAGCCCTTCAAAAATTTATTTTCTTCTTAAATTGCTCAAAGGTACTGCTGGTTGCAACTAATAATCTTGACTGTTACAAGAATCGGTACCAAGAGTGGTTGCAGCCAGCTGGCTCTAGGGAAATTTGGGGGCCTGAGGTTTATCTGAAATGTGAGCCATAAAAATACAGCCTGTATTAAGAGAGATGAATCTGTCAACGCATGGCATGCTGTGACAAAGCTACTCAATAAAGAATTGTCTCTAATTCACCATAATGAAGTGTCCATTGATGGCCAGGCTTTGGGGGATCCAGGTGGTACTCTTGTGGAAGTGAATTAGGGACATAAAGAATCCAAAGACACTTGAGGTAGGTGGCTGACTACTGACACTTGGGGACATAGGCTAAGGAGCCTAAATCCGAGGGTCTATGCTAAAAGAATAGCTCACCTCTAGTAGAGTCCCAGTGACTTAAAACTAAAGGCACATTATCAACTTGTGTGCTATTATATGATAATGTGTTCCAAATTCAGAACCGATTTATGCATTTTGTGTGTAAGAGGGGTGACTCAAGGACTGAATAGAGAGTTTTGCATTTTGGAGTATACTGTTGCCCTCTGACTTCAATGAAGCCTTTCTCACCAGGCTCATCAGCCTCTCTTCTCTTCTCTGATGAGGCTTTTTATTCATTGAAGACTTTGTGATGCTCTACATGAGAGAGGGATGCTATACATGGGAGGAAGCCAATTACACTTTGTGCATCACCCATTCTCTATCTTGTCTGCAGACTTGCACCTGGAGCTCAGCCAGTGTGACTCAGGAAGAGCTTTTGTAGAGGAAGGAAATGTTTCCTTCTAGCCATCTAGGTCCTATGGCAAGTCTAAGAATTAAATTGACATGAGACAGATGTACAGAAGAAAACTATTTAATTTGTGCGATTGCCCAAGAGTAACACACAATATGAGACTCAAGCAACAGCCAGCTGATTGAGACATATATCACCCTGAGCTACTGAAAGGAATAGGGGTTTGGGGCTTCTGGGGGTGGTGGAGACCAATTGTGGGAAGGAGAAGTCTAAAGATGGAGGTGAATGGAGTTTACTTTGATCCTCTGGTGATACAAAGTGTCTCCGAGTAGCTCTCTTCCTCGTACAGAATCCTTTACTACTGGAAATTTCCTTTATAAATATAAGTTTCCTTTCCCAAAGAGGAAATTTGTACTTTATTTTAGGCAGTTCAGGGGGAGATAAAGAGCTTTCCCTGCATTGGCTAGTTCTCAATTTCCTTTAGTTCAAAATAATGAATATGCCACAGTGGTATATTTTGAGGTGGCACATTCTGAACCCCATCAGTTTACAAAGACAACCCTGAAGAAGACCTGTGTGCCAAAGGGTTTACAAGACTTGTTAACTAATATAAGCAAAAAAATCTAGAGACTGCATTTAAAAGTAGATCCTAACTAAAGATGCTGACCAAGATGAGCAAAACACATTTTTAGACAGGATTGGGTTGAATAACAAGGGATCCTTTCTGGAGTCACAGTGGTAGCCTGAGTAGATAAAAATTCTTCTCAGAATTTTCCTCAAATGTTCTAAAACATTCTAACACTGAAGTGGATTATCACATGTAATTTGCCTCTTCCTTATATGTTATCAACGGGCCAAGGAGCAATTCCTTCACTAAAGTCTTCAGAAATTTGCTGAGAGCTCCAGCTTGATTAGAAGTGCTCCAGAGCACTAGAAGTGCTTCAGTGCTTCTCCCTGATGGCCAGGGCAATAGGGCTACAGGTGCTGCCTTGGACATGGACACCTGATTTTGT
>CM053410.1:8272121-8290175 GCA_028644305.1 Xerus rutilus
GAACACAGGTTCTGAATTCATGGATACTCAGAACTCCAGAGCTGAAGATCATGGACCATCAGACAAGAAGTTGAGTTTGAAATTTTGACCACCTCACCAAGGACATAATAGAGTGAATTTGAAAAAGATAACCTTAGCCATTCCTACACAGCTTTCTGACTTCTGTAGGAAATACTCTTATGGCAAGGAGACGAATCAATGCTTTCATCAAGAAAATTGTTTTTCAAAAAAGGGTAAACAGCCAGATATGGGAGTGTGGTGTATACTACAGTAGCCAATGTGACTTAGACATTGATATGGTAGGAAGGAGAACGGCTGGTAAATTGTCATGGCTATCCCCCTGCTTGAAAGATATTCATAAAGCTTGATTAGGAGTCCAAAGTCTCTCTTGGCTTTGATTTCTTTTTTCTGTTTTTCTCTGGTGTTTGATAGGATGATGAGAAAAATGTAAAAAGCTGCAGGGATGATTTTTAAGGCTCAGTTACTTGGAACAGTAAACAAACTGCTTAGTTAAAGAAGGTGCTAGGAGCTAGGAAGGTCCCTAGATTTACCAATCCTCGGTGGTAAAGTGGAGAGACTGAGAAGTATAGTTGCAATTTGTCATTTTCTCCTTAATTTGGAGGAGCAGAAAGAAGGAGCCAAAGGTATGTTCTGCAGTTTCAAGGCAGGATCATACAGCTCTGAAATGCTAAACCTGAAAGGAAGCTCAAACCGCAAAGCTTCCACCTTGAAAGTGAGCTCCTGCACATGATGGTCTTTTTAAACATTTCAGGAAACATCAACAGGGCTACATTTTGTCTTTAAAGTGTTGAGATATGTTAAAAAAAAAAAGGGCTCCTGAGAGTGTATTGGTGTTGGTACTTTAAAAGATTACTTTAAGTTTTATTGTGCATTGTGTGATTTAAGCAAATGCAAGCAATTCGATAGTGAAAACATTCCTAATCTCCTTGCCCCGCTCTCTCTGCTGAACAATTTATGTCTGTATTCCAATCAAAATGAACTTTTTCAATTAAAACCTAATCCAGAATGTCCCCCACTGTCACTCAGTCTCTCACCAGCTCTCCACACCCAAAGTCCCCTGTTTTTACTGACCTGGACTGCGCTTCCTTTAGCCTACCTTATCTGCATACCCAACCCAAGAGCTGTGGAAAACAGTAGATTTGATCTTCTAGTCCTTCTTGCATCTCAAAGATGTATGAATTTGGTTGGGTTACTTAACCTCTCTCTACTCAGCCTTCCTTGTATATGATAGAGATAAATCTACTCTCAAATAAGATTGATAGGAGATCAGATAAGAAAATGTAGTAATGCACCTGAAAAATGCCTGAGAGCAGATAGATGTGCTTTCTCTTTTTCCTTCTGTGTGCATATGAGCACCTTGTCTTCACTTTAAGGTCTAGTACAGACAGGTCTCCTTGACAAGGTCTGGTAAAGGTAGGCCTTCCTCCATATCTCTCTCCTATCAGGATGACAGAGGCTGTTTTCTTCTTTTAAACTACTAAAGTACTGAATTATCATCTGTCAAACAGTATTCATGAACCACGTACCTTTTAATGTGGTTAATTCTACAAAAGCTCTCAAGAGTTTAAGCATTTTTTATTTCTATGTAATTTTTTGGTATGTAGCAAAGGAACTAACTCAATACATTACACATAGAAAATGCTCATTTAATATCATAAAGCTAACTGCTGAACATGCTGCAAATAGTAAAGTTCAGACATAATAAAATGCATCTTAAAACATGGAGTATACCAGATGATGTTAAAATATCTAATACTATCTAAATATAATTAAGTGTACATTTAACCAAATAATGGTGAACAGGAATGGTGAGTAATTATATGTAAAAATGCTCAACATCATTAGTCATTAGAGAAATGAAAATTAACACCACAGTGAGATTCCACACTCCATACCCACTGGAATGGCTATCATCAAAAAGGCAAACAACAAATATTATTGAACATGCAAAGAACCTTCACACATTATTGATGGGAATATAAACTATACCACTAATTCAGAAAGCAGTTGGACAGTACGACTTATATTCCTCTCAGTGTGTACATCACTCATAATAAGTTAAACACAAATTGACCTTAAACCTTACCAATTATAAAACAAGGAATCTACCCAAGAGAAATAAAAGTATATATTCATATAGAGACTCACATGCAAATGTTCACAGACACTTTCTTCTTGGTAGCCCCAAAGTGGAAACAACCCAGGTGTCCGACTACTGATGATTGGATAAATGCAGTGTGCTGGATCCATGCAGTGACATATTATTCAACAGTAAAAAGCAAATGACTGATACACACTACAACTTGAAAGAACCTTGAAACATTATGCTAAGTCAAAGTAGCCAGTCATGAAAGACCACATAGTGTAGGACACCCTTAAATGAAATATCCAAAAGAAAGTGATTTGATACAGATGGAAAATAGGTCCCTGGTTGCATGAGGCTGGGGACGGGAAGGGCATGATGAATGACTATGAATTGTCAATGGGTTTCCTTTGTGATTCTATGATTGGATTGTGGTCATGGTTTCACAACTCTGCAAATTTACTAAAAAATCATTGAATTGTACAATGAAAATGGGAGAATTTTATGGCATGTAAATTAGATCTCCATAAAGCTGTTAAAAAATAATTAGACTTGAGATTGTAGCACTCTTATTTATTGCACGAATAAATAAAATGTAACTTCTTTTAAAAATCCACAGAAACCTGCTCAGGCCCCACAAAAGGCTGAAATACATCATCTAATTCCAATTTTTTTATTATGTTTTGCCAAAATAGTTGCTAGAACCCATGTTCAAGATAAAACATTTTCTTTATTCCAGCTGTTGAGATGGGGATGAATTCTACAGAAAAATCAGACAATTGTTTTTTCAAATGACAGTTTTGTAGAGATCTTAAATTCTTAGCAATTAGGTTAGGAGGGATTGTTTTAATGAAGGCTTTATTGAATCTACTAGTTTGTTCATATAAATTGTCAGTACATTGCAGTCTTTTACTGATTAATTATTCACCCCAAAGTCTATGTGCTAATATTTACCACTTACAGCCTAATTAAAATTGAACTCAGGCTACTATTAAATAGAGGTCATTCTAAAGTTCTCCTCAAGAAAAATATAGGCTTGATTATTGAATTGCCAACAAAGTTCTTCTCAGGGGATAGTTATTTAGAAATCAATAAGAAATTTAGTGATATGGGTGGCTTACAACACTCAAATTTCCATTGTTGATTATTTAAATCAAGCATTTGGTTCATTTGAGCTGGATGATGGCATGAATCTGGAAAGAGAAAAGTGTGTTACCAGTCAGTAGTGAACAAGTCCACACTGGTGCAATCAGTCTGCAGGACCACAACTGTAAGTGGCCCCTCTCGGCCAGCTGTGGACTGCCTGCTGAAAACATAACAGGTTCCAGGAGCCCACCTTCTGGGTTCACAGTGCAAGTCTGTGCCCTGCAGAAAGCACTATGGACCTCAGGAATGTGCTCTGGGATTCCTCAGAAGGAAACCATCCTGAGGCCCATCCTTTGGCCTCTCAAGTGGACATGATCAGATTTTACTATTATTGTTTTCAAATTGAAATTTTCTTTTGAATAGACACATCATAATTGTGCATATTTCTGGGGTGTGATAACCCAGAAAATGTATACAATGTGTCATGGCCAAATTAGGATGCATGTCTCTGTCTTTGTCATTTGTTTCTGTTTGGGACCATCAACCTGCTCTCTTTAGTTCTTCATAAAATATATAACAGGTTATAAACTACATCCCCCCTACTGTGCTGCAGAACACTGGAGCTCATTGCTTCTCTCTGCTTGTATTTTGGTATTCTTTTCCAACCTCCTTCTCTCCCCACTTCCCCTCGTCTTCTCACCCTCTTTTCTACTATCTTCTTTGAGATCAACTTTTTTAGCTTCATATTAACATGTGGCATTTGTTTTCATGTGAGAAGTTTTCATTGTTCTGTCTTCCACTGTACCACATACATTTGGATGCGATTCTGTCTAAACATTGGGGTCACTCGTGTTTACATGCCGTGAGTTTTAGTAATAAGTTGTTCCAGAATAAATTTCTCTCCCCTATTTTGGTATAAAGCAGCCTTTTTTAAAAATATTTTTTATTTGTTGATGGATCTTTATTTTATTCATTTGTTATTTATATGTGGTGCTGAGGATCGAACCCAGTGCCTCACGCATGCTAGGCAAGAGCTCTACCACTGAGCCACAATCCGAGCCCTAAAGCAGCGTTTTATTGGCAAGATTTTTTATTTCTCCAAAACTATATAGCCATGTTGTAGAATATTGTTGAAATTTTAGCGGAAGTGTCCCTTCATGTTTTTCGGGTCAGACATTGAGCTTCCTTTTAAATATGTGATCAGTTCCCTGGAAGCAACCCCTTTTGATGAGTATGGACCTGACTCCCCTCCCCTGAGCTTTTATCTCCACTTCTCTGCTGGCCACAGGGCATCTTGAGGGGCTCCTGGGCCTCGCTCATGTATAAAACAAAGCCTGTGATGTGTTGTATGAAGAGAGGCGCGTGGAGCTATCCAAACTGGTTATTTCCCTTCTCTCTTGCTGCATTGCAGCTTTATGAGGCAAAGTCTTATTTTAAGTTCCAACTTGTCTTATTATTCACAACAGCCAGTTGTTGAAGAAGAGCCTTAGAATTAAAAATAACCTTCAAGAATCAAAACAAGGAAGATCAAAAGTTTTGATAAGGTCGAGATATGTTACTATAGACAAAACACACAACTGAGAGGACGATTAGGTACAAGATGGAAAGAGATCTAGGCAGCTTAGTGGAAGAGAAATTTCCAGTAATTGAGCAACCAAGATAATTTGTCAATCATCATATGAGGAGCCAACTCTCTCCATTTTGCTTCTCAAAGTTGAACATGAAAACGTTTTAAAGTATGTTAGGGAGTATATTAGTTTTCCATGGCTGCTGTAATAAATTACTACAAATGTAATCACTTACAATGACTTAAACAATTGATGTTTACTCTCCACACAGTTTTGGAAGGTGAGGACTCCAGAACAGTTTACCTCTATGGTTTCAGCTGAGAGTCCCTCATGAAGCTGCGACCATGAAGCCACCCTGGGCTGCAGTCACCCAAAGGCTGGGCTGGAGCTGCCAGGAGCACTGACAAGTTGGCTGAGTTGGTTCACTCAGACACGAGACAGATGTGTGCTACTGGTTGTCAGGTGGCCATGCCAACTTCTCCACAGGGCTGCATGAGTGTCCTGGGACTTTGTCTGGATTGAGTGATGAGAGAGAAAGAGAAAGGGAGAGAGGGCAAGGAGAAAGGCTATGCTGGCCCCATGTGATCCAATCTTGAAACTCACACATCTTCAATTACAACAGACTCGATTCCTAGGAAGAGATTCACTAAGTCCAGCTCACACTCAAGGGGAGGAGAATTAGACTCCTCATTTCCAAATTGGCATGTGTCAAACAATTTGAAGAAATATTTTAGATCCCAAACATCATACAATCCAAAGCATTGCATTCACTTAGAATGGTGTTGCAAAATCACACCCAACCCAAGTTAACATATTAGGTAACGATCTAAGACCTTTTCTGTGGAAAAATAACTCAAGAATGATAAAATCTAGAATATTATCAATTATTTTTTCTGAATGTGTAAGAATTGTGGTGTTCTTATTGAATGTTCTGCTAATTTGCACTTTTTGATTTTCTGCAGGATTTGTATAAGGCACAATGTGGTCCTGATCCAGGCCACAGGGTCTAGAGTCAGAACTCCTGAATTTGAAGTCCAGCTATGCCACTTACTGGCTGTGTAGCCTGGGGATAGTATCCTCTCTGTGGCTTGGTGTCCTCTCCTATAAAACAAAGGTAAATACGGCATAATATTTAAAACCACTAAAGCCTGACTTCACCCCACACCATTACATACTCTTCATGTAGGATGGGACCTAGTGTTTAGAAGATCTCAGGACATTCTGAAGTTTATTTGAGCTTGGGAACCATGGAGCCAGGGTCTTCATCCCTCTACCTCCCATTTCTGGATTTCTTTTAGGAAGTCACATTTTCCTCTCACTGTGATATGCACTGAAAATGAATTGTATGATTTTGCCAAGGTCATAGAAAAAAATCGAAGACAAAAATCAAAAACATTTAATGACATTAAGTAGTAATATATCATTGCCACATGCAACCATTTATCTCTAAAGCTATTAATTAACTCTAAGATAACTTTGGTTGTTAGAGAATGGTTCAGCCTTTGAAATTGTGGCTTTTTGTCTTCTCAGAATAGATAAATATAATGTCTTGTAAACTAATGTGCTATGTACTATTATTTCAAGTTTTACTGGGGTGTTTTCCTCTTACCTTAGGTTTTGCAGAAACGATTTTGTTTTAAAAAAATGTTGGGTAAATTGGCCATAAAGTAAATAAACTGAGATGTTGAGCTTGTCTTGAATCCCATGGAATGTACCTTTCTTGTGACAAGTCACAATGATGCTGGATAATCCGTATTGAGCAAACTGTAATTGAAAAACTCAGAACCACAACATAAAATGATGGAATCGTACCACTTTCAAGCTGGTAAATCCTTTAGAGATGATCTGGTCTAACCACTTAATTTTATGGATGAAGAATCCAGTAAAATACAGTTCTAGTTGTCAGAAAATGTATTTAACTGAGTAGAGCTGCCAGGAAATCTCCCAACTCTGCCCGAGAGGGGGAGTCACCAACAAGTAAATAGTCTCTGGTGAGTCAGGTGAGCTGGGCAGGAATGTGTCTGGAACTCTTCCCCAGTTGCTTTTCTCCCAGGTAAGGAAGCCCAGGTGAACCGTGAGATATAGCCTGGGGCAGGAAGTGTGGGTGGCACTGGCCTGAGCAGTATGTGTCCTCCTCAAATGACAGTTGTATGATGTCATTGAGATACAAACAGGAAAAGAAAATAAACCAAAAAAATTAAGACACCTGATAAAATCAATGTTCAATCAGCATCTTAAGAATATGTCCCAGTTTCCTTGTTTTCTATTTTTTACCCAAAGGCTTTATATTTTTAGAACAATTTCAGGCACAGCATGAAATTGAGCAGAAGGTGCCGAGAGCTCCTGTCCACCACCTTTTCCCCAACGCTCCAGCTGCTCCTGTTGCCAACATCCTACAGCAGAGCACTGTGTGGGCTCCAACTGATGAACCACACTGACACATCCTCACGTCCCAGAGTCTGCTGTGAAAACAGTGAGTTTCGTTCTTGGTGTTGGGTGTTCTCCACTGGAAGGTGTGTAATGGTAGGTATCCGCCATGGCAGTGCCATAGGAAACAAGTCTCCTGGCCTTCAGATCCTCTGTGCTCCAGCATCCCTCCCTTCCTCCTTCCTTCTGAGCCTGGCAACCAGGGATCTTTTTACTGTCACCAAAGTTTTTACCCTTTCTAGAATGTCATATCATTGGGGTCAGAGAGGGATGGTCTTTTCAGACTGTTGCCTCTCACTTTGCAATGTACCTTCAAGATCACTTCATATCTTTTCATGGCTTGATGGTTTGTTTACCCATTCATCTATGGCAAGGACACCCCGGTGGCTTGCATGTTTTGGCAATTATGAATAAAGCCGTTAGACATATCTGTGTGTGTGTTTCTGTGTGATCATAAGTTTCCAACTTCTTTGGTCCATACCAAGGAACTGGATTGCTGGATCATCAAGTGAGAGTACGTTTCATCTCATGAGAACCTGCCGATCCACGTAGCACAGTGGCCCTGTCTTTTCGCCACATTCCCAGAGCAGTGAGTGCCAGCTCCTCCTGCTCCACAGCCTCCTTGGCATTTTGTCAAGCAGGGACAAAATCCAGGAAAAAATCCATAGGTATGTAGTTATTGTTTCTGGATCTTTTAAGTAGTATTTGAGAGCTTGGCATTTTATAATCAATTAGTAGTCCCTCTCAATTCTGAATTCTCTTCCTAGGACTTAGATATAAGCATTTTGCAATTAGAGATCAACCCCTAATTAATGGGCCTCCTTAAAGAGACAGATCATATCCTAAAAACGGACCTAAGTGTAGCTTAAGAAAGATGTACCAAAAAGAAATGGAGAGTCTACCTTGGCAGTATCTTACAAAGTCCCAGAAAGGATGCTGGCCGTCACCTCTAGAGGAGAGCATGGGTTTTTGTGGAAGGTATGTCTCCATTATTGCCCTGGTCCTAAGTTTACCCTCACTCAAATCTACCATGTTGACATCTCTGCCTTCTTGTTCATATTCTTAGTTTACTTAACAATCTGTTGACTGTATCAACCTCTCCATGCACAAGGCCAGGAGGACCTGATGTCTGGTCCCAGATGATATTTATGGCAGTAACACAATATCTATTTCAATCCCTATGAGTTTGGTTGATGTGAGTCTGCCCCTGTAGACAGGTCCCTTCTGGCACATCAGGCATGAGCTCCCACATGGTGGAAGAACAGTCTCAAGGATGGATGGATTGAGTTGGTGATGCTCCACGGGAACTTTGGGGAACTCGCTTCAAATAATTTCCTGTTGCTGTTCTAGCTTCTGCGGTTGCTGTATATCATTCAGAATACACTTTTACATTTGCTGTTCACAACTATTCTATAAGGATGGCCATAAGGCATCACCATTCCCATTTCATAGCTCAGAACTGAGGCTTGCTGAGATTAGAATGTGGAACAGACGTAGATCCCAGGTATTCTCACTCCTAACCCAGAGCTTTCCTGGCAATGAAGGTTCATGTTTCTTCTTTTAAGACATGTTGGACTAGAACATAAAACAATGGAACTGAATGGTCTGAATTGGAAAAAGAGGAGGAAGATGGCAGAACTCTTTAATCCTTTGGGACCTTTAACCGGAGCAACATGCCATAGACCTGCATCCACTGAAATGTCAGCACCGCGGGTGCCCAGAGACACCTGTGCTTTTCTAGAGGACAATCTTTTCCGTGGATGGGTGTGCAAACACAGTACAGGGTGCTTCCACTTTCCATCTGCCATGGGATGAGATGTGGTTTCAGAGCTGGTGATCTCCTCTCTGAAAGCCCTGATACAGCGGGGCTTCCTTTAGATCTCATCAAAATGTACTGGGCTTTTAAGGAGAAAAAGTGGCCCCTTGGCAACAGAGGATGAGAAAAATGATGAGCGAGGACAGAAGATCTCCAGGAAGTGAAGTGAGGGCCCTGGACCTGGCACTTTCTCCTATTCCACTCTACCTAGGTAAGTGAAAGCCCGGCGTGGTGGCACACCCCTGTAATCCCAGCACTTTGGGAGGCTGAGACAGAAGAGTCATGAGTTCAAAGCCAGCCTTAGCAATGGCGAGGTGCTAAGCAACTCAGTGAGACCCTGTCTCTACATAAAACACAAAATAGGGCTGGGGATGTGGCTCAGTGACCCTGGAGTTCAATCCCTGGTACCAAAAAACAAAACAAAACAAAACAAAAACACAAGAAAATAAACAGTCATTTTTTTTTAAATAACCAAGTGATATGAGACTGGTTTTATCCTAACAATAAATAAGCATGCTGTTCCTCAAACCTGGGATTTTCCTCGTTTGTAAAATGCAACATGCCAGTTTTATGCTTGCACTTGTAGCCTTCTTTGTATCGTATTTTGGTGGAGATTGTAATAGCCATTTCCACACGTGGCATGAGAAGGAGGTTCTGCAGTTTATTAGAACTATTCCCATTAATTGGTGGCTGTCAACAGGACCCAGCTGGTGAAGTGCTAATGCATTATTAGACCAGGCTTTGAACATTTCATAAGCGTTGTAAATAGCCTCAGTGTAACTGATTGTTGATCATAATGGCATTATTAAAATTGAAAAAAAATTGACTTTAATGAAGAAGGCTAATAGAGTGCATTTGATGGAAAATGTTTACTAGTAGGTTTGCGTTTTAGACGACATAATTGGCAATTTCAGACGAACACAGCTTGGAACCCGTGATCGGCTCAGCATTCTGCAACTCAAATGTTAACATGTGGATCAAAATATCTCTGGGGTGGACTGCTGAGAAAGCTGGGGTACCAAAGTCAAATGGTGCTTCTGTTTAAAAGGGAAAGTCAAGTTTGTAACCTTTTACTGTGGGAACAAGGAAAATGGAGTAGCTCAAAATGTAACAGAAGGATCATCACCCAAAACCTGATGTTTATGTTCAGTAGTTCTGCTGATACATTTTCTTGAGACTCTGACTGTATTTTTCCTTTGAGTTTCATGGGACACCTCTCCCTGTAAAGCTCAAACAAAAGTAGCAGATGAGCCTGAAGAAGTGATAGAATGATAAAGCATAGAATGGCCATTTCTCTTGTCTGAAGGGATCCCTGGGTAATGGTGCATGTTTTAGTCAGCTTTTGCACTGCTGTGACTAAAAAACATCTAAGCAGAACAATTGTAGAAGAGGAATAGTTTATTTAAGGGCTCACAATCCATAGAAGGCCCCCCATCCATTCCTCAGGCCTTGAGGTGAGGTAAAACATCACGGAGAGTGTGGGAGGGAAGCAGCTTACTTAATGATCAGAAAGCAGAGAGACAAACTACAGTCGCCAGACACAAATATATACCCCAAAGCCACACCCCCAATTCCCTACCTCCTCCACCACACCCCACCTTCCTTCAGTTGCTAATTAATCCCATCAAGTGATTAAGGCTCCTTTACCGCAATCATTTCTCTTCTGAACCTTCTTGCACTGTCTCACCTGAGAGCTTTTGGGGGCCCCACATCCAAATCGTAACAGTGCTCTGAATATGGGCGGTTGGGATTCTAGGGGAAGAAAACATAGTTTCCTTTTACATTCTAGGATCTGTAGCTGGTGTAAAAATTAAATAGGCATAAGACAGATTCTCAAGAGAAAACTATTTAATTTTGTGCAAATACACAGGAGTAACACAAAATATGAGACTCAAGCAACAGCTAGCAGATCGAGACATATATCACCCTGAGCTACTGAAAGGAATAGGGGTTTGTGGCTTTAGGGGTGGTGGATGTCAATCGTGGGAAGGAGAGGGTTGAAGATGAAGGTGAATGGAGTTTGCCTTGTGTATGGGGAATGGTCCTCCGGTGATACAAGTTTTCTCAGAGTAGCTCTCTTTCTGGTACAGGATCCTTTACTACTGGAAATTTTCTTTGTAAATACAAGTTTCTTTTTCCAAAGAGGAAATTTGTACTTTATTTTAGGCAGTTCACAGGGAGGTAAAGAGCTTTCACTGCATTGGTTTGTCTCTATCCTTCAATTCGAAATAATAGTGGCACATTCTGGGTGCCATGTACTGATCTTCAGACACACCTGCCCTCGTGGGCAACCGTCTGAGATAGCACACTTGGAGGGTCATGGGATTAAAGGCGTCAAAAACACAGATGAACAATGTAAGGAGGAAAATCAAACAGAAGATAGATCCTTTTATTCAAAGAAAGCTTTACTGTGGTAAAAAAAAAAAAAAAGAAGCTACAATATTTAGGACATTTAGAACTCCAGGTGATTTTTATCATTACCATTAATATGCATAAAGCACCCGTGAAAGCATTGGCTGTGTTCTGAGATACAGAGAGATAGAAAAAGACAATATCTACTCTCAATCTCAGAATCACCCTTGGTCAATAATGTAAAATTCCAGCTCCTGAGCTGGAGCCATTACTGCAACATATTTCACTGGTTTAAGGCTATTTTCTTCTTTACTGATGACCTTAGATCTGTTTGGGGTTGAGAAATGTTAAAAAAGAAAAAAGTTCTTCAATTTAAACTCTATCCCTATTTTCCTGCCTCTCTGTTTTTGCTAAAAGGTTATATTGCGACATTTCTTTTTAGTTGTTGCAGGAAGGTACTACTAAATATTATTTATCTGGGAAATACTCATTTTAGACATTAACAAAAATTATAATACTTATCATTCCTGTAAATACTAAGGGAAGCAATAGTTAAACATTGTTGGGTGCCAATACCGAGGCTAAGAATTACATATCATCTCACTTAAACTTTCAAAAAACATCAAAATGAAGTACTCCTATAATATTCATTTTACCAATTGAGAAACTGAGACTTAGACAAGGTTTAAGTTGGTTACATTAGAAATGGTGAAGTCAGCCCAATAAAGCTTCTTTTGTCCATATTTTTTTCATTTTCCCAGCTTCTCTCTTTTGTAAAAATCATTTTATTGAATGACTATACACAAAAAGCTGTACGTATTTAAGATACTGAGTGCTTTGGAATTAAGGGTATAAAATTGTCACCATGAAACCATTACCACTAAGGCTATAAGTGCACTGGTCACCTCCCAAAGTTTCATCTCACCCTTTTATTGTAATTACTTTTTGTTGTTGTCGTAGGAACAGTTAACATAAGCTCTACCCTCTTGGTAATTTTCAGGGTCTGATGCAGTACTGCTAGCGGCAGGCACTAAGCACTATATGCATTCATCCTGCATAAGTGAAGCTTCTCACCTGTGGACAAGCATCTCCCTGGCCCTACTCCTTAGCTCCTAGCAACCACCTTCTGCTTTCTCCTATGAGTTTCACTACTTTAGACTTCACCTGTAAGTGGCTTCTTCCAGTATTTGTCTTCCTGTGCTTGGCTTATTTCGTTTAGTGTAATGTCCCCTATGTTTAGGCTTGCTATTGCAAAAGACAGGATTTCCTCCTTTTAAAAGTCTGGGTAGTATTTCATTCTATGTATACCCCACATTTTCTTTACCCATTCATCCATTGATGGACATTTAGGTGGTTTCTGTGTCTTATGTATCATGAATAATGCTGTAACAAACATGTTAATCTCTTATCAGATAGATGTTTGCAAATGTTTTTTCTATTCTGTAGGTTGCTTTTGCATTTTGTTGACTGTTTCCTTTGCAGTACAGAAGTTTTTTTAGTTTGATGTATTCCTATTTGTTGACATTCACATTTATTGTTCATGATTTGATGTCATATCCAAAAATCATTGCTAAGATGAATCCAGGTAAAAGAGCTTTATCCTTGTTTTCTGCTTGGAGCTTTGTGGTTTCATGTGTTATGTTTAAATCCTTCATTCATTCTGAGTGGATTTGTAGATAGTGTAGGGTAACTGTTTGGTTTCATTCTTTTGCAGATGGATATCCAGTTTTCCCATCACTACTTATCAAAGAGTCTGTCTTTCCTTATTTCCTATTCTAGGTACCCTGTCCAAAACTAACTGACTGCCTATGCTCAGGTTTATTTCTGGGCTCTCTATTGTGTTGCCTTGGACTATGTGTATTTTTGCCAGTATCATATCGCTTTGATTACTATAGCTTGTAATATAATTTGAAATCAAGATACGTGATGACTTCAGCTTTATTCTTTTCAGTTCAAGATTGCTTTAACTATTAGGGAATTTTTGTGGTTCCACATGAATTTTAGAATTTTTTATTTCCATGAAAAATGCCATTGGAATTTTGATAGAGATCACATTGAATCTATAGATCATTTTGGGTAGTATATACATGTTAACAATATTAATTTTTCTAATCCAGAAATAGGTGATATCTTTTCATTTATTCTGGTCTTCTTCAATATTGTTCATCAATATGTTTCAGTGTTTCAATAGTTTTCAGTGTAGAAAATATTTGCCACCTAAATTTATATGTAAGTATTTTGTTCTTTATGATGCTATTATAATGGGATTATTTTCTGAATTTATGTTATGGCTAGAACATTGTTACTGTATGTAAGTATAACTTTGCTGAATTCATTTTTTAGTTCTAACAGGTTTTGGGTAGAGTTTTTAGGGATTTTCTATGTAATACCTTGTCATCTGAAAACAGAGGAATTTTACTTCTTCCTTTCTGATTTATATTCATTACTTTCTTTTGCCTCATTTTTCCAGCCAGGACTTGCAGTACCAAGAGTGGAAATGGAGGAAGTGAACATCCTTGCCTTGCCCTTGAAGCTTGGAACTGGTTTTCACCAGTGAGAGTGATGTCAGCTATGGACTTGGCACATATGGTGCATTTCTCTATCACACTAAAGCGTGATGTGTTAAATGTTGTCAATGCTTTTTCTGTATCTATTGAGATGATTACAACTGTTAACGTGGTAAATCCCATTGATTGCTTTGCTTAGGATGAACTCTTCACGAATGTCAGAGATAAATTCCACTTGACCAAATTGGGTTTCTGAAACACTTTCTATCCCACTATTATTTCGACCTTCTTTCTTCTTTTTCTTTCCTCTCTCCATTGTTTGACTTTCCTTCCTTCTCTTCCTCTCACCTTTTTTCTCCCTTCCTTCCTTCCTTCTCTTCCTTAATTCCTTCCTTTCTTTTACTCAACTTACATTTACTAAGCTCTGACCAAGAGCTAGGCAATGACCTCTTGCATTAGTCATCTTTCTGTCACTTAGATAAAATACCTGAGAAAAACAACTTAAAAGAGCAAAGATTTACCTTGGCTCTTATTTCCACAGGTTTCAGCCCATGGTCTGTGGTCCTATAGTGAGGCCGAGCATCATGAGAGGGACAGCATGGTAAAGCTGCTTACCTCATGGTGACTGGGAAGCAGAAAGAGAATGAGGAAGGGGCCAGGGACAAGTTGTACCCTTCCAGGGCATCCTCCCAGTGACCTACTTCCTCCAACCATACCCATGCCTTACATAATGCCACCAAACATGAGTCATCTAATGTATTAATCCATTGACGATGTCAGAGCCCTCAAGATCCAATTACTTCCTAAGAGTTCCACCTCTGAACATTCCCTCAACAAGTGAGTCTTCAGAGTACACTTCATATTCAAACTATAATGCCTCTTCTTCAAAGATTCAAAGTTAATCTCAAACTTAGGGTGAAATACTTTAATTTTTGTCCTAATAACACATTCAATATTTGTACCTCAAGCTAAAAAGATTTGAGAAGGGAGAGAGAAACACAACAGAAAGTCACCCTAGCACTGACAGGACTATTCCAAGTCCTGATTCAGAGCTGGGGCTTCGAATAAGGTGCTTTGTATACTTGACTCCAAGCACATAACTAGATGGAGAAATGAGTGTGCAAAATAAAAAGACTTCCCAAACCTTACCAAGGACATGTCCATCCTCTCGTTCTTCCAAGTCAGTTTCTTTCTTTCACTTTCCCTTGCTTGTCCATTTCTTTCACATTTAAGATTGATGAAACTCCATGAATGAGCTTTTTTGTAAGGACATTAGTAGAATATATGTTTTAAAATAGAATTAAAATAGTGACATTTCTTCAAGTTGCTCTTTTCCATGGGTGGAATAAGGGACCAGTCTCATTAATATTCTTTAGTTCCTCTTGGTTTGTCACTAACCACTATGTGGTCCTGTACAGGTCATTAAGATTCAGAGAGTTGAATGTTGATTGTGCCTCATTTATTCAATTGCGAAGGCCACATAGTGGTGAGGCTAATTATAGTGTAGAAGGTGTTCAGCGTTCCTCAGATGAAAGCCACCACTCAGGAGCATGAAGTCATTACAGTAATCACTACTGCAAAACAACAATGCTTTTCCATAGAAGGTCACAAACTTGTGAACTGAGTCACTTTGTGGAGAGTGGGATTAACCTCCCCGAGTGGAGGGGAAATGCTGGCTGCATGGTCACGTGCACTAACTACCCATGATCTGAAACAACAAAGAGCGTGGGCAGGCTGCAGCAGGGTCTCCACTGCTCTTCCTCCCCACACCTTCCCCTAAAGCCCCAAGGGGCCTTCAAGAATCCCAAAATCTCTGCAAAGAGGCTCAGCTTGAAGGCAGCCTGTCTGCAAATGGGTCTGGAAGATGGCACATCCTCCTTCCTCTCCTCTCTTAATGCTGTGTTCTGGTTCTGCCTGTTGGTTTCCGAGTAGCCACTTCTAAGTCAGAACCGTCCTGATCCCTGGGGAGAAGAGAGTTGCCTGGGATCTCAGCACATATGACACATTTAGGCTTCCCTTTGGAAAACAGTCAATGACCAGATGGAGCCTGTGTTTGACCTGCCATAATTGGTTTTCCTTGCTGTTTTGAAAGGAGTTGTAAACAGAAGAGAGTCTATGAGCACAAAAGATCTGTGATTTGCTGGTGGACCCTACTTCCCGCTGGAATGCTCAACAGCCTACAAACTCACACATTCCACCCATTCTCCTCAGGCTCCCAGGCCCTCATATAAATACTGCATCCCAAGGGAATGAAACCAACAGCTTCTTCACTTATCAGGGAGGATGCTTAGCATACTTCACTTAAAAAATTATGTTGGAAGATGTCAAATCCCAGAGTAAGCAGCTTCTGCTTCAAAAACAAGCCCACTGCAAGGGGAGATCAAAAGGATGGAACTTTCCAAACTGCAATTGCATTTCACATTCCAAGAGTCAGGAGGGCAGATTAAAATAGGATTTTACTTGCAATAACATCTGGGCTCTGCTCTGCATTGCTGAGTGCTTAATCCAGCCGAGATGTCTGGTTTCCAGCGAGCTACCAGGACTTCAGCTCCCAGATTCATCTCGCAGGCAACATGACTTTTCCTCTTGAGGGAAAAGTTGTGTCTCAGGGACTGTGCTTTTCTTCCAGTAGGGGATAGCAGTCTATTTCAAATCAGTGTTTTCTTTTCTATGGCAACAATTATAGGACAAGAAAAACATCCTGTTTCAGAAAAGAATTCGCAAACAAGTACAACAGGATATTCTCAGATTTGGAACAAAGTTAATTATTTCTATTCGGTACTTACCAACTATTTGAGATCTATATTTATATTGTTTAATTGACAATCACTCCAATGAAGTAGGTGTTTGATTTCATTATTATTATCAATCTTGTTTTATTACTAGGACCCTTAGAATTATCAGTTTGCCACCTGCTACTACGAAGGCCGGAATTGTGGGTTGCTAAGAACGCAGGGAGGGAAGTGACCCCCAGGTCGCCGGGGCTGGCACCTGCTGCTGAGCTTGACCACTCTCCAGCAGAAAGACCAGTTCTGCTGTTCCCCTAAAGCATTGCAGGAGTGGATTCTGGGCCTTCCATTCGCAGGAGCCTTCCAAATGACTCCGCCGTCTTTTCATCTCTTAACTGAATTTCTCTTTCTTCAATATAATTCAATTTAATTTAAGAAAACGAAAGAAAAGAATACAGTCCCTGTGCAAGCGAAGCAGCATACAAATGTGACATCAAAGAGACTTTCCTCCAGGAAGGCAGAAGCACATCCCCTAGCAAGATTTGATGCTTCCTTCTGAGCTCGATGCCAACACAACACCTTTGATTCCTAGTCATAGGTTTGGAAATTTGCTCTCCCATAGGGGGCATTTCTCATAGCCCCCACCTTAAGATTCCAAAGAGACACGCATATTAACATCCATTTGCATGTGAGGAAACTGCTTTCCAAGTTTGTCCAAGGACATTTCTTTCAACCAGGGAGATCGGTGTTAAACTCTGGCAATGCTTGATGCTAAATTTCTAAGGTATGAGTTTCTCATCTGCAAATTCTGAAATCAAAAACAGACCTGAAAACCAAGTTATAGTCATAAGTTTGGCAGCAGAACTTGGCCTGAATTTACGTATTACTAATAATCTTTGTAAATTCTTTTTTTCTCAATATGTATACAGTTGGGTACAGAGACATTCATGTATTTTAAATTGCTCTAGCCCCTGCTGGAGTGTTATTTAAAATATGGTGAATTTACCATATTGTCTTTTTAAAATTGAAAATTAAGGGGAAAAATTAACCCTGAAACACATAGTAGTTTCAAAGTTTTTGCTTAGGGGACCCACTTTGCAATGCCACTCAAGGATAAGGGGCACAGCCATATTTATTACTGTAATACAGTGTGGATTTTATGAACTATATGCCTCAAAATACAAAAGATTATAATTGAAAAGTACTTTTAAGTTAACATAAACTGACTTCTTTCTAGATGAAAAAATTTGCCTTCTGCAGTCCTTTGAGAGCTACTGATCTGATTGCCTCCACCTCTGGTGGTCTGTTCTATTGATGATCAATTAGGGTTATTAGAACACTTTCTGCTTCTCTCTGACCAAAGTTTCCTTCTCCATCACACTCATGGCTCCTGTTTTATCTTATGGCCAAGCCACATAAGGATGGCAAAGTCTACACTCTTTCCAACACACTGTCATTTAACATA